>JADLZK010009793.1:0-731300 GCA_015847255.1 Hyparrhenia diplandra
CTTCCAACATAGTCTATTTTCTTCATTGCCCTTGGGAGTGTCCTTCTTCTTGTAGTACCCAAATCTTCTCTTGTACTTGAGCATGGTGCCAAATTTCTTGACAACCAAGGCAAGAGCTTCATCAACCTCTTCTAGGCCGGATACATCACATTCTTCTTCTTGTGCTTCCTTGCCCTTGTATGAGGTGAAAGATGCCTTGAATGCAACGGCCTTCTTCTCCTCAACCTTCTTGTCTTCCTTCTTCTCCTTGGCATCAACATCATGATCATACTTGTCAAATGTCAACACTTGTCCAAGTAGATCATTTGGCTTCTTTGAATCAAGCCCATCTCTTTGTAGCATGAGAATCAACATCTTGAATCTTGAAGGTAGGCTAATCAAGAATTTGTGACAAAAGTCTTGATCTTGTGTCTTGTATAGCCCAATGTCTTGAGGTCATTCACAATGACTTGAAGACGATGAAACATCTCAAGAATTGTTTCACCATCCTTCATCTTGAAGGTCTCGAACTCACTCTTGAGGCCATATAGCTTGGCACTCTTGACAACCTTGGTGCCCTCATATGTTTCACTCAATCTTATCCACACTTCACTTGCACGATCCAAATCCTTGATTCCCTCAAATATCTTGTCATCAATGGCATTGTAGATGGTATTGAGTGCCATCCGATTGCAAGTGCGGTTTGCTCTATCCTCATCGGTGAGCTTGGAGGGATCAAGTATGACATAGTCATTCTCCGTCACCTCTAATACTCTCTCATGTATTGATCCAAGGTACATTGTCATCTTTCTCTTCCAATGATCAAAAGAACTCTCACCATCAAAGTGAGGTGGCTTTCCCCCAACATGGTTGAACACTATAGTAGCCATATCTTGCACCGAAGGGTGTTACTCCTTGCTAAAATGGTAACCAGGCTCTGATACCACTTGAAAGGTCCTAAATAGATAGAGGGGGGGTGAATAGCCTAATAAAATTTCTACAAAATCACTAGAGCAACTTGTTAGTAAATAACAAAGCGTAAATGCGTTTGCTCTAGCTCTACTTGTCGGCAAGCCTCCTATTGACAATTCTAGTTGCTATAGTCTCTAATTCACACACAAGGGCTAGGTTGCTACTTTATCACTAGGTGAACAAGCTAAATTACTCTAGCAACTAAGCAAAGCTACACAAAACTACACAAGCACAATATATATATATATATCAAAGTAATGCAAGTGTGTAGAAGTGATATACCACAATGTCGAGGCTAGTCAATCCAATCACCAGGGGGATGTTGTCGTAATATGAATAATGAATCCGAAAGCCAAGAGACAACAATCACAATGGAGAGACACGAAGATTTAACCGAGAAGTTCACTTGAGCACCCTCAAGCTAATCTCCGTTGTCGAAGCCTTCTCACGTGTGGGTCAAAGGTGGAGCTCACTCCAAAGCCAAATGCCTTTAGGCTTATTGCACCCAATGCAAATGAGAGGTACCCAAGACACGAGCAACGAATTACTCACACTTTGTCTTCGGAGCAAGGAGTGTGTGACCCTCTCACAAATCAAGGAGGTGGCCAAGAACATATACCTTCTCTTGCCAACGCCTCCACCAATCACCCGGGCGGCTAGGAGTGGTGCTCTCCAAAGCAAAAGGAAATCCAATAGGCTCTAACGATCCCACAAGTGCCACTAGATGCAAAGATCAAAGCAAAAGTGCACTTGAATCACCTCAACTCACTAGAATGGATGCTCTCAAGCAAAGGAGTGAGGAGGAGGATGAGTGCTCAGCTCTAGAGGTGTTAGGATTGATTCAAAATGACCAAGAGACCTCCAAGAGCCCGGCCAAAGGGGGTATAAATACCCCCACCACGAAATGTGGCCGTTGGGGTGCAATCCAGCACAAATCGGCTGACCGGGCCGCGACGGACCGGACTCACCCGAGTCCCGGTCGGTGGGTCCCCACAACCGAAAACCCCAAGCGGACGACCGACCGAGTCAGCTTTGGCGGGTCCGGTCCACGCGTCCGTCGGTGTGTCCGGTCGGCACCGGATGCATCCGGTCGGTCGCGTCCGTCGCTCTCGGCGAAACCCCGAATGACATGCTCTCTGCCGGACGCGGTCGCGGTCGCGTCCGGCCGATTTTCCGTGCTTCCGAGGAGAGTCCGGTCACCTTCGAGTGCGAAAATCCGTCGTTTTGTTGTCGTTCCTTCGCCTTTGCTCCAAACCGACTTCCGTCACTTGATTCGTGTTGCCGACACGTCGAAGAACACCCAGACACCATGTGTTAGCATTTAGAAAACATTTTCCATCAAGTATGGAGTTAGCTCTCTAGGTTAGAATGCATGCAAATGATTTTGAACCTAGAGGCACGAGGATCGATATGTAACGATAGTTTTCCCCTCTTTATAGTACGGCTTATCGATCCTATAATCACTCACACCCTTTATGGTGTCTTGAGTGTGAAAACAAAATGGCCCTATGGATATACCTTTGCCTTGAGCCCATTTTGATCCTTGAAACACGCCAAGTCATGCACTTGATCATTAATTGGATCACCTCGACCCATTCATCATGACCACCATGCACCATCCTCGGCTTGACCAATCTCCAACTAAATCAAACACTTAGCATAGAGAGATTAGTCCTAAGGATGTCATCAATTAGCCAAAACCAATCTAGAGATCTTCAAAAGGGTGGTTGAGCGCCATCTAGATGTGCAAGGCCCAGATGGTTGCGTTCTCCCTACTCCAGGCATGGGCGACACCATTTTCCCTTAAGGTGAGGGGTGACATGGACGGTTCCTAGACTTAGCATGTTTGTCTCTGGCGCGAGGGGAGAAACGACACCCTTGGGTGGATTGGGAAGGCGCCCAAGGGTCCTCTTGTCTGTGGGCAGGCTCGGGCGAGTCGATAATCCGTACCCGAGGCCTCCATGGGCTTCGTGTTCCTAAGTGGGCTGAGTCTCAGGTTTCAATTTTGAGTCGTACCTCGGCCTTGGCGGCCGTATGGGCCCAAGCCCGTTTTCTTAGGGTATCCCAATTTTATATGCCCGACATTTCCCGAGAAAAAAATTGACTAAATAAATATTAAGAATATTAATATTTATAGCACATAAGTATCACTCAAAAGATCTTTAAATCTACTCCCTTTGTTTCAAATTGTAGTTCACTTTGGTTTTTCTAGATTCATTTCTTTTACTATGTATCTAGACATAGTGTATAACTAGGTGCATAGCAAAATCAATGTATCTAGAAAAGTCAAAGTGAACTACAATTTGGAACAGAGGGAGTAGGTTTTAACAAATTTATTTAGAGATACAAATGATGCACTTATTTTCTATAAATCGAGTCAAATTTGACATAGTTTTACCCGGCAAAAAAATGGGTCTGGATCACCTAGATCCATTATGGGCAACTCCAATGGTGGAGATGGAGTCAGAGGTGTTTGGGACGCCTTCGATTTCCTCTCTTATCTCACTTCCATCTAGGCCTTACGCCCCAGGGAGTTAAAGGGCGTGTTTGGATTGCGCCCTCGCCTGGGAGCTGCAGCCAGGGCAAGCACATCCGACCCTTGGCGTGGGAAATCGGGACGTCCGGCATCGTTGCCTGGGCCAGGCAAGTTTTCCAGGGTACGAAGCAAACAAGCCCAAAATGAAGAAAAAACACAACCTTCTGAGAATAAATATCATGGCATGTGAACACTCAGGATCAACTGACAATAAAAACAACCCTGCCGTCGATTAGGGATGGTGGGGTTAGCCGACCCAGGAGGAAAGGCCCGCCTCGTCCAACCCTCCGGGAAGGGTTTTTTCCTCGCCCGCCCACGAGGAATAGGCCTCGTTTCGGCCAATCTTGGGAAAAGGCTCCTGCCTCGCTTGACCCACGCAGCACATCCTGTCCTATCCGACCCTCGAGCAACCACAATGTTACCAAAAATCAGTCAGTATCAGGTAGCTAGCAACCACGATGTTACCAAAAATCAGTTCATAGAAAATTAAATATTCAGTATCAAGTAGCTGGAACATTGTAGGACTGGTCCATAGAGTAGTCCATAGCCGCATCTATCCATACTCCTTATTGTTATGGATTGAGTATCGAAGAAATCCTCAAAATCAACATGAACGAAGATGGCATGTCGACAAAAGACGAGACAATGAAAATGCATAACTGAGCAACAATACACACATCGCAACAATAAGATAAGAGGATAGCAATGGCCTGTAATTCTGATTTGTATTTCTCTTCATATGCCAAAACAGGTGTATGGATTAATTTTCAAGGAGAGTACTCTTGAGATATACAATTGACGACTATGGATAATCAACAAATCTTCAGAAAATATTTCAGACAGCCTATACGAAAACTCTGGGGCGGTAATCTCTACAGGAACAGGTTTTCTTTTGGCAGTTGCCTCCTGGCTACAAAAGAGTGGAGTTCCTGGCAAAACAAAACCCTCTCCGTTTGAGAGAGAGAGACGGGGGATGGAAAAATAGAAGGGATTCAATTCTATTTTCTATGCTTTTGATGACAGCTCAAATCGGGGTTGATACCAAATTGAACTTTTTAGCGATCAGCCCTGACACTCCCAGTAGTATACAGCAGTGCCTCTGACTGGTCTCTCTCACCGTTGTGCTTTCCCTTCCCCTTGTCAAGGCGGGCTCTTCGTACCGCTTGTTGGATCTGTCTCTCATGCTCTCTAAGAATCTCATCCATGTTCACTCCAGGAGGCATCAGTGGTCCTGAATAGTGGATTCTGTTCTTCTTTGTGCCATTCACCTGAACAAGGAGAAAATTCTCAGCATATGGCACCAATAACCTGATTCCTATACTTCTGCAGCATGTGATGAACACATTCTACAGAATGACGTGAAAGCATCTATAAGCATCTATATTGACCTCTATAAGAATCAACAGAATATAGGAATGGAGGAATAAAACTGTACTATATGCAATGGCCAAAGACTATTTTATGAAGACATTTAGACAAAAAAAACTATTTAAAACGTTGTGGATGTTCAAAACTCACCACTGTAGGTTCTTTGTTTGCTGCAGCATCATCCTTCCGATGTGAAGACGATGGTCTTTCTTGGAATTGATGATTCCATTCAGTTCTGTCAGAAGGGTCAGCAGTAGTGAGCTGACTGTATCTTGAACTGGATCGATGCTCTCTCAAATATTGTCTCCTAGCACTTTCCCCAAGGTTAGACATCTTAGGAGCATTGGCTCGCTGCCCAGATGCAGTAGATTGGTTGGACATCTCGGCAGTAATAATTTGGGAGGTGTGAAACCTTTGGGCCTTTGGATCCATTCCACTTGATCTGCCCAGAGTGGAGGAAGAACGGCCAGCTTGCATCAAAGGAACACGCTGAGGGTAACCATTGTCTGCAGCTCTTGCTGGCGGATCGATTGGAAATCCAGAAACAGCATCCTCCTTTGGAGTGAACTTGTAACTGCTGCTTTTGGGATTCACCTGAACTCGGCGGTGCTGCAAAGTCGTGGAACACAAAACATTTAGTAACAAGAAGCAGCATAATACTTCATTAGTAGTTATACATGGTATATTTCGTTCTGGAATTAAATATGTAGAATCTATGCATTGCAGATCCATACCGACTTCCAGACAAATATTCGGGTGGTTTGTAGACTGCTAATTACAGTAATGAATCATGTGTTCAGTAAGATTCCCAGAACTCCAAACATGTGGTACTTTGATAATTCAATAATCTCCCAGCAATATTTCAAAAACCCAATACTGTTACCAATTTGACACCAGCAAAAAAAGAACAAGAATGTAAACGACCTTGATGTTTCAAATGAATTCCCAGTACCTGCAATCCACTATTGCCATCAGGTGCAGGAAGTTGCTTCCTCCGTCCAGCTTCAGCTTCCTGTCCTTTAGCAGCCGCTCTTTTGTCTGTAAACAAGCCATATGCTTGGATTAAATAAGAAATGTCACGAATAGAAGATTGGTAATGCAGATCCTTAGCATGTCATGGTTTCTGAGAGGGAATCACCTCCTAGCTTCTTCATCTCGAAGTTTAGCGTCGTATTCCTTGCTTGGGGGATATTTGGGTAGACTTGATGGATCGCAGGCATAAGGCTTTGTTGTAAAGAACTATAAAGGGAAAACAACAAATTAACAGCAATATCACTAAACTTATATTTCTAGATTGAATAACCAGATCCATATCAATGTTAGGATGTAATAAACACATAAACCTAGGAGGCTAGGAGCAGTTTTAGCATCTCATATGCATGTCCAAATGATTAAGAGTAAAAGCCATTTCTGGCAACAGAATCAAGAGAAAGAGCCTCTAGGTCCCAAGGCTACTTAGCGAAAAATAAGAAAGAAAAATCACAGAAAGAACTTGAAAGAAATTATGACAATGCCATAGTACAGTTTAGCTATAAATACATGGGGGAGTTAGACCAACATATTAAACACCATAGAAGTACGCTATGCATCATAGTTTGATAACTTAGTGCAGGCAATACACCAAACATGCAGATCGAGAAATGGAAGGGACAATTTAGCACGCATGACCCTGACATGCAGATCAACAAATCTAAGGGCCAGTACTTACTTCACTGTCAAGGGCAGATGCAGCAGTACCCCTATTCCCAGGTTCTACAGCAAGTAGATGGTCCAGAAGTGTTAAAGCAGTAGTAGGGAAGTCCTTATATACATCATTCACACATCGGCGGTACGGATGCTGAGGCTTGAATATGGTAGCTCGGGATATCTTCAAATTAGCCCAAAACTCCTCTGATGGTGAACCACAAAGCTTAAAAATCTTGTGCAACTGTTCCACCTGTATGAGTGAACACAAACAAACCAACCATTGCAAATTCATATTGATGAACTATGATGATGTATGGCAAAAAAATTAACCATTTATCATGAAGATAAAAAGGTACAGATAATATTATTTACTTCAAACTGGTATTGGTCCATGCGAAAGTTAAAATAGGTCTATTGCCACTTACCTTTATGCATGTTAATAAGAATATATTGTCAGATACACATATTAAAATATTAATGATGACTTAATGCATAAACTACAGGTATCTTGAGCTAAATATTATATCATTCTCCTTGACTTTTTTAGATTCTTAACTGAAAATACTCCACATTGTGGCAACTGCCAAATACTCAAAAGAACTCACTCACATTCATCTCCTAAACCTTTTATGTACCAAATTTGTTCTAAGGTAATTCTCCTAAACCTTGTATGTACCAAATTTGTTTGAAGGCAATAAGGGAAATGACAGATTTACTGAAATATTAGAGCAGGCAGGTAGAGAACACTGCATTTTACTATAATGCAACCATCTGCAAGTTTGATCACAGCAAGAATATCCAAACAGTACCTCAGTTCGTCCTGGCATGATAGGCTTCCCTGATAGCAACTCAGCAAGAATGCAACCGGCACTCCATAGATCGACAGCAGCACCATAGTTAGTAGCACCCAACAAAAGCTCAGGAGGCCGGTACCACAATGTTACTACACGACTTGTCAAATGTTGTTTTTGGTTGGGATTAAAGAATGTAGCTAGACCAAAATCTGCTATTTTAAGAATGCCATTATTGTCAAGTAGGAGATTTGCACCCTTTATATCCCGATGCAAAACACCACGGTTATGACAATGGTCAAGCCCAGAAAGTAGCTGTTGCATGTAACACTTGACCTGAAATGATTATTTTTCGAAGTAAGAACTTAAACCTCAATAGAAATGGAAAGCCAAAGGACAAAATCTAGAGGGTAACCTGGGGTTCTGAGAATTTTAAGCCAGGTGTAGCTGCAAGTCCTGCAAGGTCGTGCTCCATGTATTCAAATACAAGATACAAGCTGCTGGACATGCGTGGCGTCACCAGACCTTCAAGTTTGATAACATTTGGATGATCAAGCCTTCTTAAGATGTGGATTTCCCTTGCCATAAATCGGACACTCTCAGGGTCCATATTGGCAAAACGAACTTTCTTCAGAGCCACAATTTTTCCGTTCTCAAGATCACGTGCTTTATAAACGCTGCTATATGTACCTTGTCCTATCTGAAATGAAATAAAAGATGAAAAGTAAGTTCGCATAGTATCAGTGGCTCGATACTAGTTCAAATTGCAAACAGGAACTTTATCTGTAATGTTGCATTCTGTTACAAAAAGTATAAAACGGCTGTATTAAATGCGATAATTTAGTTGTCGTGTAGTCAGAGCAGCATTGATCAAAGATGGTGGATGTTTTGGTTTTCTACTGTATTAGTCTGTCTAGACTTTGCAGCTAGTAACACATTTTATGCCACAAATGGAATAGGCATGACCAGGTGGTACAAAATAAACATACAAAAATATCATAAGCCTATATTTGTGGTGTCGCAGTTTGTTTTCTTTCTAAGTAGTTCAAACCCTCAAGAATGACATTTAAAAAGTTATCTGAACCCTATAAACATGTTTTTTGTCCAACACCTATCAAATTATCATAAGCCATATAATCAACCTAAAAACAGTTATGCCCAATAGGCAATAACTCATAATGATGATCCAGAAGATAGCCAATGAAAAAAGTAGCAAAGATGATTAATTTGTCACAAAAATAACGGTCATCATAACGACAAACCTTGTCCAATTTCTCGAAAGACTCAGCCCTCGAGGCTGCCACCCACCGAAACGCCTCGCCTCTGCCGCGACCTCTGTGAGCCATCTTGGCCATCCTGCTGCCACGTGCTCCCCCTGGGACGCCATTGGGCACATTCCTGATCCTTGGTTTGGCCTCCCCATCTGTCCTAACACCACCGCTCCTCGGCTCTTTCTCCGCCACACCATTGACTTGTGCATCCACCACGGGAGGCCGCTTCCGATTCCCAGCCGTCGCAGCAACTGCCCTTTCTGCATCAACTGCACCAACTGCCACAGTGGCAGCCTCCTCCGGCAATGCGGCACAGCCTCAACCACCGGTGCGGAGGCTTCCGGATCAGCCTCGCGGTGCTGGCATCGTTCCCGGGGCGGCGTGCGGCGATTGAGGACGTGGCTGCCACAGGCACCCCTTCCTCATCCTCCTCTTCCAACTCCTCATGCCTCTTGCTGGAACTGTAACTAACCAGGCGCTTCAGCGAGTTGCTCGAGGGCCGCCGGCGCGGCTTGCCGTCCCCATGGTCGTCCCCGCCGTGGAATTGCTTTGAACTGACACAGCCCATAGGACGACGGGGCGATCCCGGCGCGGGGGACCTCACTCCACGAAGCCCAGACGGAGATTTCAAGAAACCTTCTCCCAGTACGCATCCCGCATCTGGGCGCGCGCATCAACAAGATTCAAGGACCCTCATTGCTGGCCTGGCCTGGACGGCCGACCGAATTGGAGCAGGAAAGCTGAACACCCCCCTCCGCAGATCCGAACGGGAATCCCCCTTCCCCTCAGCCCCAGCAGCTTCCGAATCGGAACAAGGAGGCGGCGGGCGGGCGGGCGGGCGGCGCCCACCACGAAGCTGCTGCAACACTGGAGGAAAAAGAAAATCGGGATCTTTTCCTCCGGTTGCTCCGCCGGAACTTGAAGCGGCGACTGGGATTGGATTGGGGGGATGAATCGGGGGTGGGCAGCCTGGGGTTGGGATCAAAACCGAACCTTGCCGCCGGAAATCGCGAGACGTCGGAGATCTCCTTCCCCCTCTCTCTTGCCGTCGTCAGTGATGGCCTTTTGCTTTGGTCCTTGGTCTGTTTTTTTTTTTGGCAAGCAACTCGGTCACTTGCTCGATTTCCTTTTTGTTCGGCTGTTTTTTTTTTTTTTTTTTTTTTCCTCCTCCCTCTGCCCCCTCTTTTATATATATATTTATTTATTATGCTGCTGAAAATTAAGTTGGTTGGTCAAAAAAAAAAAGAGAGGAGAGAGAAACAGATATTTTCTAGAGAGAGAGTATATAAACTCTAGTCAACAGCATGATAGATTTTGAATTGAAATGCAAGGTTTGGAATTTTGAATTGATTTGTGATAAATATTCATTTTGTAGGACGGACTGAAAAAATAAAAAACGTGTCATTCAATCCAATTGCTTATAGCTAGCTGTGATAACTTTGATGGCGGCTTATGGGTTTCTTTGTCAAACCCTTAGCACCTAAGATTTTTCTAAGTACTTGTTTAGAGACAAAAAAAAAATGGGGTCAAAGGTCTACTACTCCTATAATATGCAAATGCAAAAAGAGTAGACGTCTTGGTCTTGGACTATGGATGGATAGCGTTTGGCAAGGAATGGTGGTGGAGAGTTGGATAGAGGGACATATTTGCCACTTGCAACAAGGCATTAATTCATGACATGATCGAGCAAGAGAAAAAAAGGGAAGAAATTGCATTGGCGTCATGCAAAAAAAAAAGAGTATCAAATTATTGTTCCAATTCAATCTAGCATTGATTCTAAGGTTGAATTGATCTTTTTAGTAACTTCATAATCTTTTTGTCATTAGTGACGACAACTCACACCTATACAGCGATCTAGTAAGAGATCATGTGTGGTGGGGCCGGGCCAGCTGAGGTGGTCAATAATCTCAAGCAGCACACACGCGTTTTTCCAAGAGCATATATGCACGAATAATAGTGCATTACTATATTATATTCCTCTCAATTAAAATAATAATAGCAGTGCATTCCTCTCTTTTTCCTAATTAATTAATAATTAAAAAAAAAAAATAATAATGGCGGTGCAATGTGGCCAGACACGCACTGCACTCGTTGGTTCCTCGTTTGCTCCTGAGGTGCTGTCATTAGACATTTTAGACCTGATACTGAAAGCAACGTCAAGGTGTCGGCCTCTTGTAGATTTCCACTGGAAAAAGATTGGAGAAGCCATGCAAAACCACTGTTAAAAAAAAAGGAGAGGAATCAGTCAAAAAGGAAGCTGTATGCACGGCACCCTTGGATTGAAATTTAGGTGCATGCATGCAGTGAATTATAGTAATATATTACAGTTAATAATTTTGTATGAAAAAATATATACTAGTACTCCTTGCGTAGCTGAATAAATCAATTCTTAAAGTTAAATTGATTTAGTGTACCTTAATAATCCGTTCCATTGTGTCATTTATGGATGATTGAGTGCATACTTTTTATATATGGGCTAAAAAAATAATTAGCTTCCTTTATTCCAAATTCTAAATCATTTTTATGTCTATTTTTCTATTCATCTATATACAATAATATATGTCTATACACATAACTAAATAGATTAACCAAAAAGTCAAAGCAACTTTAGAACCGAGGAAGTACTTTTTGCATAATCCATATATATCGCCGTAACGCGTTTTGCGTACGTACGTACCACTCTACGGTCCTGCAAGTTTCATCGTGACTAGTCTTAAGTGTTGGGATCTGACTTGCAAGCAAGCATGCATTTCCATTTCCGACGATATATATACTCAAATAATGCATGCACGTACGGTCGAACAAAAGTAACATTTTTGTCTCTCTTTTTTGGAATTAAGTTGAAATGACCTTTATTTGCATCTTTGCTTGTGCTTGGAAACAACTCCTTGTGATTGCCGGAAAGGAACCACCTAGACTATACACACAGCGCCATGAGAATGGATGGATGGTGGATTAAGAAAAGCTATATAGCAACGATTGCATGCTATGAAATGGTGCCTAATTTTCTCACCAACATGCGAAACAGACGGTCAGTTAAGTGGTTGCTTTCGGAGGGAGACGTCAGGCCAGTTACACTGCAGCTATTTTATGTAGCTTTGTTATTAGGGAAAGACTGATTCCAAGCAGATGAGCAGCTCCATTGTGACAAGGAACACCGCCAAGACGTACAGCCGCTCCTGCAGGCCTGCAACTTACTAGGCCGATCTGCACGCTTCAAAAATAAAATCAAATAAAATCTGGGCTTGAGACAAATTTTTGTGGAGTATTGCACAAAAAATGGCTAGCACTCTTGTGTTTGCATCCATGTGTATAGATTGTTCCCTAAAACTAAGAGATGGTGGATTTTACGAGGCTCGAGTGTACCTCGGTTGGTTAGGTAGATAGATAGATTCCTGTATATCTGTTGCTCTGCTCCAAATTTGTATGAAAAATTAAGTCTTTTGATATGTATAAACATTAAGAATATAAATTAGTGTAAATAGAGTGTGAAAATCATATATATATTTGTCTTAAAAAAAAAAATAAAATATACATAAGTGAACTATAATTTGAAACGGAAAAGTTTGTTGTGATTTAGAGATCTGTTCAACTGAATTACCTCCTAGACTTGGCATGTTAACTTGTAATTTCCTTTTCAATGGTGTTTGGCCAATGCTTAAAAAACAAATTTTTTGTGTTATGTTGTTGAGCAATTTGGTTGAATAGAAACGATATGACGTCTGCGAATGTTAAATCAAACTCCTTTTTTTTGTACGAAACTTTTTAGGATAACTTTTTTAAGCAACCTTTTAGGATAACTTTATTGGATCATGTGGTGCTCTATACTACATACGGAAGAAGAAAAAGAGTGAGTTTATAAAAGCTTGGTTGTAGAATTTACATACCAAGTTTGGACGGAGGTTTAGGAATAGAATAGTAGACTAGTGACGGTTCTTTCATGTTTATATTGTTGTCTCCGTCTCTTTGTGTCTGGATTTTAATTTTCGATGTTCTGTGAGCCCAAGTGACGATTTTGGCAAATTTCAAAATATGTGTGGTTTCTCTCAGGGGTGCTCATATATAATTAAAATATGTGTGATTTGCGTTTTACCCCGGCCGTGTGGACTGGAACTACATACGGTTTGTTCAAATTCCCTTTTCTTCCAAAAGAATCGGCCGTCGTATTCTCCTTGTCTCATTGGTCGTAGTAGCAAATAAATGCCGCGTGGTGACCTAACAAAATTGCTAGCATCGTCATCAACAACTAACCATACATCATTTCTCAACCAACTACCAAGTCCCGTGCACATGGGTTCGTTGACCCACAGTCTCACCTTCGTAAAGTTGTGTAAGAAGAATCCACGAATCCGTTAAGTAAAGTTGTAGACTATACAAGTTGGAGAAAAAGAATACATAGAATCTATTTCCCGTCTTCCACCCTATGAATTTGAGATAGGCTTATATGTGAACTTTAGAAAGTTGAATAATCTCAAATTCCAAACCAAAGAGCCTAATTTATTAATTAGATTTTAGTTACTCTAAAATTAAGGGATCCAAACGGGACTCCAAAATTAAGGGATCCAAACAGGGCGTAAGAGTCTGTCACCGCAATAAAAGAGTAATGTTTTGGTCAAAACGAGATTCCGATGGAATGAAATATACCTTGCGAAGTGAAATATGCCCTGTAAAGAAAAATGAAGACAGTACTATGGCTACATAAGTCCGGGGAAACAGAGGAGGAATATTTGCACTACCACAGGAGGAATATTTGCACTACAATAGGTCACGGAATAACAATAGAACTAGAACAAGGTAGTCTTTGAATCATTGAATGTAAATGCGATTTTACAAAGAAATGTTTTTTTTTCTAACACGACGTCGACGAATACGATGCAATTAAGAGTATTATATATATGTACTATATTTACTCACATGATCCTAGTCCTAGGGCAGAGAAAGAAAAGAGCTGTTCGTTAATTGCCAAAAAAAAAGGGGAAGCCGTTCGTCTAAACCAAAGCAGCAGTCCACCAAAGGCGATAAGGACATTCTGGGTCGCAAATTCAATCGGGACCAAGCTCATCACGGACCATCAAGCCCATAAAAGCCCACGTACTCTCTGCTTGAGCTTCGCTCCCCTCCCAGCACCAGCAGGATCCTATCCTATCGTATCCTCACATGTCAGTGACTCATCATAACGTTACATCATAGGCCCTACTTGTCAGTGACTCGACGTCACCACAATGCCCCTGCAAACTTGCTGAGCCTCAGCAAAGTTTTGACAACAGACTCAAGAGAGTCGGCAGAAACAGACATTCGATTCAGATGGTCAGAATATTGACAAATGTAGCAGTCAGGGAGATCCTATTTTACGAACATCACAAAAACGAGAAGCACACACAGCAGCATCGTCTCAACTTGTGTGCATCCAAAAGCTCCAAAGCTCCAGCAAAGCACCTGACTCAAAACGTGCATCCCCGGCACCGTGCCAAGCTGCCAACCATGAACAGAACAAATTGCTTCACAAAAAATTGACCGCAAAACCACCATTACTGTGTTCTGAATTCACGAACATATGCAGGTGATGCTTCACAGAGTAGGTTATGACTCACCAGTCATACGTCAGCTTGAGATCTAAATTTTCATCAGTTCCTGAAAAAAATTCAGACAATTCTGATTCAATTTCCGACGGTTAACTCAAGAACACTGCAAGTTCTTATTCCAGCATGAAGTGCACTTATTTTATTCAGAAGTTTAATTCGATGTATGCCAATTACTGCTTCAGATTTGAGCACAGAACCAGCAAACAGTACGTCTTGTTAGACAAAAGGTCAACGAATAGATTAAAAAGTACCTGTTCCTTCTGCTTCTGGATGGAATCGATCTTTTTCATGTACTCATCTGTGACTTTCTGCAGAATTTGTACAAGAAAGTTAGCCCCGCTGGACTTAACAGTAAATCTTTCCAAGGGACATGAACATATCCTTGGGAATCTATGTGCAACTACAGGAAGAAAAGTCAGAAAAAGCATCCTCACTTGTAGATCAGCTGATAAATCTTTCACATTATCTTCAGAAAGCTTCTTTTCCTACATAAGCAGGTGCAGTATTTGAGATTATGAGTTTTATTACAAAGTTACGATAGCCCACATAGACAAGTGGAAAATGAGAAGAGCAACCTTCTGTAGTTTATCATAAGCTTTGATTGCATCTCTTCTTATGTTCCTTATAGCAACCTGCAAAAGATAGTTCATTGATACCATATTCATCATTGTCCAAACAGGATACGATAACAAAGTGATCTTTTGTGGGTATAAACTAGGAACAGTTAGATAAAAAAATGTCCAAGTAAAAAAGATAAAATGGTAATATTGGAAGCGAAAATATAGTGAGAAAGGTGAACAGATAAAATTTGTGTAATACCTTGCCATCTTCAGCTAATTTAGCTACTGTCTTTGCTAATTCCTGCAGAAACATCAATAATATCAGAAGGGTACCAAAGTCCTAATGATTTAAGAAAAGAAGACATAAAGTGTTTACAACTTATTTGACAAAGAACAAGACATTAACCATTTGTATACTAATCTAGCATTATGAAAACACCAGTTTCCTGCAGAAACCGGACCAAGGACAGAAGGCCATTCATGCAGGCTACTGTGTTCGATGTCAGGTCTAGTTGGTCACTGAATCTTTCTTTTCCTTTTGGAAAAACCTAACAAGGCCTGAAGGCCAGAGCCAGGACAGCAGACTAAATTCTACATTGGACTGGCAAAATTTATTAGTAAAGGTGCCGGGTGCCACCCCACAAGATTTAGAAACCATTTAATATGGACAAAATAGGTTTTAGCTATTTAATGAAAAAAAAGGTTTTAGCTGTAGAATTTGCAGATAGGCATCTAAGTGGTTTTAGATACAAGTTACTACATGGTTCGAGAAAAGATACAAGTTACTAAATGACTCCTATTAGAATGAACATAAGGACTTTACTTCTATAATTGGAAGCAAAATATATTTCTTTGTTAATACGTTTTTACATATTTAAGTGATAGTTTCTGCAGTTACTTCAACACACTATAGCCGTGAGACATATGGAATATATGGTAGCACTTGTTAATTTGGGGGGTTTAATGAACTTGTAATTTGCATGGTTACCTGCATATATTTTGGTTTCCACAGAGTTACGATTCTGAAGGATGATGAAAAGATTCTGACAAAGTAACAAGCACCAAATGTAAGGCACATATGAATTTACAAACACAAACCTTTCTGCGATCAGATGTCAATGGTGGGACAGTCACTCGTATCACTTCTCCATCATTGCTTGGTGTCACACCAAGATTTGCAGCAACTATAGTTTTCTCAATAAGCTTGAGGCTGCACAGCACACGGGTGTGATTACATAGGATGAAAAACTCAACACTTGCTCTGCACTGGGAAGGTTAATTAGTATAAGCTTACCTTGACTTATCATATGGTTGAATAAGAAGAGAAGTCGCATCTGGAGTGCTTATCTGTGCAATGCTTTTCAAGTTCACTGGAGTTCCATAGTACTCAACCTGTAAGAAACATTTATTTAGTCTTAGTGGAATAGAACAGTACAATCGTTTCCAGTAGTCTCTGTGCGCTATAGTTGTATCAGGCACAGAACTTTGCTTTGCTAAAATCAGATCAGGATCTCATATTTACAGTTACTGAGCTAGTAGAACCACTATATTTTACATGGTTTCAGCTAAGCAGGAAATCAAACAAAATAGCTATATAGACACAAAAAGGATAAGTCATGAAACCTCAATCCGGTCAAGCATGGCCGGGTTTGCACGCCCTGTCCTCACAGTGTTGAAGTTAGTTTGGACTGTTTCGATTGCCTTGTCCATCTTTTCTTTCTGAAGACACAAACCAGCAGCTAGTTAAAACAAGAGGTACAAAACCTGACCAGGCAAAAGTGCCCACCCAATACAGAGTACACTGTTACATACAGCTTGGTCTTCGATGAGGGATTTCTCCGCTTCGATTTCTTCAATAGTGGCATGCGTCAAAACTGCTCTGATAACATGATAATCACAAGCTAATGAAGACTAATCCGATGGTCTATAACAATACGGGATAAATGTCTATAACCACTCGCCTCTTGTCTGAGTGTCCAAGAACCAGAGGTCTGCCAGCGAAGTCCACTGGTCCAGCCTGAAGTCTTGCAAAGTTTGTGGAGGAGTAAATCATGACGGACTGCTTTGGTAAACAACCACAGCCTGTAAAAGTAGGGCATCTGTTGTCAATAGCTTGCCACATTATTGATTTTTTTTGTCTTTCTCAAGGCAAACACTGTGTTAACTGAATTACTACATGAGAAAGCAATACTATCCTCTGTAGACCCATAACTGAGCACATTTCGGGCGAACTACTATCTACAACAAATTTGATGAGCGCCCTGTTTCTTAGCAAGTGCCATCATTATCCCAGAAGCACCATAGCTGCTTAGCAAGTGCCAACTGTAAACTATTCGACGGCATTATCCCCAAAGCAGACTGCATATTATCAGCGTGAGTAAGAATTCCGTTCGTGCAGTGCGAATGGCAGGTAAGCAAGTAACCTAACTAGAAGGCTCCAGTGTTGGGCTCATTGCCGAAACTACTCCGGCACAATCCGGGAGGCGGAGGAGGAGGGGGAGAAGGAGGAGGAGGGGCGGACCTGGGCGCTGGTGGAGGCTGCGCGCGAGGGGCGCGCAGCGGGGAGGAGACCGCCGCGGGGAGACGGCGTGGAGCGCCATGCGAGCGAGCTGGTGGGCGGTGGCGCGGCTGGAGCAGTTGTCGTGGCTGCCTGGCCAAAGGGGAACGAGACGGTGTGGATAAGAAGACGAAGGCCATATCAGGAAAACTGGGCCGTACTGGGCCAAACTGGGCCGTTTGGGCCATGTCTCATCTCAAACGACCCAGCCCATCAAGCCACGTCCGCCCCGGCCCGGCCCACCAGCCGCCAACCTCATCTTCTTCTTCCACCTCCCGAAGGCAGGCGAAAGCTAAGGCAGACCAATCGCGGAGCCAGCCACGAGCGGAGAGGCGGCGAGGGAGGATGGGGCGGAAGCGGAAGGAGCTGCTGTCGTCGGCGCCATGGCGTACCGGGAGGCGGCGGAGGACGAGGACGCGGCAAGGATGAGCCGCGAGGGGAAGGTCAGCGTCACCAGCAACCCTGGCGAGACGCCCACCATGAGCGTGCCCCGGAGCAGGCGCCCGGAACTCGACCTCACCGTCGACGACTTCGAGGAGGACGAGATCGACCCCGAGCTGCGCTACTCCTTCCAGCGGAACAGCAGGGTACCGCCCGCCCGACCATCGCGTTTTTGGTTCTCAATCAATGATTTCCCCTGTTCCTGCTCGGTGTCTTGCTCATGCGCGCGCGCGGGGGTGGTGCCTGACGGATTGTTAGCTTCCTTATTGGGCCCCCTCGCCGTTGTTGGGGGATTGTTACCCTGTCCCTGGAACAGCTGCCAAGTTCAGAATCTTTTTTTTTTTTTTTTTTCCTTGAACGTCTGCCAAGTTCAGAATCCTTTTTAAACTCTGTAGGAAACGCACCGGTGTTCTTTGTGTTCTTGGATATGGGATTACATTGGCTCAAAAAACGAATTAGAAAATGTACCGTGTCACCGAGAACAGCATTGGCAGTTTGTAAATCGCAGTTGCTGAAGGATAGGATTATATGCTGATTTGTTACCTCTATGGTGCCAACCGTATGAAATGAATGGGGAAAGTGCAGTAGATTCTTGAGAATAGCATTGCAAGTCTGTGCATTGCAGCTACTGGAGAAATCATACATGCTTGCATGCATTCCTTGTAATGTCTGCTGTCATGTTGTCACAATTTCCACCTTTGCACAATTCTATAAATGTTGTTTTTTTGTCAAGGCAGCGTGACACTGAAATTTCTCGTCAGAGTTATATATGTGCTGTAGCTTCATTGCCACCGGTGGAGGCAATTGTGCTAACAAAAAGGCTGTGTCCTATAATGCACCACTGCAGCGTGGTATGCGTTGCTGTTAGACTCGACTTGTTTATACTGATTTGTTGATTACAGCAGCTTCCAACCACATAGCTACTTGCACCATCCCACCATCAGAGCCTCAAACCATAAATGCTGTTTTTGCAAGCCCTCTCAGTCATGTGTGCTCTTACACACGTGGATTGAGCAAAAGCCATGAACTGAATCAGGACCTGAAAGTCATTCAACACAGTTTATGCATCAGACATTGCATGTGATACTGTGATGTGTACGCGTTTCATAGCCTGAAACCAAGTCAATAGCACAAGGATGCCACTCATCCGGTACATCGTGCCACTGCTTTCTATGATATGATCCTTTGTGTTTGTATTTGGCTCTGGACACCAAACCTGGGCAAGTGAATAAGCAAAAAAGGGGATGATACCCCTATTTAGAAGCCTTGCACTTCTCTTGAATGGATTGTTATTCTATAGCAAATTTAATTCATATATCAGCACAGACAATAAACATATTTTCACTTTTTGCTCAGTTATTTGACATTAAACTGGATGTTTTGCAGTTTCTGAAGAGAGTTTTTAGTGTGGACACACTTGTCAAACCTCTCCCTCCTGTAATGGCATACAGTGTATCCCGTAATATAAACTTTTTTTCTTCGGATCTTTACACAGTTCTGGGGTAAGTTATGTTGGTAGAAGATCATAATTCATATTATGTGTTGGCAACTAGGCTTCATTGGTTTCAGTCTTCTGGTCTTATTCACCCTCTTTTTTATATATATGTCATTTCAATTACTTAGTTGCCTGAAAATGTTATGATCTTTGCAAAAAGAAGAGTAGGGTGCTGATGTCTTGCACTGCAGACAGATAATAGCCCTAATATCCTCTTAAGCTTTGTTTCAAAAACTATCTGCTCTTTGAAGGATCATCCACCTGTATTACCTGCATGTTGTTTATTTTTCCTAGTAAACAATGTCAATAAAGTAGGGCTAGTCTCAATCTAGTACTCTGTGTATCCCTCCTCTCATGGGTGATAATGGTATTGATGTCCTTCTCTTAACCTCAAAAAAAAAAAAAAAGTCTAGATCAACGATGCTCCTTCAACTTGTGTCCTAGTTCAAATTAGGCACCATCAATTTATTTCTCTCGCTAAATCTTGTGCTGCATATCTTGCAGATGAAGAAGGAATAGCCAATGCACAGAAGTCCCTTGGACTGGGGAATGATGATGGCTCCCGCCGAATGCGCTAAGTGTGGTGAAACTAAGTTTCTGTACTGAGTTCAGAACTCTTTGTCCTAGCACTGGAGATCTGTTAGATGCTTCAGAAGACTTTAGTGTGTGGCATTTCTTAAGTTTGGGTTGTAATTTTGTTTATTCTAGTGTTTGTTTCATGCATTTTCTGCTAGTAAAAAACTGCTCGTACCATATATTTGAAGTCCAGATCTTGTACTTACAAAGTCCGCTCGGGATTCAGTTTATAACTCATCAAACAAGAAATAAGTGAAATGTGGTTTGGTTACCATATCTTGAATCGGATCATGTACCAATGCCATCACAACTACCAATGTCAATATATCCATCAAGGTTTGATGTCTGCAGTCAATAACGCTGTGGAGCACGAGAATGGTACAATTGAAAAAGGAGTTTCACAATGTTGCGGACATTTCTCAGCCAAGTTCCAGAGGAGACAGATAAAACGAAGCAAATGAAACGAAATACCTGTTGACGCTCATAAAGTATATCCACTTCAACAGTTCCATTGCATACTAGTCAAAAACGAACTTGAGCATATATGTTCCTGCTTCTTTCTCCTTTTCCTTTATCCTTTTCTATTTCTAAAAATATACTGAAGAAAAGCAGATCATGCCGTGCACATTTGTTGGACCAGGAAGACTCCTGTTTGGAACCCATAAATTTGATGCATCTATACATATATACATCCATAGCTAGGGATCATTATATAGCAATCATCTTCAGTTGTGCACACTACTGCATATACAGGAAGGCATTTTACTTTGATTTGCCACACCTTTGCATTGCACTAACAGATCCTGCAACATGACAGGCTCTGCATTGGCTGCTTCCAAGATTCGTAGCTAAAGGGAGCGATCCTACTCAAAGGCCGGCCATCTTTGTTTCTTTCCAGAGGCAGCAAATCTCTTCTTACAGGGGTACTTCTTGTACCTCTTAACACAGAGAATCGAAATTCAGTGTAACATGGCAGACAAGTGCAAGTGCTCAGTCACAATGCTAATTTGACTGGATCAACGAATCTAGCTAACTTATGTGATGCTCCTTCAACTTGGTGTCCTAGTTCAAATTAGAAACCATCGATTTATTTTTCTCTCGCTGAACCCTGTGTCGCATATCTTGCTGATGAAGGAGGAATTGCCAATGCACTGAAGTCCCTTGGACGGAGAAATGATGATGGCTCCCGTAGAATGCACTGATTGTAGTAAAATCAGGTTCCTTTGAGTTCAGAACTCTGTCCTAGACACTGGAGATCTGTTATGTTATGTGCTTCAAAAGACAGTGTGTGTGGTGTCTTTTAAGTTTGGATTGTAATAATTTGTTTATTCTAGTGTTGCTTTCATGTAACTTCTGCTAGTTAAACTGGGTTTACCCATATATATATTCAAATACCAGATATTGTACTCGCAAAGTCTGCTTCTATTTCTGTTTGGAACCCGAACAAAACTGAGTGAAATGTGGCTCAGTTACCATATGTTGAACCAGATCTACCAAGGCTATCTCAACACCAATTCATGTAAATATCACTTACGATACATGTCTGAATGGTCTGATGTCTGCAGTCATTATGTCAAGCACGAGAATGGTAAAAGTGCAAAGGGACGGTCACCGGGCTTACTTATGGACACTAGAAATGGTCGCGGCGTTGCCGCTTATGGCCAGTGGTTAGCTATGCATTGTATGTGTATCTATGTGTTTTATATTTTTTTTTTTCTACGGCGTATATTTTAAGTGTATTCGTTTTGTTTGTTTATATGCGTGATATGATGTACTCATATGTATGATTATACGGAATGTCTTATATATAGGGAAGTATTTTGCTTCGTATATGTATGTCATTGATTATTTATTTTGTAGTATTTGCACTACAAGTTAGCATTAAATTAAAGAATTAGGAAACGAAGATTATGAAAGAGGATATGAATTGATTTAGAGTTAAGGTGGGGGAGATATTTTTAGTTCATATGTGTTATGAGCAAAAAATTAATCAATGACATAAAAATAAAGATGTATAGCTCTATCAAATAGAATGCACTAAATCATATGATATTTTGAGTTCAATGCATAGATCTAGTTATAAGAAACTCAACAAAACTGGTTTGGTTTCTTTTTTTTTTTTTTTCTATGATTTTATAGCATTTTGGAAGATCTACGATTTGAAAAGAAAAGAGAAAAACGTAGAAAAAGGAAAATGGGCTCGAGGGCGGTTTTGGCCCATTCCGGGCCGGCGCGGAAAGCGTGGCTCAAGCGGAAGGCAGGCCGGCCCATGGAGCTGTTGGCGAGGCCCGCCCATAGAATGGCCTGCAGACCGGGTTCTATTTCGGTAAATTTCGAGGGCCTTTTTTGAAAGGAAATATGAGAGAGGGGGTTGGACCGCGGGTTCTATTTTGCCGTAACTAAAGGGCCTTTTTGCAAAAATACCGGTGATCGCTTCGATTCGGGCCGTTTCGCTTGCCAGCTTTTGGTGCAGGTTTCGTATGGTGAAAATTTGTTAGGCAAGTTCCACAGCTTCATTCCTCTCACCCAAAAATTGAGAAGAGACACGAAATAAACTCCAAAGCCAATGGAATGTTGTACCTGTCCATGCTCGCGAACACATGATAGATATATGTGATGAGTGATTGTCAAGAGATGTTCGAGCTTTGGTTTAGTGTTTGAGTCTTAACCATGGCGTGAGTGTGGTGTTGCAACATGTCTCTTGTCGTCTTAATCTTTTGTAAGTGTCTCAACCTTCTCATGTATGGCACCGGCATGAGTTGGTAATGTACTCGGGCCTTTTTTGTCTCTACAATACAATGATACGCAACTCTCCTGGTATTCGAGAAGAAAAGAGTTCGTGCCGATGGACTGGTACCTAGGCTATGGGGTAGGCGGCGCGAGAGGACATCGCCAAGGGGAGATGGCGTGGATGGTGGTGCGGGCGGGTGGAGGCGGTGGGAGGAACGAGACGAGACGAGCGCGTGTGGAAGGATATCGGGATAAGTGGGCCAAACTGGGCCGTTTGGGCCATTTCTCATCTCGGACGACCCATCCCATAAAGCCCACGCCCGCCCCGGCCCACCAACCGCCAACCTCATCGTCTCATCTTCTTCCTCTGTCGTCCTCCTCTCGCCCGAAAGCCAAGGCGGACCAGACCAATTGGGAAGCGGCGCGAAAGCCACGCCACGAGGGCGAGGAGGAGAGATTGAGGCGGCGAGGATGGGGCGAAGCGGAAGGAGCTGGCCGTCGTCGGCGCCGTGGCGCATGGGGGAGGCGGCGGAGGACGAGGGACGTGTCAGGATGAACAGCTAGGGGAAGGTCGGCGTTACCCGGCAACCCGGGGAGACGCCCACCATGGCGTGCCCGGCAGCGCCGGGACCTTGACCTCACCGTCGACGACGACCGACGAGGGCGAGATCGACCCCAAGCTGCGCTACTCCTTCCTGCTCGGTGTCTTGCTCATGCGCGGTGGTGGTGCTCTTTCGACCGATTGTTAGCTTCCTTAGGCCCCCTCAGGTTGTTGGGAGATTGTTCGCGGTCCCCGGAACAATTGACAAGTTCGTAATCCTTATAAAATGTGTAGGAAATGCACCAGTGTTCTGTGTGTTCTAGGAAATTGAATTGCATTGGCTCAAAAAACGAATTCCCAAAAACTAGCGGTGGTGTTGTGTGGTTTGGTGGGGTGCTCCTTCTTGCTTTCGGTGTTTGTTTGTGACCACTTTCTCCGTGGTTGCGTTGTGTTGTGTCGTGTGGTGTTATAATGTGTTGTTCAGCCAGTCTTGCCTTTTTCTCTTAATGAAAATGACACGTGAAGTCGTGTTTGAGAAAAAAAAATGCTCTTGGTCACTGAGAACAGCATTTGCTGTTTGGAAACTGCGGTTGCTGAAGGATAGGACTATGCTGATTTGTTACCCTCATGGTGCCAACCGTAAGAAACGAATGGGGAAAGTGCACTAGATTCTTGAGAATAGCATCGCAAGTTTGTAAATTACAGCTGCTGAAGAAACCACTAATGAAAAATTTTTGTCCCTTAACGCACCACTACAGTGTGGTACGGGTTGCAGCTAAACTCACATGTTTATATACTGATTTGTTCATTACAGAAGGCAGCTTCCAACCACCTTGCTATTTGCAACATCCCACCATCAGACCCTCAAATCATGAATGATGTTTTTTGCAAGCCCAACAATTTCAATTTCTTAAGTCATGTGTGCTCTTACACATGTGGATTGAGCAAAAGCCATGAACAGAATCAGGACCTCAAAGCCATTCAACACAGTTTATGCAAGAGACACTGCATGTGATACTGTGATGTGTAAGTTTCATAGCCTGAAACCAGACTAAGTCGATAGCACAAGGATGCCACTTGTCCGGTACATTATGCCTCTGTTTTCTATGACATGGTCCTTTGTTTTTGTATTGGCTCTGGGCACCAAACCTGGACAAATAAATAAGAAAAAAAAAAGAAGGGGATGGTACCCCTATTTTGAAGCCTTGTACTTCTCTTTAATGGATTATTATTCAATACCAAATTTTGTTCTTGATTAGCACAATAATAAATATTTTACCTTTTTGCTCAATTATTTGACATTAAACTGGATCTTTTGCAGTTTCTGAAGAGAGTATTTAGTCTGGACACACTTGTCAAACCTCTCCCTCCTGTAATGGCATACAGTGTATCCCGTAATATAAACTTTTTCTTCCGGATCTTCACACAGTTCTAGGGTAAGTTATGATGATAGAAGATCTTTAATACTCTCTCCGTTTCCAAATTATAAGTTGTCATTTTGCTATGTATCTAGATATAATAATATGTTTAGATACATAGCAAAATGGATGAACCAAAAAGTCAAAGTCGCGGGGCCGCACCACGGCCCCCTGCAGCGCGGGCCCGTCTCCGGCCATCTCCCTTGTGGCGCTTCGTCTTCGCGCACTCCCCGTGCGTAAGGCCCTCTCGCATGGCAGGTGGAGCACCACCGTCCCCATGGAGCCTCTTCAGTATATTACAAAGATGCCTTTCATTTTACTCTCCTTTTATCGATTGTCAAACCACAGCTTAATGCCTTAATACATACTTGAGGCACATTTGGTAGCAAAGGATGAGGCGGCAGCATGTCGAAGCGAGGTTTTCAGTTTTTCTTTTCATGTGCCTAGACCAAATGATATGATGATGTCAATCAAATATATATATGTGCAGACCATCTAATTTGCCACAGACCACTCCACACCAAACGCTTATTTTGTACTGATTCATCTTATTTATATTTTGGCAGACACATTTCCTTCCTATGTACTAACATGTAAATATGGTTGTTTAACTGGATTTTTTTCGCTGTAGTTTTCGACTGATGCTTCAAGTTAACAACAGGTCTATTCATCTACTTAGACAATCTTGGCCTCACAAAGATAGAAAAATGAACGGCTTCGTTTATGGTGCTGTTGCAGTCTCAGCTTCCTTTTTATGCCGCCAAGGTACATCGATTCAGAATGATTTTGTGTGTGTGCTCAGATTGAACCAGTAATGTAAGACAAACTTTTAATGTTTTCATAAGACAAACTTTTCCATTTTTATTGCCTAAATGGAAAACCATCTTGTACACATTTTGGTATATGGAAAACGGTATGGATATGTGCGGTTTAATTACATTAATATAATAACCACAAACAAAGTAGCCATACATTTAAACTTTTGTACCATCGCTCATACTGCCTTGAGGTCCTTACGCATGAAAAGGAAACTTTTGACTACCTGAATTAGAGGCTTCCACGGCAAAGGCTTATTTCTGTGCTGATTCATCTTATTTGTATTTTTGCAGGCTCATTTCCTCCATATGTACTGACATGTAAATATGGTTGTTCAATTCGTTTTTTTTTTTTTTTTTTTTGTTCTCTGTACTTTTGGACTGATGCTTCAAGTTATGAACATCTATTCATCTGCTTAGATAAACTTGGCCTCAGAATGATAGCAAATGAACGGCTCCTTTTATGGTGTTGTTGCAGTCTCATCTTCCTTTTTATGCTGACAGGGTACATCATTTCTGATTGAATTTGTGTGTGCCCTCAGATTGAAGCACTAATGTTTTTCATCTATGATAGAAACTTTGCTACTTTTATTACATATATGGAAAACCATCTCATACACATTTTGGTATATGGAAAACCATCTCGCTATAGCCTGTACCATGGATATTTGCCTGTTTAATTAGATTATTATAATAACCAGCAACAAAGTAGCTATGCATTTGAACTTCTGTACCATTGCTTATACTGCCTTGAGGTCCTCATGCATAAAAAAGGAAACTTTTGACTACCTGAATTAGAGGCTTCTGAACAAAATTGGTGCACCTTCTGAACAAGTGAGATTAATTAAGCATGCTTATTTACCGTCATCGGTTTGTGATTTTTTTGCAGTTTGTATTAGTTGTATCTCTTGCTGCTTTCACTAAAAATATGTTTCTGCATAATTCCTGCTGAATCCAGTTCTTCTGAATGGTTCACATGATAGAAGCACTACCGGGCTGTCGGCCTCTGACTTTGTCGTTCCAGTTACTGATTCTCTAAATTTGTCATCCGGAGATCCTGACAAAAGCTTAAAAAAAAATCATGTAAGTTGATTCTATATTTCTCTAACAGTTACTGCAACAATATGGAGCCACGGAGGAGTCAGACATTCATTAAAGAGCTCTTGCTTGGTCCAAAATTTGGCATTACAATTTTCAGAATGCGGGCGTTATTGTTCACCTAATGTCCTCCATTGAATATTTCTGTCTTTGTGTGCAGCCCAATGACGGTAAATCCTATATTGGTTCCTGAAGGACGCAAGTTCCTTTAGACGTTCAAAATTTGGCTGCTCAATGAATCTTTCATGTTCTAAGTGTCTCTATTTTATTGACTATGATGGTCTCTATTTTTTTGGGTTATGTACTACAGAATTACCACTATATCTATAAATTTAAAGGGTACTCATATCAAAATTTCTTAAGATGAATTCATGTCAGCCTTATGATACATGTGAATTGTGGTTCACCTAAGAAAGACACTTTTATGTCTGGCTGCGCAGTTCCAGGTCCTGGATGTTTTCTTCTTCATCTAACTCATAAACATACTCAGTCTGGCGCACCACATTGCCATGACAAGCCTCGCATTCGCCAATAAGAACCTGTCTTCAACGAATTTTAGTAATCTAATGGTACTAATCTTTTCCTTCCATGTACAATCACATGAAATGCTATATTTTCGGCTTCCTCGCCTATTTATTTGCACGGCGCATGACACGCTAGTTCACCCTTGTTTTTATATAGGGAGAATTGGCTATAGGACATCAAAAGTGGAGTCCATTTGGTAGCACCCATGCAAAATGAAGCGATTTGCTGGTGGCCACCGTCGTTGTTGTCAAATTTGCTACTGGACAGCCAAATAAAATATTAATTTCTAGCTCAGAGAAGAGAGAACAGCGGGGAAATGTTCGTTTTGCCCCTTTCTTCTTCCTCTGGCTCTTTCAATTCTTTTTCTTGCCATGACCGTCACTAGCCTGCAGCAGAGCTGCCATGCCATTGCCGCACGGGCTTGGCCAGGCCGTCGCCAGGGGCCGCGGAGCTCGATGGCCTAGCCGTGTCACCATGAGGGGCTGCCGAGCGCGATGGCCGGGACGTAGCTACTCCCCTGTCTCTAGATCCAGCGGCGCGCGCTCGTGGGGGGGCAGCCGAGGGCGCCGTGGTTGCCGCTCCGTAGCCGCTGGGCCGCACCGCTGCCGTGCAAGCGAGGTCGTCCGCGCCGTCGACGGGAAGAGAGATGGAGAAGGCGAGGGGGGCCACCGCCGGTCGAACGAGCATGGATCTCGCAGGGGAGCTCGGCTGCCGCCTCCGTGGATCTCGCCGTGGTGGGGAGGTCCCCGCGTGCGGCCGCGAGTTCTTGGGCGCCGCCGCCATCGTGCACCTGCCGTCGGTGCTCCACGGCGCGGTGGCACTTGCTCCAGGGAGGCGGCCGAGGCGCTCCAGCTTGCCGTCGCCGTGGCCACGAGCTCACCAAGGTAGAGGAGAGGGAGGCAGGCGAGCCGACGGCCGTCGCTGGGGAGGCCGAGCGGCGGCGGGGGCGGGTTGCTGGGTGACAGAGGGGCGCCGCCGCGGGCCGTGGTGGGATGGAGGGAGCGCTGGTGGTGCCCCTGCCATCACCATGAGTTCAGAGCTTGGAGCTCAGAGCCAGAGGAAGAAGAAAGGGGCAAAATAGACATTTCCCCGCTGTTCTCTCTCCTCAGGAGCCAGAAATTAATATTTTATTTGCCTCGGTGTCCACCAGTAGCAAATTTGACAACAACGACGGTGTCTACCAACAAATCGCTTCATTTTGCGTGGGCGCTAGCAAATAGACTCCATTTTGGATGTCCTGTAGCCAATTCTCCCTTTGAGTAAATTGCACCCAGAGTACGAGAACTATACGTGTGGGTGCAAATTACCCCCAACAACTTGTAATTTGCTCTATTGAGGGCAATAACTTGTCGCATTGGTGCATAGACGGTCCAAGAACCAAACCTCTCACGTTCTTGGCTGTATAGGATACGATTGGACTCGTATTATGGCTCGTCAGCAGGTACACGGCTCGTCACCACGTATACAGCTCGTCCTCGGAGGTACACGGCTCGTCGAAGCATCCCGCAGCTCTCGTAGGATAGATATACATGGCTCGTGAATATAGCAGTTCAAATGTACGCTGCGTAACGGAGAAGCCCATGATCTCCTTAAAACGAGGAGCACGACCTTGCTGTACACAGCTCACGCGGCGGCACGACACGGAACTGACGTCAACTCGTCAAGATCAACACGAAGCAGAGAGCACGGTGCCCCTTAAGCAAGGCATCGCGCGCTGCAGCGGATCATCGCAGGTGGCCGCGAGCAATCGAGCCTTGTCGCCGAGAGCCCGGCGCTGCTCAACCTCAATACGGTCGGTTCTCATCTGTTATTTGCATACGTACTCATGATGAACTTGCACAGACAGGATCCTCTTTCTCCCTCTTAAGGTTGCAAAAAATCATGGAAATCTGTACTACAACTTGTTTTACTACACACGTGGGGAAGAAAACAGACTTGCAGCTGCTTGCAAGGCTGAGGCCCTGGGGAATAGATCGCCGCAGAGATCGTTCTTGCCTCGTGTGGGTATATCTGATGACGACGTGCACGAGCTCTAGTTGTGGGTTTATCCTGCATATCGCACAAGCCATGTACGTGTCCGAGCTCGAGCTGTTATGTATGTCTATCGGGCACGAGCTGCGAGCTGCCATGTGCGTGCATCGTGTGAGCCGTGTACCTGCTGACGAGCCATGATACGAGTCCGATCGTATCCTATACAACCAAGAACGCGAGAGGTTTGGTTCTTGGACCGTCTATGCACCAATACGACAAGTTATTGCCCCCAATAGAGCAGATTACAAGGTGTTGGGGTAATTTGCACCCACACGTATAGTTTTCGTACTGTGGATGCAATTTACTCTCTCCCTTTTATATATGTGTCATTTCAGTTACTTAGTTTCCTGAAAATGTTTTAATTTTTGCAAATGAAGAGTAGGGTGCTCATGTCTTGCTCTGAGACAGATAATAGCCCTCATATCCTCTTGAGCTGAGAGCACCTTATAATCTCTGCTCTTTGAAGAATCATCCACCCGTAGTACCTGCATGCTGTATATTTTTCCTAGTAAACAATGGCAATAGAGTAGGGCTAGCCTCAAGCTAGTACTCCATGTATCCCTCCTCACATGGGTGCCAAGTTTTAAATAGCGGGCTATGGCAAATAGCGGTGCATTTTTTCTAGGGACTATAAAGCTATAGCGGTGCTATAGCAGAGCTATACCAGATAGCGGTTTATAAGAAAAACTATGAAAAAACTCTAATAATTGATGCCAAAACAAGGAAAATATGATATTTGGTGAACACAAATACGTTTACAAAGTTCTACAAGTCTAAATAACATTACCAAATACCAATATGACATTACAACATGTTTCATAAAAATTTAATCGTCCAAAATACCAAATTAGTAGCAAATGAAATACGAAATATCGGTAAATAGCGGCGCTATAGCCGTAAATAGCGATGCTATAGCGGAAATGCGAATAGCTTAGCGGCGAATCTTTCCCGCAGCTATAGCGGCGCTATAGCGGAGCTATAGCCCGCTATTTTAAACAGGGCATGGGTGATGATGGTATTGATGTCCTTCTCCGATCCTCAATGAAAAAAGTCTACTAAAATTGCAATAACATCAATCCTTGCTATTTAGCTGGATCATTGTTCTTAGATCAACGAATCTAGCTAATAACTTATGTGATGCTCCTTCAACTTGTGTCCTAGTTCAAATTAGGCACCAGCAGTTCATTTCTCTCTCGCTAAATCTTGTGCTGCATATCTTGCAGATGAAGAAGGAATTGCCAATGCACAGAAGTCCCTTGGACTGGGGAATGATGATGGCTCCCGTCGAATGCGCTGATTGTGGTCAAACCAAGTTTCTGTACTGAGTTCAGAACTTATTGACCTTAGACACTGGAGATCTGTTATATGCTTCAAAAGACAGTGCATGGCGTTTGTTAAGTTTGGGTTGTAATTTTATTTATTCTAGTGTTTGTTTTATGCATTTTCTGCTAGCAAAACTGGTCATACCATATATTTAAATTACAGATCTTGTATGTGCAAAGTCCGCTCCCGTTTCAGTTTGGAACTTGAACAACATTGAGTGAAATGTGGTTTGTGACCATGTCTTGAATCGGATGATCTACCAATGCCATCACAGCTACCAATTCATGTCAATATATCCACCATTATGGTACAGGTCTGATGTCTGCAGTCAATAACCTGTCGAGCACGAGAATGGTAAATTTGAAAAGGGAGTTTCACCTAACCTGTCGAGCACGAGAATGGTAAAATTGAAAAGGGAGTTTCACCATGCTTGCTTACGGGTATTTGTGAGAGGGATTCGAGAGCTTCGTTCCTCTCAACCGAAAAATAGAGGGGAGACATGAAACTCCAAGCCAATGGAACGAAATATATCCACTTCAACAGTTCCATTGCATAGTAGTCAAAAACGAACTTGAGTACCAACAGACAACTGCTACGGGGCACGAAATGTTTCCGTTGGAGCCCCCCACCCCCACCCGACCCTCCCTGGCGATGGCGGCTCCGCCGCCCTCCTCCGGCGCCGCCACCACCTTCCAGCCCTTCCTCCTCCCCCTATCACCAGATCCGGATTCCCCACCACCGGATCCGTCGACCCATGGCCTTCCCCGGGCGGTCGTGCCCCAGCCCGGCGGGGGCGACGCCGCCATTGCTGGCCCCCTATGGCCGGCCGCTGCTCCCCTAGTGGCGGTGCAGGCGCCTCTCCGCCGTCGCGGGTCCTTGGTGCGCGCCCGCCGACGGACGCCATCGGTGCCGACCGTGACGAACGCGTGGTGCCGCCCCCGCGGTGCCCACGAGCAAGGCCGACGCCGGTTGAGCGCCGCCGCCCCCGCTTCCCACCAACTCGGGGGTCCCTCGGAGGACGACGTCCTCATCATGGATGTGTACGGCACGACGGCGAGGACGAGATGGAAGAGGGCGAGCTCGCGGCTCCCACGTCGGTATCGCCGCCGGTTGCGCCGTCGCGGGGGCTCGCCGCCGCCGCCGCCGCTGCCGACGCCGCCGTTGCAGCCGACTTCCTCGCTCTCCCCACGCGCCCCCTTCCACCCAGGGGAAGCCCATGGGCGCCCAGGGCACGGCGTTGGGAGGACGCGACCCGATTCGGGGCGGCCGGTGCGGCCGCCGCCGTCGCCGCACCGATGTCTTCGCTGGGCTATCAGCTAGCACCCACGCCTCTCGCCGAGGTGGTGGTGGGTGCGCGGGCGGCGTCCGGGCGGCGGCGGCCGCGACGGCCCGCAACCCAAGAAACGAGGCTGAAGGCGCGGGTGCCCCGCGCATCTCCGCCTTGGTCCCCAAAGAAAACGACGACGGCCCCGCGCGCCAGAGGCTTGGCAGGCGGGGGCGGCGAGGCATGCCGGGCCGGGCAGCTCGCCGTGACCCCAGCGCCGACGCCGATGGTTTCCGGACGGTCGCAAACGCCGCCGCCTGCTCGCCGGGACCAAGGAAACCCAGCGCCGCGGGCCCCGTGCCACCCGAGCTTGTGGGCCGCTGCTTCAATCCGCTTCGCTGGACCATGTCGCCGCGCAATGTCGCCACCGTCGTCCGCCGTGCGGGCCGCCGGTCACCGGGCACGGGCGTGCAAGGTTCGCCGCCCGATCCGTGTCGGCCGACGGTACGCTCCCTCGCTTCGACGGCACAGTTGCCGTGGGGACGCCCCGTCGTTGGCGATTCACACGCCGTGGTCGGGTGCTCGTCGCGCCGCCCGGCGCCGCCGGGCGCCGCAGAGCATGCCTTCGAGGATGCCCGGCCACGCCGCAGCAGTGCTGACCCGTTGCGCTTGCGCTTATGCCGGGCGGAGGTGGGGAACCCTGTCACTTGGTTGACCCCATGCTCGTTGAGCTTCGCGGCCTCCTTCGCCATGCGCCCGGCTACCTTCCCGGGAGGACGAGGTCTTGTCGGCCCTCGTGTCCATGGTGGCCGCCGAGCGTGGGTGCCCCTCCACCGCCTACCACTCCACGGCCACCGGACGACCGGGTGGGCCAGCTTGGTTGAGGCCGGCTTCGCCGTCCCACTAGTCGCCGCCGTGTTGGACGCTGCACCATGCAGCCTCCCAGCCTCGCCGCCCAGGGCTCAGGACCACAGTGAGCCTGCGCGGCAACCTGAGGTCGAGGTCGACCTCCCGGTGCATGACGCTGGTGGCACTGATGCTCGTGGTGACGAAGAGGGGTGCACTGCACACTCTTCGATCTCCATGCTCGTGCCGTCGGTTGACGAGTTCTTAGCCGCTTTCACGAAGCCGCTGGAGCCATCCATACTCTCCACGCCGGTTTTGAGGAAAACACGGCCGCGCCAGGACGTGTCGGTGCTAATGCCCAAACGCAGCGCACGGCTAGCTGCAAAGAGTGGGGCTAGGCATCATAAGCCGGAGGACCAGGCAAGGAGAGTGTTGCTCAAGAAGATGGGGATCGAGGTTGAGGCCGAGCATGAGGACGCCGTCTCCTTTGATGAGTTGCAGTCTGCCTTCACGGGGTCTCTTGCTGAGGACAACAGGGAGGCCATGGAGCGCTTCCTACTACGCAAGAAGCCACGCCGTGGGGCCTGAGTGGATGTTCACGTCCTCCCGGTCTAGTCGCAGAGTTTGTTATCATGTAATCGCCAAGTTTATTTTCAGTAGATAGGTTGTTCGTTTCTCTTTTTCGTTTCGATTCGTTTGTTTGATGTCCACTCGGCATCATGAACTCTCTTTGTATTTGGATTTGGTTTTTCTCATCTTAATGAAAACGGGTGAATGGCCCGATCGATCGAGAAAAAAAAAACGAACTTGAGCATATCTTTTCCTGCTTCCTTGTCCTTTTTTTTTTCCTTTTCCTTTATCCTTTTTCTATTCCTCAAAATATACTGAAGAAAAGCAAATCTTGCTGTGCACACTTGTTGAACCAGGAAGACTCCTTTTTTTTGGAACCCATAAATTATATTATATGCATCTATATATATACACATCCATGGCTATTGGCTAGGGATCATATAGAGCAATTATATTATATGCATATGTATACAGGAAGGCATTTTACTTGATTTGCCACACCTTTGCATTGTATTGTGCTAACTGACCCTGCAACTTGACAGGCCGTGCATTGGCTGCTTCCAAGATTCAGAGCCGAAGGGAGCGATTCCTACTGAAAGGCCGGCCATCTTTGTTTCTTCCCAGAGGCAGCAAATCTCTTCTTTCCAGAGGCAGCATATCTCTTCTTGTAGGGGTACTTGTCACTTCTTGTACCTCTTTTTTTTTAGATAATACTTCTTGTACCTCTTAACACAGAGAATCGAAGTTCTGTGTAACATGGCAGACAAGTGCAAGTGCTCAGTCACATTGCTAATTTGATTGGATCATTGTTCCTAGATCAGCGAATCTTGCTAACTTATGTGATGCTCCTTCAACTTGTGTCCTAATTCAAATTAGACACCATCAATTTATTTTTCTCTCTCTCGCAGAACCCTGCGTCGCGTATCTTGCTGATGAAGAAGGAATTGCCAATGCACTGAAGTCCCTTGGGCTGGGGAATGATGACGGTTCCTGCAGAATGCTCTGACTGTAGTAAAATCAGGTTTCTTTGAGTTCAGAACTCTGTCCTAAACACCGAAGATCTGTTATTTGTGCTTCAACAGACAGTGCGTGTGGTGTCTTAAGTTTGGATTGTTTTTGTTTATTCTAGTGTTGCTTTCATGTATGTTCTGCTAGTTAAACTGGTTGTACCCATATATTCAAATCTCAGATATTGTACTCGCAAAGTCTGGTCCTGTTTCTGTTTATAACTTACACAAAATTGAGTGAAATGTGGCTCAGTTGTCATATGTTGAATCCGAGAGACCAAGTTGAGAAGTGCCCTGGTCTCATCCATATGTGATGAATGATTGATACAAGAGTTGAGAGGTTTAAGGCTTTCCCGGTTGAGTTCATATTCATACGTGCTCAATTATGCTAATGGCTAACCAGAGGTGTCGTGTGTTGTGCAACATGTCTTTTGGCTTGTGAATGTGCAGGTGTCGAGTGTGCCAAGATGGTCGACGACAATGGAGAAGATCAAGTGTGGAGTCCGTGCGCGATGGACCGGGAGCGGTGAAGGACAGACGAGAAGACTTGGACCGAGAGACCAAAGGTCGGAGAACGGACCGTGTACGGCTCACATTGGACACATGAAGAGCAAGAGTACATGGGTGATGGAGATAGCGTCGACCAGGTCAAGGAGGAGGACGAAGGCGTCAACCTTGGTGGAGGTCGGACACGCATCTACATGGTTGATGAAGATGGTGTCTGTCAAGTAAAAAAGGAAGGCGAAGGCGTCAACCCTGGCGGAGGTCGGACACACATCGACATCAGTGAGTCACGCCTGGAGGGTTTGCCGGTTTGTTCCTCAAAACCGAGGATGGACGGTTTTGTGGTTTGGGCCTCAAAACTATTGGTTGCGGGTTGACCGGTTTGGGCCTCAAAATCGGGGAGTGGCAGATCAGTAGATACATGGTAGCATCTCGAAGCTTGCACACAACCCACATGGCTGTTGGGGGCAGCCATCCTTTTGGGTGGATCTCTGGTTTGTGGTGTTGTGAGAGAGGAGGCTAGGGTTGTTAGAAGAAAAGAGGGAGAGAAGAGAGGCTCTTTGATTTGAGCTTTTCGCCATCAAGCTTTGGAGAATGATAGACAACGTTTGGTTGCCAGGACCAAACCGTGCATGCACTGGTTCGGCCCATCTGTGACGCTGTTTGGTTGACGGATTGAACCATTGCGTCCATGACGGAACAATCTAGATGTGTGGAATATTCTTTCCAGATGCTGCATGATGGGAAAGGCCGAACGACGCCGTCCGAGACTCCGCTTCGAACTCTGACGACGCATCTCTCTCTCTCTCATGTTCGGCGCCCCACCCGTTCCGTTCCCCCCTCCCCTCTAGGCTCTGGCCGCACGGACTGCTGCTGCAACTGTCGCTGGCCCTCCGTATTTTATACGGATCTGAAGTTCTCGTAGGGATTTTTTACATCCCTTATTATATTCCTCCCTTTCCTTTACTTTTGTATATGGGTCGGTGGGAAAGTATCTCCTAGTAATTAAAAAACGATTTTATTTCTAGCATGGAAAGGAGAATGCCAGTGCGTGGGCAACTAAGCATGAGTTTGTTCTACACTGGTGTACATAGAATAGCAAGTCTATTCATAATTTTATTCTTATTATGTTGTTGCATTTGTAATTGCAAGTTTGTACAAATGTGTGGTACATATGAAATTCTTAGATGGACCCATACAACCAACCAAACATGATCTCGTACCAAATCATTTTGTTCCATACATCCATCCATCCATCCATCCATCCATCCAAACAAACAGCTTGTACCATCCTGTACAAAGAACCAAACAATTAACATGTACCCTGAATTGTTCCATCCATCATCTATCTATTCAGGATTATCCATCCTATTCACTTCTATACACCCAACCAGACACTACATTACTTCTTCTTGAACTAATGTAGAGCGGAGAGCTCGACCTGCTGTTCTTCTCTGTTCCGCGGCTGCGGGTACTCTCTGTTCTTGCTGAGGTTCACAGTGACAAAGGTGCGGCGTTGTGTAGCAGCATCAGTGCTTGCGTTCTTGAGGTCCAGCCGTGCTGCCGCGGTTTTTTTTTAGAGTTCAAGGGCCAGATGACCCCGGCCTTTTGATTAAAACCAACAGACCATATAGCGTTTACAGCACAATATTGAAATTCTACTCAAAAACCAGATGCCCACCCGGCCAATCTGGAGAAGCAAAACGACTTAACAGAATCTGAAGACAACTCACTACCAGAACCGAAACCTGTCAACCTGACAGCCAACTCCTCATACAGACCAAGATTTGATCAAACGCAACTACTAGAGATAGCTATTACATCATATCAACCTCCAGCGAAAACCACCATGGAGAGCTTCCTGGGAAGACAGCATCAGTTGCAAATGCTTCGCCCAGCGGGTGCTCAGGGTTGTCATCCACTCCACCTCTTGGTAGCTTCAATTTGTGTTTGGATCTGAAGTCATAGGTAGCCACAGAATCATCCCAGCTTCCAATTTGAAATGTCTTGCACACTTCAGTAAAGCTTCCTTCATTTATGGTGGGCAGAGAATCTCCCAGTTCACTAAGAGACCAGCGATCTTGTAGAGAAGCATCTCCATGCTTTTCCACTGAGATTTCTGAAAGCAAATATCATTCCTTAACTTCCATATAGACCACATAATTGCTGAGGAAACCATATTAGTCACACAAAACTTTTTATTACTCAACCAGCAAGAACTAATATCAAACATGCTATTTCCAATATTGGTTCCTAAAGCATCAGCAGCAATCTTCCAACATCTTTTTGCTACAATACATTCAAAGAAAAGATGATGTATGGTTTCCTTCTCAGCACAAAAAAGGCAAGTTAAATCATCTAATTTCTGTCTTTTGGCTAGATTATCTCTGGTCAGAGACCTGTTATTAAAGACCAGCCATAAGAAGAAGTGCACTCTAGGTGGAATTTTGAGGCTCCAAACCGCAGGAACATGGACCACTTCAACCCCCCTGAAATTAATGATTTTGTATAAAGACTGGGATGAATAGACCCCTGAGGTTTTGAATTCCCAGACCATCTCATCTCCTTCATCAGAAAGATTTACAGTTGAGATGAGCTCTATAATTTCTAACCAGTCCTGATACTGTTCACTAGTAACAGTCCTCCTAAAAGTGCACTTAAGGTTTACTCCATCCCACAGCTCAGCTATTGTTTTGCCTTTTTCATTGACTATCCTATAGAGAGGGTAGAACTGTATTGCCAAACTAGAGGAACCTAACCATTTATCTTCCCAAAATCTTATTTTGTGACCATTTCCAACCTTCCACCTATACCCTATTTTGGCAGCATGAGCTGCCCACATAAAACCTTTGGAAAAACTTGAAGCACCTAAAATCTTGGTTTGTAAGATATTTGGCCTAGAGGTGTTGTATTTATAATCTATCAATTCCTTCCAAAGCTTGTCCTCATCTGCATTATATCTTTTAAGCCAAGACGCCATCAAGCTGATATTTAGATCTCTGATATTAGGGATCCCTAGACCCCCATACTCCTTTTTCATAGATACTAGGTTCCAATTTGCTAGATGATACTTGTGGTTTTCGTGAGAATCATTCCACGTAAAAATTGCTCATATGTGTGTTTAGTGATTCAATAGCCCACTTAGGAAATTTGATGAATGATAAAAGATAGACTGGTATACTAGCTAAACATGTTTTAACTAGCATTGCTCTAGCAGCTAAAGATAAAAATCTCCCTCTCCAAATTGCTACTTTTTTCATGATCTTGTCAACCAGGGGTTGTATATCCTCTCTAGAGAGTTTTTCAAAGTGTAGAGGAACCCCCAGGTATTTAATAGGAAAGGAACCTAGAGGACAAGACATTATATGAGCTAAATTGTGGGCCTCTGCTAACTCTAAATTGATAGGCACTAGTTCACTCTTGTGAAAATTGATTCTCATACCCGACAGTTGTTCATACCACATCAACACTCCTTTTAGATTTCTCACACTAATCTCATCGCTTTTGAAAAAGGATAGTGTCATCTGCATACTGCAGTGAGACTAAACCTCAGTGTCGAAGTCTTCTAGTAAACCCCTGAATAATACCTTTATTTGTTGCTTTTTTGAATCATTCGGAAAGCCCATCTCAACTAAATTGAACAGGGAAAGGAGATAAAGGATCTCCCTGCCTAAGGCCTTTTCCTGTTTTAAAATATGAGCTATCCTCTCCATTAAGCATAATACCTAGTGACCCACCAATCACCAACTGTTTTATCCAACTAATCATTCTTGGACTAAAATTTCTAGATTGCAGCATATCAAAAGAAACTTCCAGCTCACCCTATCGTATGCTTTTTTTTCATAGTCTATCTTAATAATGACACCTTTCTCTCCTTTGCTATGAATGGTATGCACCACTTCGTGTGCAATCACCACACTTTCTAAAATAAATCTTCCTTTGATAAAAGCTGACTGAGAAGGGTCAACTATACGCTGTACAATAGAAGTGAGCCTAATAGTCATTATTTTCGAAAAAATTTTAAAAGCGCAATTAAGCAAGCTAATGGGTGCGAATTGCTTAATGTTTGTAGCATCTCCTACTTTGGGGATCAAGGTAACTAGAGCACAATTTAACCTATACAAATCTAGTTCCCTTTATGAAAGTCATTGAATAAAGCTACTAGATCATCTTTTATAATATCCGTAACTTTTGATAAAAAAGGAAAGAAAGACCATCAGGTCCTGGAGCCCCTTCTGCATAACAACTAAACACAGCCTGTTTTATCTCAGATTCTAGGAAAGGGGCTGTTAACAGATCATTCTCTGTATCAGATACTTTATCTTGTGCTTCCCAAAAGTTAGGTCCTAAACTAACATTAGCATCTGGTTCTTTGGCAAAAAGATTCTTATAAAAATCCACGACTATTTTCATCATACCTTCTTGGTCATAGACCGGACCATTAGGACCTTCTAAACAATCTACCCTCTTTTTTCTACTCCTCTGATTGGCAATGGCTTGGAAATAGGCTGTGTTCCTATCCCCTTCAAGAATGTCCCTGTCCCTGGACCTTTGTCTAATTTTAATCTCTTCTAGAGCCCAGATATGACTAAGCTCTTTTTCTAAAAATCTAAACTCAGCTAACTCAGCATCATTTAAAGGTCTATGTTCAGACAGGTCCTCTAATCTACTGAAATCTTTAGACAAAGTAGCTTTGGATTTGTTAAGAGCAGCAACTACATTTGCAGCCCATCCTCTAACTACTCTTCTCAAGGTCCTAATCTTAAACTGCCATCTATCTAAGTTATTTTGCAAATCACAAGGTGTATTCCAAGCCTTCTCAACCACACCTCTAAAAGACTCATCTTCTAACCACCATTTCTCAAATCTAAACCTCTTTTTCCCAAAACTAACATTATCTCCAGTGTTAATCACTAGGGGATTATGATCACTAGGTAATCTTTCTAGAGCTTTGACACTAGACAAGGGATAAGCATTGATCCAATCTGTTGTGGCAAAAATTCTATCTATCTTGGCTAAGATTGGATAGTCCTGGTTATTTGTCCAAGTAAATTTCTTGTTGCTAGCACTTAGTTCCACTAAAGACCACTTACTAATCCAGTCATTAAAGCTATCAGCCCATTTGTGGTGAATAATACCATTACTCTTATCCCCTACAAACCTGACAAGATTAAAATCTCCACCTAACAGAATTGGACCTTGCCATTTTAACATTAAAGCTTCTAATTCATCTAAGAAAAGTTGTTTCTGGTCCTCATATGCAGGGCCATAAACTACAACTAGCTTCCAAGAAAAACCAGTCTTCTTACATGTCAACATAGCACTAACAAAGTATGACATAGAATCACAAATAGTCATAGTGTATAAATCTGAGTTAACACCTAATAAAATCCCTCCAGCTGAACCCTTTGCTTCTAAATGATGCCAACTGTAAGGGATATTGTGCGTAAGAGACTTCAAATAACCAACAGATAAAGAGTTCTTTTTGGTCTCCATTATTCCAACAAAATCTAAATGTTGATCTCTAATCCTACTTCTTAAAGCAGGAGTTCTATTAATGATCCCAAGACCTCTAATATTCCAAAACATACCTATCATTTCTTTTTAAAAGCTCTTTTTTCTCCTACTAGGACTATCTACCGATCCTTCTCTTACTTGGTCATGATCTGCCGCAGTTCCTGTGTTGTTCTTTCGCTTTCCTGCCGTGTCCTGCTTGTTCTCTTCTGTCTGTTTTTGTATCTCGCTCATTTGTTCAGCGCTAGCATCTCGACACCAGCAGATCGAACAGCAGGTGCCTTTTTGTTTGCTGGGTGCAGGTAATTAAATTCTTCAGAGCAGCAGGTCAGTTGGCCTCTTGGCGAGCAGCAGTGCAACGACACAATTCGATTTTGTCAGGCACGCAGCACAGGAGCATTGAGTTTCTCGTTTTCATTTTGGCTGCAGCAGCTTTCAAATATACCTTGGACACCATGCTGTATTTGCTTGAATCGAATTTTCTTTTGCTGCGGTAACCTGTCTTCTGTTTGCTTCAGTGAGCAACAGGTCATCTCGACAGTCTGCTGCAGGGCCAGCAGCTTCAAGTCCTAGGCTTCAGCACTAGCTCGATTCAGTCTAGTGAAGCCGTTTCATGTTAGTTTATAGCAGCAGCAAAATAACAATTCCTTTGGACTTGATAATTGACAGTTTCTGTTGCTTGCTTGTGTTGGCTAATGAGCAGTAGTAGCTCCAGAGCTCGGCTCTGTTTTCAGGTTGTCAAAGTGCAGTTCAGCAGCTGTTTTTTTTTTTTTTTTTCGTCTCACTGGTCTGCCAACTCTCTGTACATACTGTAGGAGCAACCTCCTTCAGTAGCTTTCTAGTCTAATGTTCACATCATTTCAGTCATATCTTTATTATATTTGCAATTATCAGTGATCTTTCAGTTAGATTGTTTAATTGGCTTGCAATTAGGTTTGTAGCTCAGTTTTTATTTGCATAATTATTTAGAGCCATTTTTGCCGGATAATTAGTTATTACTTAATTAAATCGTACTTTGCCGCTTTTCTTCCGCGATGCTTTGAGATATTCCTAATTGTTCCTAGGGTCGACACATCACTAGTTGGTGTGCGATCTTGGCAATTAGAAGAGAGGTGTGTTGGGTTATAATTAGGATATATAGGTCAAGTTCTCGGTGAAGAATTTTAACGGCTCCCATTCACCCTCCTCTGCCTTTGGTCGCCAATTCAGTCCTTAATCAGATCTACCAATGCTGCTATCACAACTTTCTTTTTTTTTTTTTTTTTTGAAGAACAATGGCCGGAGCTCTGCCTTTCAATTAAGGGGTAAAGAGAGTTTATGTACAAGCAACAAAGGGGCATCCCAGAAACAAAATAGAGAGGAGAAACATAAGCCACACAAGACATCCATCAAATAGAGAGGCAGCGGCTAAACATGAGCGAGAGCTCTCTTTCATTGTTCTATATCTTCTTTGATTCTTGCAGCCACCTGTAGCACCGTTTCTGTTTTTATTGTTGAAAATTCTCCTATTTTTCTCTTTCCAAATATTCCAAAATGTGTAGATCAGTACCCCATTGAGTCTTCTACGTTCAACTTTAGCCACTTTCTTCTCTACCTCCTCCCACCATGCTACCGATGTGGATGGGGTCAGCTTGCTGTTGGGGTTGCAAATCAGAGAAGTTCTCCCAGGACAAGATTTGATTCCAAACCGCCTTTGCAAAGGGACAGCACAAGCAGAGGTGAAGGCCCATTTTTCGATGAGCCTCTGTCGTGCTGAGCGGTACGCCCGACACCCCCGCTGCTGTTGTGCGGTCTGCCGGCCGCCGCGCACCTCCTAGCTCCTCTCCCACCACCATCGACAGATCCGGGACCCCCACGCCGCGCTCTATGCCCGGAGGTCAGCCTCGGCTGCGCCTCTGGGGATGGCGGAGATCAACGTTGCGGCCATCTCGAGCTCCTCGGCACCGAGCCGCCGCCGACGCTGCCGGCCTCCCCGCGGCGCCCTCCTGGGCCCTCCCCCCACGTCGACTCCTGGGGGACCTCCCCCCACGACTCCTCCCCCCCGGCCCGACGCCGGCTTTGAGCTGGTAGGGGGCAGCCCGGCCGGCGTCGTTCACTCCTCGGGCCGGGCTTGGCGGGGACCTCCACGCCGCCGCTCCGCCGCTACCGGTAGCCATGGCACCTCCACCTCCGTCGTCCTCCTCGCCCTCGCCCTGGGGCGGCAACGCCCCCGTCGAGCCCCTACTCCGCGGGGCGACCGACGCCTCCACGTGCGTGGTCGCTGCCGCTCGGCCACCGTCCCCAGCGGCCGTGGTTGCGGGGTGCACGGTTTCCGCTGGCCTGGGTACCGGCGTGGAGGCGCGCTGCCACCATCGTTGCCTATGGGGCCTGCTACTCTCCCCTTCAGAGGCGACGTCCGCCGACCACCGTCTTGAGACCCGGGTAGCGGGCCTCAGGCGGTCGCCCTCCACGTCCCGTCGCCTTCTATGGAGGTAGCCGGCCAGCAGCTAGTCCCAGCGGCCTTCCGCCCCGTGCTTGTCGGCATCTACCACCACCCCGGCCTCCCATCGGCGGGGTTGCCTCAACGCCCCTCGCGGCCGAGGTGGCTTCGCGGCGCCGCAGCCCATAGCTGACCGCCCCCCCTGTCATCCGCCGTGGAGGCGGTCTCCTTCGGCCGCGGCAAGGCCCTCTCTGCGGATGCGGCCCCCTTCTTCCCTCCGTCGAAGACCCACGGGATTGCGGTGGGCGGATGGCTCCTTCTCCGACTGCGCGGACAACGAGAACGAGCTCGTTGAGCTGGAGGCCCCCACCGTCGTGCGGCCGCTTGTCCATCCCCCCGCCGGGAGCGTCCCTAGGCTCCGTCGTGGACCTCGCAGATGGACGGCCCGAGCCCCGGCTCTGGGAGCTGGGGCGCTTCCCCCGCGCCGGAACCGGCCGACCCAGGCGCAGCGCGGCGCCGCCTTCGTCGTCGGCCGCGCTCCACGAGACTCCATCAACGCCCCTGCGGTGTGTCCTCTTCCTTTCTCTAGGGTGCCGGCACCCCAAAGGCTCGGCCGACAACCTACCGCGCGGCGTCCCCGCGCCCACCAACGGCTCGGCCACTGCCACCGGCCTCCGCTGTCGTCTTCGCCCGGCCACGGCCCTACCGGGGGCCCTCCACCGCCATAGACGCCCCTTGTCGACGACGATGGCTTCACTCTCATGCAGAGACGCAGGCGTGGGCGACGATGTGCCTCGCCCAACCCTCGCCGTCGACGACCTATGCCGCCATCCCTTTCGGGCTTCGCTTCAAGCCGCACGGGCCGGGGATCACGTCGCCACCGTTGTTCTGCCCCTTCCCGCTGCCTCATCTGCCTCAGCACGAGGCACCAGGCGAGGAACTGCAAGCATCGACGTCACCTCCCGCCACAGCACCCCACGAGCAGTGTGCAGGAGCCCCGACGCCATGTTCTGGAGCCTCCTCACTGTGCTCAAGACAGCCGCGCCGTCGGCAACCGTGTCCGGGGACTAGACACCCTAGGGGCGGCCGGGTCGCCGATACCTCCCTTCTTCGTCGGGCGGATCCTTTGTTCGCGCCCCCTCGTCGTCGGCCTTGCCCCGGCTAGGGATTGGCACGGGCCATCGACGGAGGTGGGCAACGCCAAAGACACCCACCGACCGCTCGCGCCGAGCCGTTTGTGGGCATGGAGCCCCTCGCCGGGTGGACCCAATGCTTGATGAGCTCGAGGCCTCCCTCGTCGCGGCGTCCGCCTACCTCGGTGACCTTCCGCGCAGCGGTATGAGCCCCCTTCGCCACTACGTTTGGTTCAACTCAACTTCGCAGACGCTGCGGGCTTCCGAGGTCGGGCGCGGCGGCGGAGAGCTTCAACGACGACATCCCGTGGGGCCGGATCACGACGACCAGGGCCCACTGACGGACCCACCTGCCGGCCCCAGTGGCAGGCCTGCCCTGCAGACCGCGCCCCCTCTTGGACCCGACGCGGCGGAGGAGGTCACCGCACCTGTGGTGACCGCGGCTGCCCCCACGGCTGCATCCGTCGCTGCCTTCCTCGACTCCCTCGTCGTGCCACTCGAAGAGCCTCTGATCAAGGAACCGCCTCGGCTCCGGACCTCCAGTTCTGTCGACGTCTGGGGGCTTCGCCGCAGCACCAGGCTTGCGGCCAAGTTCAGCCAACGCGACCCCAATCCGGAACGCCAGGCGCTCCGGGTCATGCTGAACAGATTGGAAGGCCGTCCGAAGGCCCACCTTTCCAACTCGCCTGACCCGACGCTGCAAGCGCGTTTCCACCATCACTTCGGAGGGGAGATCATGACGGCCAAGAGGGAGAGGATGCGGGCGGCATTCCCCATGATGCGTCATCTTCTTCCGAGGGACGCACCGTCGGGGACCTGACACGGCAGTGTTGTCGTCGCCAGTGCTTGTAGCGCATCGGTTATAGCTTTAGTACAACTTCTCTGCTCCGCCGTTAGAGCCGGCGCCTTGTGTTGTGTTCCACCACCTTGACCTTTGGCATCTCGCCATCGGCCATTGTGGGACTTGTAAGAACTCTACTTTCCCTTAATGCAACACGTGCCTAAGCATGCTTTCGAAAAAAAGAGAGGTGAAGGCCGGTTTCTAGCGGGCCATTGCAAAGCACACAGTGTTCTTGATGTGGCCATCCTCTCTTTTACCGGTTGTCTGCCGTAAGAATTTTATCCTGGACCAGAATCCAAGCGAAAATCTTACACTTGTTCTCCACCTGTGCTTTCCAAATTCGGTCACTGTGGAAAAATCCGAAAGAGGCTTTGAATTGGATCCTGTAGGCTGAACAGGTGGAGTATACACCATCCGGGGTCCATCGCCAGGTGATGGAGTCCCGACTACTTTGCACACAGCTAATTCATGTAAATAGCAATTACAGTACAAGTCTGATGTCTGCTGTCATTAACATGTCAAGCACGAGAACGGTAAAAGTGAAAAGGGACTGTCACCATGCTTGACATTTGTTAGGCAAGTTCCAGAGCTTCATTCCTCTCGCCCAAAAATTGAGAAGAGACACTTGAAATAAATTCCAAGCCAATGGAATGTTTCACCTGTTCATGCTTATAAAATATGTCCAGTTCAACAGTTCCATTTACTAGTCAAAAACGGGAAAAAAGCGCATCTTTTCCTTTTCTGTTTCTCAAAATTATATTGAACGAAAGCAAATAAGGTTGTGCACATTTGTTGGACCACGACGGCTACCTATTTGGAACCTATAAACTATATGCATCTATACATGTATTGTGCATGCTGCATATATAGGAAGGTATGTTACTTGAGTTGCCATCTTTGCATTGTATTGTACTAACTGATCCTGCAACTTAACCTTTTCAAAAAAAAAAAAAAAAAAAAAAAGATCCTGCAACTTAACGGCCTTTCAAAAAATTAAAAATAAAAAAGACCCTGCAACTTAACAGGCTCTGCATTGATTGCTTTTGGTGTTCCAAGATTGAGAGCCAAAGGGAGTGGTCCTGGACGCCTTGCCGCTCGCCGCCTTTGCATCCTGAATTGAAGGGGTACTTGTTGTCACTTCTTGTACGTCTTAACACACATAGAACCAAAGTTCAGTGTAACATGGCAGACATGAACAAGTGCTCAGTCACATTGCTTACCATTCTGTTCTGCCATATATATATAAGGATAGGCATAGGCCAGGATAAGCTTACATTTTTAGCGTGCATTTTCAGTAGCTTCTGTAACTCATATCTATCAAATTTCAAGAGAAAAAGGAAGAGGTCATACACTGAATTTGGCCAGCTGTTGTAACAATGTGCAAAATCTCGTCTACGTTTTCTTCCCAAGGTCATCTCGTTCATCTTCTTCTTGGTGTTTTTTTTGTGGGCGACTGCGTGCGCTTAAGCGGGGGTTTACTTGGGAGACTATCTTTTAGCTGCTCGTTTTTCTTGAGCGGTGTTATAAATCTTTTGTCTTATCTAATAATACAGCACGACAATCCTCTTGCGAGTTTTTTTTTTTTTTTTTTTTTTTTTTTTTTTTAAGGAAGAGGGGTCATAGGTTGGGTCCATCAGTGGATATGGATTTACTGAACAATGATTTCTTAGGAGCAAAGAGGATTTTTGTGTCAAAGGTAGCTCCAATGGTTGAGCTCATAGAGTGATAGTTACAAATCTGAGAAAAAAAAAAAAAGGGAGTAAAGTGTCCTAGTTCGGGTGTGATATTGCTTCATAAGATGCTCCATTATATTAGAGCCTCGAAACTATAAGAATCTTGAAGGAATTTGTTAAATTGGTTGATTTGTGCGGCTAGGCATCTTAGTTATGAATGAGCACTGATGCAGTTGTTATGATGCACTGATGCAGTTGTGCGGCTAGGCAACTAGATTTATAATAGATTTGAAAGCCTGCTTTAATCTGATGATGTTACCTAATATGATTGGCTGGAGTTCACTCTTGATTCTCTGTGGCAGTTTCGTGTATAATAAGAATGATTTTAGTAACCTGGCAGTGTCCTTTTTTTAAGCAATGATTTTGTTTGAAGCAGTAAAGTACCTGGCACTCAGTTTTAGTACCATGCATGTGGAGCCAATGTTATATTCCATGGCTGACTAATTTTTGGGGAGAGAGAGAGAGAGAGAGAGAGAGAGACCTTACTAAATATAAAGGCAAAATCTTTTATTTCAGGAGGTACCTTGACAGCTTATAATCTCATATTTTACTCTATTGTTATCCAATAAATCTTTATTGTTTCTCCGTAGTAAAATATAAATAATGATACCTGGAATACTCTCGATAAAATGCTACAATGGTATTACAGGCGCTATGAATCATTCATATTTTATTTGCACTTAATAAATACCAACACACGTGTGTTAGCATTTTTCAAAGCATTTTTAAAGGTCACAAGTTAGCTCACTAGGTCCTAATGCATATGCAAAGTATTCATTCACCTAGTGGCACTTTAGATAACCGTTTTCGCTTCGAGATCACCCCTCTTAATAGTACGGCTATCTATCCTAAATACAATCACACCCACTAAGGTGTCTTGAGTGCCAAAAACAAAAGAGCTCCTATGCTTATACCTTTGCCTTGAGCCTCTTTTTGTTTTTCTCTTTCTTCTTTTCCAAATTGGAGCACTTGATCATCACTTGTGGACTTCACCATCCAACATCTAGATCCATCACTTAGTGTGTACCACCTTGTATGGATATCACTCATGACAAAGGTTAGTACACATAGGATGTCATCAATTAGCTAAAACCAAACTAGAGCTTTCATGGATGGTAAAGGATAAACCTTGGACCGGCATGGGAATGCCCTGCAATGAAGAAGTTTGCTTCCTCTTCAACGCCTCCACCTCTATATCGATTGGAAATGGGAAAAACAAAGTTCTGGCATCATAGCTGGCTTGATGGAGAGGCCCCAAGGAACCTTTTGCACCACACCTCTTCCGACTGGTTAGGAGGAAAAACAAGACGGTGCAATATGAATTTAGAAACTACACCTAGATTAGAGCCTTGAGGGGGAAGATCAATACAACAACACAAATTGAAGAATTCATCTCCCTTTGGATCCTTCAGCCGAAGGTCGAGGATAAAATCACTTGTAAATGGACCGTCGATGGACAATACAACACCAAATCAACATACAGAGCTCAATTCGTAGGACACTACCAATGGTACAAAACAAACATCATTTGGCATACAGAGAATAAATGCAAAATCTTCACTTGGATTCTCATCCAAGGCAAAATCCTCATGGTAGATAACCTCACACATCGGGGATGGCCACATAACGAGACCTGTGCTCTATGCAATGGTTCGTTAGAGACTGGTTACCACCACTGCCTTGCTTGCCCTTTTGCACGAGCGGTTTGGAACCAAGTCACCTCATGAGAGCACTTTAATGGGTTAGACGCAACACAACACATAAACTTCATCACCGTAGAGAAGGGTGTTTTCAATGGTTTAGCCATCTACACCATGTGGAATCTTTGGAAAGAGTGTAACCGCATGGCCTCTGATGGCTCTCCAAGTCGCCGGGTGGATCAAGGAAAATCTGCACCTTCACAAAAAGAGCACACCATCTTTAGTGGACACTCGTGGTTCTTATTTTGGAGTTATTCTTAGTGCGTTTTCTTCCCTGTCCAGTGGGCTTGCATGTAGTGAGACGTGCAGCCCTGTGTCTTTTTTGGACTCTTGCCCCTTCCTACATATATAACTCTTTTTATCTTTATTGAAAGGCAGAACTTCTGCTATTTACGTTCAAAAAAAATAAAAGACAAGCATGCATGAATGGAGTTGAGCAATCCGGAATACCTTACAATTTGGGATAAATTTTAAACATTCAATACCTTGTATTTCAAAATGAAGGGAGTACATATCAGATCAATTAACTTTTAGAGTTGTTAGGCTAGGATTAATTTTCACATACTCCATTAGCTGTTGTATAACTTATAAACGGAAAAGGAAGAGATCCCAGCCTTATGTGTACCTGAAGCTAAAAACTGTACCAAATTTAGACCCGCCTTTCGTGTTCTCTGATTCATCTTAGGGAGACTATGTGCTTCCCAAGTTGCCTCATGAAAACACAAACAATGAGCCCAGCCAGATTCATCCACATCAGCAACCTGCTAAACACAGCTAAGATGCCTTTCTAGAAACACTTGCCATTTATCTTTCACGCAAATTGCAGATTAGCAAAACATATGTATCTTCTTTATGTTCATGTCAGGATGTATTTTAGATGAGGAAACATCGTTTTCACGAACAAGACACTCTCTTTCACAATAGCTTCCAGTTCTAATTAAAAGTAAAGATGGCTGCCAATCTGGCATTAATTCCATATATTCTTGATCTCACTCTCTCTGGTTCTGGTTCTCCAATCCAATGAGTAGCATGAATGCAGCAGAGCCATTTTTCAGTGGGCCAAGCAGAGAATTTTTTTTGCAGAGGTGTTGGTGATGCAAATTCTGAGTGAGAGAGCACTAAGAAGAGGGCATGGTTTTAAAAATGTAAATGGCCAGGGAATCCTCTGGCTGGGCACTGCAAATTGCTGGGGTAGAGATGCTCTGTCCAGCAAAAGAGTGTGAAATTAGAGGGGTTGTTGACGTGACACCAAATTGTTGGGCATCAGGCATCAGGTTTTAACAAGACATATAGTCGTAAAGCGAAGCGAGGAGGAATTCATGGCGGCATTAGCCACCAAAAACCCTAGTGCCGCAAAAGGGCCAGCGGAATTCAGAGAAAGCCGGTCTCCTTAAGTTGTGTAGATCGAGCTAGAGGAAAATAAGATGCAAAAGGGAAGTGGTTGGCCACTGGAGGCTTTAGTGTTCCTTTATAACCAACTTATTCACCTTCCTAGCAAGCAAGCACCCTAGAAGAATTTCGCATTAGAGGCTGTATAAAAGAATATAATTCTTAGAGCTGGAACTCAGGCCAACCAAGCAGAATTTTCTTTCTAACAATATAATTCTAGCAACCTTGTCATATATAAAAGAAAAATGGATGTATGTGTGTATCCATTCCCTGCAGGTAGAATCAGATCTCAAGCCTTGTTATGATCAATTGGATTGGTTATCATCATCATTAGGAACCAGAAACCTCAGAACAAATCGACATACAAAATTCGAAAAAAAAAATATTTCAGCAGGGTAGGGGGCTAGTACTAGCTAGTGCCAATCATCATGTGCAAGAGTTGCCACGCATCTTGACTTCAACTATATACACATGCATATTCTCTGCCTCGAGTTGACTCCAACAAATTCTGGCATGCATCCACGCCACGCGTCCACAGAAGCAGCAGCAGCGTGGCTAGCTGTGAAACACAAACACAGCGTAAAGACAAGAGAATTTCAGGCACGAGTGCCTGCAGATGTCAATGGCAACAGGTGTAAAGCAAGAGATGCGATTTAGGGGTTGTTTGGTTGCATACCAAAGTCCGCCTCGCCACACATGCGGCAGACACGGATGGTGGGCTAGTGTTTGGTTTGCATGCAAAAGATGACGGCCACGTGTTTGTCTAGTTCATTTTCTGGCCACGGTTGTGGCGGCTGAATCCTTCGCCATAGAACTGTGGCAGTCGCCACACTCTAGTGGCAGGTTATGGCTACCAACCAAACAGCCTCTTAATTATTCTTCTTCCATCATTGATCATGCCATGGGACTAGACTATATGCTGCAGAGCTGCTGGTTGGCCAGGCCGCCAGTATATATATATGCACCGGCCGGCAGGGCAGGGCCTGTGGTGACCGAGCAAGAAGAGAGAGAGGAGCAAGGGGAGAGGAGATAGCACAAGGGGACCCTCTCCAACCTCGAAGCTAGTTCAAACTAGTGGGAGGTTTGTGTGAAGGGACGACAAGCTTTTGCTGCCGCTGCTAGCTACGCGGTGTCGACCGACGAGCTATCGATCGTCCATGGCGCGGGGCAGGGTGCAGCTGCGGCGCATCGAGAACCCGGTGCACCGGCAGGTGACCTTCTGCAAGCGCCGCTCCGGGCTGCTCAAGAAGGCCCGGGAGCTCTCCGTCCTCTGCGACGCCCACATCGGCATCATCATCTTCTCCGCGCGCGGCAAGCTCTACGACCTCGCCACCACCGGGTACGTCGTTGCCGTCGTCGTCCCACATGCATGCATGCTATGCTCTGCTCTGATGGCCGATGATGAACGTCTGACGATGATCCGACAACAGGACCATGGAAGAGCTGATCGAGAGGTACAAGACTGCCCGCGGAGAAGCAGCCGACGGCTGCAGCGACAACAGAATGGTCGGTAGCAGTAGCTAATAGTGCCCTCCCCTCCCAACTTGCCGGCATCATGTGCTGGTTCTTGTGTCCTCCTACCATCTTTTTGCTTGCCATCACAACAACACTGGAACATTCATGCCTACCACCAGAATATATGCTCCCTACCAATTCAGCAACATGTGTTCATTCATGCATTCTTTGCTACTTTGAATACATGTATTTATTTATCGATTTATTTATTTATTTATCTTCATTTTTATAACAGTCAAATTTTCACATCCATAGCACAACTGCACAAGGCATGAGCTTCGAGTAAATAGACCACAGTACTATATGATTTGAGATGTTCTTAGACTGCTTGTGGCTGAATCTTCAATGCATAATGCAAGTAGAGAGACTAAACGTTTGCTATGCTCATGCCATCCACGGCATATCTATTAGATATGAGCAAACTGCATGCAAACACGAGCCATCTTCCTGTCTATAGACACCCTCTCTGCCTTTTTCTGTGCTCTCCCTGTTTGCTAAAAGCTTTGGCCATGTCTGCTACCCAGGACCCAAAACAAGAAATCATGGTGCTGCAGCAGGAAATCAATCTGCTCCAGAAAGGACTCTGGTAAATTGTTCTCACAGCTTTGCCTTACAGTCTGTAGAAAGCCTACATGTTAGTTTGCTTCAGAATACCACTGGCAATTCACCAGCAAATGCGAAACAAATTCAAAGGAACATTTATCTTTAGTTACAAGTTAGAACTATAACATAGGCTCAGCAGGGTCCATGCTTTTGTCCATACCCAAGTACCAAACTAACCAGGCAACACAAAACATTTCTATAAGAGACAGAAACTCTAAAACCCAAGCAAATTTTTTTGGTTTCATACACAACATTGAACTGTTCACTAGGAAACCAGAAAAACTTCCCTCTCAAAACAGGATTTCTTTTAAAAGAAAAAGGAAACATTTTGAAGTCTGCCATTAATATTGACACAAAGGAAGCATTTTGGTAGGTACATCTACGGGAACAGGGCAAATGAACACATGAATGTTGAAGAACTGAATGCCCTAGAGAGGTACTTGGAGATATGGATGAACAACATCCGCTCTGCAAAGGTAATTCACCAAAAAATTCTTTTTTTAAAAAAAAATGATTTCAGACATTGCTAAAATTGTATCCTGCCTAACAGATGCAGATAATGATTCAGGAGATACAAGCACTGAAAAGCAAGGCATGTCAAAAACTTGTATTTAACTCTATAAAGACCTGAAGCTTTTAGCATTCATAACTTGCTAAAATTATCTCCGTATATGCAGGAAGGCATGTTGAAAGCTGCTAACAAAATTCTCCAGGAAAAGGTACGGATTGTCAGTTCACTCTGAGCTATAAACTTCAGGTTTTATTCCATGCCATGATAAGCAACTGACAGATTGTCAGTTCACTCTGAGCTATAAACTAACTGACGGTATGAATTTGATGTTGTATGCAGATAGTAGAACAGAGTAGTTTGCTTGACGTAGGCATGGTGGTAGCGGATCAACAGAATGGGCATTTTAGTACAGTCCCACTGATAGAAGAGATCACTAACCCACTGACTATACTGAGTGGCTATTCCTTCTGACTGTAATAACACCCTGGGGGGGCTCATTCTGTTGATTACTAGTGTGTAATACAACTAATAATGTTTGTGTAATGGCTTGTTCTGCAACTTTAGTGTGTCTTATCATATAGGCCATAGCCCTTCAGGAGTGCCCTGGTATTGTATTGTGTGCTTTTACTTCCCATAAAAAAAGAACTACTGAGGAGTTCTCATGTTGTGCTATTTCAGCCTTATCAATTGAAATATATCTATGTTTGTATTCATTTCTAATTGTTACATCTACTAGTACTACAAGGGAAATCAGTTGAAAATTATGGGCACATGATTTCAGCTAACACAGATTAAGGTGAGCAAAGTGATACATATGAAGAAACCATAGGCATTAGACATGCTTGCACTATCAGGCATATCTAAGTTCCATGCACTCCATTCCAATCTTTTGTTCTTTTACTTCTCACACCTAACTTGATACAACAATAGCTACAATTGTAGCAGAGGTGGAATGGACATTCTAAACTTGGCCAGTAAACAGGACAACATCCATGTAGTTAAGGACAGATACAACAATCCTTGCAACGTAAACATGTAAAGAATATGGCGTTCCAGTTTACCTCCTACAACGCTGATAACGATATGAATCATAATCAACCATTTGGCTAGAAGAAACTGCCATTTCTGAAATGGACATAGTAGGCTAGTAGCTTCAGACCAGAAAAACCAAAAACAACTGTATGCATACATGAAGGCCGTTTTGAATGCAGTGTGTAGCATTTTTATTTCTGAGATTGTAACTACTGACTGCAAAATAGAAGTATTGAGAAAACATATCTTGAAAACGGATAGGATTTACTGTTTACACCAGAGCGACCATGAACATTGTAAAGTACTAAGGATAAACATCACTCATGACAGAGATGAAAATACATTGTCCAGTTGGTTTCCTTAGCCAATTCACACTTATTAGAGAAAACTAGGAGACGTAAACTAAGAATTCAGCACAAGAAGGAAAACAAAGAAGGAATCTTCAATCTTGTAAAACCAAAAAGGAAACACTGCTATGGAGACAGCCTACTGCAATCAATTGTGTTAATAAGTATAAACATGCTGAAGCTAACACTGCTTCATCATAGTCCAAACAGGATACGATAACAAAGTGATATTTTATGGGTAGAAACTAGGAACAGTTAGATAAAAAATGTCCAAGTAAGAAGATAAAAAGGTAATATTGGTAGTGAAACATAGTGAGAAAGGTGAACAGATAAAATTTGGGGTAACACCTTGCCATCTTCAGCTAATTTAGCTACTGTCTTTGCTAATTCCTGCAGATACATCAAGAATTTCAGAAGGGTACCAAAGTGCTAATGATTTAAGAATCAGGGAAGACATAAAATGTTTACAACTTATTTGACGAAGAACAAGACATTAACCATTTGTTTACTAATCTAGCATGAACAAAACACCAAAACCCATGCCGAACCATGGACAGTAGGCCATTTATGCGGGCTACTGTGTTCTATGCCAGGCCCAGTTGGTCACTGAGTCTTTCTTTTCCTTTCTTTTCCAAACCTAGCCAGGCCTGAAGGCTAGGGCCAGGACAGCAGACTAAATTCTACACTGGACTGGCAAAATTTATCAGTAAAGGTGCCGGGTGTCATCCCACAAGATTTAGAAACCATTTAATACGGACAAAATAGGTTTTAGCTTTTAGCTGTAGATTTTGCAGATAGACGTCCAAGTGGTTTTAGATACAAGTTACTAGATGGTTCGAGAAAAGATACAAGTTTGCTAAATGACTCCAATTACAATGAACGTAAGGACTTTACTTCTATTATTGGAAGCAAAATATATTTCTTTATTAACAAGTTTTACATATATAAGTGATAGTTTCTGCAGTTACTTCAACACACTATAATCTTGAGACATATGGAATATATAGTAGCACTTGCAAATTCTGGGGTTTTAATGAATCTGAAATTTGCATGGTCACCTGCATATATTTTGGTTTCCACAGAGTTACGATTCTGAAGGTTGAAGAAAAGATTTCCTGACAACATAACAAGTACCAAATGTAATGCACATGTGAATTTACAAACACAAACCTTTCTGCGATCAGATGTCAATGGTGGGACAGTCACTTTCGTATCACTTCTCCGTCATTGCTTGGTGTCACACCAAGATTTGCAGAAGATTTGCAGCGACTATCGTTTTCTCAATAAGCTTGAGGCTGCACAGTACATGGGTGTGATTGCATAGGATGCAAAACTCAACATTGGCTCTGCACTGGGAAGGTTAATTGGTATACATTTACCTTGACTTATCATATGGTTGAATAAGAAGAGAAGTTGCATCTGGAGTGCTTATCTGTGCAATGCTCTTCAAGTTCACTGGAGTTCCGTAGTACTCAACCTGTAAGAAACATTTATTCAATCTTAGTTGAATAGAAAGTACAATCATTTCCAATAGTTTCTGTGTGCTATAGTTGTATCAGCCACAAAACTTTGCTTTGCTAAAATCAGATCAGGATTATACATTTACAGTCACTGAGCTACGATTGTACACAGTCTGAGCAAAGCAGGAAATCAAACAAAATGCATGTAAAATGGAAAAGTCATGAAGATGTGCCCAACGCGGGGGAATATATTTGATCATGCAACAGTTAGCACTTCATCATAAGAGCAAAAAGAACACAGACGAGTCCTCATACCTCAATCCTGTCAAGCATGGCCAGGTTTGCACGCCCTGTCCTCACAGTGTTGAAGTTAGTTTGGACTGTTTCGATTGCCTTGTCAATCTTTTCTTTCTGAAGACACATACCAGCAGCTAGTCAAAACGAGAGGTACAAAATCTGACCAGGCAAAAGTGCCTTCCCAATACAGAGTAGGCTGTTACATACAGCTTGGTCTTGGATGAGGGATTTCTCCGCTTCGATTTCTTCAATAGTGGCATGCGTCAAAACTGCTCTGATAACATGAGAATCACAAGCTAATGAAGACTAATCCGATGGTCCATGATACGGGATAAATGTCTATATCAGTAACCACTCGCCTCTTGTCTGAGCGTCCAAGAACCAGAGGCCTGCCAGCGAAGTCCACTGGTCCAGCCTGAAAAGTTTGTGGAGGAGTAAATCACGACGGATTGCTTTGGTAAACAACCACAGCCTGTAAAGTAGGACATCTGCTGTCAAGAGTTTGCCACATTATTGATTTTTCTCGGCAAACACTGTTAACTGAATTACTGAACGCACATAGTACACGAGAATCGAGTAGTGCAATACTATCCTCTGTAGACCATAACTGAGCACATTTCGGGCGAACTAGTATCTACAGCAAATTTGATGAGCGCCATGTTTTACTATCGAGTGGAAAAGCTTAGCGAGTGTCAACTACTCGATGGCATTATCCCCAAGGCAGACGGAACTGCATATACTATCAAATGCAAATGCGAGTAGGAATTCTGTTCGTGCAGCGCGAATGGCAGGGCGGGGTTGGGGAGGGGGTGGGGTGGAGGGGCGGACCTGGGCACGGGGGGGGAGGCTGCGCGACGGATGGTCGGCGCGCAGGGGTGGGCGGGGGTTGGGGAGGGGCGGAGACCGCCGCGGGGGTGACGGCGTGGAGCGCCATGCGAGATGGTCGGCGGCTGGCTAAAGGTGAACGACACGAGACGGTGTGGATAAGACGAAGGCCATATCAGGAGAAGTGGGCCGAACTAGGCCGTTTAGGCCATGTCTCATCTCGGACGACCCAGCCCATAAGCCCACTCCGGCCCGGCCCACCAGCCGCCAACCTCATCGTCTCATCTTCTTCCTCCTCTCGTCCTCCCCTCCCGAAAAGGCCGAAAGGCGAAAGCGAAGCCACGCCACGCCACGCCACGATGGGAGATGAGAGAGAGAGAGAGAGGCGGCGAGGAAGGATGGGGCGGAAGCGGAAGGAGCTGCTGTCCTCGGCGCCGTGGCGGATGGGGGAGGCCGCGGAGGACGAGGACGCGGCAAAGATGAGCCTCGAGGGGAAGGTCAGCGTCACCAGCAACCCCGGGGAGACGCCCACCATGAGCGTGCCCCGGAGCAGGCGCCAGGACCTTGACCTCACCATCGACGACTTCGAGGAGGACGAGATCGACCCCGAGCTGCGCTACTCCTTCCAGCGGAACAGCAGGGTACCGTATACGCCCGCCCGACCGACCATTTTTTTTTTTTTTTTTTTTTTTTTTTTTGTTCTCAATGATTTCCCCTGCTCCTGCTCGGTGTCTTGCTCATGCACGCGTGCGGAGGTGGTGCTCGACGGATTGTTAGCTTCCTTATTAGGCCCCTCGCCGTTGTTGGGGGATTGTTACCCTGTCCCTGGAACAGCTGCCAAGTTCAGAATCCTTATAAACTGTGTAGGAAATGCACCGGTGCTCTGTGTGTTCTTGGATATTGGATCACATTGGCTCAAAAAACGAATTAGAAAATTTACCAGGTAACCGAGAACAGCACTGGCAGTTTGTAAATTGCAGTTGCTGAAGGATAGGATTATGCTGATTTGTTACCCTCAATCCCTCATGGTGCCGACCCTAAGAAACGAATGGGCAAAGTGCACTAGATTCTTGGGAATAGTTTTGCAAGTTTGTAAATTACGTCTGCGGAAGAAACCATACATGCTAATGAAAAAACTGTGTCTTGTAATGCTAATGCACCACTACAGCAGCTTCCAACCACCTTGCTACTTGCACCATCCCACCATCAGAGCCTCAAATCATGAATGCTTTTTTTGCATGCCCTCCCAGTCATGTGTGCTCTTACACGTGGGTTGAGCAAAAGCCATTAACAGAATAGGACCCGAAAAACACAATTTATGCATCAGACACTGCATGTGGTACTGTGATGTGCAAGTTTCATAGCCTGAAACCAAACTAGGTTGATAGCACAAGGACGCCGCTTGTCCTGTACATCATCCCACTGCTTTCCATGCATTGCTCCTTTCGTCTTTGTATTTGGCTCTGGACACTGAACCTGGACAAATAAATAAGGAAAAAAAAGCCTTGCACTTCTCTTGAATGGATTATTATTCTATAGCAAATTTAGTTCTTATATCAGCACAAACAATAAACATCTTATCACTTTTTGCTCAGTTGACACGCTTGTCAAACCTCTTCCTCCTGTAATGGCTTACAGTGTATCCTGTAATGTAAACTTTTTCTTCCGGATCTTCACACAGTTCTGGGGTAAGTTATGATGGTAGAAGATCATAATTCATATTATGTGTTGGCAACTAGGCTTCATTGGTTTCAGTCTTCTGGTCTTATTCACCCTCTTTTTTTTTATATATATGTCATTTCAATTACTTAGTTGCCTGAAAATGTTTTGATCTTTGCAAATGAAGAGTAGGCTGCTAATGTCTTGCTCTGCAGACAGATAATAGCCCTAATGTCCTCTTAAGCTGAGGGCAACCTATAATATATCTGCTCTTTGAAGGATCATCCACCTGTAGTACCTGCATGCTGTCTATTTTTTCCTAGTAAACAATGTCAATAGAGTAGGGCTGGTCTCAAGCTAGTACTCTGTGTATCTGTCCTCTCATGGGTGATAATGGTATTGATGTCCTTCTCTTAACGTCAAGGAAAAAAAGTTTACTAAAATAGCAATAGCATCAATCCTTGCTATTTAGCTGGATCATTGTTCTTATATCAACGAATCTAGCTAATAATTTATGTGATGCTCCTTCAACTTGTGTCCTAGTTCAGATTAGGCACCATCAATTTTTCTCTCTCGCCGCTAAATCTTGTGCTGCACATCTTGCAGATGAAGGAATAGCCAATGCACAGAAGTCCCTTGGACTGGGGAATGATGATGGCTCCCGTCGAATGCGCTGAGATTGTGGTCAAACCATGTTTCTGTACTGAGTTCAGAGCTCTCAGTCCTTAGACACTGGAGTTCTGTTATATGCTTCAAAAGACAGTGTGTGGCGTTTGTTAAGTTTGGGTTGTAATTTTGTTTATTCTAGTGTTTGTTTCATGCATTTTCTGCTAGTAAAACTGGTCGTACCATATATTTAAATTACAGATCTTGTCTGTCCAAAGTGCGCACCTGTTTCAGTTTAGAACATGAACAACATTGAGTGAAATGTGGTTTGTGACCTTATCATGAATCAGATCATCTACCAATGCCATCACAGCTACCAATTCTTGTCAATTTATCCATTATGCTGCAGGTCTGATGTCTGCAGTCATTAACCTGCCGAGCACGAGAATGGTACATTTGAAAAAGGGAGGTACATTTGAAAAAGGGAGTTTCGTTCCTCTCAACCAAAAAATAGAGGAGACATAAGAAAACTCCCAAGCCAATGGAACGAAATACCTGTTCAGGCTCGTAAACAACATCTACTTCAACAGTTCCATTGCAGACTAGTCAAAAACGAATTTGAGATATCTTTTCCTGCTTCCTTCTCCTTTTGCTTTTGTTTTTCCTTTATCCTTTTTCTATTCCTCAAAATATACTGAGAAAAAGCAAATCTTGGTGTGCACATTTGTTGGACGAGGAAGACTTCCTGTTTGGAACCCATAATTATAATGCATCTATACATATATACATCCATGGTTATTGGCTAGGGATCATATAGAGCAATCATTTTCAGTCGTGCATACTGCATATATATACAGGATGGCATCACCTTTGCATTGTACTAACTGACCTGCAACATGACAGGCTCTGCATTGGCTGCTTCCAAGACTCGTAGCCAAAGGGGGCGATCCTAGGCCGGCCATCTTACTTAAAGGGAGCGATCCTACTTAAAGGTCGGCCATCTTTTGTTTCTTTCCAGAGGCAGGAAATCCCTTCTTGTCACTTCTTGTACCTCTTAACACACAGAATCGAAGTTCAGTGCAACATGATAGACATGAGCAGGTGCTCGGTCACATTGCTAATTTGACTGGATCATTGTTCTTAGATCAGCGAATCTAGCTAACTTATGTTATGCTCCTTCAACTTGGTGTCCTAGTTTAAATTAGACACCATCGATTTATTTTTTCTCTCACTGAACCTTGCATCGCATACATTTCTGGTGAAAAATGAATTGCCAATGCACTGAAGTCCCATGGACGGGGTGTGATGACAGCTCCGGCAGAATGTGCTGATTGTAGTAAAATCAGTTTGAGTTCAGAAGTCTGTCTGGGACACTGGAGATCTGTTATGAGCTTCAAAAGACTCTGTGTGGCGTCTTAAGTTTGGATTGTTTCGTTAGTGTTGCTTTCATGTATTTTATGCTAGTTAAACTGGTTTTTTTAATGGAAACTAGTTAAACTGGTTGTACCCATATATCAGATATTGTACTCGCAAAGTCTGCTCCTATATCTGTTTAGAACTCGAATAAAAATTGAATGAAATGTGGCTCAGTTACCTTATGTTGAATCAGATCTACCAATGCTATCACAGCTACCAATTCTTGTAAATATCGTCTGCATTCATTAACATATCCAGCACGAGAATGGTAAAAGTGAAAATGTACTGTCACTGTGCTTATGGACATTTGTTAGGAAAGTTCCAGAGCTTCATTCCTCTCACCCAAAAAACTGGGAAGAGACGCATGAAACTCCAAGCCAATGGAATGAATAACCTCTTCATGCTCATAAAATTTGTCCAGTCCAACAGTTCCACATACCAGTCAAAAAAACGAAAAAGGACGCATCTTTTCCTTTTCTATTTCTCAAGATTATATTGAAGAAAAGCAAAATAAGGTTGTGCACATTTATTGGACCAGGACAGCTACCTAATTTCAACCCATAAAATATATGCATATGTACATACATTGGCATATTATAAATCTATAGCTAGGGATCATATCTTTTTTTTTTTTTTTTTTTTTTTTTTTTTTGAGATCAGGGATCATATCTTCCAATCATCTCCTGTTGTGCATCCATGCTGCACATATAGGAAGAAGACATTCTTACTTGATTTGCCACACCTTTGCATTGTATCGTACTAACCGACACTGCAACTTAACAAGCTCTGCATTGGTTGCTTTTGGTGTTCCAAGATTCAGAGCCAAAGGGAGTGGTCCTGGACGCCTTGCCGCTCGCCGCCTTTGCATCCTGGAAAGGCCGCCCGTCTTAGTTTCTTTGTAGCGGCTGGAGGCTGCAGTTCTTTTCTTGCAGGGGTACTTGGTATCACTTCTTGTACCTCTTAGCACACATGACACAAAGAACCAAAGTTCAGTGTAACATGGCAGACATGAGTCACATTGCTCACCATTCTGTTCTGCCAAGCTTTCTGTTTGTTAAGTCATATATATAAGGATAGGCATAGGCTAGGATATGCTTACATTTTTAGCGTGCATTTTTAGTAGTTTCTGTAACTCATATCTATCAAATTTCAAGAGAAAAAGCAAGATATCATAGATTTGGTCCATCAGTGGATATGGGTTTATTACCGAACAATGACCTTTTGGGAGCAAAGAGGATTTTTGTGTCGGAGCAAGCTCCAATGGTTGAGCTCATAGAGTGATAGTTACAAATTAATCTAAGAAAAAAAAAAGGAGAGTAAAGTGTCCAAGTTCGGGTCTGATATTGCTTCATAAGATGCTCCATTATATTAGAGCCTCCAAACTATAAGAATCTTGGAGGAATTTGTTAAATGGACTAATTTGTGCGGCTAGGCATCTTCGTTATGAAGGAGCGCTAATGCAGTTGTTATGATTGACACACATTTATAATATCTGATACAACTAGATTTCCCTCCTAGGCCCCTAAGGTCGAATATATTATAAATAACATCATTCTGATGCCATGAGACCACATGAACTCTACTTTTTTTAGGATATATGTAATAAATTCGAAAGCCTGCTTTAAACTGATGATGTTACCTAATATGATTGGCTGGAGTTCACTTTTGATTCTCTGTGGCAGTTTTGTGTATAATAAGACTGATTTTAGTAACCTGGCAGTATCTTTTTTTTTTTTTTTTTTTTTTTTTTGAAGCAATGATTTTGTTTAAGCAGTAAAGTACCTGGCACTCAGTTTTAGTACCATGCATGTGGAGCCAATGTTATATTCCAGGACGGCTACCTAATTCGAACCCATAAATAAACTATAATGCATCTAACATATATTGACGTATACATCTATGGCTAGGGTTCATATCTTCCAATCATCTCCTGTTGTGCATTGTATCGTACTAACTGACCCTGCAAATTAACAGGCTCTGCATTGGTTGCTTTCGGTGTTCCAAGATTCAGAGCCAAAGGGAGTGGTCCTGGACGCCTTGCCGCTCGCCGCCTTTGCATGGTGGAAAGGCCGCCCGCCTTTGTTTCTTTGTAGCGGCTGGAGGCTGCAGTTTTTTTTCTTGCAGGGGTACCCCTTTTTTTTTTTTTTTTGTGAATAGCTTGCCTTTCAATATCAGCTGGCCGAAGCCTCAGCCAAGATTAAATCATACACGCATGTCGGAGCGATCTGCCACAACTCCGGCGGATCTTGCAGGGGTACTTGTTGTCACTTCTTGTACCTCTTAGCACACATGACATAAAGAATTAAAGTTCAGTGTAACATGGCAGACATGAACAAGTGCTGAGTCACAGTGCTCACCATTCTGTTCTGCCACGATGGCATGATGCCAAGCTTTTATGTTTGTTTTATATAAGGATAGGCATAGGCTAGGATATGCTTACATTTTTAGCGTGCATTTTTTAGTAACTCATATCTATCAAATTTCAAGAGAGAAAAAGCAAGATATCATAGGTTGGGTCCATCAGTGGATATGGGTTTATTCATAGGCGGAGATGCGGCAGGGTAGTTGCCCCACCCCATGCCCCCCACACCTCCCTTCCTCAGTCCTCAGGTCGTCATCATGCATGCATTCATGCGTTGAGTGAGCGTCATTGTTTTCTTGGCAGCGTCTGGCCGGCGGCGTGTCTGGAACACGATTTTGGGAGAGGGATGCGACGCGAGCGTAGGCAAAGAGAGAGCCCATCACTCTAGCACAGGGAAAACAAGAATCCACATCGGCCGCCGCCGCTGGCGCCCCTTGCTTCTGCCTGCCTTGATGCGTGCTGTTGACTTTCCTAGACCACCGAGAAGATCTAGGTACGATTAGTTCTTTTTAAGTAGTAAGTCTAGTGTCCAATGGTTTGTCTCCTTTATTGTTGTGTGCTGTTTTAATTTTATTGTCACATATATTACTTTATATTGCACAGTAACCCATTTGTTCTTCAAATTTACAGGTCTTTTAGCTCTTGGATAGTTGGATTTTAGACTCTTGTTTAATTGGGGAAAAAGTCCACGTAACCCCATCAACTATTGAGGGTGGACTACTATTCACCCACAAACTATAAAACTGGATTTTCTATCCCCTAAATTTTTTAAAACCGGTCAAATAACTCCTAGATGGTTTTGAACGGTGGTTTTGTCTTTTTTTTTCTCTTTTATTTATTTCCATCGAATCTTTTAAAAAATTATAGTAAATCACAGAAAAAATCATAAAGTGAAAATCTAATTTTGTTCGACTCTACATGAGTATATCTACACACTAAACATATAATATGGTATGCTTTAGTACAAATTTTTTTCTGTAGCTTTAGATCTATGCTGTTCTGTAAATAATTAGAATAATTCATAGTTGCAGTATATGTTCACTGTGTAGATCTATGCATGTAGAAGTCCAACAAAATTAGATTTTTCTATTTTATGATTTTTCTGTGATTTACTATGATTTTTCAAACATTCAGCGGAAATAAATAAAAAAGACAAAATCATTATCACTGTAGCAAAACCACATCTAAAACCAACTAGGGGTTATTTGACCGGTTTTGGAAAGTTCAGGGGTAGAAAATCCGGTTTCATAGTTTGGGGGGTGATTTAGGGGTTATGTAGACTTTTTCCTTTAATTGGTGTTTTGTCTATTGATTGCTATCATCTAATGAAAAGTACCATTTTAATCAATCTTTAAATTTACCATATACTAGACATTTATGTACATTCGTACGATGTCATTAATTTAAAAATTATGTTCTTAGTCTGCCCCACATAAATTTTCGTCTCAGCTCCGCCACTGGGTTTATTACCGAACAATGACTTTTTGGGAGCAAAGAGGACTTTTGTGTCAGAGCAAGCTCCAATGGTTGAGCTCGTAGAGTGATAGTAACAAATTAATCTGAGAAAAAAAGGACAGTAAAGTGTCCAAGTTCGGGTGTGATATTGCTTCAAGATGCTGCATTATATTAGAGCCTCCAAACTATAAGAATCTTGGAGGAATTCGTTAATTAGGGTGTGTTTAATTGTCATGCAACATCCCAAAAAGTGCTACAGTTCCCCGTCACATCAAATCTTTTAACGCATGCATGAAGCATTAAATATAGTTAAATAAAATAACTAATTACACAGTTTAGCTGAAAAGTGTGAGACGAATGTTTTAAGTCTAATTAGTCCATAGTAGGACAATAATTACCAAATACAAACGAAAAGTGCTACAGTAGCCGAATCCAAAATATTTCACCAACTAAACACACCCTAAATGGACTAATTTGTGCGGCTAGGCATCCTAGTTATGAATAAGCACTAATGCAGTTGCTATATATGATTGACACAGATTTATAGTATCTTATACAACTAGATTTCCACCCTAAGGTAGAATATATGAATAACAGCATACTGTTGCCATGAGACCATGAACTCTATTTTGAGGATATATATAATAATAGATTTGAAAGCCTGCTTTAATCTGATGATGTTACCTAATATGATTGGCTGGAGTTCACTCTTGATTCTCTGTACAGTTTCGTGTATAATAAGACTGATTTTAGTAACCGGGCAGTGCTCTTTCTTTGAAGCAATAAAGTACCTGGCACTCAGTTTTAGTACCATTCTTATGGTATTCCATGGCTGACAAGAGAGAGAGAGAGAGAGAGAGAGAGAGAGAGAGAGAGACCCTTATACTAAATATAAAGGCAAAATTTTTTATTTCAGGAGGTACCTTGACAGCTTTACAATCTTGGCCAACTTTGAGGATATATATATGTAATAGATTTGAAAGCCTGCTTTAATCTGATGATGTTACCTAATATGATTGGCTGGAGTTCACTCTTGATTCTCTGTGGCAGTTTCGTGTATAATAAGACTGATTTTAGTAACCGGGCAGTGCTCTTTGTTTGAAGCAATAAAGTACCTGGCACTAAGTTTTAGTACCATTCTTATGGTATTCCATGGCTGACTATTTTAGAGAGATAGAGAGAGAGACCCTTATACTAAATATAAAGGCAAAATCTTTTATTTCACTATACAATCTTGGCCACATCGCGTATTTGTGACACAATGTGCTTTATTTCAAGTTTAATATCATCAAAATATATTACTCCAAACAATCTTCTTCTCGGTGACTAGATATATGTGTTTCGAACCATATTAGTTTTTTTTTTTTTTTTTTTTTTTTTTTTTTTTGCGACAAGGAAAAGTTCCATTAATACTAGAGCAAGTTACATCCTCTCATTACAAAAGTAAACCAAACTATTCTACCTTCATTGATGGGAGACAAGAAACATTGAAAAAACCATAAATTCCACCATCTAGGATCATGATCCCAAACGGATATTCCGCTGAACAACAGGGGCCATCTCACCATCCACCGCCGTCATCCTCAACCGTCATCCTCATACCCATCACTTTTGTAAAACAGAAATTTTCGCTAAAACTCCACATGCGAACATGATGAAATTGGCGCCGCCGATTATTCGCCGATCTCATCGTTGTTGCCTTCACCAATTCATGAGAGAACACAAGTCTAACCGACATGATAGATATCGTTGGAAAACTAAATTTTAGCCCATCGCCATGGCCGCAAAGAACCACAACGAGACAAAGGAAGGGCCGGAGTACCTTATTATCCATCAATGGTGACTTGCCATCACCAAACACATGCTCCATTGCTCCATCGAAGACTAGCCATGGCTAATTTCTTCGATTGATCTCCGGATCGTTCTTCATCGCTGGTCCCCTCCTTTCCTCCGGCATCACGCCGGGGCTGAAACCATATACTTTTTCTAGTAGATAGAGTCTTAGGTTCGAACCATATTAGTTAATCTATAGATTGGGTGTTTGGTGCTAAATAATTTAACGCATAAATTTTAAAATTGTTCAATTGACTTACAATAGCCACTGAATAATGCCAAGAACTATGGAGAAGAACAAGGCAACAAGCTAACACAATAACATATCCTTGGCTAGATAGGGCCATTGTAAATCTTTTTCATTGCAAAAGGAACATGCTATGCTGATGGATAGAGGCCATTGAAAAACAGCTAGCATCAAAAAGGTGTCAAATGTCACAGGCCAAACATGCAGGGAGACGACAACAATGTTTCTTTTAAGAGCGCCCAATGAGCACTCACTCACTCTCCCTTCGGGTTGCTTTTGCCTTCCATTACGCAAAAGCTAATTGGAATCAGTTCATGCTTTATGCCCCAAAGCACTAGCTATATAGCATCTACTACTATGAAGCATCCCACAAGGAGATGTCTCCACTTCTCCAGTGCCACCAAGTGGCACCCCTCTCCAGGCTGCAGCATATTTCAGTGATGAATCTGGACGACATCTGGATTCATATATACTAGTTTTTGTGATTTCTTTCTGCTTCTACTTTGGTTAGTTTTGAGGGACTCTCCAGTCTCTAGACATCTGATCAGTTTAATATATATCACTGCTGTAAATGAAAATGAAGAAGAAAGTTTATTAGGATTTTGTACACACCTGTACAAACTGAAACCTGCACCTAGATTCAGTGATACTTCCATCCATTCCAAATTATAAGACGTTTTGGCTTTTCTAGATACATTTCTTTTGCTATGCACCTAGTTATACACTATGTCTAGATACGTAGTAAAAGAAGAGTATCTAGAAAAACCAAAACGTCTTATAATTTGGAATGGAGGTAATACCTTTTAGTGGTTCCTGATTACTCATTTTAGATAGTATAGGATTCTACAAAACTCATCAAAGGGCGCAGGATACATGAGAACTTTCGCACGGTACAGTTGGCGTGCCGCTGGCTGTACGCACGTCGCGTTCCAATGGTGCTGCTGAAGGTTGATCTGGCCAAAGCCTTCGACACGGTGGCCTGGCCCTTCCTCTTGGAGGTCCTACAGCACATCGGCTTCCCACAGCGCTGGCGCGACTGGATATCGGCAGTGCTGTCCACAGCTAGCACACAGGTGCTCGTCAATGGGCGGCGGCCGGGTCGGCGCATCTGTCATGCGCGTGGCTTGCGGCAGGGAGATCCCCTCTCCCCGTTCCTGTTCATCATCGTCATGGAGGTCCTCAACTCCATTATTACCAAGGCGGACGTGCAGGGCATGCTCACACCACTCCCCGACCGGGTGGTTAAGTGCAGGACTTCCATTTATGCTGATGATATCGTCATCTTCCTGGCACCAACCTCGGTGGACTTTGGATGTATTAGGCGCATTCTTGAGAGCTTCGCTGGTGCTTCTGGCCTGGCGACCAATCTCAACAAGTGCGTCATCACACCCATCCGTTGCTCTGAGGAGGACATCGCCGCCATCCAAGCGGTCTTCCCCTGTCGACGACAGGACTTCCCGGTTACCTATTTAGGGGCACCGCTGTCCCTAAAGAAACTGGGGCGCGACTTTGAGCAGCGCCTGGTCGACAAGGTTGCTGCGAGGATCCCAACTTGGAAGGGCAATCTACTCACCAAGATGGGTAGGAAGACGCTGTCGCAGACAACCCTCTCGGCAATTCCGGTCCATGTGTCTATCTGCTGTGCGCTCTCCGCTTGGGGGGTGGAAGAGATAGACAAGCACAGGCGTGCCTTCCTGTGGGCAGGCTCAGACACTGTTGGTGGTGGACAATGCATGGTGGCTTGGCCTATCGCTTGTGCCCCGAGATTTGGGCGGCCTCGCCTCCCCGACCTCGTGAGTCCAGGGATACGCCTTGAGGTCTGCGGCTGGGTGGCGCCAGTACAGCCCGACGCGCTTTGGGCACAGCCCCTTTGTCGGACAGAGCGCTTGGTGGACTACATGTTCAGGGCCTCGACAACCATTCAGCTTGGCAATGGTGAGCGTGCGATCTCTTACCCGGAGGGGTGACTGATCGACCGCCGGTTACCCGGAGGGGCGCTCTGTGACCAGGTACCCAATTTATTCCGGGCGGTCAAGCGCAGCGGCAAGAAAAGGTCGGTGCGCGAGGCCATCTCGGATGACCAGTGGGCGCATGACATACAAGGCGCTCCTACGACAGTCGTCCTTGTCAAATTCGCGGAGCTAGTGGACATTCTGCAGGACGTCCACCTGCAGGAGGGCGTCGAGGATCGATGGATCTGGCGTTGGACATCTAGCGGGCAGTACTCCTCCTCCTCAGCCTACCGCGCGTTCTTCCTTGGCAGATCTGGCCTGGCGGGAGCCGAGGAGGTTTGGAGAGCTTCGGCACCCCCAAAGGTTAAATTCTTCATGTGGCTGGCGTTGCACGGGCGACCATGGACGGCGGAGCGCCGGTTCCACCACGGTCTGCAGCCCTCCGCTGCCTGCTCGCTCTGTGACCAAGGGGATGAGACTATCGACCACTTGCTCACGGCGTGCGTCTTCAGTCGGCAGGTCTGGCACCTCATACTCTCACGTGTCGGCCTCGACCAGCTGTGCCCCCTGCCGGACTCCAGACTTGTCGATTGGTAGCTGCAGTCCCGTAGGTTGGTGGCACAAGACGTTAAGCGGCCTTTTGACTCTGCCGTTCTGCTGGTGTCCTGGGTTATCTGGAAGGAACACAACAGGCGTACTTTTGACGGGACCGGCGCTGGAGTGACGCCTCATCGACTGCTTCAGGTCCTGCTCGACGAAGGCGAGTCCTGGGTACTAGCTGGATTTCGCGGTGTTTCACCGCTGCTCCGCGTGCTTCCTTAGGGCCTGTGGTTCACTTCTCAGTCGCGAAATAGGTTTCTTCCTAAGTACAACTTGTTAGCTCCACCGTTCTAGCCGGTGCCTTTTGTTTGTGTGTCGCCTAGTATACCTTTGGCATCTCGCCAGTTGTATGTCTAGGATGTAACTAAACTGTCCTTCTTCTCTTAATGCAAAACGGGCAATGTCCCGGTTTCGAAAAAAAAAAACAAAACTCATGAAACCCAACCAATGAATCCCCAGGGTCATCAATATCTCCTCACCCAGCAGCTAAATCTAAAGATACCGTTCTTAAACACTTGTCAGATTAATTTTAGAGCCAGTTGTAGATCTATTTTTCTGAGAAGTGTAGATTACTATAGAATTAAGAACTACTTTATTTTGCCTTTACTTTCGAAAATAAGAACTACTTTATGTTCATGTCACAATATATGTTTTCGAAATCACTCTTTAGTATCTACATATCAGATCAATTAACGGTTTGTTAGTTTCCATAAACTCTAACATTAACTGTTCTTGCTCAACTTATAATAAATGGAAAAGGGAGAGCTCAGCCTTATGTGTACCTGAAGCTAAAAACTGCACCAAATTCAGAACCGCCTTTCGTGATATCTGATTCATCTTAGGGAGACTATGTGCTTCCCAAGTTGGCTCATGAAAACACCCACAATTGAGCCCCATATTCATCCACATCTCCTTAAATCTGCTAAACACCAGACAAAGATGCCTTTCTAGAAACACTTGTCATCATTTATCTTACCTGCCTGCAAATTGCAGATTAGCATAACATATGTATTCTTCTTTATGTTCATGTCAGGATGTATTTTAGACGAGGAAACATCGTTTTCACGAACAAGACACTCTCTTTCACACAATGATAAGCTTCCAGTCATAAAAAAAAGATGGCTACCAATCTGGCATTAATTGCATATAATCTTGAGTTCACTATCTCTGGTTCTGGTTCTCCAACCCAATGAGTAGCATGAATGCAGTAAAGCCATTTTTTTCAGTGGGCCAAGCAGAGAAAAATTTTGTGCAGAGGTGTCGGTGATGCAAATTCTGTGTGAGAGAGCACTAAGAAGAGGGCATGGTTTAAAAATGCAAATGGACAGGGAATCCTCTGGGCTGGGCACTGCAGATTGCTGGGGAAGAGATGCTCCATCCAGCAAAGGAGAGTGAAACGAGGGGTTGTTGACGTGACACCAAATTGTTGGGCATCAGGTTTTCGATGAACCCTAGCAAAGCTAGCCATCTTTCTAACAAGACATAGTCGTAAAGCGAAGCAAGGAGGAATTCGTAGCGGCATTAGCCACCAAAACCCTAGTGCCGCAAAAGGGCCAGCGGAATTTGGAATTTCGGAGAAAGACGGCCGCGCTTCTTGTGTTTTGTAGAGGTAGACCCAAAATAAAATGCAAAAGAGAAGTGCTGGCTGGAGGATTTTTTTTTTTTTTTTTTTTTTTTTTTTTTTTTTAGCAACATCCTTTAGAGGTTGTAAAAGTAAATATATAATTCTTGTAAATATTCTTAAAAATATATAAAATTCTTAGAGGTGGTAATATAAGAATATAATTGTAGCTAGCACACATGTCATATATTCAAACAAAAATGCATCACTGACTCTGATTGCATGTATATGATCAATTGGCTTGGTTATCATCATGAGGAACCAGAAACCTCAGAGCAAATCGCCATACATAATTCGAAGTCTATTGTTCATTTTGAAACAAAAATTCCAGGAGGAGGTAGAGGGGACCAGTACTAGCTACTGCCACTGCGAATCATCGTCTGCAAGCGTTGCGACGCATCTTGACTTCAACTATGTGTATATATATATTCTCTACCACGAGTTGACTCCAACAAATTCTGCCATGCCCATGCATCCACGCCACGCGTGCACAGAAACAAAAACACACACACACACACACACACACACACACACACACACACACACACAGCTAGCAAAGACATGAGAATTTTTCAGTCATTTTGTTTTTTTGAAAAGGAAAATTTCAGCCAAACAAAACTTTTTTTCTCGGTCACGCAAAAGGTTTGCGCCTCTTTGTATTAAGAAGGAAATGTTGGTTCATTACATGCCGGACTTTTACATGATTTTGAACTAAGCATATGCCCGGGCAAAGCAAAATCACTTTAGTGTACTACTCGCGCTAAGATGCAACCTAAACCCTTTGCGCCGGCTTGGACCCAGAGGTCTGCCTCGCGCTTGATTGTGGCTGTTATAAAACATGTCGTCAGCGGTTAGTACCTTCCCCTCTCCGTCTTTTATGATCACACAGTAGATGAAAGAAATAGAACAAGTAGACACAACATAGGGAGGCTATTCTTTATTCATCTGAATATTGGTGATTACAATATAGAGCTCCCACATATATATAGTACTGCCAAGAACTAAGAGTTTCGGTAAGAGCCCACATACAAACGGACTAGGATTAGGATTCCTCCTTCTCATTTCCTTCGAGGACAGAGTCCGTGTGTTTTACAACAGTGGCGAGCAGCTGTGTGGCACTTGGGCTGATGCTCCTCGCAAGCACCGTGCGTTCCGTTCTTTCCACACGCCAAACAAAACGTTAAATGGCAACAGGTGTAAAGCAAGAGATGGCAACAGGTGTAAAGCAAGAGATGCGTACGGGATTTGACTATTCTTCTTCCATCATTCCATGAGACTAACCTCTAGGCTGCAATGCAGAGGTGCTGGTTGGCAAGGCCAGGCCAGGCCGGCAGTATATATGCACCGGCAGGGCCTGTGGTGACTGAGCAACAAGACAGAGAGGAGCAACAAGGGAGAGGAGATAGCACAAGGGCACCCTCGCCAACCTCGAAGCTAGTCCAAACTAGTGAGAGGTTTGTGCAGGAGGAAGACGACAACCTATTTTTTTGCTGCTGCTGCTAACTAACGACCAACAACGAGCTAGGCAAGCTACCAATCCGGCCATCGGCATCCATGGCGCGGGGCAAGGTGCAGCTGCGGCGCATCGAGAACCCGGTGCACCGGCAGGTGACCTTCTGCAAGCGCCGCGCGGGACTGCTCAAGAAGGCCCGGGAGCTCTCCGTCCTCTGCGACGCCCACATCGGCATCATCATCTTCTCCGCGCACGGCAAGCTCTACGACCTCGCCACCACCGGGTACGTCGTACGTCGATGTTCCTTGGCCGTACGTCTCTCTCTGCTGCTGATCGATGACTGATCCGACTACAGGACCATGGATGAGCTGATCGACAGGTACAAGACTGCCAGCGGAGAAGGTGCCGACGGATCCGGCGACAACAGAATGGTCAGTAGCAGTACCTAGTGTCCTCCCTCGCCCCCCCACCTTGCCGGCCGGCATCATTAATTTATTTTTCACTTTTATAACAGTCGACTGTGCAAATTTTAACATCCATAGCAAAAGGCATGAGCTTCTAGTAAATAGACAACAGTACTGTATGATTTGAGATGTTATTAGATTGCTTGTGGCTGAATTTTCCAAAAACGTTTGCTATGCTCATGCCATCCACAGCACCTATGAGCACAGTTTAAAACTACGTGCAAACACGAGCCACTATAGACACCTCTCTGCCTCTGCTGTCTGCTCTCTCCATGTTTTTGCTAAAAGCTTTGGCCATGTCTGCTACCTACCCAGGACCCGAAACAAGAAACCATGGTGCTGCAACAGGAAATCAATCTGCTCCAGAAAGGACTGAGGTAAATTGTTCTCACATCTTTGCATTACAGTCTATAGAAAGCCTACAGGTCAGTTTGCTTCAGAATACCACTGGCAATTCACCAGCAAGTGCAAAACAAATTCAAAGAAACATTTATCTTTGGTTACGAGTTAGAGCTATAGCATAGGTTCAGCAGGGTCCATGCTTTTGTCCATACCCAAGTACCAAACCAACCAGGCAACACAAAACATTTCTATAAGAGACAAAACTCCAAAACCCAAGCAAATTTTTGGTTTCATACACAACATTAAACTGTTCACTTGAAAACCAGAAAAAACTTCCCTCTCAAAACAAGATTTCTTTTAAAAAGAAAAAGGAAAAGAGGAAACATTTTGAAGTCTGCCATTAATACTGACAGAAAGGAAGCATTTTTGTAGGTACATCTACGGGAACAGGGCAAATGAACACATGAATGTTGAAGAACTGAATGCCCTAGAGAGGTACTTGGAGATATGGATGAACAACATCCGCTCTGCAAAGGTAATTCACCAAGTTTTTTTTTTTTTAAAAAAAATGATTTCAGACATTGCTAAAATTGTATCCTGCCTAACAGATGCAGATAATGATTCAAGAGATACAGGCACTGAAAAGCAAGGCATGTCAAAAAACTTGTACTCAATCAACTCTATAAAAACCCAAAGCTTGCATTCCTGCCTTACTAAAAGTATATTTCCGTATATGCAGGAAGGCATGTTGAAAGCTGCTAACGAAGTTCTCCAGGAAAAGGTACTGATTGTCAGTTCACTTTGAGCTATGAACTTCAGGTTTTATTCCATATCATGATAAGCAACTGACAGATTGTCAGTTCACTATGAGCTATAAACTAACTGACGGTATGAATTTGATGTTGTATGCAGATAGTTGAACAGAGTAGTTTGCTTGACGTAGGCATGGTGGTAGCAGATCAACAGAATGGGCATTTTAGTGCAGTCCCACTGATAGAAGAGATCACTAACCCACTGACTATACTGAGTGGCTATTCTAACTGTAGGGGCTCAGAGATGGGCTATTCCTTCTGACTGTAATAACACACCCTGGGGGGCTCATTCTGTTGATTACTAGTGTGTAATACAATTAATAATGTTTTTGTAATGGTTTGTTCTGCTACTTCGGTGTATCTTATCACATAAACCATAGCCCTTCAGGAGTGCCCTGGTATTGTATTGTGGTGCTTTTACTTCCCATAATAAAGAACTACCGAGGAGTTCACATGTTGTGCTATTTCTGCCTTATCAATTGAAATATATCTATGTTTGCGTTCATTTCTAATCATTGTACTCTCTCCGTTCCAAATTATAAGTCGTTTCCACTTTTTTGGTACATCCATTTTGTTATGCATCTAGATATAATAATATATTACATACATAGCAAATTGGATAAACCAAAAAAGTCAAAACAACTTATAATTTGGAACGGAGGGAGTATCTACTAGTACTATCGGGGAGTTAAAAACTATGGACACATAATTTCAGATGACACAAATCAAGGTGAGCAAAGTGACACATATATAAAGAAAAAACCATAGGCATAGAAACCATGCTTGCATTATCAGGTATTGTGAGTCATCAGAATCTATGTGCCATCCACCCCATTTCAATTCTATGTTCTTTTACTTTTAGCACCTAACTTGATACAACAATAGCTACAATTGTAGCAAGGATGGAATGAACACTCTAAACTTGGTCAGTAAACAGGACAACATCCGCATAGTTAAGTATACATCTACCCAAGGAACGATGAGTCGATGACTGACAATACATGCATAGCCTTATATGTGAAACAGATACAGCAATCCTTGCAACATAAACATGATATTCTTATCATCAGGCAAGAATATAGCATTCAATTTTGCCTCCTAAAATGAGAATAATGATATGAATCAAGACATAGAGTTTCAGACCTAAAAACACCTATGCATACATGAAAGCCAAGTGTTTCAAATGCAGTGTGCAGCTTTTTATTTCTGAGATTGTAACTACTGACAGAGAAGTAGTAGTTTGAGGAAACATATCTTGAAAACGGATTTGATGTTTACACCAGAGTGACCATGAACATTGTAAAGCACCAAGGATAAACATCACTCATGAAAGAGATGAAAATACATTGTCCAGTTGGTTTCCACAACCAATACACACCTTATTAGAGAAAACTAGGAAACAAAACTAAGGATTCCACATAAGAGACATCAATGTTTTGTCAAACTGGTATGCTCAAATAGGCATCATTCAACATGGTTCAGCTCTTCTGACCTGTTCATGGAAGGAAAAGAAAAAGAACAATTAGAACAAACAAGGAATCTCCAATCTTGTAAACCAAAAAGGAAAAACTGCTACGGAGAGAGCCTACTGCAATTAAGTGCGTTAATAACTACAAACATGCTGAAGCTAACACCAGCTCCATCCAGTACTTTCAAGAGTTTTAACAGCCGTAATCCACTATTGTGTCTTACATGGGTAAGACCAGAATCACTATGTACGGTGACCTAAAAAGGCTAATACAAACCTGAAAAACTAATGCTTGACTTCAATTGTTTGCGTATTGGCAAGTAATCTCATGCAGAAACTGACACAACTGCATCCATACTTTATTAATATTATAAATTCATTGCGAAGAGAATCATAAACAAAATCAGTCACAACTCACAAGTCAATTGTCATTTCATTAAGTAGAGAAAAAAAAAAGAACCAATGGAGAGGCAGAGCCAACTCCCCTAGGCCACCTGGCACTAGTAGAAGACTAACAGCGCCACACGCTGGAAAGGAAACACAACCAAAAACCATCAAGAGCTTAAGCAGCTGATGGCAACAACCTACATAGGAGTTGCCTTAGCACCAGCCCAGGACCACAGATTACACTCTTCATCATGAACTACAAGCAGAACCTTTTGAATGCAAGAACTACAGAGACAATTATGAACGTACTGACCACAAATTTGTTAGCACTATATATCTATCCAACAATTTGCACTGCATTAAGCACTCTTTGGCATTTGATAGTCCTGCTTAGTGTGTCACAGAATTTGCATATCCATTACCCTAAGCAAATGTTTCTCTCCACGAGAAGACTGAATCAGGTAGCAGAGAAAACTTGAGGGTGAACCCAAGAAAACATTGAAGCCACGGTGCCTTGCTCACAAAAAGCAATGCTTAGTCTGAAGATACATTCTGACATAAACATAAAGCCAACATAAAATAGCACTATATTTGTTGTACTAAACTACAGTTTGCACACAAATTTAGAATGGATCTGTGGCTTCATTGTTTCAGTTTAATGAGGTAGCTCAAGAATCCCACTAAGATTGATCAGTCATCACCAGGGGTACTTCTGAATTAGGCTCAGCTTTCGGTTCACATAAAACGGGTTCTGTTTGAACCACTTACAACAGTGGTAATAGATGTGGGGTGAAAAGACTAAAGAGTGTTTTCAGACGCATAAATTCTGACTGATCATAAAGCAGCTGTAAATATTATACTAAACTACAATTTGTAGGTCTCAGAAAAGAACATTCTGTAAAATGAGTGGGAAGTGTTTCCAGAAACTAATCATTGATTTGGTCCGGAAAAAGAGATGTGAATGAAACTGGGGATTAACACAAAATTTATTTTAAAACTTAGCAGACTTACTTCAATTAAATAGACAAAACTAGAATTACGATGTACAATTTGTAACTTGCACAAAAGGTTACAGAAGATTGCAAAGTAGCTTAACACAGTATATCGCATAGTTAAGTAAGATAAGCTGCGCTGAAACTGGCACAACCACATCATTATTTCAACATTGTAATCCACAATTACAACTAGGACATGGCATCCTCTACAGAATTAATAACCTAATATACTAAACAGGAACTGGATCATGATATCAGTAAGGGGAGGACAAGAAAACACAAGGGGAACAGAACAGACCTGAGACCTTGTCCTCCCACCAGTAGATGAACCTAAGGTTGGCCCCCGGCTTGTCAATCTTGTAGAGCCCGTACCAGTGCTCGGCCACCTCGGATCCCAGCACGGCGCCGGTGATCGCCCCGAACCCGGTCGCCAGCAGGACGCCTGCAGTGAATCACAGCCACCCACAAATGCCGCCGATCAGCAACAGCAGCAGCAAAACCAAACCGATGTGACAACCGATCTCGAAAACCTGGCAGCCACACATGGCCGCAAAGGCACGGGTCATCATACCGTGCGGCGCCTTGGAGTACTTGAGCGCGACGCCGCCGAGGTGCACGGCACCGACGAAGCCTCCGGCGAGCGCGAACTTCCTCGACTCCCGTAGGGCCTTGAGCTGCGGAAACCAACCGCATCTGTGGTCAGAGGAAAGCCGAGGCGAGGGGGAAGGGGAGGGGAGGAGATTGCCGACCTGGGGCCCGTAGACGGGGTCGGAGGCGATGAACTCTTTGACGTCGGCGTCGGTCCACTTGGGGAGGGGCTCTGCGCGGCCGTAGACCTTCTTGAAGTAGTCGAGGAAGGCGAAGTTGCTCGCCCAGTGCTGCTTCACGCCCTCGAAGTGGTCACCGATCCCCATCGCCGCCGCCGGTTCGCTGGTCACTTGGATTCGTTTCGACGGCGAGGAGGTTGTTGTTGCCCCTTTTTTTGGTATGGGGAAAGGAAAGAAGGGAGGAGGAAGACGCCACTCAGCCAGGTGACAAGTGGGCCGAGCTCGAATGGTCCTCCTACATGGGCTGAGCCCAACTTGAAAGCGCACGGGCCTCCATGTACTATCCGAAAAATAAAAAAAAAAACTGCTGCCTTCTTTGTGATGATTTGTTTTTTTAAATGTCGTTTAATTAAAACTCATTATTATACTCTTTCCTTATTTACCTTATAATATACCTTATAAAGTGTATAAAAAGGCACGTCAGCTCGTCTTCTATTCTGAAATAACTCCAAATAACTAAAAAAAAAAAAAAACCATGAACATGCACAAATAGGATTCAAATAACTCCAAATGGATTGGAGGATAATAGGCACAGTGGCACACGACATTTGTAGAATTGTTATTAGCTAGTATATTTTTTCTCCGATTCAACATAAATTGTTTATAAATTTATATAGTTGTAACTATAATTTATTTTTTAGAAAATAATAAAACACTACAAACCATCTAGAGGACCAAATTTGTGTGACTTGTTTTTTTTTTTTGTAATAACTATTGAAGATATGCTGTAGTTAGGGGCAATTAGAAAACATAACAGCGGTAGGCTGAGAAATCTTCGAACAAGTAGGTCGATCACTGAAACTAAATGGGTGAACGGAAAAAGTCAAAGTGACTTATAATTTTGAACGTGGAAGGATTAGAGGGGATATATATGTCGGTCGAACGATTATAATTAATGAATAATTAACTGTGGTTTCTAATAAAGTTGTGTTTGCAGTGAAAGAGACTGGATCAGTGGTGCCAAAATTAAAGGCAAAGACTTGATCAGTACGTACGAGAGGAAATACTGTATGAACGATGCGCCGTTGGTTGTGAAGAGCTTGGGTTCCAAAGTGGCGATCGATCGATCGATCGACGTGTGTGAATGGTGGCGCAGCATGCACCTACCGTGCAGCGTGCACTGATTCATGTTGACGATCGACACGGGCACACGTACGGCGCCTTTCCTAAAACATGGTCTCTGGTGCGTGATCACTGCATGCGATGCGTGGAGCCGATCGATATGATAGCAGTGATGGCCGTGTAGTTACTAGTTCTTGCTCCTGCATGTACACGCCAGCAGTCGAAAGAAGAGATGCACCGCCCGCAGCAGCAGGTCGGAGTGACGCGACCGACCGACTGCCCGGGCCCGGGTCATCATCATCAGGTCCCGCTCGCCACGATCATTCTGCGTCCATCTCCTGCGCAGCGCTGCAGCAGGGTGCGCGCCCGAAATGGTTGTAGCAGACGGTCATGCGCGCCGGCTCTGCCGCTCTCTGCATTCCAATCCAAACACCCACATGATGATGGTGACACGTACACGGCGGGCATTGCATTCACGACGCATCCTGCATCTGCATGCACGCGGCCATCATATCACTGCATCGATCCCATGGGGCATCCACGCAGATCGACCGGTTGTGGCGTGAAACGCCGTGGTGGCGTGAGCGGTGCACGGCAGGTGGCCGGCCGGCGGTACGCCACCCTACAAATTTATTGCTCACTCATCACTCATCGCTGCATCGATCTGCATGCTTGGCCACGCCGTATCACCACGACACGTACGACGACGACGAGGACCGGGCGCGTTAAAACCTGCAGGAGGCCGGGGCCATGCCATACCGTGCCACATAATAACTCTCCATCCATCTGTCGATATGCACATCGACTCCTCTTCCTTTCACTTCTCCAGTTGCTTGCTGCTACAGTTTACACTTCTCCTACCACCAGCTGCTGCTGCTGCAGAGACAGAGTGTGCTAACTCTGCTCGTCATCACACACTTCACTAGCCTCCACCCTCGATCTGCACCCACACTACCCATTCTGCTTTCATCTGTCTGACACGGCCGACGACGACGATGCCCGCCGCGGACCTCATCGGGCAATGGCTGCGGCTGCTGCTCCTCGCCATGCTTGCGGTCGTCGCCGCTGCGGCCACCGGAGAGGGGAGGACGACGATGGCGCCGGCGCTGTTCGTGTTCGGGGACTCGCTCATCGACAGCGGCAACAACAACAACCTCGCGTCGCTGGCTAAGGCCAACTACTTCCCCTATGGCATCGACTTCGCTGACGGACCCACCGGACGGTTTTGCAACGGTTACACCATCGTCGACGAGCTCGGTACGTATGTTCTTTGGGAAATTGGTCTAAAAATATTTACTACTGAGCTTGTTCCTGGCTACCTCAGTCGTTATGCACAAGTCAATTCTCCTAAATTTCTTTCAGAGAAAAATATATTAAAAGGGAGTGCAATCTGCTTTATGCTTCTCAAGACCAATTCTCATAAGTGCTTACTTTCTGAAAATGGGAAAAATTAACAGCTTGGTAAATTTTTCCCAATGAAATCAATTTTTTTTTTTATTCTCACCTAACAGTATTAAAAACACTGCTCAAACTTCATCCCTTGATTGACAATAAGTCCCTAGATTTTGGGTTAGGAAATATGGAAATTAGCAAATAACTTTGAGTAGTTTTAGAAATATAGTTGCACATAGAATTTGTTTAGAACTAAATCAACTTATTACACAGTGAATTAAGGTTTTACTTGGCATGATAAATTACTTCACATTACTTTAATTTTACCCTACCATGCTGCCAAGTGATAATGTTGGTCCACATCTAAAACAAAACAAGAAACACAGACAGTGTAGCTGGTAGACTTCTTGTCGGATTGAACTAACAAGCATTGAATTGGCTATCACACAGTGCAGGACTTCTTTGTCAGATTGGTAGAGTACAATATCAAGAAGTCGCATTAATAATCTAGTGCTGGTAGTACGAAAGCACTCTATAATTCATTCAGGTCACTTCTATTTATGGAACGCAATAACTTACCTCGACAGATCACTGAATCCTTGGTGCAGCTGAAGTGCCCTCTCTGGTGTTTGTGACTTCATTTTTCTGTTCAGTAGTTGAATGCGTGCTTGACATGTTTATGCAACAGGGAGTAGAAATGACTCAAAGTTTACCGACTCATTTCTACAGAGACTGAACACATATTTCGTTTTCTACTCTCAAATATAAATTCTTACCTACCTTGCTTTCAAATTTAGAGTGGTTTCTAGTTGTAGTGGCGCTGACGACCAAGGTTGAAGCAATTGTTTAAATTTTAAAACTTCTGGAAAATATTAAAGCATGCAAAAGTTATTTTGACAAATCGGTGAATGGCCCGATCGAGAAAAAAAAAAAAAAAGAAAAAAAGAATAGGAGGTTCATATTCACAAATATCTCAGTTTTGTTTATGATCATTGAACTATTGTTTTGATGAATATTGGTCTACAAAAGCGTCATTGTGTTCTATGTTTGTAGCCGAGCTGCTTGGACTGCCCCTAGTGCCGTCCTACTCGCAAGCATCCTCCGTCCAAGAAGTGCTGCAGGGCGCCAACTACGCCTCTGCCGCAGCCGGAATCCTCGACGACAGCGGTGGCAACTTTGTAAGTAAACCATGGTAGCCATGGATGTGTTCATATCCAACAAATGACCAAAGAACACAACCTCACAAATTGCAATAATTCATTCAGGTTGGACGGATCCCATTCAACCAGCAGATTCTGAACTTCGAGTCGACGGTGTCACAGATCACCGCCGCCATGGGCGCATCAGCGGCAACAAGCTTGGTGTCACGCTCCATCCTGTTCGTGGGGATGGGCAGCAACGACTACCTGAACAACTACCTGATGCCAAACTACGACACGCGACGCCGTTACAGCCCACAGCAGTTCGCCGACCTCCTCGTCCACCAGCTCGCCGCGCAGCTCACCAGGCTGTACAACGCCGGCGGCAGGAGGTTCGTGGTGGCCGGCGTGGGATCCATGGGGTGCATCCCGAGCGTGCTGGCGCAGAGCGTCGCCGGGTGGTGCTCGCAGGAGGTGGACGACCTCGTGCTGCCATTCAATGCCAACGTCCGGGCATTGCTCGACGGCCTCAACGGCGCCGGCGGCGGTGGACTTCCCGGCGCCCGGCTCACGTACCTCGACAACTTCCGGATTTTCAGGGCCATCCTCGGCGACCCGGCGGCGTTCGCGTTCAGTGTCGTCGACCGCGGCTGCTGTGGCATCGGCAGGAACGGCGGGCAGGTTACTTGTTTGCCTTTCATGCCGCCGTGCGACGACAGGGAGCGCTACGTGTTCTGGGACGCCTACCATCCCACGGCGGCCGTCAACATCATCATTGCAAGGTTGGCGTTCCATGGTGGCGCAGACGTCGTCTCGCCCATCAACGTCCGGCAGCTTGCCGGCCTCTGAGAAGATGATCGGAGCAGACGTAGTAATATGACTTCGTGTGCTCTGTCAACAAACTAAATTTGTGTTACCCGGCCAAGTTAGGAATAAAATCCTGCTAACAAACGCACGGTGTGATGAAGATGAACTGTGCGTCCGTGTAAGTTTGCATCGATCTGTATATAGTTGTGTATGTGCTTGTACAAGCACCACGATCACGGCCTCAGTGTGCATGTTGAGTTTGTTTGTTTCAATCATGTACGTATGTAATAAACTGATCCAAATCATGGACTAGTGTGATCCAGATTTAAAATCGTACACGGATGCTGGATCGTGCATGCATGCACCACACATACAGAACTTGCATGCGCAGTATGCATGCATGGGCCATCACTAGAGCCAACACAAACAGCTGACAAGAGAGAAGCCATATTTGTTAGGTGAATTGTATCAGCTTTTTGTGCTACAAGCCTTCAACCACAAAGCATCTAGTGCTTACTTGTTACTCCAATCCACATATGCTTTGTACTATATAAGTTTCTTGTGTTTATCTTTCGTACTATATACATAGGATTTTTTTTTTTGTTGCAAAATGTGTATTTTAGGATGTCAGATTTTTTTAGTGAATGGAGTAATGTTGTTACAAGGTGAAGGCGCTAACTTGGGGTCGGAACATATTTCGGTTATTTCAATAACAAGAATTTTCATGAAAAGCACTTTATTATCTCTGTAAAAAAACATGTCATGTTCAAATTGTGCCATAGCAGAATATTTTTTTGAGAGAACAGGAGGGATCAAAGGCCGATCCCTAGTAGAATATATTAAAGCAAAGAACAAAGATACAAAGTTTCAGAAAACAGGGAAGAGTGAAAGCCTACAAGAGTTCAAGACACAATGAAGGAAACAAAGAAAATGAAACAGATTACACAAGTTGCTCTAGCCATAAAGGAATGAAAGGAAGATACTTTTTCTTCGTGCGAAGAATAACTAAGCCGACGATCTCTTTGAACAGAAACTCGCAGCACTCCAAAGAGGCAACTTCACCCTCTAAAGATGAGATTATTCATGACAGTCCAAATGCTCCAATAAATCAGTGTAAGAATGAAACTCTTAACTGTGATTTGAAACTATCTAAAGCCTGGAAGGGATCCAGTGAACTTGGGACAAAGCATCCCAATGTAATTCCAGCTGCAGGATCTAGCAAACCTGTAGTTGAAGAACAGATGCTCCACACTGTCTAGTCACAATCACAGAGAACATAGTCACAGAATATATTTATTTCATTATACCTAATTGCATAGCTAGTGGAACCATAAGCTAGCTAGCCCACTCACTCACTCACTCTCGGCACCCATTGGCCGCATGCGCGCGTGCAAAGAGCGGTTAATTAGTAATTAACAAATGGTCAACTAGGGAACGTTGCACCATTATTTGACATAATATAGAATTATCTAGATAATCTGTGTCAAAATTACTAGAGTGACATGATGTCTTTTTTTTAAAAAAAAAGTGGCTGAGAATAGAAAATAAAATCTCTGCAAGTCAACGAAGCACCATTATATTTCTGCACAAGTGTGCAGTAAGATATTATCTAGGTACAAATGGTGTACACAGAGTCAAACTAATCAATCGACAACCTAATAACTGAGGATAACTCACAACAGATTGCAGATTTTTATTGTCAGTATGTCACCTCGATCGATCGATCACTAGCCATAGGTAGTGCTAATATGTGATCTATCCATTATCTATATCAGCTACTTAGTGACTAAACCACCATGCTGAGAAGAGAGCTGGTGGACTGAAATTCATGTCCCTTCAACTTATCTTGCTCCAGTGCAGCAGCTCACAATCGCCTCTTTTACGTAGAAACAACGTATATACAAAATGCAGCAATGCTGGGTGACGCAGGCGCAGGTTCAGGAACTTCGAGCACGCGTGTGTGCAGTGCATGCGGTGAACAGCAAGGCAATGTCAACTCCTGAGCTGTTCCTGGTGCTCTCTCACACTCAGACTCGCCATTGGCAGGGCGGCTAGATTGTTGCTGCTGCACCTTCTTTCCATTCACGCACCAGCACTGCACTGCACTGCACCCAGGATATAGAGTTATATCTCAAGAGGATTTCTCTTTCACTGTCTCACTCTCACTGCATGCATGCTTGTAGCTGGGCTTGTTACTGAACTGTCATGGCGGGGCTGGGGTGGAGAGTGACCCACTCACGGCCACCGATGGCGACGGCCGGCATGCACAACGATGCGCCGGCCGCCCACAACACAAACGGTCCATCTCATCAGGCACGGAATGAGCCGGCAGGCAACAACAACCCAATCATGCAGAAAGTAGCCTCAATTTTGTATTGCCGAGTTGGCCAGGCATGCATATGCATGCATGCATCTCGATCACTGTTCATCTGAGACTGATACGCAGTTGTTCGTCGTGTCCTGTGTCTGTGGCTCTCTGCCTAACAGCAGAGACTAGCAGTGGCAATGGCTATATGTTCTCCGTATATGTTTTTTTCTTCTTCAGATCAGAATTGTGTTACGCTTCAGTTGCATGACGCAATAGGGCACTGCTGGTGAGTGATGTGCAGTTCTTTTTGACTACAGGAAGACGAAGTAGCCAAGTAGGCCATTCTTGGCAAAACATGGATGATGGATCTCCTAGTGGCCATGCATGTTTTGGGTTTCATCCATGTACTGCACTCACTATAGCACTAGACACGTACACACCACCACGTACATGAAATGGTAGACTGATTTGTATATATGTATAAACCACGTTGCGTATTCGATTCAATAATGCGACAATAATATAATACTTACCTAATAGTCCTGATTGATTCGAACTCCTGATGTATGCACTGATTGCATTGGCTGGCGCATTATAAATAGCTGCTCCCGGTGCACGTACTCTCCACCACAGCAAGTGTGCTCACTCACTCAATCTCGTCTTCTTCCTCCAGCCGGCCTCTCTTAGCTCGATCGAGGTGCTCGATGATGGCGAAGATGAGTGCGGCCAAGAGTAGCCTTGTCCGGCTCCTCGTCCTCGTGCAGGTAGCCGCCGGCCTGCTGTCTGGCCCCAGCAGCAGCGTCGCGGCGCTTAGCATGGACTACTACAGCATGACCTGCCCGTTTGCGGAGATGATGGTGCGCAGCATCGTCTACGACGCTCTCAACAAAGACCCCACCCTCGCCGGCAGCCTCCTCCGGCTGCACTTCCACGACTGCTTCGTGCAGGGCTGCGACGCGTCGGTGCTGATCGACTCGACGGACGGCAACACGGCGGAGAAAGACGCGCTGGCGAACAAGAGCCTGCGCGGCTTCGAGGTGATCGACAGCATCAAGGAGGCGCTGGAGTCGCAGTGCCCGGGCATCGTCTCCTGCGCCGACATCCTGGCGCTGGCGGCGCGGGACGCCGTGCTCCTTGCGTGGGGGCCCTACTACGGCGTGCCCCTGGGGCGGCGCGACGGGACGCGGTCGCTGGACTCCGACACCTTCACGGCGCTCCCGCCGCCCTTCTTCAACGCGACGTCGCTCATCAAGCTCTTCGGCTCGCACGGGTTCACGGTGCAGGACCTGGTGGCGCTCTCCGGCGGCCACACGCTGGGCATCGCGCACTGCGCCAACTTCAAGGCCCGGCTCACCGAGACGGACACGCTGGACGCCACGCTGGGGTCGTCGCTCAGCGCCACCTGCACCGCCAATGGGGACGCCGGCACCGCGCCGTTCGACCGGACCAGCACCAGGTTCGACACCGTCTACTACCGGGAGCTGCAGATGCGGCGGGGCTGCTCAGCTCCGACCAGACGCTGTTCGAGTCGCCGCAGACCAAGGGCATCGTCAACATGTTCGCCTTGAACCAGGCGTACTTCTTCTACGCGTTCCAGCAGGGGATGCTCAAGATGGGGCAGCTCGACCTCAAGCTGGGCGACGAGGGTGAGATCAGGCAAACGTGCAGGGTCATCAACTCCTAGACACTGCAAGCAACAACTGGTATACGTACGTGTGGCTGCTGTCACAGCTAAGTGTGTGCTTATATATATACAAGTATGTTAGCCACATATCATGCCTGGTATGTGTGGCTTGTAAAAGTAAAACAAGCTTGATGCATGGCACACTGGTGTATGATACATGTGCCCATGCATACAAAGATAGGAACTACTAAGAATGAAGCAAATAGTAATGCAAGGAAATGATGATACACTATATTGTGTACTGTAACAAATAATTGAAGGAAGAAGAATGTAGAGTCCCTGCTTGTGTAAAATAGCCTGTTTTTTATCATTTGGAGATGGAGGCTATCCGTGGCATTTTGATGGCCTGGTAGAAAATTCAATGTATAAAGAACAGTATAATAACTTCGTCATCAGATCTTGCCAATAAAAAGTGAACTCTTAATTACTGCCTCCATTTCAAATTGTAAGTCATTCCAAAAATCTTAGAGAGTCAAAACATTTCAAGCTTGATCAAAATTATAGGAAAAATTACTCTACAAGATTCTTAGAATGACTTACAATTTAGGATGGAGGGAGTACTAAACTACTAATATATTTTAGTAAATGAAATGTGTCATCCATTTAGTGTGCCTTGTGTTACATCTGGGGTGTAAGATCTTGCCAGTACAAAAAATGTTCGGCAAATGCAAATTTAGTCATATTCTTCATTCGATCGTCCACCGCTAGCCCTAGCTTAAAAATTGCATGAAAAGGATGCAAGGGAAAGGGACGCTGCAAATATTACCCTCACCATAAAAACCACTTGTTTTCTTAATCTTAATTGCAACCAAATCTGCCCCTGCCAATCCAATCCGGCTAGCTAGGCAAACCGATCATGAGAAGTCCTCTTGCCGTAAATTTCGTTTTTAACTTTTTTTATCCCCTGTAAACATATTTTGGTTCAGATTTCTTCATCATGTATTTTTTGAGCAAAAATGTATAAAAAGTATTAATACGTGAGTACGTTTAGTGCCGTAACAGGACCATTTTTTTTGGATTTATTTGTAGGAGCAGGGTTGCAGTGTGGAGGTAGCCCATGTCGACGTTTTTGTGGCCCAGCCCAGGTGGTGAAAATGTTGCCGCGTGATGATTAAACGAAACGCCCCCGCGGCCCCGCCCAACAGGTTGTCTTTTTCTTCTTCTTCTCTCTTTTTAATCTGAATTACTTCGAAATCATTTAAGCTTGGCCCATGTATATGATATGTTATATTCTCTCTCTCTCTCTCTCTCTCTCTCTCTCATGACCATAGATCGAAGTGATGTCTTGTAAAGATACAAATCTTGTTCCAGAGTGTTCATATTACTGTGCCACCATAATATCTTGGAATGCCAAATTCACTTAGGTCAACCTCATCATCAGTCCCATTAATAAAAATCATCATAAACCTACTTTCCCTCAGGGTTTGGTGAATCATTTTTTAAACTTGTTATAGCACATCTCTAGATGTATGATCCACTCCATTGAAGTCATCCTCCTGGTCCTGCCCTAAAAAAATGGCCATGGTCTTCCGGTCAAGTTAATTTGCAATTTTTCTCTACATCGCCCTTTTACTCTCCCACCTTGAGCAATCAATGTAAATGGTTCTGGCAGAGCATAATTCTGGGGAGGAGATTTCATAGATGGAATTGCTTGTGCTATGGATCTAAGAAGTGCAGTTGCCCCAAAGGCCTCCAACCATCAAAATAGATTATGTTGTTCTTAAGGTTCCCCTGAATAAGATTCAGTATTTGCTCTCTTGCAAAAACAACATATGTTACATCTGTTTGATGATTATTTTAATAAAAAACTAATCATGTGTGACAAGATGAATATGAAAATATATTTATTTGATGCATGTTATTGACATGTTTATAGGTGTACTACATTTACCGTGGTTGAGCTTATGACGCATGGTCCCACATCTGAAATATTTCTTGAAGCCTAAAGTTCTCTTACTCCAAGTGAAAAGTCACACAACACAAATCGCCAACTAGAGCTCAACAGTTGTATTGGATGATGGAAACCATACTTGGCCCTTAACTAGAAATAAAATATGCACATGAGCTTTGATCTCTATATGTCTATACATTAATCCGAGTACTAATCCAAGGATGGCCCACTAGCTTTGATCTCAAATGTGACACAGCTGGGATTCAAACCCCTGACCTCACACTAGGCACTCTCTAGGCTCAACCACTGCACTATTTGTTCTTTTTGTAAATAAATTTTGTTATAGTTATTCAAATATGGTACTAATTTGAGTGTAAATTGTTAATTTAAGGCTATAAAATGTATTCAAATAAAAACTTGTTGACTACAAAGTTTTATAACTTTTGGAGATCTACAATTTTGATTTAGGAAGTTTTTCCATCCGAGGTCATTTCAAAAAATTTGAATTTCAAATTGTTCGTAACATTGTTTGTAAATCTTATTAATCTCTCTTCTAGTTCTAGGAAACTATATAAGAGGATATGAGATGAGGTGTAAGTTTTGTGAACAACATTATTAACGTTTTGTCAAATGAAGAAATTATCAAAATAAACTTTGTAGATCTTGAAAAGTTATGAAACTTTGTAGTTAAAACCTTTTTGATTTGAACTCGTTTAGGGCCTGAAAAACTGCTTTGCCAAGTATCAAAAAGAAGGCACTCGACAAAAACCTCTTTTGTTGAGTGCTAAAAAAACGACACCCGGCAAAATTGGCACTCGTTAAAGCAGTCTTTGCCAAATGTTGTTGTTTGCCTTGGGTTTTTTAGTTGGCACTCCCGAGTGCCCAAAAAATACGCTTCGGCGAAGACAAAAACACTTGGTAAAGGTGTGATATATTTACGGTAGTGATTTTATAGGCTTGTTGGGTGGAATATCCCATAAATTTGGATCTTTTCCAAGATAGAAGATCGAGGCGCTAACTACCAATATCTCCGGTAGATACGCACGGAAGTCATTCTAATTAAAGGATGCATACCTGTTGGCATAGCCAAGGAGTTGATCCCGGCCTCCTGATCCATATATAAAGCACGCGTACATACAGCGACTGCCAATTCGCAGATCGATCTTGCTTCCTGCTCTGTGCATGCGCCCATGGAGCCCCACAAGAACATGAAGAGGACCAGCTTCCCCGGGGACGACGGGGACCGGCTGAGCGCGCTGCCGGAAGGCCTCCTCCACGAGATCATGTCCCGCATGCCGGCCCGGCAGATGGTGCAGACCTGCGCGCTATCCCGCAGGTGGCGGCACCTCTGGCGCTCTGCCCCCAGCCTCGACCTCGACCGGAAGGAGTTCTTCAAGCCCAGCCGCGGGCTCCCGACCCAGGCGGAGCTCCACCCTCCCCAGGACCAGCTCGATCGGTTCCAGCGTTTCGGCGACTCGCTGCTGCTCAACCGTGAGGCCGGATCGCGCCTGGCCACGCTCTCCCTGCATCTACGGGATACCTACGTGAGCCGTCTGGATCCTGGCAGATGGATGCGCTACGCCTTCACCCGCTGCAACCTCAAAGCGCTTCGCTACGAGATCTTCGGGGGCCTCATGAGATCAAGATGCCTCCGGATTTGGGACCTAGCCTCACAAGGCTGCACCTACGCAACGTGTGCGTGGACGAAAGATTTGCCGAGGCGGTGGCTTCGGTGTGCGTGGCTCTTGAGGTTTTGGAACTGGATAGATGTGCCATCTGCTGCCGCAGTGTCACCTCTAACTCGCTGAGGAGCTTGGTTATAGATGGTGGCTACATCGATGGTTATAGGAAGGGTGAAGAGCTGGTTGTAACCGCTCCTCGTCTTGCCTCGCTGCGGATACACGACTGGAGTACCTTTATCAGGGTTTCAGTGAACGAGGTGTTGTCCCTTGAGAAGGCGTCGATGATTATCGGTTACCCAAGACTCGAGAAAAGTTTCCAACGTTATCAACTCAAGCTTCTTAGCACTCTATGCAATGTGACAAGTCTGGAGCTGTCGGGCTTTCTTCTAAAGGTACGTCTTTTTCCTTCTTAATTTGATAGAAAGAAAATTATAGAAGGTACGTTCCCCCATGCCAAACTCTATTCACTGCTGGAAAATGGAATTTCCTGCTGGTCATATACGTACATACAAGTTTTCTGATGAATCTTGTCAAATAAAAAAAAAAAGGTTTTCTGACTATTCAAAAAAAGGTTTTCTGATGGTCATATATATACCATCAGAACAACAAGGTGAGGTGGAAAATGTCATCATTGTATATAGTATAACTGATTTATAGTAACGTGTACGTAGCTGGAAGGTCTTCTCATCATATTTTGGATTGTTGTTTTTATTGCACTTCTGCACAAAACTTATTTTACTTAAATGATACTACTAATTTACTATTTACTCAGCCCCTTATCTTTAGTCTGGATGTAATATGCACTTAAAGTGGTGGTGTAAAAAGACCTTTAGCTTTCCATGTCTCAAAACAGGATATAGCCGGCTATATCGAACTATATCGGTAGCTAAGACCTAACATGTACATGAAATATCTTAGCTAAATCCTTCTCAAACAGCTATAGCCGAGATAGCGGAGGCTATAGCCGGAGATTTAAAACTATGCTATTTGGTAAAAACAAAGAAACCAGAATTTTTCCATGGACAACTTGATTAATTTGGGCTTAACTACCTGAATATATATATTGGAACTGAAACAGAATAAATCAGCCATTACATCTGATTGGGTGTCATATTCCATAGAAGCTTCTAAAATCAATGTAGCTAGTAGAAACCATTACTGCATATATATTTGTTCTTATTTATCGACAACCTCCAGCATTCATCCAATATTAATTCTCTTGGGAGTACTGAACCAAGCGCTAAACAAAACATGATATTCGTTTATCACTTAACTAGATGTATCTCTCTTCGATTTCAGATGCTGCCAGATGTAAAACCAGTTGAATTCCTACATTTATCAACCTTACAACCTTGCTGCTGTTTCACTGCAACTTTTTTCGAGAAAGGAACTATTGTGGTTTCAGTGACAATTTCCAATTACTGGTGCCCTTGCTGCAGAACTCTCCTAATTTGGAGAAAGTCACCATGCGGTCTTGCCAGGTAATTACTACTACACTTTCCTTTTCCCTTCTTGATTGAAGTAGCTTACAGCTCTTAACTTACATGCATGAATCCTCGCGATGGAAACAGATCCCAGGAAGTGCTATCTTCAAGATACCAAAGTTTGCAGAACTTGTATATAATGATGGTGACGATATTCAGGAGCTAGTGCATTTTCTGCTCGGTGTCTCAGACCGTGTACCGAAGAATATTCTAGCACTTCACCAAAGTAGTATGAGCAAGTGGATGAAGAACCCAATAAGTCTATGATTGATACTGTTATATACGTTCCAAGTGCAACACACGGGCATGTTTTGCTAGTATATGCATAAAACATGAGATTAGCCTAGCGGTACTTGATATGGTATCATGATGAAACTCCCTACGGCCATCCGTTGACTTGGTCATTAGCGTGACAAGAGGTTTGAATTGTTTCTCTTTTGTTGTTTTGATGTGTATGCACAAAATGTTATCGGTAGCGTTAACACGTGCAATATGCGTTTGTAGTTGCATGAGAGAATTTTGATATGGAGTTGTCTGGCCATAGTTTGCTGAATTGAAGTTTGATACATACTCCCTCCATTCTAGAAAGAATGCCGTCCTAAGTTTAAACTAACCCATTCTTTCTTAAATTTGACTAGACTCGCAGAAAGTGTTATGAAAGTTTTTATCTCAAATAAGCTTGTTTATTTTTTTAAAAAAAATATTTTGTGATACATATTTATTTAAATTTGAGATTATTTAACTCCTCAAAAAGCCTCCATGACTTAGAGCGAGTAGTCGAGGATTTTTTTGTCTAACCTTGGTGCAAGTGTTAGACCAGTCTATGAAAAGCTTCTGATGTTTGTGACTTTAACTTGTACGCTCGGGACCCATGCATGCATCCTTTGGCTTTGGGTGATTCCATAAATTAAAAACACTTGCGTCTGGTGTGGTTCATTCTTTGCTTAGGGTCATCGTAGCAGAACAAATTAAAGAATAAAGACGGATTGTTGCTCTATGCTAAATTGGCCGAAAAGGCCGGCAATCCATCAAGCTTGCCGAATCTCCAGATACAAAGAAAAGCATGCGTGTTCGTTTCTTGCAAGCTTCTGGGGCTTGGCCGTAGATCAAATTGATGGATCTATAAATTATATTGCTGCGGGCTGCTTAACAGCCATCACATGCACACACACACACCAGCTGATCGAGGCGGCGCAGTCGTTAAGAGCTAGCGCGAGCACTTGTTTCCAGTACTCCCACATCGAATCCAATAAGTTCTATTCAAACAAAAAGGATTAGCTAGTCTTAAAAAAAACACAAAGCTATAGACAATAACCATGGCGGAGACGGCGATCGCAGCGGTGCTGTCCAAGTTTGGGGAGCTGGCGGCGAGCGAGGCCAAGATCCTGCTGGAGGCTGGTGACAACATGACGCTGCTCCGCGACTGCCTCGAGTGGCTGCAGGCCTTCATCCGCGATGCAGACCGGAGGCGCCGCGCCGGCACTGTCGACCAGCTGACTCGCGTGTTGGTGCGCCAGACGCGCGACGTCTCCTTCCAAGCCGAGGACACGCTCGACGAATTCATTTACCAGGTTAGCTACAAGCTAGCTAGGTACCAACTACCAAGCGTTGTTGCCCCTGCTTGTGCTATTCTACTAGGCTCAACCAAAGTCGTTAACATATATCGCGGATCTTAATTCTACACACAACTTTATATGAAATTCACGATCCAAATTAAATGCAATTTCACCGGCTTATTAAAGACGTTTTAGAATCGAGAACGAGTTGGTATCTGTAAGTCAATTTTCAAATTTATGACGGCACTCCTGCATTCGTTGCCGGATTTTGAACTGTCAATGTGTATTCACCGTCATGAGTGGATGTGGACTACTCACACGACAACGATATCTATTTTCATAAAATGGAAAAAAAGCACTGCCAACATCCCACACCGACCACGACGGGCTCCGGCCGGTGCCTAGTGGGGCCACCTCCCGTGCCCTCACCTCGGTTGGGCGAGGGGAGAGGTTGGAGGGAGGAGCAAATCAAGATCTAGAAGGAGAGAAGAGGGGGGGCAGAGGGGGGGGAGAGGGAAGAGAGAAGGACACGGACAAGGACGTGTACGTAAGAGGGAGTTAATCAGGTTGAAAAGATATCGTGGCTCCGATAGACAAGGGAATCACCGTCGATTGGTAATACAATCCAACAGCGACAATGATAGTTATCTATCATACTATCCATTATTTTTAAATTTTGACCTACGAACCGGTATTGATGTCCCTATCCGTTTCAGTTCAATGTATCCAGCCATTGTGTTATACCGTGATGTTAAAGCTTTGTGGTAGGACTTATTGTGGATGCGGCTAATTTGTACAACTGCTTTGTTGTGAGAGAAAACACTGTTCTACGACTGATTCGTAACCGGTGCACAATTTGTATGCTTGAATAACTGCAGGTTGACCTAAGAAGCCAGGGTTATCGATGTTGGAAGAAAGTGTGGCGCACATACCTGACTGGTTTGTGCACCCAAGTCAACAGTCGACATATGCTGTCTGCCCGAATCAAAAGGATCAATATGAGACTTGCAAAAAATCGCAGAGAATCAAAAAGGAGTACAACATCAGGCATACATCATTAGCGCCAGTGACGTCTTCCACTACAGCCACTTCAGCATGGTATGTTACTTGCTCCTGCCTCTCCTTGATCAACCAGTCAGCACTTTAACTATATTTTTAGTTATCATTGATGGTTATTTTTTCTTTCTATAAGAGCATGTACAATGGGCTAATAACTAGAGGAGGTGATGAACAGCCATTGTTTTTCTCCCACCATCCCCGTTAACATAATTCGTGATGCTTAGATGGTGAATTAGGTATGATTGCACCAGTGTTTCGAATGCGTTAGCAATATCACGCTGAACCTACTTACGCTATACTTAATGATATGATAATATTTTCTCTTTTATAACATTTGTGTCTAAGCAACTATTTGCATTATGTTTGTCATAAGGCCTAGCTACATATTTTCTCGCTTGCGCCCGCCCACCCAACGTTCCATGTAGCTGTGCTCTTTCTTCCGTGCTTGCAACTGGGTTTTGTCTGGTTACAATTAGCTGCTGCGTGCTAGATTTACTTCCAACTAGGTTCTAACTTGTTCAAATTAGATTTGAATCAAATTGGTTTACTACCACTACTACAAAAGGGTACTAAGGGGGTGCATTATTTTGATTAGGGGCGTCTCATACTTTGAGCTGCCCTATAGTATCTTAAAAATCCTTGCCGGAGACAAACCGCCCCTACCTTGATGGCACATTAGAAGCGGTTCGTGTACCGGCCGCCCCTATTATTATCGGGGGTTCAATCACCAGCCGCCCCTACATTTGCCGAATTTTAAAATGAGGCACTAAAAATTAAAATTTCGTAAACAACCTTAGATGAAAAAATTTCCTAAATATGAAATATAGATCTCAAAAAGTTATGAAACCTTGTAGTTGACCACTTTTTACTTTGAAATCATCTAGTCTTGCAAAAGTTGTGTTCAAATGTCTCAAATTTGAAATTTAAATTTAAATGAACGGCCTCGAACGGGAAAAACTTCCTAAATGTGAAATGTAGATCTCGAAAAGTTACTTAAACTTTGTAGTTGACCACTTTTTAGTTTGAAATCATCTAGTCATGCAAAAGCGTGTTCAAATATCTCAAATTTGAAATTCAAATTAAAACGACCTCGGACGACGAAAAACTTCCTAAATATGAAATGTAGATCTCGAAAACATTATGAAACTTTTGTAGTTGACCACCTTTTAGTTTCAATCCATTTAGGGCCTCAAATAGTCAATTTACACTCGGATTTGTATAATATGTGGGGACGTGGAATGAGATATGGACACATGTGAGTGTGTAGCGCAGTGGAGGGGATGTCGCGCCATGAGCTCGAAAATCCCAGAGCCGCAACATTTGCAAAAAGCGTGAAAAAATGACCATATGTAGAGGATGTAGGTGGTTGGCCGCGGCGGGGGGGAGGGGGAACATTTGCTATTTTTTTGTTTTTTTGAAAACGCGAAATCTAGAATTTATATTAGGGGTGGCTGAGGGAACCGCCCTTAAAGTGGAAGCACATTAGGAGCGCATACTTAGGGGTGGCTCCAAAAACCGCCCCTAATGACCCTAAAGAAGACATTTGTAGTAGTGTACTAAATGTGGTTTGAACAGGTTTCTGATTCGGTTCTGATCAATTGAAACTAGGTTTAGATGGAAGTAGATGTTGTTCTGTCCGGTTCAAAAATTGGGTTGATAGGTTCAAGCTGGGACTAAGCTTTATTGTTCTTGGCATCCAGATCTGCTATTCGTTCACAATGGAACTTAGCTGGATCAGAACTCTGCACTGCGCTAGGTTCGGTTCAAACAAGGTTCTAGACCATGATACCTAAGAGAAGGTAAATTAGGCCACTTAGGAAAATAAGGCCCAAACATTACTGGAAAATTAAAATACCCTAACGTTCTCGGTTTTTTACTGTTATAAAAACCACTTATGAAAAATCTAAACAAGTCTATCAAGATGTGCACTAGATTTTTCTAAGTGTGTGTTGTTATCTCTAAGCATAAAAATACTTTTGCACCCTAGGTTCCAACCCTGTCAACTAACCTCGTCCTAGGTTCTAACCCTATCAACACTAACCTATCAAGCGAGACTAGGAAAGTACAATGGATATCAAGGAACGCAAATAAATGCAAAATGTAAATGAGTTTGAAATCCGACATGATGATTTTTTATAGAGGTGTTGGAAAGCTCACGCTTTTATTAGTCCTCGTTTGAGCTCCTCGTAAGGGCCTAGTTTCCAAATGGATAACTCCATGAATAGCCCGTGAGCCTTCCCTACACATAAGTGGGTCTCCATACGGCCTCTCCTAGACCGCTCCACACCATCTATATAGAGGTCCAACCAAAATATTGAGTGTGCTCGTCCCTCATAAGCCATGAGCGGACACACCACAAACTCGGTTAATGTGATCTCATAGATTACAAGTCTTGCGTGTACAAACATAGTGCGTGGATGCACCGATGATAATCAAGGATTATAGTGGTCTCTAACTATCCTAAGTACCACACATATCACTTTTACTACTTACCTAATCTTCTTTGAGCACTTTTGATGGATAGAATACTAATGGACGGGCCTCAACTCAACAACAACTTCCCACGCGAGGTCGTCATAGAGGATGCCATTGCCATCAGTGAGGGAGCCGCGAGGGCCATCATGGCCGACTTAGACACGTTAGGGGATCGATCTATTCCCCACCAATTCCCCACCAGCTCACCACTGATGCCCTTGCCGCCTACGTGCCCGTGACCCCGCTCCATTGCACGCCCTTGGCCTTGCTGGGGCTTAGTGGGAGTCGTCGCTGCCTCCATGGATCTTGCTAGGGGTGGTGGGGAGCTCGACTGCTTCCACCTTGTATCTCTTCGGGGGAGGTTGGGAGACTGCCGGGTGTTGGTATAAATTAGCGCAGACAAAAAATCCACAAATGCACGGTTACCGATGTAGCTTTCACCAAAGAGTATTCTATGGTATTGATTTCCATAGGGAACATGAAGTGGACTAGAAAGAATCAAGATCATTAAAGGATAACTAATAATAAATATTTTGGGTGGGTGGAGAGGAAATATCTAAGGTATTCTAAGTAGTTCTATCTAACCAAAAATCAGGATATTATACTTCACTTACTATAGAGCCACAGTACCTTTTCGATCCTCGATAAAGACTAGGAAGAAGTGATCGTGGGACGGCTACCAAAAAGCTCTACAAAACACCAACCTTAACGTGGTGGATTACAAAGGCGTTGTCACCTCTGGGGATACCACAACTAACCGGAAGATTGGACGCAAACTCGGTGAACTAAAGCCTACACACCACGTCTACACTAACGTTTACTCTAATCTTGTTCCTAGACTAGAGCACTCAATACGAGCAAAGATCAAGCAAGAAAACTATAATAATAATTAAACTTAATTAAAAAGAAAACTTAGAAATAGTAAATAAAGAACATGAATATAACTTGATGAAGAATTAGATGCGAAGCGCGCTAGGTCTGATAGCCGCGCTGCGCTTTTTGCCCGAGCCACCGGCTAAGCGGGTCTGTCGCAGAGCCGAAGGCAACTATCCTGTGTTCCCACCGCCGCCGGTTGGGAAGGTAGTCAAGGAGTCCGCGGATGAGCCTCCCGACCTGCCGCTGGTGACAGCGACCTGCCGCCGCCGGTCGCGTCACTGGCGTGACGAACCGCTGGAGCCACCGGCCGCGTTCGCTTGTGTGGCGGCGGCTGCGGTGAAGACCAAGGAAATAGAGGGTGATCTGCAAGGGAAGAAGGATCTGCCGGAGGCTATGGCTAGCCGCACGCCTGCTGACCGTGGCAAGCAGGTCGTCAGCGACAGTGGCTCATCTTCTTCAGTGGTGTCGAGCGATTCGTCGTCATATGAATTTGATGATCCCGACGGACGCCCTGCTATGCTCGCCGAGATCCTCGCGAAGAAGCCGGAGCTTGTCGACACTGTTATGGTGCGTTAGTTTATGCTCCTTGTTATTTTCTGCGTTGCTAGTCCGTTTTTGCATATTGAGTGCATGTCAAATCTCGATCTTCTGTTTGGGCTTGTAGGTGCTGGCCGAATCTTCGCGCCCGTCGGAGGGCAGCGGCTCGGCGTAAGAGGGCTGCTGCACACCGTGTCCCAGTTCGTGTTGGAGGCAGAATGCCTTTTGGATCAAAGGCCAAAGAGGTGGTTCGAGCTATGCCAGTGGACCAGAAGACGGAAGCTTCCATTTTTGGAGGCAAGCTAGTAGGAGCTCGCAAGGGCGCACGTCGACAGGTAACAGTCTTTTGAGTATATTGGGGTTACGGGGCGTCTTTTCTATCTCTGTTGTTGGGTTAACGCATGGGGTTGCAACGAACAGATGCAAGGGGCCGGTCTGCATGTCTTGCGTATGATGCGACGCCCTTCCATGGAGCCGCTCAGCATCCAGCGTGGTTGCAGTTTTATCAAGTCCTTCAATGATCCCTTCGGGGAGTTCATGGTACATTGCTACTTTTCACCCGTGCTGTCCAGTTTATTTGCCTTGTGTTTTTGCTCCTCGGTATGAGAAGCGTGCTAGGTTCATACTACTTCAAATTGTTTTCGACAAGTCTTTGTTGTGGACCAATGGTATATATTACTTTATTAGTGAGTAAGTCGGATTACTAGCATGTTTAGTTGGAACGTAAATGTGCATAGTAGCCTCATAGTTGAAATGGTAGTTAGTTTCTGTAGCAATTAATGTGATTGCTTGAATCATTTTGATCTGAATGTCGCGGGCTTCCAAGGATCTTTGTTTTTTTAATTTTATATGCAATGAATGGGGTGTATAGATGTGTATTGGGAGCTAGGTTGAAAAAACTAACTATATGTTTGGTAAGCTTCGTACGCTAATTGGTGGGTCCCGCTCGTCCAAATGACGAAGCCAGCGGTAGGGCTGGTAGGGCTCCAGCCCCACCTACCCATGCAAGACATGTGGAGCCCTACCTAAGCCCTATCTTAAATTTTGTGTCTAATTATAGAGTTAGGAGGGGTTAATGTTTATTTAGAAGGGACTAAGCCCCAGCTAAATCTTTTTCTGGCTTCGTCACTGCGCTCGTCTACATACGTTTGTTTCATGGGCTAATTATTTGGTATTTCGACGAACAGCCGAGCTGGTTCCATGAAAATGTCTTGCGGATGATGCGACGCCCAACCATGGATCCGTTGAGCATCGAGCGTGGATCTAGCTTTGTCAAGACTTTTTCAGCTCCTTTCTGGCAGTGCATGGTGCGTTGTTAGTTTCTACTATTTGTTTGCCAGTGTATTATGTCTGATTTTTAGTTACTCCTAGTAATAGTGTGCTAGATATATATTCCACTTGGTGGTTATTTCGGGTTGACCATGTTTTATGCTTGGACGTCTGGCTGCCTGTTATGTTTCGAGGAAGTTGGGTTTTATAATTTGGTTATAGACGCGGTCAGCGTTAATAATGGATCTGTGCTCAGCAGATTTGCATTTCAAATTGAATCTAAGTAAATTAATTTTAAAGTTGAGCTGTTGCAGGATTTTTGGCCTTGTAATAGCGTTGGATGGAACTTGGATATTTATTTATTATTTGTACATATATTCCGATCTGGCCGTGCGTTTTTAGGTGTCATGGAAGATGATTCATATGGTTATGAGCGCCTTTTGCCTGCAAAGCTATTTAGTATGGTAATAATTTCTTATTCAATTGTTTTTTAGAACTTCCCGCGGCTTTTGGATGAAGATTGCCAACAAATGTTATGGACACGCTCATTATTTTCGGTGATGTTTTCATGGGGTTTGAAGTGGGTGTGCAGGTGCAAGATGGCAGGGCCCTGATATCGCATGGATGGCGCGATTTCTGTATCACTGAGCGCATATCTTATTTTGACACTGCGTTGTTCGTTTGGGTGGGGCAGAATGTGGTTGTTATGTGGCTATATGGTGCCAACGGAGATGAAAGGCCCCTCCATCTGCGCCCACCTGTCGGCCATGCCATGCCTGATGCATTCGGCGACCACGTTGGTGACCGTGAGGTGGGCGGCCCGGCTGTCATCGGTGAGTTATTTGCATAGAGGACGTATCTGATGTTGCTGTCGATAATATGAGAATGGCTGTAATTAACAAACCTGTGATTGTGGTCGTCTCAATGACTGACAAGTGTGTTTGTACTGGTTGTTTTGTTTTGTGTGCAGTCCCGCAGAACATCCTTAATATGATGTATGAGCTTGGACCACGTACTCAAATGACGGCTGAGATTTTCCAGATGGTCACCAATTTATGGCACAACATCGGCCCCGCTGGACTGAGCAGCGTCGTAGAGGCGAGGGTGGTGGGCTGGTGGCAGACCCGGCCACCTCCGCGGGCGGCGCGGGGGGCGGGGGTGCGGGCGGAGGCGTCGGTGCCCTCGCCTAGAGATTCGGGCGGCTCGTCGGACGGGTCGGGGCCATCCCCAAGGGGCAGGTGGTGGGCGCCGTGCATGAGGAAGGCACCGTCGCCGGCGAAGAAGGGCCCATGGCCGTGCCGCGGAGCTGCAGCGGCGGCGGCAACCGGCCTAGGGGTGAGCAGGAGGCGAAGCACGATCTCCGTTGTTGCTGGCTGGGCAGGGGCGAGCCGCACCTCGACCTGGAGCCCGCGCTGCAGGGGTCCCAGATCTGCTGGTGGAGGTGGGGGGCGAGCTATGGGCGGCGCAGGCCTGGCGGCGGCGGCCGGCGGCGGTGGGGGTGACGGGAGTCGCTCTCATGTCGCCCCCAGAGATGGTGATATCTCTTCATTACCAAACAATTCAAGCTTCAATATCTTCAGACCAATGCCTGAGTGTTTTCTCAGAATGCGATCGATTGTATCGCTGAAATCCTGTTCAAGTGCATGTTCGTTCGACCTTAATGAGTCCTCATTGAAGATGAGGTTGGGAAGACACCTCCAGGAACATAGAAAGGCACGTGACACACAAGCAGCACGAGCAGCATCACGTAACGGCATCAAGGAATGTATATGACGCCAGATATCCTACATGCACAAGCATGAGAATAAGAATTCAATATAATTGGTACTCCAAAGCCAGACAGTAACTTAAGGCTGGACAAAGGAAAACAGCATAAGCATGTGAATTGTAATTGTCAAGTTTATTTTCATCGTTAATTCTTCGTATTCTGATGTAGGTGACAACAATAATCACCAAAAGAAGAACAAGTCCCTGCAAATTTGTGAGAAATTTCAGAAAGTCTACACCTTATTATCACGATAACTGGGTACAGACAATTCTTTGCTGGAGTTAAAGATGCACACTGCCTCAGTTGAAACAAAGACAAACAAATGATTTAGTATCAGTAAGAGTGTACGAGTGTAGCAATAGGAGATGGTTTCTCTGTTTATGGATAATAAATATATTTAGTCATTCGCATAGTCCCAAAATCTGTGTGCTGTTAGAGACATCAAGGCATATCACTATGCCTACAGTATCATCTTTCCATCGTAAGAAAATTATGCTGTCATACCTCTGGAAGGTCTGGGGTTGAATATCCCAATATTTTGGGAGCCTTAGAATCAGCATAACCATCTTCTGGGCAAGGAGAGCCCTTTCTTTTGGTCACCGAGGAGGCAGTCGACCCTTCTGCAACCCAACAAGCATGGTTATCACTGTGCATCCCGGACATTACTAACTAGTATCTCTGGAATCTCCTCCAAGCATTATGTTGCGTAGTTTTTAAGGACAAAACCATCGCTTTGGGGGTACCCAACTGAACTTTGTGCGTGGCTAAAAATCTGTACGCGGTGCAACAAGAATTGCCTATTGAGACACAACCTGAGACAAATCGTGAGGAGAGAAAAGATGGTACGTAGACATAGACGAGCTGCCGCACTGATGCAAACTCTTGCCAACAACGATGTAATAAATAAATCGGCAAAGAAGGGGAAAATGTTTTTAAGGAACAAATGCAGATATAGGGTGCCTAAAAATTAAGACTATTCGTCTATTCTGAAGCACGCCATTAGAATTTTCGTATACGTTGAAATATGCCATTGTCTACATCTGGAAATGCTTGGGCCCACTTGCAAGCTTACGTTGGTGTATGAAGGACCGTATCCATCAGTATTCCGTCGGCAAATAAACGGCCCGGTTAGATTCGCCGTGTTATCCCCGTTCCATCTCAACCTCGCTCTCAAGCTCTCCCTCCCTACCTCGCCCAGCTCGAACTGTAGCCCGGCGGCGTCGGCCGGAGACGCATCTGACGGCGGCGCAGCACGCGGCCGAGGTGGCACAAAGGGAGCCCGTGGCCCGTAGGCGATGGAGTGACGGGCGGGCCCCTTCCTGTCCGCCCGCAAGCAAGAAGTGGCGGCGGCGGCGGCCCTTGACCGGCGAGCCCCTCCCCAGCGCGACCCCTGCAGCTGCGGCGCTCCTCCCGATCCGGCACAGCAGGCCCTCGCGGCCCGACGAGCTGACGACGCAAGGACGAGGCCCAACCCCTCGCTGACTGCAACGGGGCCCACCGGCTTTATTCCACGTCTTCTTCCTCGGTCCGCATCCCCACGCGGCGGCACGGCTACCGGAGCGCCAGTGAGCGTGCGCGGCGAGGCCGGACGAGATCGACGAGCGTGCTCTGGTCTGGTGATGTCAATCAGGCGTCCAAGTGGCATAGGCCATGCATGCAGCGAACCGAAGGCACAAAGCAACATGCATGCAGAGGCCTGCAGTACGTCTCCAGGAACGAAACGAGCAAGTGGGACATGGTTGTGTGGTGTGTTTCTGCTGGTCGGCCGGGCATGCATGCATGCATGCTCGCTCTTGCTCTCTCAGTTTGACCACGAGCTTATCGGAGTCCGTCTAGTGGCTCCTCCATCTCCGGCGGATCTCCTCCTGCCACGCGAGCGTGTCGTCTCCTCGCCGCGCTGGCGCTCTGCCTTGCCGAGCGGGCTGCTGCTCCCTGTCATTCCGTTGGTCAGCAGGCGTCGGCGCGTGACCCCCCCTCCCTCTCGGCGGCTCTCTCAGGCGGACGCGGCGACGCAGGAGCCGCGCGGTCCCTCCGGCGTACGCTCCCGCCGCGCTCAGCCTGCTCCGGCTCCCTCCGATGGACGCGACTGCGCGGTGGCAGATCCACGACAGCAAGCTCCCTCCCATGGCCGACTCCGGTGGTGTTCGGGCCGTTATTTTCAGACGGAATACGGATGGATACCGTCCTTAGCATGCCACGTAAGCCTGCAAGTGGGCCCAAGCATTCGGCAGATGTAGACAATGGCATATTTCAACGTATACGGAAATTGTAATGGCGTGCTTCGGAATAGATGAATAGTAATGGCAGATTTCAAAACAACAAGATTTGTAATGGCATCAATCCAAATAACCCAAAATTAAAGGAGCTCGCGGTTGGAGACCTAAATCCTAATAACAACCAACTGATGATACAGCACACATGAAGTGAAAAATTATGCTCCAACAATAAGGGAGGGGCCTGCAGATAAGACAACACACGTCGATGAAGCTGGAATTGGCTAGGATTTGCTGGCGATGCCGCTGAAGGTCGTCGTCCTGCAGGGACATGGTGAGCCTAGCTATACGATTGATTCCCGAGGGTTCGGTTTTGTTCTGTCACCGAGAAATCACAACTGCGTTTTTCCCCTCTTCAGTTTTTTTCCATAGCTACCATGGCATCTCACTCCCTCTCTGTTGTTGTGAACTCAATTCCGATTGGGATCCTGCAAGGCGCCAAAGAAATCGCGCCGCCGCCGCCACCGCTGTCACGGGGACGGAAACACTCCAAAACCTAAGGACGCCGCCGCCACCGCTGGCACAGGGACAGAGACACTCCAAAACCTAAGGACGGAGACAGTCTGCGATGGGCCGGCCCAAGAGCTGCTCTGCTACTCCAGCCATTTGATATCAGGGCCGTTACGGCCTGTGTCATGTTCAGCTGCTACTCCTTCCGTCCTTGAAGAATGTTATCCTAAGTTTGAATGAAAGCCAAATTTCCTTATCAGCATTTTTTTATATCTCAAATAGGTTTATTTATCATCAAAACATATTTTTGTGATTAATCTATTTGATACATATTAATAATATTAGTATTATAAGTTTTTTCTATATATATGTAAGTTAAATTTGAGATTATTTTAACTCATAAAAAGCCTCCGTGACTTAGATTGAGTAGTCGAGAGGAGTTTTGTCTGACCTTGGTGCAAGTGTTAGACCAGTACGTCTTTGAATAGCCAAGCAGCCGCCCGATGGCTTCTATTTGGGACTTTGTGCGCTGATGGGGACCCTAGCTACCCTTGCGTGATTCCATGAAGCATGCGTCTGGTCTGGTTCATTCTTTGCTTGGGGGTCGTTGCAGCAAAAGAACAAAGATTGAAGCCAATCCATCGAGCTTGCCGAATCTCCAGATAAAAAGGAAAAGCATGCGTGCTCGTTTCTTGCAAGCTGCTGGGGTTGGCCGTAGCGAGGACCTATATAAATTATAACTATATAGCTGCTGCTTACAGCCATCGTGCGCACACACACCAAGCTGATCGAGGCGGCGTAAGAGGTAGCGCGAGCACATGCTTTCACTCCACACCGAGTTTAATAAGTTAAACAGAGAGTAGTGTCTTAATAAACAAAAATAAAGCTATAGACAGTAACCATGGCGCGCGGAGACGGCGATCGTGTGGTGCTATCCAAGTTCTGGGAGCTGGCTGCGAGCGAGGCCGGCCAAGATACTGCTGGAGGTGGCCGACAACATGACGTTTGCTCCGCGACCGCCTGGATCGTTTGGCTGCAGGCCTTCATCCGCGACGCAGACCGGCGTCGCCGCGCCGGCATCGACGACCAGCTGACTCGCGACGTCGTGGCCTTCTAACTTTCCAAGCCGAGGATATGCTCGACGAATTCATTTACCTGCAGGTTAACTAGCTAAGTATATAGCTACTATACCTTGCTAGGGTTGCCTACCCTGCCTTGTTTATTGTGTACGCATCATGTATTACATTGATGCCTACATTGACATGATGCTTATTAGAAGGCGAATAAGATGCCTAAGATTGCAGCGGTGTTTGGTATATGTGTGTGCTAGCAATATCATACTGAGAGCCTGCTTGCACTATACTTAATGATATGATAATTAACATTTTCTCTTTTAAAACATTTGTTTTTTTAATCAACTACTTGCATTATGCATATGTCCTAACGAGGTATCTCTTGCTTTTCTTTTTGTTTATTTATTTATATATTTTGCACCTGGGCACAATCTGCACAGAGAAAGCGACTAGACCGCCCAACCGAGGAAGTGAGTCAACGCGTGGGTCAACCTTCTCAGCCTCGCCTAGCTAGAGAGTTTTGACATGGTTGGATCTTTGGCTAGCACCTGGCTCGCCTAGCTGAGTAACAAATAAATCAAGTTTGCACCATTGTTTTATTGGATCCTCAGCTAGGTTGTCTTAGGGTCCGTGTTTTCAGGATTCTCCTTGCTAACTCAAGTGAGCCAATTTGGCTCACCACCCCCTTACAAGGTTTGCCTCGCCTAGCCAGGCAAAGGCCAGCAGAACTATCTGATGATGAACCAAGCGTGCCCTTTCTCGCTTGCGCCCACCCGCCCAATGTGCTTGTAGTGTTCTTTCTCCTGCACACGCAACTAGATTCTTTCTAGTTAGAAATAGTTGTTGCTAGGTGTAGTTCAAATTAGGTTCTAACAAGTTTAAACTGGGTTTGGATGGAATTGGTTTATTGCTAGGTCAGGTTCGAACTGAGTTATGACTGGTTCTGACCGATTCAAACTAGGTTTGGTTGAAACTATATGTTGTTATGCCTGGTTCAAAATGGGTTATGACTGGTTCAGGTGGGGTCCAGTTGGAACTCTTTGCTACTAGGTTCGGTTCGGACAAGGTTCTTGAGGGGACTGTGATGCCTAAGAGAAGGTGAATTTGGTCACTTAGAAAACTAAGGCCCAAAAACCACTTATAAAAACCTGCACAAGTCTATCAAGATGTGCGCTAGTTTTCTCCAAGTGTCACTACCACATAAATGATTTTTGCATCCTTTTGTTGTTCTGTCTTCACTCGTATGATGTTTTGAGCATCTACCTTGTCTTCTAGGGTTTTGCATCGTATGGACTAATGTGCGTTGTATACTAGCAAATGTTGTCAATCCAAATGGTTATCTTGTTAATCAACCACCAAAATCTCTAAACCATTATTGGTAGGGTCCATATTTCTTACAATTCTGATCAGCTGAAAATGGTTTGCTACCGCTTTTGGTTCAAAGTGGGTTGATCTGGTTGGAACTAGTCACTATTGAGTTTAGTTTAAAGTAGTTATGATTCCTGTTGGGTCTGGTTCCAACTAGGTTTTTTTTTTTTTTTTGAAAATTCAACGGGTGAGGAGAGGATCCTCCACCTGATTATATTGCTTTAGTGGCTCAAAAGCCTGATTGTACAAGAACCGAACATACACATGTCATGAATGCTTACATTGCGTTAAACAAAATAGAACACCAAGTTTCAGCTACTGCCCTATCCTTCTTTGGCAACCCACCTTCCACAGGTTAGCTTCAGTTCTACAGGCCATGAGAGTCCCTTGCATTGTCACCCGATCATTCTGATCGTTCCTAAATACGATGTTATTCCTCCTCTTCCATATATGCCAACAGCATAGCATGAGAAAGGTAGCAAAATGCTCCTTCGGTATATGAGCCGGTGGTTCAATCTCAACTATCTTGTGTGTTCCCCAAGTTTGATCAGTCGTGATGTGGATTGCTTCCCAGAACTCCTTCGCAGCACTGCAGCCAAAGATCACGTGTGCCGCTGTTTCATCAGCACCATGGCAAACCTCACACTGAGCAGTGTCCACAATCCTCTTCTTCTCCAAGTTTGCTCGGCACTGGATCCTCCCCTGAGAGAGCAACCACGCAAAAAACTGAACCCGAGGCGGTGCCTTGCTCCCCCAAATGAACTTGGCCCAAGCATCCTGTCCGTCCTCATTCATCTTGAGTGCTTTGTATAACAACGACGTGTTCAGATCCCCGTTTCTCTTAAGCATTGGGCTTAGGCGTTTATCCCGCGCCTGCTGTAGGTTGAGTTGCTGAACTATGGTCGTTAGCTCGACTAGCTGTTGCTGTGCTGCACTTGATCGCCGGCACACTAAGCTAGACTGGAGGCCACCATCCACCGCCTGTTGTACAGTCATTTCTTGATTTTTACAGTGCGTGAAGAGCTGTGGAAATCTTTCAGCCATTGAGTCTTGTTCGTGCCATACATCGTGCCAAAAGGATGTAGCTCTGCCGTCACCCAGAGCCACTGTAGTGATCGCACGGTAGGTTGGCAGCAGTGATCTAAGCATGTCCCAGTGTTGGCCGTGTAGGTCACCAGTAAGGGAAGCGAGGCATGCATTCCTTCAGACCCAATGAGCCCATGACGATTCTTGTTGCTGATGGAGCTTGTGTATGAGTTTGATAAGCAGACACACATTCTGAACCCCAAGATCTCTAAGCCCAAGGCCTCCTGCTTCCTTTGTGTCACTACCACATAAATGATTTTTGCATCCTTTTGTTGTTCTGTCTTCACTCGTATGATGTTTTGAGCATCTATCTTGTCTTCTAGGGTTTTGCATCGTATGGACTAATGTGCGTTGTATACTAGCCAACGTTGTCAATCCAAATGGTTACACTACTACATTGAGCAACATTAGGGCGGCCGGTGATGGACTCTAGGGGCGTTTTTCCGGCCGCCCCTAAACAAGCGCCCCTAATGTTCATCCACATTAGGGGCGGTTGTCTCGGCCGCCCCTAATGTGAACACATCAAGGGCGGCTCCTGTTTGAGCCGCCCCTAATTTGAATCCCAGATTTCGCATTTTCAAAATTCAAAAAAAAAAATAACAAAAGATTTTTTTTAATCGGGTAGGACCCCACCCGACCCGACCACCCACATCCCCTACACATGGTGATTTTTTCAGGCTTTTGCAAATGTTGCCGCCGCCAAGATTCGAACCCGCGACCTCGAGGCTCAAGCGCGACCCCTCCCCCCTCCACTGCGCTACACACTTGTATGTGTCCACATCCCATTCCGCGTCCTCATATATTATACAAATCCGAGTGTAAATTGACTATTTGAGGCCCTAAACGGATTCGAACTAAAAAGTGGTCAACTACAAAGTTTCATAACTTTTTGAGATCTACATTTCATATTTAGGAAGTTTTTCCGTCCCGTGTCGTTCTTAAATTTGAATTTCAAATTTGAGACATTTGAACACAACTTTTGCATGACTAGATGATTTCGAACTAAAAAGTGGTCAACTACAAAGTTTCATAACTTTTCGAGATCTACATTTCATATTTAGGAAGTTTTTCCGTCCGAGGTCGTTTACGAAATTTTAATTTTTAGTGCCTTATTTTAAAATTTCGTGGCCCTTTGTAGGGCGCCTCAATATAGAGCCGCCGCTATTGTGGACCACGATAGGGGCGGGCGGTGATTGAACCCCCCGATACTTGATAGGGGGCTGGTACACGAGCCGCCCCTAATGTGTCGTCGATAGGGGCGGTTTGTCAACTTGCCGGGATTTTCGCATACATTAGGGGCGACTCAAAGTATGAGCCGCCCTAATATAATTGCCGGCGCTCCCTTAGTTGGCTTTTGTAGTAGTTTTTTTTTAGATAAAGGATAATGAATCCGGCTTCATCTATCCGTAGATAGAATCGGACCAATTATTCAGAGTTCATAAACAAAAAGTTTTCTTTGGGTACAAACTCGGCCACACCCAAAACCGACTAAACAAGCGAATAATTGTTTTTGGCTAAACATAACCAACATGTCTCCCCGTGACGACCCAACCACCTTGGACCCGAAGAAAGATAACTGACACCTCTAGGTGACGTCTTTGCTGCGATTAGTTGATCTTGTAGATCTTCATTCGCGTGCAAGCTTGCCCACCGACGTAGCCAATGAGTTCCTCACGAGCGAAGACACGCAAAAGAGATTTTGGTTTGCATTTGTCAAAAACAACTTCATTCCTTGTTAGCCAGGATTGTCCATATAAGTGCAGATGCCGCTGTTAATAACAATGAATTATACTTTTTGCTCCCCATTTTAGACCAATTATAGAATAAATTATGTATACTTGAAGGCGGGGTTAATCTAAAAAGTATATGTATAGAAGCGCCACAAAAATTTGGCATAAAAACAATCAAAAATAGGTGTTATCTTGTTAATCAACCACCAAAATCTCTAAACCAGCAAAGAGTTATGACCGAGTGTACGTCGCCTCTAAACTAGGTCCCTAACTGGTTCGAACTATGGTTGGAACTGGTTGCTATTTGTTCTAGTTCCGACTAGGGTTTTGACTGTTACAAACTGGGTCTAGCTGGATCTAGGAAAATAGGTTAGACTTGGTTTTGAATGGTTTGAATTGGGTCTCGTTCCCAAGTGGGTTCTAATTGATTCAAAGAGTTATGACAGGTTCAAACAAGGTTATGACTTGTTCGAGCTGGGTCTGGTAGGAACTGGATTCTAATTGGTTCAACTGCGTTCTAATTAGTTCCATCTAGGTTCTGACTGATTCAAATTGGGTCTAGTAGAAATGGATGGTTGATGGTCTGGTTCCTACTTGGTTCAAAATGGGTTCGAATTGCTATAAACAGGTTTCTAAATATGTTGTTGTTCTAGTTCAAGCAGAGGTTTTTGATTGGTTGGAACTACACATATTTTCAAAATATAGTTTTCATAGATCTCGTTTTAATTTCAAGTCTAACCTAGGGTTGATGAGAAATCTTTTTTTTTTTTTTTTTTTGAATTGAGTAGTGGAAAGATTCTGTTTGCATGCAACCTCATGGTGGATGGATTGGCTTCATGACGTGGGAATAAAATTGCATGGAGCCGGGGTCGAAAACTCGAAATCTGTCACATAATGAATGACACACAGCATCTTAAACAAATCTTGCGGCCAAATATGGTCGCACAAAGCATTACTTTATTGAGATCAGCAGATCAGTCGTGTGATCAATTTCAGGGATACATTTTTGTTGGGCTGGCTCTTTCCTTTTGCATGCGGATGGTGCAAATGGTACAGGGTGGGCGCATTTGCTCCCGACTCCGGTGAGATTAGAATGGAATGAATGTGATTTAGTTTTGCAGATTAATTCGATTGCTAGTCTCAGTAGTTGTGATCGAATTTCTAGATGTGAGCTCCTTGTACGGTACGGTATACATACTGCACGTAGCTTTAACTTTTGCCAAAGGCTTCTGTTTGGGACTTTTTTTTTTCAAAACCAGGCACTTGCCCGCTCTGCATTAAGAGAAGTTAGAAAGTTTTTACAGCCTTGTGAGAACCCTAGCGAGATGCACGGGCGCACACAAGACGGGCAACACTAACACAAGGCACCGGCTCAAACGGTGGTGCGTCGATAGGCGTTTCTAAAGAATAAACTAACTGCGACCGACGGTAGTAGCCTAAACCACGGGGTCGGCGGTCAGCGCCTGCGAGGCCTGCCGCGACGGGGGCGGCGCAACGGGAAGAGCACATCCACAGCCCGGCGCTTGTAATTTTATGAAGTTAGGCGGGCTGGGACGACTCTCTTGTGGTGCTTTACTTCATGATTAATTTTATGAAGCATGCGTGTGGTCTGGTTCATTCCTTGCTTAGTGTCGGAGCTGAAGAACAAAGGCGGATTTGTCGATTGGCAGAAAAGACAACCCACACGGCCACACAGCTAGCTTGCCGAATCTCCAGGTAAAAAGAAAAGCATGTGCGTTTCTTGTATGTAGTAGGTTGCATTTGCCGGAGAGGAGAGGATAATCTAAATATGCTTAATTACAGTCATCATCATCGTCATCATATATATACACACAACAGCTGATCGAGGCGACGTACACTCGGTCATTCATTCCGCACAGAAGTTAAACTAAACAACAAGCTAGACAAGAATCATGGCGGAGGCGGCGATCGCGGCGGTGCTGTCCAAGTTCGGCGAGCTGGCGGCGAGCGAAGCCAAGATCCTGCTGGAGGCTGGCGATAACATGACGCTGCTCCGCGACCGCCTGGAGTGGCTGCAGGCCTTCGTCCGCGACGCAGACAGGAGGCGCCGCGCCGGCACCGACGACCAGCTGACTCGTGTGTGGGTGCGCCAGACGCGCGACGTCTCCTTCAAGCCGAGGACACGATCGACGAATTCATTTACCAGGTTAGCTACCTAGCGTTGTTGCCCCTGCCTTGCTTGTGTTACTGTGTGTACACTCAACCAAAGTTTACATACGCGAATTTCAATTCTATATATAACTTTATTATATCAAATTCGCAAGCCAGTAAATTAAATGCAATTTCACCAGCTTACATGTCAGAATCGAGGACAACAACTGGGTGTCTAAGTCAATTGTCAGATTTATAAGGGCGTCGTCTCTACTTGAAAGCTAAAAACAACAAAAAAAAATAGTGAGCGCTGATATGGCAGAGCAATGAAGCTGATAGAGAGGACTTTCACTAAGGGCGTCCGCAATGGTAATATCTAGTGCTAGCTATATAGTCGGATGATGTGGAAGTGAGAGATAAGAACAAAGATTATTTTATATTGTTGGACCCACATGCTCATCTCACATATTCTTGGGCTACGTGAAATAGTCTAGCTATTTGCATGTAGCTAGTGACTACTCTCTCTCCTATTTTTTCATTGACATGTCACATCTAGATAGCCAAATAGCTAACCATTGGAGACGGCCGAGTGTGTCCGACACTAGCGACTGAGACAGCGCTAGCTCGATGCTCCTCCTCCTCCTCTCTGTCCAATAGAATTTCAGGACAGCTAGCGATTCGAGGACTGTTGTGGACGCCGAAAGGCATTCTCAATGACAACTTACAAATAACTAGCTAGATGAGGCTTAAAAATTAAAAAAAGTCCATAGTGGAGATGTATATGATATGTGAGAGAGTTGTTTTTAGAAGATCGTGCTAGATTAGTTATTTGGGAGTCGCTAGCTATTTGATCTCTCTCCCTAATAACCAATAGAATTCTTCGTAGACTAGCTATTTAGGAACCATTGGGAACGCCCTGATGGCACTGTACTACCCCTCGTAACCTGCATTCATTGTGAGAGTTTGTGCTAGTGGTGGTATTCAGAGTAGTGATAGCCCGGGCATTTCACTGCCGGCTGCACATTTTTTCAAAGAAAAATGAGAGGGAAACAAAACCAGCGCGACTCATGCCGGTACACGCTGGGGAGTGGAGGCCCATGTCATGCCCACACTGGGGTGTGGCGAGGAGAGGAGGAAAGAGGAGAGAAGGCTTAAAGGTAGAAGCAGACAAGGAACTGAGGAGGAGGAGAGTAGATAAAGCCGGGTGGGAGAGTGAGAGGGGAGAGATAAGTATAAGGGTGCATACCTGAACGCGCGCGCGCGAGAGAGAGTTAATCATGTTAAAAAGAAATTCCGGGTATGAGATATCAAGAAAATCAGTATTGGGTGTGTTATTTTTTTTTTTTGAGAATTACACAGTTCTACGCAGACGCTCACTACACGCACGCACACTCACCCCTATGATGAACACACGTCACATAAACCCTACCCCTATGAGCACCTCCAAGAATTTGGGCGGCGTTTGGCAGATCTGGAGATTCTCGAAGTCACCATAGGCGCCTGCGTCGTCGACGGAACGCCGCTTATCACTTAATGCATAACGCCGGTAAATCCTGGGAAAATCCCAAGAAAAGGTGCGAGCACCAGGATTTGAACTCTGGTGGGTAGCGTCCCACTGGACCGTCCTACCATTGGACTACAAGCCAATTCACGTATTGGGTGTGTTATTGTCAGGTTGTATTAACAATGAGCACTGATAATTATCTGCTACATACATCGATTGGTTATAAAGTCCTATAATATAATGATAGGCTTTTGCCTAATGAACCGGCAATGTTTCAAATTGTCTGGCAATTCATGATGGGCCGACGGAACTGTGTGTTATTATAGTGACTGTGTGTGTTATATAGTGATGCTAGTAACTTGTGCAAGATATTTTATGCTTGAATAACTGCAGGTTGACCTGAAAAGCCAGCGTTATCGAAGCTGGAGGAAAATGTGGCGCAAATACTTGACTGGTTTCTGCACCCAAATCGTCAGCCGAAATGCGTTGTCTGCCAGGATCAAAAGTATCAATATGAGGCTTGCAAAAATCTCAGAAAATCAAAAAGGAGTACAATATCGGGCATACACCGTTAGCGCCAGTGACATCTTCCACTACAGCAACTTCAGCATGGTATGTGACTCGCTCCTCAATCAGCAGTCAGCCCTCAAATTGTATTTTCAGTTACCATTGATGTTTTGTTTCTTAGGCTAGTCTCAATGGAGAGTTTCACCTCCCGGTTTCCAAAATATGAAACTTTGATATGAAATAGGCATCTCTCTCAATGCATAGTTTCATTGCACAGTTTCATAGGCTTAAGGGTTCCACAAACTCTCTCTCATTGCATGATTTAATTGCATAGTTCTATGGTGAAACACTATTTGTGTCTCAATGGGGGTTTCACACTGTTTCCAACGCATGTGAAATCAGGCCCAAAGGTTTCACCATGGTGAAACTCTTTCCTTCTCTCTCCTAGGAGTTTCATGCAAAAAGTAAAACTTTTTGGCGACGTGGTATTTGCATTTAATGTGCATAAAACACTCATGAAACTCCTATTGAGACTGGCCTTAGAGGAGGTGACTAGCCAACAGATCGTTTTTTTTTTTTTCCACCGCACGGCTAAAATAATACATGATGCTTGATATCACGCTGAACCTACTTAATGATATGATAACATTTTCTCTTTTCAAATATTTGTGTCTAAGCAACTTTGCATTATGCGTGCCATTAGGCATTGTTAATGAGTTACCTCTTACTTCATTTTGTTTATTTATATATTCTGCACATGGGGCACACACTCAGAGAATGCAGCTAGACCGCCCGACCGAGTTGTAAGCGTGCTCACATATGGGTACCAATGCGAAAGTACTGAGAAGTACCACAAAGGTGGAGAATGGAGATAGTACTAGGTGGGCCATTTTGATCGAAAAAAAATAGGTGGGCCAAATCTGAATTTTTATTATTTATTTATTTTTTGATTAAGGGCGGAACCTTGGTGGGGTAAAATTGGGGTGTCCCATCCACCCGTGGCCGTGGGTCACCTTGTCCTTCTCCCATGGCAGCCGGCAAAGAGCAAGTTGCCAGTCTGCCTCCGACGCCCGTCGCGAGGGCGATAACACGCAGACGGAAACGGCTAGTGAGTAGCAGATGGTCGTCTAGGGCGTGATTGGTATCCTGTGCGCCGCCAGCTTTGCATGCCCTCATACGCGTACAGGGGTGTTTGGTTTCCTAGAACTCGAGCTCGGCCTGGTTGCGCGCGTGCTGATTAAAAGCAGGCAAATTAAACATTGGTGCCTGTGGATTTAATCAAACTGTACAATGCTTTGCATCCTAAAAACACACACAACGATTGTTCCGAGCAGGGAAAAAAACTTCTTGAATTGTTGAATGCATGGAAGCTATAAAAATTCAAAAATGAGCAAACTATCTAAGCTCTTAGTTTCAAGATTTGGTTAAACATAGTTGATTGAATGATTAGCTACAAAACTAGTTGCAGTATATTTTTTCACCCTCCAACAAATTTTCTATATCTTGTGTGCACTCTAGAGTGTCATTCTCTCTTTCTATCTTTGGCCAGCGAAAAAAAATGCAGAATAAAAGATGGCTATATTTGTATAACTAAGAGCAACTCCAACAGATGAGTTATCCATGTTGTGCAATCTATATTTATCTATTTTGGAAAGAAAAGGAGAGTCCAACAGCTATTGTATTAATTTGGCTTTGTAAAATAGCAAGTCATCTATCCCGGAGTTTCATAAAGCTAAATATGGCTTGCATGTGCCGCTAGCCATCTAGCCTCGCCATAATAGAAAGACTATTGGAGTTTTGTGTTTTTTGCATGATTTTCTATTATAGAGGTTGGCTAAATCATGTGTTTAGTCATTTGTTTTTACCAATTCTCTTGGAGTTGCTCTAAGTAAAGAAACCGTTGGAAGGTATTTTTCCATCAAAATCTCTATTCCTAGCAATTAAAAAAGATAGCTGTCTCTTAGAGTTACTCTAATAATAACCCAAAATAAACTACCTAGCTTCCTCTCCTAATTAAATGCAGCTAACTATTACCAGGAAGAGCCAAAAGGAATATACTAACGGCTAATAACATATAGAGAAATAAAATACTGCTAACTTATTTTCATGTTAGCCTCCACAGTCGCCACCAATTTGTAAGCTTTTATCTTTGTCCCTAGTTAAACTTATCTAATTTGGATCAATCAAATTTATAAAAATATAAACATCTATAGTATCGAACAAATATAATGCTTCATGGTATATCGTCTAATGGATCTCGTTTGATATAAATTTAACTTGAATAAAGCTAGAATAAGACAAATCTAAAATAATGTATGATTTCAAAGTGAGTAACAATTTGGATATACCACCACTGCATGATTCCGACGACCACAAGTGAAAGCCAGACGACCACAAGTGAAAGCCAATACGAACCGCAAAAGTCAGGCACGACCGCATAGCAAAACTAGGTTACGTTCATGATGTCACAAAAGGGATACAACAAGAGTAAATAATGCCATTTCATGGCAAATTTTCCGGGGTGATAAACTTCAAAACATATCACAAAAGAAAACTATATCTTCTCCGAAAACCACAAAAATCAAGTTTTCTCCACCTTGTAACACAGATTTATAAATTTTGCCTGGCAAAAAGAAAAGCATCACTCTTCATTGAGGTTGATGGCTGTCAGGTTGACTAACTCACCGTCCAGTTGCATTGAAGCTCTACATGTCTAATCCCATGCTCAACCATCCCCTCGTATTCTCGTAAACAAGCTCTGCTCCTTGGTCATCACCCCCACACTATATGATGACCTCCCAGTCACATGATCCCAGTTCCCAGGACCTCACTACTTCATGCAAGTTGTACGTGTGCAAAGAAATGCAAGTTGTCCTCCAGCCTGAGAGTAACCTGTAATTCTGAAATCATGACATATCAAATTCTTGAAACATGCCCTCATGATACTCGCAAAGTATAGTTTTCACTCATTAAAAGTGCAAGCTACCAGACAACACATTTACTCCCTCTGTCTGAAAATAGATGACACTTTAGCTATGAAATCTAGACAAAAGTGTAAATCTCGACAAGTGTACTGTGGGTTTGTAACACAAATGGATTAGCAAAAGCAGCAGCAAGTCCCAAGTAGGAACCCTTATTCAACTCTTTGCATTTTTTCTGCATCTAGTACTGTGATGCTTAATTGTACATTTTTTTGACGCGTCATCTGTACAATTAATGAGTAGCAGATCCAAATTTTGATAGTTTCAGCTTCTAAATAAATTGCCCAGGCCTAAAGCATATCTTAACCACAATTCCACATATAAGTCTCAGTTTCTATCAATGTTTGCATGTTTGTAAACCTGAGCGTGGATTCATAAGCTTCATTGAGTTTAGCATTCTCAGTGGATACAAAAGAACTCCTGTGTGGCCCAAATTCCTTGGTGAACAGCACCAACATCTTCTCCCGATTGCAACTTTTAACAATGAATTAGTACTGATGTTTTACACTTACCAACCCAAGAGTGGATTAGAGAACCATTATAGTACAACACAGCTGATACAATTAAACAATTAAAATGGAACTTCTGACACAAGATGCATAGGTAATGGTATTACTAAAACATGGGCTAAATTACTGAATTCACTCAGCCATAGCGATAGGTACAAAAAGCATAAAAAGAATGACAAAAGTAAGCAAAAGTCACCTGACAGAAGGTGAACCCATAGCACTGTTATATCCCAAAGCACTGTCAAATGATGAGCCACCACAGGACTCGGGAAATGAAGCATAAGAAAAATAACACTGTATGGCCATCAAAGGCATTATCCGTTTATCTGTGCATCGTCTAGTTAACATCAACACATAAATGAAAATCCTAACGGGTTTACATTTCAACGCCACTACCAAGCTAACGCAATAGTACTACTATACTACTATCGAACAAAGGACCATATTTGCATCGTGAACCCAATAGATTCTTTTCATGTGAGCATTGATTCATCATTTGTGGCATCTCACAAACAAAGTTCTAAGAGATTTACCGGTTTCAAAAAACAGCGACCTGATGAGATCCCCTATATATCTAACGTATCTTTCAAAGAACTAGTCGTAAGGCACGCACGGCGGCACGCACGCGTGTCCATAAAATGTTAAATTAATTCTTCGAAATTTCTAGAACTAATGATCCACATTCGAGAGAATTCATTTATAGGAGATGACAACAATTCAGATAATAATACTTAGTTGTCGTAACATTTTTTGAGGTCATACTACTAATAGTATATCGATAGTATATACAACATAATTATAAAACGTGAAAACAAATTATCAATTATAAAAGGCATTCCAGAATAAATACCTTTCAAATGAAGTTAAATATGTCCTATATTATCCAAGTATTCTTTAGGTTCAGGCAAGCCTCATCATTTTGACATACATTTGTGCAACAAGTTTAGCAAATAAATAAATCTACTGAATGGTAGGAATAGACAATTGAAGATCATGCAATTTTTACTTTGACATGTCAACTTCCTTCATGTAGTCACTCAACATGGAATCTACAGTATTTGAGTGAGAAATTTTAAAAAATGCATGAAATTGATGCTAGGAAATTTCATCTTTGCCACATCAAATGAGTTCATTAAAATAAATTAAAATAAGCATCGAAAGAAGAAAATAATCATGAAATAAAAGAAGAAATAGGCAATCACCTCGAGCACCCAGATGCTCATAAGAGATTCCAAGGTAAACAATGCTTAACCATAAAGAATTAGCACTTGCAGTACTCTAAAAATATGACTATTACTTCTCTCTCAAGGAATTTCACCCATATCAGATGAGTTCATTAAAATAAAATTAAAATAAGCATCGAATGAAGGAAATAATCATCATGAAATAAAAAGAGAAGAAATAGGCAATCACCTCAAGCACCTAGATGCTTAAAAGAGATTCCAAAGTAAACAGTACAAAAATTTCATATATATGCAAACAAGAGAAATATAAGCATTGTCGTTATTGAATATCTGAATTATCTTAGACAGGATTTTTTTGCTGCCAACACATTTGAATGGTTCTCAAGCCATCGCCTCCAAAGTAGTGTTAAAAGTGGAGTGCTATAGACTAATTTTGAACTTACATCCATTCGGGAGGATGTTTTCCATACTATATCTTCATGAGCCGTCACATACACCTGAAATCACAAAGTAAAAAAAAACTCATACGCTTATTTAAATCAAATTGATCAGACCATGATACAGTGATTTTAAATATATATTTTGTAATGCACAAACAAGCTAGAATCAATGCCAATGACATGAAAATCCAATAATTTTTAGGGTGCTTAGGATGAGATAGATTGGTCACGAAAAATAGCAAGAATTGAGATTAATTCATAGGTAGAATACACAAAATCAATAATGCTTACTATAAGGCAGTAACATCAACTAATATGTGTGCAGCACACAAACAATCATTATTTAGGATGTAAACACGGTTTGATGGTATGCATCTATACATATCACAAACAGGTAGTCTTCAAACGCACCAAATGGAATTCAACATCATATAAGAACATAGTGTATAGATCTCTGCCTATGATGACATCTATGACATCTGGAAATATAATTAGAAAAAATATTAATTTAGATAACACCACAGACCCATATAAGTAAAAATAAACCACTATGTAGCTTCTTTTGGCTGAAATTCGCGCAATGCACCTTTGTAAAGAACACAAACCGAAACACCCATGAGGAATATACACATATGTTGACTTAAAGCCCTTAAGGCTCAATATGAGCATGTTTAGAGCCTAGGTTAAGTGGTATATATAGTATGTTTTTGAGCATGTATCAAACGAAGCACAAAAAAGGATCAGCTATAGCAAAGCTAAGAAACTCACCTTTGTAAAGAACACAAACCGAAACACCTATGAGGAATATACACATATGTTGACTTAAAAGCCCTTACGGCTCAATATGAGCATGTTTAGAGCCTAGGTTAAGTGGTATATATATGTATGTTTTTGAGCATGTATCAAACGAAGCACAAAAAGGATTAGCTATAGCAAAAAGCTAAGAAACTGAAGATAATATATTCTAGATTTTGTAATCAGACATAGCGTGATTATACAATCTGAAATCTGCATGAAGAAGTCAGGCACACAATAAAAAAAAATGATGGAGTGAATACAAAAAGGGTGTCTACCTGATATGTGTCCTGCTAACATATATAGTTGGCTTAGCACCTTCTCATCCGGTCCTTGCCCTATAATTCTTGTAAAGAATTTCGCCACCAAGGAAACCATTTCAGCTCAAATTGTGCGTCATCAGTAAATACCATCCGAACAGGACAATAGCGCCATGGATGATCCGTGTGGGCTGGCCAGCGACTGATATTGAAATTAATTAAAGTTCCCTGACGGGGCAACACCATGGACATGGACGGGGCTAGGAAGGTGGCCGACATGGAGAGAATCTCATACCGATCTCAGGAAGACGACGACCGACGACCCCTGGCAGCGGCGCCTCTGTCCCGACGACTCCATGCGCAAGCAGTTCCTGAGGCCGCGGCAGCGCACGAAGCCCCTGTGCGCGTGGGCAACGACGCCTGTCACTGGGGATCTCGAGCATGTGCGGCCACATGGCCGCCGCGGGCTCCACGTCTCGAGTGACCAACAGAGAGCGGCTTGTTCTTGGAGCCTGGCGGCCGGCTTCGATGACGCTCGCCGCCGGCCCATCGACTCCTGCTGCTCGTCCAACCACGCGACTTTCCACCACCCGGACAGATCAGGAACTCCTTGCTCCTGAGACGTGAGGTCAGGGCCCTCGGTCGGGGCGGCAGTTTGTCGGCGTTGCGGAAGGGACAGGACGGATGGAGGGAGGGCTGTCGCGATGATGGAAATAACAACAGAAGGGGGGTGTGCATAGCGTCGAGCCCCTCGATGGAGGGGGCTTCAGCGTGGGCGCGGAAGGGGCGACGCCACTGTTGCCGTCGGCAGAGCATTGGTGGTCGTCGCCTCCTCATCCTTGTGGATCCTGGCCGCGCCGGGGATGAGGCTCCGTCAAGCGCTAGTTGTAGGCCACCCGCGGCCAGGCGTCGCCGCCATCGCCCCGTGATCTCTGGAGCCCCGTGTCTGGGCGCCGCGCTATCTCGCTCGCTCTTCTATCTAGATTCAAATGAAACCGACGCAGCGACGCTCGTCCTCGGCTCTTCCCATCTTGCACCTGGGTCGGCGAGGAGTCACGACGCCTCGCATGGACCTCGGGCGCTTTGACGCCCTCGCTCCATGCATCCGGTTCCAGCGCAGCACAACCGGCGCTCGGTCAGCGAGGGTGGACGTGGGTACATGCATGTGGGTATATGGACTGCTGGGTGAAAAAAGTCACGAGCGGGACTCTGGGTTCTTCACGGAACACGGGCGTTCCATATGTTCCTGTATGTTTTGTTTCCACGGACCCACATGTCATTGAGGAGTGGGTAGGTAGATTTCTGAGTAACAAATGTTTTGAATTGATTCACTCTTTTATAGTATAGATGAAATGAAAAAAATTATCCTGGAGAATCCAAACGACCTAACCACCGTGAGTCCGTGACCTCAAAAAAAAAACGGTAAACCAAAAGGAATTAGCACAAATAAGAACTCACAGCTGCTTCTTCTCGTTGACGATGAATCAGCGAAGGAGCTGAGGATGGCAAAGTAGCAGATGCGGTGGCCGCCTCACCGGGCGGATCCCACGCACGCAGAGCCCGATCCTGCGTCGACCACGCCAAGCAGAGTAGTCGGATCCAGGCACGAATGGTAGCGGGCCGCTCCTGGAACAGCCGCCGGTGATGAGATCTCTGGCACCTGGTGGTCGCAGAGCGCCGCGAACTGGGAGGCTTGGGTCAAAACAACGCAGTGGGGGTGGCACACGTTACGCAGGAAGCGCGACGCGGAGGGCGGCGGCCGCGCGCCCCGGCGGCGAGGGGGCAGGGCATAGCGCGGCATGGGGCGGGCCGCAAGCACGGATCCGCGAGACCGGGCGACGGGTCCCTTCACCACGCCCCTTCGCCAAAGATCCGGCCCGCGGCCGCCGTAGCACAGGCCTCCTCCCCGGCCCGCTCCATCGGATCCGGTGGCGGTGGCTCCCCGGTGCCGGGCGAGGGGGAGAGGAGTCGGTGCGTGAGGGAAAGGAGAGGAGAGGAGTCGGCGATGGCCGGGGGAGGAAGGGGAAGTATAGATGTGCAACGGGCCGCCCGGTGCGGCCCATGGCCCGCTCGACGGACGGGCCGACCCGGCTGCGGGCGCGATCGGCCCGCAGGCTGCACCGGGCGTGTTTACACCGTGCCGGGCCGCGTCATCAGCCCACGGCCCGGTCCGTGGGCGTTTTCCGCGCCACGGGCCACTTGGGCCGTATTTCTTCCGGCCGGGCCACACCCCCAGTTCCAGACTTCAAGACAAAATTCATAAGACAATGATTCCAAACGTAAGACAAGATACACTAGTATGAACTGATTCCAAACAAAGACAAATATGAACAAATTCAACACAGATGACAAATATGACAAGATGATTATAAAATCGAAGCTGTTTTTGTGCAATGGTGCCTCATTAAAAACCTTTCTAGGTAAACCCACCCTTGTGGGAGAAACCCTAGAAAGGAAAAGAGTACACCCAGCTCAAAATTCATTCAAAGTTCAAGTTCTGAGTTCCAAACATGTCAAGTTATCAACCAGCTAGCCCTATTACATTAGCCATTTCAGTGGCAACAATCAACAAGTCTAAAGCAACAAAAGGAAAATGGCAAGAACCATCTTCTATCTCAGTTCATTCTCGGACTTGCAACATATGTTGTTCCCGCACATGACGGTGCATATTTTTTAGTTCATATGATGTGCACATGACAATGCCGAGCAAACTTGTAGTTTCTAACTTACCTTTCACAAGTCAAGGATCTCCTCTAGTCCTCTAGCCACCTCTCCCTCCGCCGCTGCTGGTGCGCCACCCTCGCCGCCGCTGGTGCCGGTGCCGTGCCGGGCGGAGACCCCTAACCGATCCTCTCCCACTTCCCAAGTGCGGCTGCGGTGTCCACATGTTCAGCAAGTAGGATCACCATCACCAAGCTCCATGGTCTTGAAGAGTTGCACCAATTCTTTGTCCACAACAAGATGCCGCGCTTTTCTTCTAGCTTGGTCCCAAGTCCTTGATGCAAAAGTTAGCATCTCCACATGTTCAAAGCAAAAGTCGACGACGCGGTCTTCAAGAATTCTACCCGGTCAAACCGAAACAAGATTCGGAGGACACAAAGTAGAAACAGGGACAGCCATGATATCTCGAGCCATAATAGAGAGAATTGGATAGGTTTGCTTGTGATCACGCCACCAAAGCAAAGATGTCAAAGTTTTGGTCACCCCAAGGCACGTGGTCCTTGCCCAAGTAAGCTATGAGCTCATTTACAAAGCACGAGATGAATTAGATGGAGTAGAAGATGAGGACACATCAAAGATCCTCCCCCACCGTTACTTCGAACCAATTAGAGGAACCACAGGCCTCGAGCCCTTGTTTGTACACGCATTAGAACCATACTTTTCCCCCGGTACTTGGAAAACAATCTTGTTAATTCATCTTTCACATCACCATAGCACAAACTATAATCAGATCCAGCTTGCCTTACCAAGCAAATCTAAGGTTATCAAGAATCCTTTCATCTTACCTCTAGGATCAAGAATGGTTGCAAAACAATAAAAGGAGGCAAGTTATCCCAATATCTAAGGAATTTCATTTTCATAGGCCTTGCAACATGTTTAAAAGATTCATTATTCTCATACAGTTTCAAATGTTCAAAGAATGTCAATCAATTGATGCAAAACAAGTGGAGCAAAATAGGATAGTATACACCGTAAAAGAATAACAAATGGATTCATAAAATACTTTCAAGAATTTACACATATGTTCAGCAAGATACCAATGAGTATCAGTCAATAACTTTCGAGCCATAATTAGAGTTAATGAAGACAAGAACACTTCCTTGTATGGCAACAAATGCTCAAGCATCAAGTATGTCCGACTTCAGATTTTAGCTTACCAGAGCAAGTAGGAGTGTCATCATCCTCGCCGCCATCGACTATGGATCATCGGATTCGCGTATCGAGGTCAACGCCGAAGGCGGGCCGCGGCCCCTCGAGGTCATTGTCGCCCTCCATCTCCGTGTCGCCGCCGGAGCAACGCTCGAGGGTCATCACCGCCGACGGTGGCCGGACGCCGATCAATCAAGGTCCCACCCCTCGCTAAGCGAGACCAGCACCACGCCCACGCCGACGACTCAGGGGAGGACGAGCCACCCGACCCCGACCCCTTGCAGATCCAAACACCCCCTCGACGACAAGATTGGGTTTCCTCGGCCATGACCTCCCGGGCGGAGGAAGAGCGGGGCGCAAAACCCCGCAAAGAAGAGTGAGAGAGAGAGAGACATGGTTCATCGAAACAGAGAGAGAAGGAAGATGGAGGAAGAAAAGGGGAGGAAGGAAGAGAGGGAGGAGCTTACCTACGGCCGGAGCCAGGTGCCGGAAATGCGAGATCGGCGGGGACGACCGGAGAGAAAAGCAAGACAACGTCAGATCGACGGGAGGGGGGAGTAAGGAGCATGTTGGATCTTGGACAAACGAACTCACATGGCGATGGAGAGAACAGGGGAGAGGAGAAAGGAGAGAGGGTAAGGACAGAGGTCACCGGATCACCGGGCGAACGGAGACGGAGGCACGAGCGGGCGGGCGCGGGACGGAGACGCGAGGCACGGCGGCGGCGTGCGGGATTCGGAGACGGAGGCACCGGCGACGAGAACGACGGTGGCGCGAGCGGGCGGGTCGAGGTCACCGGATCACCGGGGCATGAGGACGGAGACGGATGACCCGAAAGCGGCGGAGGGGACGAGTCAGCGAGGCGAAAGTGGATCTAGGGTTAGAGAGCCGCCGAGCGACGGTGGTGGCCGTGGGAGGGAGGGAATGGGATTAGGGTTGGTGGGGGGGCGGCCGCCGCCGCCGCTTATATAGCCCGGTAGCAGGCCGGGCCGCCACCGGCCACCCCCTTCCCATCGGCCGGGCTGGCACCGGGCCACGGGCCGAGGTACGCCCATGGCCCGTCCGGCTGCCGGGCCGTGCGCCTCGCGGGCCCACAAATCACGGACCGGCCGCGTGCCGTGCACCGGCCAAAAGGCCGTGCTGCGGGCGGGCCACGGGCTTCGGGCCGATGCACAACTATAAGGGAAGGTTACGAAGAGGAATCCTAATATGAAAATATATATAAAGTAATTTGTAAGTTTATCACAACGAGATACATATATATTATAAAAGTATAATTGTTTTTTAGTAAGGAAACAAGGTTCCAGCCTACAAAGTATAATAGTTGTCATGTTAGGAAATGAATATAGACAGTAATTAAAGATAACCAATTTGGTCGATCAGTTGTATATACTAAATTTATCCACTAAACCTTTTATACTAAATTAACAGGTCGGATAATGCTGTGGGTTTTGAGGATGATGTGGTGAAACTGGGCCAATTGTTGCTTCCTGAAATTCCCACGAGGCAAATGTTCATCTCCGTACTTGGGGAGAGCGGTATTGGAAAGCAGACCCTTGTCAGTATGTTATATGACCAAGTGATGAATACCACAGAGGTGTTCAAAGTTGCCATTAGGTACATCATGCCACCGGATTCCACGGTGGATGATCTCCTCCAACAAATCTATGAGCGCGCAATAGCGGAAATTGCAGGCCTCCATCAGCCAAAGAAAGATGATGGCATTATTGATGATATCACCGATAAGATCCGACAACTTTTGGCAGAGAAGAGGTACCTGGTGATTCTCAGTGGCATATCCTCCAAAACCATGCTTAACTGTGTCAGGGCAAGCCTGCCTGATGACAATAATGGAAGCCGAGTGCTGCTTGTACTGGACATTGAGAGCGAAGAAGTCGCATGGCATGCTAATTCCTTGAACCAAGAGGGCTTCAACGGGATCCACATGTTGAGCCGTTTGGATGAAGGAAGAAGCGGACAGTTGTTCTGTTCGAGGGCCTTCAGGAGACAAATAGTATGTAATGATGGATCAAAGGAAGACAGCATGATGATGAGGGACGACAAGTATGACAAAATTGTGTATGATATAACTGGGGGTTACCCTCTGGCTATTGTGGTTCTGGCTGGACTACTCCGATTCAAGGAGAGGCCCGGGCAGTGGGAAGCAGTGCTACAACAACTCAGACCTGCTGGACCAAGAAGTATGGCAAAAGCACTACAAGTACAAGGCGGCGGCGGTATTAGTGAAGGCAACCAGCAGATAATTGAAGCACTAGTACAACATGCTAATAACAACCTTGAGGGGTCGTCATCCACAAGCAGCAGATCAACAACGATTGAGAGGGTCTTCTGGGCAAGCTTCGAAGACCTTCCCAATGACCTCAAGTCATGCTTCCTCTACTTTGTTGCTTACCCAAAGAATACTTTTTGGGTTGCCAATTCCTTAGTGCAGATGTGGATAGCCGAGGGATTCATCAAGCCACAGAAGGGCAAGACTATGGAGGAGCTAGGCCATAACTACCTCAAGGAGCTGGTCTTGAGATGCCTTGTTCAGGTTGATGAGATGGATGCCGCTGGTGGTATTCAGGCGGTCAAGGTTCACCCAAGGCTCCATGGGTTCCTGCAGTCAGAGGCTCGCGAGGCTGGCTTCATGGAGGTTCACGACATGCATCATGTCTTTGTTCCACCATCAGTGCGCCGCCTCTCTTTCATGAGTTTCGGTGGCAGATACATCTCATTCACCAACAAGTTTTCTAAGTTGCGTTCCTTCATATGCTGGGTTGAGGAGGAGCAGCATCATCAGAGCACTAACAGCCAAGACATGAACAAGAAGCTTGGTTATGATCTCAAATTTCTATGTGGGTCCAAGTTCCTTCGTGTAATTGATATAAATGGACTAAGGATTAAGGAGTTGCCAAATAGGATCGGTGACATGATCCACTTGCGGTGCTTATGTGTTTATTACTGCAAGGACCTCGAGGAGCTCCCATCCAGCATCAAGAGGCTGCTCAACCTACAGACGCTGGACATAAGAGGCACTAAAATTGAGATGATTGACCCAGGCTTCTGGAAGATAAGGACACTGCGGCATGTGCTTGCAAAGAAGCTCACCCTTCCAGAAACCATCGAGGAAGAACTGGCAGAGCTGCAAACGCTATATGGCGTCAAGCCTGCTACCCAAGGTGGAGAATGGAAGGAACAGAATTGCCCACTGCACAAGATGCCCAATCTCCGGACACTGGGGCTGCATGGAATCGAAGATACAAAACATGGGGCGGCACTGAAGAGTGCTCTCGTGAAGATGCATCTCCTTTGCGAATTGAGCCTGGAAGGTGATGTCATTCCTTCATGGGTCTTCACCGCACCGAGCCTTCGATTCCTTCAGACAGTAGAGCTGGATGGCGCTGTGGAATGGCCTGAGGTCTGCTGGGATGCTAGCAAAGTCCGACCGAACCTCGTTGAGGTCGAACTGAGAAATAGCAATGAGGTGCCTGTACACATCAAGGAGAAAATTGAGAAGATACTAGTAGTCAAAGAGTAAGCAGCACCATGGGTGAAGGAATTGAAGGAGCAACACGCATTATTTGGTTACATGATATTTATTAATATGTTTCTTCAGTTTGTGAAAAAATTAATATGTTTTATCGTGTTGTCATAAATATATTTGATATGTATTTGTATCTGTTTATCCATATTGTACTACCGTGTGTTGTTGTAATCATGACCCATTTGTGTCGACACTTTTGTTCAGCTTTAGCCTTCCAAATTGGAGGTATCCTAATGCTGCTGTAAACTCCTCCAAACTGTATCTGATATGCACTGTCACACAACTTTGTTCAGCTTTAGCCTTCCAAATTGCAGCCCTGAACTTATATATATCCAGCCGCTTGTCATTGGATATCGTTTGTTTGTAGGTGCAATTGCCAGTACTTGCTCCACTCGCTTTTCAGTTATTATAACAAAAGAAGGCAACAAATTCAGTGGCAAATTTCCAGACTGAAATGCGTAGACATGTGTGCTGTTGTTCTCGGAGACATGCGCGTATTCTAACCACACAGACATATATAGACTGGAGTGGAATTCAATTTAGTTTCACCAGTTTCTCTGGTTCAGAATTAGACTTTCTGAATGTTTGATCAGGACCTGGCCTGACCACTCAGCAGCAGGTGCCTGAAGAATTCCTCGTCGAAGCGTTCGGACTTGTGCGTGATCACCTGGACACGGCCGTCGTCGCCGCGAATCGCCTCCACGCTGGTGAAGACGCCGATGGGATTGTCGAACAAGTGCTCCTGTTTCATAATACGGAAGAACACCTGGCGGAACCATGGATCATGTGTGCTCCAGGTGCCACTTCATACGTTGTTGTCTGGTACAGATGGTAAAAAGCTGGGAAAGATGGCTTGACTTTGCGAACATATGGTTGATTTAGGTCACATGTGTTTAGTTTTGTGATTGAGTGATTGTCAACGTTCAACATTTTACCTCTATTTTCTTTTTTATCTTTTATGCTTGCTATGTTCACCGCACACGCGGAGTATGTCGAAGACGATCTCTTGGTTCGTGTTGTAGGGTGTGGAGCTCGGAGATGGTAGCCGACGGCGAGGTGAAGGGGCCAAGGAGGACGCACGGGCCACGGACCGCTGGAGGTGAAGGACGGACGTGAGGCTTGGACCGAGGGACCGAGCGCCGGGCGGTTAGCCATGGTGGTCGACATCCGGGACATCGACGGATGCAAGAGGACGGCGCAGACCGTGTCGATCGGGTCAAGACGGCGAAGCGCGGCAGCGTAGCCGGGAGCTCGGATGACTTGGCGATTTCGGGCGGTCAAGACGGTGATGACATGTGTCGAGGAGGTTTGGTGGCTTGTCCTCAAAACCATCGGGCGCTGGTTTCGCGGTTTGGGCCTCAAAACCACGCGGCGCGGGTTTCGCGGGTTTGGGCCTCAAAACCCGAGAGGTTCCGGTGGACCCAAGGACGGCGCGATGGCGGCATCGGGAGATTGCGTGGATGCAAGGCTACCGATGAGGAGGCGCAAAGTGGCCGTCGGATCAAATTATCCCGAAGTCGGACTAAATTAAATTTCAGGGTTAGTTGTTTTACCATATGTATCAGGGTAGTTTGGGAATGATTTGGGATTATATAGCGAGGGCATCCCTCTATCCTTTCGCCATTCTCATTTTTCACATTTCTAACTCCAGGGTTTGAGACTCGGTGTGAGAGCCCATCGATTTTCAGAAGAAACTTGGGGGGCAAGCGCTAACCCTAAGTAGCCTGTGCCAGCGTGGCTTTTGGGAATCATGGTGTCCTGATTTAATATCTCCCGAGCTGACTTTTTCTTGCTTATTTTGTTCGTTGTCAAGATCTGAGTTTCCGGGAGTTCGAGTTGGTTTCAGGCTAAGATTTCTTGGGAATAGGCTGGGGCTTTGTTGAATTTGATCTGTCCAAAATATGGGTTCGAGTTCTTTTGATTTGGCTGAGCTCTGGTAGATTTTGAGGTTGTCTGTCTATCGGTCCAGGCTCCAGTTCTTTGTTCATCGGTTCGTGCTTTCAGGCATGAGGGAACAAGCAGCTTGGAGCTGCAGCGCAGAGCGCTTCCCTGCCCAAGATAGTACGAGTCCGTGAAACTCATTTGCAAAGCTTCAGGATTTACTTGAACGTGAATTCCTTTTTAGCCTATCTTGAGTTGTCCCTTTCTATCTACAGGATGTTTTATTTAGTTTTGTTCGTGTGCAAATCAAGCGGCAGGGAGCAGCCCCTCTGCTAGCTTCTTGGTCAATTCTTTCTTGTGCTTCGTGCTCTAGGCTTGGACCTACAGTCTTCTCTCCGATTTGTGCTATCAATTCCTGCGTTCATCGAGTGCAGGTGCGGGTAACAACCAGCAGCAAAGTTGCAGCGCCGGTTCCAGTGCGAAGCAGAGAGCAGCTCCTTCAGCTCGGCGCATCTGCTGGCCGAGAAGCAGCAAAGAGTCGACAGTAGCAGCTGCAGCTATAGCAAGGGATTTGCAAGCTCATATTTTGATTTCTTCAGTCCCGAGGTTACAAGTGCAGTTCAAGAACAGCAGGCGTACAGCAACTCCACTTCCAAGAACATTGACTGCATCTCAGTTATAGGTAAGCAGGTAAGTGGTGCATTTTCATCTTGTCAAATTCACTGATTTGTTACAGAAATCAAAGTTCAGTTAGTCAATTGGATTTCCTTTACCTAGCATCGGTGAATTATTATTTCAAGTAACCATGAGCTTGTTATTGAAACATTAGTTCACGTCACTTTGTTAGAAGCAGCATTCATGGTATACAAAATATTATTGCTTGTGTCTAGTGTTTCTTCAGCAGTAGCTTCTTTTTCGTTCAGTGACTACAGCAGGTAGTGCAACACCTTGTTTTTCTGAGTTTGTTGTCAGCAGCTATCAAGGTGTTAGTTTTGTCTGGTCTGAGAACTTGTTTCCTGCATTTGTGAATTGTTACAGCTATCGTTGGTATTATTGAAAGTTAATATATCTCCAACTTGAAATAGCACTCATGGCTGTGAAAGTAGTTCTTTTTCTCTGAGACCGGTTCTCTTTTGTTTCATCTGTGATTTGCTCGTTTGTGCTCCGATTTTCTTTCCGACTAAAGGGCGTTCAAATCTTTTGAGCCTAACACTTCGTGCTTGATATCTTGCTACCGGTTAGCACGTGTATCACTCATATCTTTGTGAGATCGCTTTTTGAGGTCGGGGTTGAGCCGATGACCCAAAATTGAAAAAAAAATCGGGCTCCCATTCACCCCCTCCGTCGCCGCCGTTTGGTCCTTCGACTTTTCCTCCCAGGTGAAACATGCGTACTCCCTTGGTCCCAAAATAAACGATGCTATGGGAAGCGTATCGGGCCAAACTTTCTCAACTTTGACTAAGCTTAGTAAAATACGTGTAACATTTAAATCTTAAAATAAATTTGTTAAAAAACTAGACTTTTTTTTTTTTTGAGAACACGCCGTTGCGCGCTTTTTTCATTAGCGAGAATAAAGTTCAAACAACAAAGGGGTGCCACGGTAACGTAAACAGCTACCGAGGCGGAACTCAACAACTACTGCGGATATCGGCGGGGCTTACATTTGGACTAGTTTTGCGACAAAACAGCCGTAGAAGACATGGCTAGGCGACCTCCTCGGCGAGGCTCGGCCGGTGTTGAGGTCAAGCGGAGAGGTCAAAGGCTCGCCTCCAAGATCCTAAACGGCGCCGCAGCCGGCGGCATACCACCCCTCGAAGGCGTGCCTTGACCCTCTCCTCTACAAAGATCGGAGCTCACTCCCTTCGGGCACTTCCTCGCCCAATTTCAAGCAAGAGCTCCGGGCCTGCAGGGTCACATTAGCAGCCCTTGGCCGCGACTGATACGTGTCACTACGACTTGACGTATGCGTGAGCTGGAGTCTTGTGACCGACCGAACTAAGACGACGGGTCCCTTGATAAGGGGCGTCTGTAAGTGGCACGCCTTACCAAAGCCTCGATCTCTTGCTGCCGAGGGCAAAGCGCAAGTCGAGGCAAAGGGGAGCATCGTCTTCGAAGACCCCGGAGGTGGTTCCGTGGGAGCAAGACTTTGGCGTCTTCGTATGGACATTTTTCCGGAAAACCCACTATTTTTTTCAGAAAACCCGTAAATCTACCAAGTTTCTGTTTAAGTCTCTGACTGCTCAGAAAGTTCAAAATCCCCTGTTCTAAAAAGAAGATATCAAAATCCTCCCTCCAGCGACCATATGTTTTAGAGTTCAGCCATCACTGTTTAAAACGTGTAGAGCCAAGGTGTCATTAGGCTGCCTATCATATACTCCCTCCGTTACGAAATATAAGGCGCCCAACAATTTTCATTTTTTTGATTTTTGTAAGGCGTGACATTGTAATCGAGGTGCAAAACGTAAATGGACGTGCAGCATTGAATACATACGATGAATACAAAGCGTTTGCATGCATGGAAGACCCAGTTAAACAGAGCTGTGCGTGAACGTGGCTAGCAAATGCAGGGGTCCAACGTACAATCAAATTTCAGCATCTCCAATCAGTCAACGTAGAGTAGATTACACATTTTTTTAGATGCTGTGATGTTTCACCAGCACTGCGTAGGATTGAAAAATTCAGTACATATTTTAAGGTTGATATTTTCTTTTGTTTTCTGATATTGTATGACATTATTAATTGTAGTCAGAACAAAGAAAATGTGCAAATGATGAGGTGATAGAAATAATGTAGCATTAATGTCTGCCTAATCAGTTGAAAATCGAACCCATCAGAAATCCTCTGTCTTAAACCATGAACTCGAGTAAGTTCACTAAATATTGAGATACTGCAATTGTTCAGAGATCATAAAACCATAAACTTGTCCATTGCCTAGTTATGGCTTCGTTCTTCCCGGGGCCGGGGATGGTTGCTGAGAATCGAGAGACTAAGGTAAGCTCCACCACTTCTCGTGGACATGGAATCGAATAATCGACTAATCGAATAAGCTAGCTAAGCCCTCCTGTTCTCGTGGAGGATTATTTATTATATTGGAGATCGAATACGATTCCATCTCCTTCCCACACTGAATTCAAAACCTCACTACTCGTCCTTATTCTTTACACGTCTTAAGATGGTACATTAATTAATTTTACTTATTTTGTTTTCGGTTACATAACAACGAACGAAAAAGGGTATTTGTTCCGTCCACATCAAACTAGTGCAGAATTGTTCTTTAATTTCTTCTTTCACTAAAAATAAGGGGAAATGTCTCTAACTCCACGTTTTTAATTTTTTGGATAAAATTTTATTTTAGTTAGTGCGCCTGAATACTACTTCTGCTGTGGCCAGTTTATTTCTACTGTACACTGTTAGGCAACCATCCTATAGTATTTTTTTTCTTTCTGAATTGGCTAGTCTAAATAAATAAATATAGTGCAGTGTGATCGATGAGCAACTAACTGACAGCAGGAGCCGACGGTATTTGTTGATGGTTTCGTGTCTAAACCACTGCTGCTAATTAATCATAGGGAGTAATCAAAATGTGAGCAGCAGCAGTAGCGTCCACTTTGCTTGCAAACTCAAACAACGGCCACAGTGCCAGCTCAGCCCAGACCACCTGGCCTAGATCTCGATGCATGCAATTGCAAACTACAACAAAACGCTGTAACAAGAACCGTACTGGTGGTACAGTAGCTTTGGTTTGGCAGCATATATACGTACATGCAAAAACCACATGCAAGCCTGGCTGTACTGTATAGTACGTACGTATGTACAGCGAGCTGTTAATTTATTTCGTTATTAAACATTGATCATCGAGTACACACACGCTCGGATCTACTGTGTACACGCCACGCACGGGGTCAATTTTTAGTTGTAAGCAAGTTCAAGAACATTTTTAAGACAGATATTGGTAAACTGCTCGTACTAGACATTAAAAAAACATTGCTTATGTCACGTAAGATATTTGACGTGGTGTCACTAGTTTTTGAGGAAAAACTAAAAATCACCCATGGAAAAACAACTGGTTTCACTAGTTTTTGAGGAAAAAACTGGCTTCACTAGTTGCCAGGCAAAACATTTTTTTCTGATTTAAGTATTTAAATCGGTCTACGACATATGGCCCTGTTTGGCACCATTTTTCTAATTTAAGTAGGTAAATCCAAGTGCTAAATTGTAGCACTTCATGTCACTTTTTTTTAGTACCAGGATCCAAACAGAAGTGCCAAAAGTGTCCTGAAGCCTATAATATCAGCTAAAAAAACTTTAGCACCAAAAGAGGCCCTACAAAAATTTTAACCTTTAATGTTAAACATATGACAATGCACCCAAAATTAAGGGGACGTAGAGGACAACTTTTCTTCTAGATACACAAAAACTCTAAAAATTCAACATCCACATGACAGACCCCAACTTTGCCTTCAATCAATCGTGGACGGATTGTGATTTATTGTATCAAGAAGTTTGTGCCTCGCCTCATGATGGTGTGGAAATGGATTGAATTACGAATTGACAGGCACCATCTCAAAACTTTACGTCCTGCTGCGTTTTGCTGATGACAGCCGGAACCCGGTTCCAAGGAATCAAGAAGCTTAATTAGTCTACTAGGGATGATGAAAGCAGACATGTGGAACATACATGTTATCATCATTTAGTGGTGCAGGTTTAATTTCTGTGGTTTTAAATTCTAATGTGTTCTTCTAGAAATGAAGAACCACAAATATGATGATAAAGTGGTAATAGTTTCTATATTTGTTTTTGTCAGAAAATGACAACCACATTATACCTTTTTTGCAAGTCTTTTGTTATATGAACCTAACTATATGATTTACATGCCCAACCCTTCGAGGTAGATGGCATATCGATGTTTGATTCTATAGGTTTCGCTTTCAGAACCTATAGAACTTAGTTTTGTCGATTCCGCCTAGATTGGGCCGGAATTGACACGTGGATTGGGGAAGATCGGAAGGAGGAAGAAGATGGAGGTGGGGCGGGCGGTGATGGCGAAGCGGCGGGGGCGGCCGCCGCGCCTAGCGGGCGTGGGCGGCGCTGCCCTCAGGGGCGCAAGGCGGCGTCTTGTGATGGGCGCGCGGGCCGGGCGCTAGAGGAGGGGGGCGGCGTGGGAAGAGTAGGAGCCAGAGATTGGGATAAAATTTCTTTATTTGCTTGTTGCCCCCGAAAGACATGCACCCTTTACTTATATAGCCCGGCTAGTGGGACTTGTATCTCAAGCAATCTCTAAAGGTTTCCTTATAGATCCGGAATACCTTTTACAAGCATATCCTATTTATTTATTCCGACTAATATTATCCAATTCCTAATAATATTTATTTAATTCCTAATAAGGGTCTCCCTTATAGATGAGATAGCCCCTTGCACACCAAAACACCTAAGGATAATCCTAGATAATTTTCCTCCTTTAATTCCGAATTAATTGCTAAAAATCCGCCAAAAGGAGGGGACGGGCGGGGCGCGCGCCAAAGGCTGGAGGGGCGGCGCCGACGCCTCGTGGGCCGACCGGGCCACAATCCTCCCCGGCCCGCCCTCGCTACTGGATGAAAGTCCATTCAGCGGACTGGGATGAAGATCGCTTGCCCCTCGGAATGATCACCGCACTGTGAGGGACGAGTCGCCCCTCGCGACCGGGTTCCCCGAGGATCATGTTTCTCTCGGTCCTCTTTGGATCGAACTCCGAAGATAGTGGAGGTTGCCGATGTAGCCGTGGTAGATGTACCGTGAACCGCACGCCCCTCGGGCCGAGAGGTTGCCCGACGGCGAAGCCGCCAGAGAAGCTCGCGCGGAACGCCCACGCCGAGGTGCCGGGTGCACCATATCACGGGATGGGCTCTCCAGAACAATAAACGCTCATTGGGGGAGCGTTGACGAAGAGTGGAAGCGGGTCTCTCCAAATGGTGATGTCGCTGGCGAGTAGGAGGAGTAGCGTGACCAAGTTCAGCATCGCATCGGGTACATGAAGGAACCGACATCGAACGGGGATGGTGAAAGCCGGTGAACCGCCTCTCGGCATCGAGCTGATGTGGACGTTTGTCGATCGTGAGGAATAGGCGATCCATGCCGCCGAGGAAGACGACCTGGCCGGGCCGACATGGTGGCGGCGCCGCCATATGCCTAACAGGGATGGCGGTTGGCGCCGCTGAAGTAGACTCCGTAGTGTACGCGCCCAAGGCTAGAAAGTTCGTCCCCGCGAACTCCGCCCCGAAGCAAAAGCCTCCAAAGCAGGTCCGGTAGGGTGGGAGATGAAGCCGGGAGGTAGAACCGTCCGTCGAAGAGTAAGAGGCCATCTTCCAGCGTCCATCTTTGGAGCGGCATCGCCCGTGGTGACGTTGAGGGCAATGCGGCGTAGGTGCTGGTCCTCCAGTGTAGCTTGGCGTAGTTGGACGAAGACTCCGGTGGACGTGTCGTAGAGGTCCAAGGCGCTTGCATGCCTTGAACGCTTGCCAAGATGAGTCGGAGTAGTCCCTGATGTTCGCGAAGATGCCCGACCGTAGGAGGCCGGGGCTGGGGCGCCCCCGCTACCGAGGTGGTGGCGCCGATGTGAAGGTCCGGGCGCCCGCTTCTGTAGTATCGCAGCTCATGTGTGGCGGTCCGACGTCACTCTTCCCGTGTGGCCAACCAAGGCATGCTGGGGATGACGTCGACGTCGCCGCCGAGTGGCAACACGTAGGGCGCCGATCTCGGGTGGAGGCGTCGAGGCGTGGAGGTACGTCGAAGGTGGCGGTCCGGCGATGTCGTGAGTGGCGTCGGTGCGGTGGTGATCGCGACACGCGACCGGCCGAGTCCGGAGGCCTGTCGTGGTCACCACCCGGTTGTCGATGTAGTTGTGCGTAGCTCAGTCGACGATGATATTGACACCCGTCCTCGATATCATACCAACAAGGTATAGAGAATGAGCACCACGCACGGGAGTCGGGGTCCCAGTGAGGACCTTTAGATCACCGCTCCTCTTTGATGTCCGCAAGTTGAGTGTCCGTCATTTTCGGTGTAGTCGTTGAAGACCGTGATGTCGAAGAGGTGCTTGCACTTGTGACCCCTTGTAAGCGGCTCGTCACGCTTGAAGCATAATCCGGCCTTGCGCCGCTCGTCATCTCCTCTAGTGTCACCCGCTTGAACGGCCGAGCCGGGTGGTGCCGACGGGGGTCGCTCGGGGGCGCCAACAAGGCCACGGGCGCCGGGCCCCGGCTCGGCCGATCTTGACTCACGGGTGTTGTAGAGGATGGCAAGGCGTCGCTCATACGCCTCGGGCGAGACATGGCGCAGTTTCATGTCGACCGGATTCTCGTGATCTCAACATCTGTCTTTGAGCGGCTCGCCGTGCCTGCGGTGTAGATGTTCACCGCCGTTTGTCATCGAGGTTGCCTGCACATGCCACGTGCGCCAGGAACAGCTCCGTGTACTCGCCGACGCCGCCTGTCTTTCTCGGGGATGCCACCGCCAATGGATTCCGCCTTTTAGCCGGGCCAAAGCGCCGTTGGACGATTGGGCTTAAAAATTGCCCAACCGTCACTTGGTTTCTCCCTGGGACAGCCTCATGTACCATTGCCGTGCTCCTCCCGTGAGATGGTAGGAAGCGTACAGACTTGTTCTCAGAGGCGGGCGCACTTTGCCCCCTCGAAGAATTGTTCGCGGCGATTGATCCATGGTAGGGGATCCTCCTTGCCATCAAAGGTGGGGAAGGACATCTTGTGCGACGGGGAGCGAGACCTGGAAGGTGTCGACCGGAGGTGGGGAGGGGGGGCGGCAAGGCCGGCCGGGGCCCCTTCCGTGCTGCCTTTGGTCCCAAGTAGCCCCCGCATCATGCCCTCCGTGACGAAGCGGTGACCTGATCGCCGAGGTTCGCTTGCCATCCGTCCGCCTCTTGATGAATTCACGAGCTCTTTGTCTCCATGATCGTTCTCATCTCGGCCCTCGGCATCGTTGAGTTGTTGACGCTTTTTGATCGGCCGGATCGTCGCCGAGAGGATATCGAGCTTACCCTCGATCTTGTCCATCCCGGTGTTGAATTTGGAGAATTGGTCCCCCAATTTCTTGATCAGCTTCTTCATATCGTCTTCCATGGTGGTGGGTGGATCGTAGTGGTCTCCGGATACCAGTTGCCGATTCCGGCTAGATTGGGCCGAATTGACACGTGGATTGGGGAAGATCGGAAGGAGGAAGAAGATGGAGGTGGCGGCGGCGGCGCGGCGCTGCCTGAAGGGGTGGCGCTGCGTCTTGTGGCGGCGGGCAATTTGGGCGCAGGAGGAGGGGGGGGCGCGTGGGAAGAGGAGGAGCCGAGAGATTGGGATAAAATTTCTTTATTTGCTTGTTGCCCGAAAAGACATGCACCCTTACTTATATAGCCCGGCTAGTGGGACTTGTATCTCAAGCAATCTCTAAAGGTTTCCTTATAGATCCTGGAATACCTTTTACAAGCATATCCTATTTATTTATTCCGACTAATATTATCCAATTCCTAATAATATTTATTTAATTCCTAATAAGGGTCTCCCTTATAGATGAGATAGCCCCTTGCACACCAAAACACCTAAGGATAATCCTAGATAATTTTCCTCCTTTAATTCCCCGAATTAATTGCTAAAAATCCTGAAAAGGAGGGGACGGCGGCGGGGCGCGCGCCAAAGCCCGGAGGGGCGGCGCCGACGCTCCGGGGCCGACCGGGCCCCACCTCCCCCGGGCCCGCCCTCGGCCTGGATGAAAGTCCATTCTGTGACCCAGGATGAAGATCGGGTTGCCCCCGGAATGATCACCGCACTGTAGGGACGAAGTCGCCCCCGCACCGGGTTCCCGAGGATCATGTTCTCTCCGGTCCTCTTTGGATCGAACTCCGTAAGATAGTGGAGGTTGCCGATGTAGCCGTGGTAGATGTACCGTGAACCGCACGCCCCCTGGCGAGAGGTTGTCGACGGCGAGCCGCCAGAGAAGCTCGTGGAACGCCCACGCCGAGGTGCCGGTGCACCATATCACGGGATGGGCTCTCGGGAACAATAAACGCTCATTGGGGGAGCGTTGACGAAGAGTGGGAAGTCTCCAAATGGTGATGTCGCGGGCGAGTAGGAGGAGTGGCGACCAAGTTCAAAGATCGCACCGCATATGAAGGAACCGACATCGAGCGGGGGATGGTGAAAGCTGGTGAACCGCCCTCTCGGCATCAGAGGCGATGTGGACGTTGTCGACCGTGGAGGAATAGGCGATCCATGCCGCTGAGGAAGACGACCGCCGGGCCGACATGGTGGCGGCGGCCATATGCCGCCCAACAGGATGGCGGTTGGCGCCGCTGAAGTAGACTCCGTAGTGTACGCGCCCAAGGCTAGAAAGTTCGTCCCCGCGAACTCCGCCCCGAAGCAAAAGCCTCCAAAGCAGGTCGGTAGCAAAGTGGAGATGAAGCCGGGAGGTAGAACCGTCCGTCGAAGAGTAAGAGGCCATCTTCCGCCGTCCATCTTTGGGAGCGGCATCGCCCGTGGTGACGTTGAGGGCAATGCGGCGTAGGTGCTGGTCCTCCAAAGTGTAGCTTGGCGTGAAGTTGGACGAAGACTCCGATTGTGGACGTGTCGTAGAGGTCCAAGGCGGTTGCATGCCTTGAACGCTTGCCAAGATGAGTCGGAGTAGTCCTGATGCCCGTGAAGATGCCCGACCGTAGGAGGCCGGGGCTAGGGGCGCCCCTGCGCTGAGGTGGTGGCGCCGATGTGAAGGTACTGGGGCGTCCGTTGCGGTAGTACTGCAGCTCATGTGTGGCGAGTCCGACGATCACTTTTCCCTGGCGGCCAACCAAGGCATGCCGGGGATGACGTCGACGTCGCCGCCCGGTGGCAACACGTGGGCGTCGATCTCAAGGTGGAGGCGTCGGGGCGTAGAGGTACGTCGAAGGTGGCGGTCCCGGCATGTCGTGGTGGGCGTCGGTGCCGGTGGTGATCAGTACACGCGACCGGCCGAGTCAGGAGGCCCGTCGTGGTCACCACCGGTTGTCGATGTAGTTGTGCGTAGCTCGAGTCGGTGATGATATTGACACCCGTTCTCGATATCATACCAACAAGGTATAGAGAATGAGCACCACGTACCGGGGAGTCGGGGTCCCCAGTGAGGACCTTTAGATCAGCTGGCTCCTCTTTGATGTCTGCAAGTTGAGTGTCTGTCATTTTCTCAGTGTAGTCGTTGAAGACCGTGATGTCGAAGAGGTGCTTGCACTTGTGACCCCTTGTAAACGGCTCGTCACAGTTGAAGCATAATCCGGCCTTGCGTCGTTCTGTCATCTCCTCTAGTGTCAGCCGTTTGAACGGCCGAGCTGGTGGTGGCCGACGGGGTCGCCCGGGGCGGCCAACAAGGCCACGGGCGCCGGGGCCCCGGCTCGCCGATGCCGACTTGCGGTGTTGTAGAGGATGGCAAGGCGTCGCTCATACGCCCCTGGCGAGAGACATGGCGATTTCCATGTCGACCGGATTCTCGCGATCTCAACATCCGTCTTTGAGCGGTTCGCCCAGCCTGCGGTGTAGATGTTCACCGCCGTTTGTCATCGAGGTTGCTCGCACATGCCACGCGGCGCCGAACAGTGTACTCGTCGACGCCGCCGTCTTTTCGAGGGATGCATCGCCCAATGGATTCCGCCTTTTAGCCGGGCTAAAGCGCCGTTGACGTATTGGGCGAAAATTGCCCAATTCACCGGGTTTCTCCCCGGGACGACCTCATGTACCATTGCTTGTGCTCCTCCCGTGAGATGGTAGGAAGCGCATCGGACTTGTTCTCAGAGCCGGGCGCACTTTGCCCCCCTGAAGAATTGTTCGCGGCGATTGATCCATGGTAGGGGATCCTCCTTGCCATCAAAGGTGGGGAAGGACATCTTGTGCGCAGACGGGAGCGAGACCTGGGAAGGTGTCGACCGGAGGTGGGGAGGGGCGGCCCGTGCGCGCCGCCGCCGGGCGCCCCTTCCTTTGCCTTTGGTCCCAAGTAGCCCCTGCATCATGCCCTCCAGATCTGAAGCGGTGACCTGATCGTCGAGGTTCTGCTTGCCATCTGTCCGCCTCTTGATGAATTCACGAGCTGCTGTCTCCATGATCGTTCTCATCTCAGCCTCAAAGATCGTTGAGTTGTTGACGGCGCTTGATCGGCTGGATCGTCGCCGAGAGGATATCGAGCTTACCCTCGATCTTGTCCATCCCGGTGTTGAATTTGGAGAATTGGTCCCCCAATTTCTTGATCGCTTCTTCATATCGTCTTCCATGGTGGTGGGTGGATCGTAGTGGTCTCCGGATACCCACTGGCCGATTCCGCCTAGATTGGGCGGAATTGACACGTGGATTGGGGAAGATCGGAAGGAGGAAGAAGATGGAGGTGGGGGCGGCGCGCCCTGGGGTGACCAAGCGTGCTTGTGATGGCGGCGGCGCTGGGGCGGAGGAGGAGGGGGGCGCGTGGGAAGAGGAGGAGCCGAGATTGGGATAAAATTTCTTTATTTGCTTGTTGCCCCGAAGATTACATGACCCCTTACTTATATAGCCAGGCTAGTGGGACTTGTATCTCAAGCAATCTCTCTAAAGGTTTCCTTATAGATCTGGAATACCTTTTACAAGCATATCCTATTTATTTATTCCGACTAATATTATCCAATTCCTAATAATATTTATTTAATTCCTAATAAGGGTCTCCCTTATAGATGAGATAGCCCCTTGCACACCAAAACACCTAAGGATAATCCTAGATAATTTTCCTCCTTTAATTCCCGAATTAATTGCTAAAAATCCGCTAAAAAAGGAGGGGACGGCGGCGCTGGCGCCGCCAAAGGGCTGGAGGGGCGGGCGCCGACGCCCGCGGGCCGACCGGGCCTGTCTCCTCCCGGGGCCCCCCTCGCTATTTGGATGAAAGTCCATTCGCAGGACCCCGGGATGAAGATCGTTGCCCCTGGAATGATCACCGCACCTGTAGGGACGAAGTCGCCCCTCGCACCGGGTTCCCGAGGATCATGTTCTCTCCGGGTCCTCTTTGGATCGAACTCCGGAAGATAGTGGAGGTTGCCGATGTAGCCGTGGTAGATGTACCGTGAAGCGCACGCCCCTCTTTGAGAGGTCACACGTGACGGCGAGCTGCCGGAGAAGCTCGCGTGGAACGCCCACGTCGAGTCTTTGGTGCACCATATCACGGGATGGGCTCTCAGAATAATAAACGCTCATTGGGGGAGCGTTGACTAAGAGTGGAAGCAGATCTCCAAATGGTGATGTCGCTACAGTAGGAGGAGTAGCGACCAAGTTCGAAGATCGCACCGTACATGAAGGAACCGACATCGAGCGGGGATGGTGAAAGCCGGTGAACCGCCTCTCGGCATCGTAGGCTGATGTGGACGTTGTCGACTGTGAGGAATAGGCGATCCATGCCGTCGAGGAAGACGACCCTGGCTGGGCCGACATGGTGGCGGCGCGGCCATATGCCGCCCAACGGGATGGCGGTTGCGCGGCTGAAGTAGACTCCGTAGTGTACGCGCCCAAGGCTAGAAAGTTCGCCCCGCGAACTCCGCCTCGAAGCAAAGCCTCAGCGGGTCCGGTAGCAAGTGGAGATGAAGCCGGGAGGTAGAACCGTCCGTCGAAGAGTAAGAGGCCATCTTCCAGCGTCCATCTTTGGAGCGGCATCGCCCGTGGTGACGTTGAGGGCAATGCGGCGTAGGTCTTTGGTCCTCCGGTGTAGCTTGGCGTGGTTGGACGAGAAGACTCAGGTGGACGTGTCGTAGAGGTCAAAGGCGGTTGCATGCCTTGAACGCTTGCCAAGATGAGTCGGAGTAGTCCTGATGCCCGCGAAGATGCCCGACCGTAGGAGGCCGGGGCTAGGGGCGCCCCTGCGCTGAGGTGGTGGCGCCGATGTGAAGGTATCTTGGGGCGTCCGTTGCGGTAGTACTGCGCAGCTCATGTGGCGAAGTCCGGCGTCACTCTTCGGTGGCCAACCAAGGCATGCCGGGGGATGACGTCGGCGTCGTCGCCGAGTGGCAACACGTAGGCGTCGATCTCGAAGGTGGAGGCGTCGAGGCGTAGAGGTACGTCGAAGGTGGCGGTCCGGCATGTCGTAGTGGCGTCGGTGCCAGTGGTGATCGATTAACGACCGGGCCGAGTCCCGAGGCTGCCGTGGTCACCACCCGGTTGTCGATGTAGTTGTGCGTAGCTCGCAGTCGACGATGATATTGACACCCGTTCTCGATATCATACCAACAAGGTATAGAGAATGAGCACCACGCATCGGGAGTCGGGGTCCCCGGTGAGGACCTTTAGATCGGTGGCTCCTCTTTGATGTCCGCAAGTTGAGTGTCTGTCATTTTTTCGGTGCAGTCGTTGAAGACCGTGATGTCGAAAGAGGTGCTTGCACTTGTGACCCCTTGTAAACGCTCGTCACGGTTGAAGCATAATCCGCCTTGCGTCGTTCTCGTCATCTCCTCTAGTGTGTCACCGTTTGAACGGCCGAAGCCGGGTGGTGCCGACGGGGTCGGGGGGCGGCCAACAAGGCCACGGGCGCAGGGGCCCCGGCTCGCCGGCGCCGACTTTGCCGGTGTTGTAGAGGATGGCAAGGCGTCGCTCATACGCTCTGGCGAGAGACATGGCGTTTCCATGTCGACCGGATTCTCGTGATCTCAACATCCGTCTTTGAGCGGTTCGCCTGTGCCTGCAGTGTAGATGTTCACCGCCGTTTGTCATCGAGGTTGCTCGCACATGCCACGCGGCGCCGGGAACAGCTCCGTGTACTCGCCGACGCTGCCTGTCTTTCTCGGGGATGCCGGCTCGCCCAATGGATTCCGCCTTTTATTTGGGCCAAAGCGCCGATTGACGTATTGGGCTTAAAATTGCCCAACCGTCACCGGTTTCTCCCCTGGGACGACCTCATGTACCATTGCCGTGCTCCTCCCGTGAGATGGTAGGAAGCGTACCGGACTTGTTCTCAGAGTGGGCGCATCTTGCCCCCCGAAGAATTGTTCGCAGCGATTGATCCATGGTAGGGGATCCTCCTTGCCATCAAAGGTGGGGAAGGACATCTTGTGCGCACGGGAGCGAGACTGGGAAGGTGTCGACCGGAGGTGGGGGGAGGGGCGGCCCGTGCTGCCGCCGGGGCGCCCCTTCCGGTGCGCGCCTTTTGGTCCCAAGTAGCCCCCGCATCATGCCCTCCGTGGGGAAGCGGTGACCTGATCGTCGAGGTTCTCGCTTGCCATCCGTCCGCCTCTTGATGAATTCACGAGCTCTTGTCTCCATGATCGTTCTCATCTCAGCCTCAAAGATCGTTGAGTTGTTGACGGCGCTTGATCGGCTGGATCGTCGCCGAGAGGATATCGAGCTTACCCTCGATCTTGTCCATCCCGGTGTTGAATTTGGAGAATTGGTCCCCCAATTTCTTGATCGCCTTCTTCATATCGTCTTCCATGGTGGTGGGTGGATCGTAGTGGTCTCCGGATACCACCGTCGATTCCAGCCTAGATTGGCCGGAATTGACACGTGGATTGGGGAAGATCGGAAGGAGGAAGAAGATGGAGGTGGGGGCGGCGGCGACGGCGGCGCTGCCCCTGGGGTGGTGCTACAAGGCGTCTTGTGGCGGCTACAAGGCCATGCTAGAGGAGGGGGGGCGGCGCGTGGGAAGAGGAGGAGCCGAGATTGGGATAAAATTTCTTTATTTGCTTGTTGCCCCGAAAAGACATGACCCCTTTACTTATATAGCCCGGCTAGTGGGACTTGTATCTCAAGCAATCTCTAAAGGTTTCTTTATAGATCCGAATACCTTTTACAAAGCATATCCTATTTATTTATTCCGACTAATATTATCCAATTCCTAATAATATTTATTTAATTCCTAATAAGGGTCTCCCTTTATAGATGAGATAGCCCCTTGCACACCAAAACACCTAAGGATAATCCTAGATAATTTTTTTCTCCTTTAATTCCCGAATTAATTGCCGAAAAAATCCGCGGAAAGGAGGGGACGGCGGGGGGGCGCGGCCAAAGCTTGGAGGGGCGGCGCTGACGCTCAGGTGGGCCGATTGGGCCTGTCCTCCCGGGCCCTATTTCCTGGGACATGACAGCTCTTTTGGTCTTCTGTTCTTCTGTCCTGGTCAGTTGCTAGCAACTGTATTTCCGCTTTTATAATGGAAATGAGGTTATCTTGGTTCAAAAAATATATGGTTTACATATATGCGTGAACTTTATAGGTAGTAAATTCCATGTCTTTTATATTAGCTAAAGAGGAGAAGTAATTTGATGACCTGAGTTATGATAATCGCCAAGTTTATACAATAATGTTTGAAAAACAACTTTATTAGCTTACTAGACGGTCAAATAAACAAAATTGTCTCAGTTCCAAGTTGTAAGTCGTTCTGGATAACTTTTATACCAGGTATTTAATTAGATATAATGTAGATCTATGTGCGTAGATTTTTGCTACAGGCATTTAGAACAACATAATTTGAAATGAAGTATTAATTAAAGACCATGCCCATTAAAGTTCGAATGGGGATTCTTCTAATAACCGTATTTGTTTACTTGCATTGTTAGTGCCTTAATTCCGTGTTCCACACGTGACCCATACTTACAACTCATGATTAATTATACAAGTTGAAACAATCCATGTACGTATACGTATAAGTTTCGTTGAAATATACACTAACATACATATATGTTTGCTACACTAACATACACGCCCGGCCTCATTCGTATTGCTATAGATCTGATTTTGTTTTCCTCGAATCGATATTGGAGAAGCTAAAACAGTTTCCATAAAAAAAAAGCATGACGAGGCGCCGACGGTATTGCATTGGTCAATGATGGTTTGTCCAAACCGCCTTTGGCTGGCAGATCATATCGATGAACGTGCACGCACTTTGCTTGCTGAAAACTCAAACAAAGACGCCCTCCAGCTCAGCTCAGATCTCCGTATCTTTTTTTAGCAAGGTTTGTCCTAAATCAAATATGACAAGATTCAATTAATAATACAGATTTATGACTGGGTGCTGTATCTAAGGAGATGGTGAAGGCAGAGGCGTGTTGCTAGATCTGGCAGAGGCGTGCTGCTAGATCTGAAAGAGAATATCTAGGTTCAAAAGCAAAGCAGCGACGAGATAAGTTGAACATCCCTGACAAGTTTAAGAGAAAAATGTGGAGTTGCATGAAGCGGCGACGAGGTAAGTTAACATCCCTGATAAGTTTGAAAAATGTGGAGTTGCATGCATCAAACATCACATTATATTCCGATCACACTAAGGCCATGTTCAAAACCCAATTGATGTCGAAGCTTAAGTTAAAAAAAGAAAATATCCACCACGCATGCCAACATTTTATTAATGCCCCGGGGCGAAAAAAAACCATGTTCTTCTCTCTCAAACACACACAGCAAAGCTAACTAACATTTCTCCCTAATGATGAATTCAAATCGAGGACGTCCATGTCGAGGGGCGAGAGCGACCCGCAGGTGGAGTTGCGGCCGTGCCGTGGGCATGTGTGCATGCATCTAGTTGGCTTTGGCGATGAGTTCCTGAGCGGTGGCGACCGTGCAGGCAGCGCAGGGATGGCACCCTTGTTGGTGGTGCACATGGCGCCGCAGGCGTTGGAGAACTTTAGCGTCTCACGGAGCTTCTCCTCGTTCTGAACAAAAAAAAACAGCACGTACGTGTTTGATCAGCAGCACGTTCTAAATGACAATCGTGAGTGGTGAAAGCAGCAGACAATTAAGATGCAGATGTGTGTCTTACATGGAAAATGGAGTCGTCCTTTGTAATGTTGACGAGCAGGGATCCAACAAAGACGTCACCAGCGCCGCTGGTGTCGATGGTGTCCACCTTGAGGCCGGGCATGCTCCTCTTTAAAGTCCTAAAAACATTGGTGGAATGTCAGTCAGCATTACTTTCAAAGATTGTTCATCGATCTCATCCTCCAAAAAACAATCAGATGAGAAACAAAAAACAACATAAATACAAGAGTTGAACCAACCAACTTTTTGTGAAGTATCTGCAGCCCTTGTCTCCATCTGTAACAATAAAAAGCTTATGCCCCTCAAATCAAAGCTAGAACACATCCTTCTCATCGCCTCATCATCACTAACCTTAATAAAATCCGTCTCCTTCCAAATACTCAGAATCCCCTCTCGCAGCATGAGGCGAACATTAGCGTCATAGGAGCAAAGGATGTCGACAGACTTACAAATCATGACAATAACAATTGTTATTGCCCTTTTAGATCTGCCTACCAACTAGCTTCCAATTTCTGTCAACCTTTGTATTCCTCCAACATCTCAACTTTCTAAACCTTTGTATTTCTCCAACACCTCAACTTCCTAGCTAATCTGAAACATGTAATTACTGATAGCAAATGACGCGAAGTACATAAAACACATATAACTTATTTGGAAAAAAAGGCTAAGAACATAGCTAGCGCCAAATATGACCCATTTGTTGTGCATAACTATGCTTCACTCTGGTTGCTTATATACATATACGAGCCAATTCAACATATGACAACTCCTGTATGAGCGGTTGACAACGACCTTTGCATGATCTACCTACTCATAGGCAACACATGAATCCTTCACTTTACTAGCATACACTTCGCGCACACGAAGACCGCCTGCATAAGCATTTGATGTGTTGATACACCACTGTCAGTTAACTTAGATTAATTAATTCCCTGTTATACTCCTTCTGTCCCAGAAAATATGTAATTCTCGCCCGAGAAATCAATATTTTCAAACTGCCGGTAATATATTAAAATATATAAATATTTATACTAAGTAATTAGTATCATCGAAAAGAATCTTTAAGTCTAGTTTTTAATAAATTTATTTAAAGATATAAATATTACATTTATTTTCTACAAGTATAGTTAAAGTTGAGAAAGTTTAACTAACACGTTTCGTATAGTTACATGTTTAACGGAGAGAGTAATAATGTCAGTCGAGCGGTCCTCTCAAGTCGTTGATTACAAGTCGACTCCAGGCAACCCTTCCGTTCTGCTGCCTGCAGCTGCACCTCTGTTCTGCAGCTGCAGCGCCGCCTCGCTCGGCTGTGCGACGTGAGTGAAGTGCGGTGCCTGGAGTGGCAGACAACATTGTCAGTATGGCCCTGAACACTATGTTTAGAGGCCCAAATTTTGGACAAAATTTTACATGCATGTCACATCGCAAACTATAAAGACGTTTTGTTTGTTTGTGGTAAAATATTATCCTACCATGGGGTAACTAGACTCAGAAAAAGAATCGTCTCGCAATGTACATCTAAATTGTGTAATTAGTTTATTTTTTTGCCTACATTTCGTCTCTCGGACATGTATCTTTTGGTGCATTTATTATTTCGATATGATGAGATGTGATGGGAAAGATGGGAAATTTTGGAGAGAAACCGGGGGCTCTAAACACACCGGCGCGGAACATAGAAGAAGAAGCTTGTCTATTAGGGATGATGAAAACAGACTTGTGGAACATACATGTTATCATCGTTTAGTGGTGCTCGTTTAATTTCTGTGGTTTTAAATTCAAATCTGTTCTTCTGAAATGAAGAACGACAAATCACTTTGTACTATAATGATAAACTGGTAATGGTCAGAAATTGCCAACAATATTATACCTTTTTTTTTGCAAGTCTTCTGTTATATGAACCTATATAGGTAGTAAATTCCATGTCTTTTTATATTAGTTAAAGAGAAGAAGCAAATCATGTTTGATGACCTGACCTATGACAATCGCCAAGTTTATATAACAATGTTCGGACTAGGTATTTGATTAGACATAATGTATATCTATGTGCGTTTTACGTGTATTTAGAAAATTATAATTTGAAATGAAGTATTGAAGATTAAATAAGATAAAACAATTTCCATCAAAAAATTAAATAAAACAAATATAGTACAAAGTGATCGAGAGAGCAACAAACCAACCGCCCTCAGGGTGTTTTGGCGCCAACGGTATTGTCCAAACAACGTGCACTTAGCTTGCTGCAAACTCAAACAAAGACGACCAGATCTCCGTATCCTTTTAACTAGGTTTCTTCTAAATCAAATATTACAAGATTCAATTAATAGCGATTAAATTTAAAAACCTATGTATAGTTTAATAACCTGTGAACTATATGTATATTGCAAATTATTACTAAAAATCTATGTAGTTTATGACTGGGTGCCACGACACTGCTGTAGGAGATGGTGAAGGCAGGCAGAGGCGTGCTGCTACATCTGAAAGAGAGGATCATGGTTCAAAACCGCTATACCTTGCCCGATAAGTTTAAGTGAACTGTAGAGTTGCCCGATAAGTTTAAGTGAACTGTAGAGTTGCATGCATCAAAGGCATCCAATTACATTCCAATCACACGACGCCACCTTGAAAACACAATGATCAAAGCTAGTAAGTCAGAAAAAAAAAAATCCACCACGCATGCCAACATTTTATTAATGCCCCGGGGCGAAAATAAAACATGTTCTTCTCTCTCAAAAACACACACAGCGAAGCTAAATTAATTAACCCACCAAAGGGTGAGACGGACACTAACATTTTTCCCTAATGGAATTCAAATCGAGGACATGTCGAGGGGCGAAAGCCGACGTGCAGGTGGAGCTGCGGCCGTGCCGTGGGCATGCTTGAGTGCATCTAGTTCGCCTTGGCGATGAGTTCCTGTGCCATGGCGACTGTGGGCAACGCCGGGATAGCGCCCTTCTTGGTGGTGCAGATGGCACCACAGGCGTTGGAGAACTTGAGTGCCTCACGGAGTTTCTCCTCGTTCTGAACATACACAACACGTACATGTTTGATTAGCAACACATTCTTGACGACATTTGTGAGTGGTCAAAGCAACAGATAATAATTAAGATGCAGATGTGTCTTACATGGAAAATGGAGTCATCCTTGGCGACGTTGACGAGTAGGGAGCCGACGAAGGCATCACCGGCGCCGGTGGTGTCGATGGTGTCCACCTTGAAGCCGGACACGCTGCCCTTGAAGTCCTGAAAGCATGGTACATTAGTGGAAAACAATCAGATCACAGACAAACATTGTATAAATAAAAGAGCTGAACCAATTAACCAACCAACCTTGGTGAAGTATCTGCACCCCCTTGTCTCCATCGGTGACAATGAGGAGCTTGAGCCCGTCAAACCAGAGCGAGAGCACATTTTTCTCATCATTGGCATCCCCTTTGGTCAAGAACGCCACTTCATCGTCACTAACCTTAATAAAATCGGCCTCCTTCCATATGCTCAAAATCCCCTCCCTCGCAGCATCTTCGGACGGCCAGAGCGGGAGCCGAACATTAGGGTCATAGGAGCAGAGGATGCCGGCGGCCTTGGCAGCACGCATGGCGGCGAGGTGCGCCGTCCGAACAGGCTCCGTGATGAGCGAGATGGAGCCATAGTGGAAGATCTTGGCGCGCCGGATCAGGTCCAGGTTCAGCTCCGCCTCTGTGAGCAGCATGTCCGCGCTCGGGTTGCGGTAGAACATGAACTCGCGCTCACCGTTCTTCTTCAGGGTGACGAAGGCGAGCGCCGTCCGCGCATGCTGGTCGAAGAGACAGCCTTCGGAGTTCACCTTGTTCTCCTTGAGGATGTTGACGAGCATGTGGCCGAACTCGTCGTCGCCGAACTGCAAGGCAGGCATTAGTGTCATCAGTACAGTAGCAGCAAACAATACAGATGAGTCGAAGGATTAAAAAAAAAGTAAAGTATTGTACATTGTGCAGATTAGGAACAGAGATGATGTAGTTTTTTGGCTTGGTCCATTGTAGTATAATGGAGCAGGTGGGACAATTATATCTGATAGAGCAAGTGGGTCAATTACATCATGGACATTGCTTAGTGATTCAGTTAAAAAAAAAGCAAACAGAAGGTAAGTTTTTTCTTAATTTAATATAATGTATAAAATGTAAACGTAACTGCTTAAACAATTAGTTGGAGGATCCGATTCCGAAGGCGACCCGGCTGCCAAACGGGTGTCAAATCCGAGTCAGCCGGGTCCCGCATGGAAACGAACGGCGGGCAGTGACACATCGTAATCCCAGAGGTCAATAATAATAATGGTCCGTGCGTGCGTGTGCAGTAGAGAGAACACGACACCAGTAAGGAGGCCATAGTGCAGAGATCTGTGTGTGTTTCGTCGTGTACGACGCACCCATGCGTACGTGGCCAACGACAAGAACAACGAGCTGGCCTAGTAGGCCTGGTCCGTCCGTGAAAACCATGTAGATTGCTTAGTGATTCAGTTAATAAGCAAGAAAGTAAAAAAACAAGGTTTGATAATGTGATGTAATCTAACTGATTTAAACAATTAAACTTTGTATCGGTGCTGTTTTAGTTGGAGGATCCGATTCCGAAGGCGACCCCAACTGCCAAGCGGGTGTCAGATCCGAGTCAGCCGGGGCCCACGGAACGAACGGCGCGCAGTGACACGTCGTAATCCCAGAGGTCAGAGAGGTCAATAATAACGTTAATAAATAATGGCTGGTGCGTGTATGCGTATGCACCCACGCGTGACCCCTCCCTCCAACCCTCCAAAAGGTCAAGGACAAGGAACGAGCTGGCCTAGTAGGTCTGGTCCGTCCGTGAAAAACCAAGTGTGCTGGGTCCCATTCCCATCCCATTGGGTATAAAGAAACGAGAATCTTAGGGGGTGTTTAGTTGGTGAAATATTTTGGGTTCGGGTATTGTAGAAGACTTTTCGTTTCAGATTTGTTAATTATTGTCCCAACCATAGACTAACTAAGTTCTCAAAAGATTCGTCTCGTACTTTTCAGCCAAACTGTGCAATTAGTTTTTTTTTTTATTTACCTACATTTAAGACTCTAAAAAATACGTTAAAAGATTTGATGTGACAGGGAACTGTAGCATTTTTTGGGTCCTGTAGCCCCAACTAAACATGCCCTTAGATTGTTCCTCCTTATAAAGAAACTCCCTTTCCAAACTTTTCTAAGCATGACGATTTTGATGAATAAAATTCCGAGTTTCTTTTCTCAAACGAAATGACATCACACATAGAAAACGTTCAGATCTAGATAAATAAAACGAGTAATAAAAAGTTAGCCGGCTTCGGCGGCGGCCGTCGTCAATCGATAAGAAAAATGGCAACTAGAGGAGGTGAGGTCACGCGGCGACAAGAACAAACGAGTCCTTTAATTTGTCTGCCTCCCTCCACCCACCCACTCCCTTCCAACGAACAGCTCCACTACTCCACTATAGTGGCATCCGTCCGTCGAATGACAAGGCACAGCTACCTCCAACGATTTTGCCGCCCAAGAAATACACTACACGCATCGGCATCGGTCAAATTAATATACTGAAAAATAGCAATAAAAACCATTGCAACGGAGCAGCAGGTCAACGCCGGCGGTCAGGAGGATCTGCCACCGCCGGCGCATTGTCAGGTCAGATCTGAGTCGAGATCACACACTACACCACCAGATCCGCCAAACGCGGCACCTAAAACTACTAAAAGCTGCCATGGCCGGAGCCGAACCGGATCTAGATGATCAACGCGGTCGACGCAGTAGAAAGGTACCTCAGACCGTACGACTATGGCGATGCTGACTGACTGGTGCTACAACACGACTGCAAAGCAAATCGACGGTACGGGAACGGGACGTACCTTGCCGAGGAACGCGGATGATCCACCGAGTTTGGCGATGGCGCAGGCGACGTTGGCGGGGGCGCCACCGGGAGCCTTGACGAACCCGCCAGACTCAGCCAGCGACACCCCGGCAACGTCGGGGACGAAATCGATCAGCATCTCGCCGAAGGACACGACGAGGTTGTTCGCCGACGCCGGTGCGGCTCCGCCGTCTCCTAGAGGCGCCATTGCTCCGCTGCTTGCTGCGAGGTGGTGGACGACGCGAACGCGAAAGAGACCGCTCGTCGGCTGCTGATGCAGTGGTGCACGCGACTACTAGAGAAAACGCACGAGAGGCGATGTGAAGCGGGAGGACGGAGAGGGGAGAGGTGCCTGGTTTTTATAACAGAGGAGAGTTCGCCGACGGAGAGGGAAGAGATTAGGATTAGGATTAATGTCATTATCCGATCGCAATAAAAATAATACCTCGTGTAAATATAATAAATCCTACTTGGAGTAGACAGTAATAAATTCCGATATACTGCTGGTGGGGCCTCTTTGGTGGTCAGTGCGTTCGGTGGTGCGGGGCCCACCGGTCGGTGGGCTCAGATATAGGAGGCCCAACCTTACCCTAATCCTAATTATTTCCTATCTTTCTCCTCAAAACAAGCGCAGTAAATGGTTTACCCGATCCAATCCATCGCCTAGAATTATCCCCTCCTTATAGTTATCCTTTTCACCTTTTCTTCACGCACGCGTTTTTTCCCTCTCTTTTTTCACAATAATAAATAATAATAATATAATAACTTGTAAAAGAAGAAGCACTAAACGGAACGGAACACCGTTGGAGCGTACTACTCGGGTCTACCTTTATTTCATTCATTCTTGTGCGTTATTTTAGCCGTGCATGCACATAAATACGTTAAATTAATTATTAAATCTAGTATTATTATTATTTTGATTGTTGAGCACAAACCTAAAAAAAAATGGATGTGGAGATCTGAGCTGAGCTGGCGCGTCTTTGTTTGGGATTGCAGCAAGCAAAGATGGAGCACGTGCATCGATATGTATCAAGTGCCTGCAGACTGCGATCGAGTAAATCCAGCAGAGCTGCGATCGAACCAGGTGGGCCTCTGCATGCCGAGCTGCGCTTCTAACCATGGACGGGGAGTATGTTTCAACGAAACTAATTAACATGTCTTAGAATTATCATTGTCGTACATGGGTAAGTTGTTCTTATATAAGCACGAGTTGTAAGTATGGGTCACGTGTGGAACATGAAACGCACAAGAACAAATGCAAAGTAAACAAAGGCAGTTGGAAGAATCCCCTAAGATCTTTAAAACCATCTTTAATACTCCATTTCAAATTGTAGCTTTTCTATTTTCAGATTAAATAAATAGATATAATCGGAATTCTGCGCGAAAGGGAAAAACCCAGCATTATTTGTGACGGGCAGAGCCTGTATCTGTTTGGGTCTCGGAGAAACAGCCGGCATGACGACCGACGGCAACGGACGAGCCGTTTCCGATCCGCGTCACCCGGGCCCGCAGACTAGGACAGCGTAACGTAATCCGTCCGGCCCGGAGCTGAGGCATGATCCAAGTCAAATTAACGATCCACGTCAAATTGTACGTACGAGGCATGCATTCTGTTTCTGTATAAGTACGGGTTTCAAGTGTGGCGTTTGGCGCCGGCTCTTGTTTGAGTCTGCAAGCAAAGTGCTCAATTGAATTAGCGGTGGTGGTTTGGACGAAACCATCAATCAATACCGTCGGCTCCTGCTGTCAGTTGGTACCCACCCACACTTGAAAAATATCTGTTTTTTATTTCTAACTCCGGAACCAAATGAGATCGGATCTAGGAAAACGCAGGGCATCCTGATACAGCAATGATCTGCCTGCTAATCCATGGACCAAGGTAACCGGCGAATGTTAACTGCCGACCCGCCGACCACCCGCCCACGGCCCAGGCCCGCCGAAGCCCGCGAGGAAGCCCGCCAGGAGCCCGACCGGAGGGTTGAAGACGGGTGATGTCGCCGCCCTCGCCGTAGCTTCGGGTGCCGACTTTCGCCAGCTTTAGGGTGGAGCTGTCGCCGTCGCCGCCGCCCTCCCCTCCCCTCCATGCCTCCCCCCGCCATAGAAAGGGCCTGGCCGGGGCCTGGCCGCACTGGCCGACACGGCGGCGGCAGGCGGCTCGGCCGGCGGTGAGCTGAGCGGCGGGCGGCGCCGAGCCCGGGCGAGGCACGGCCTCATCCGGTGGGCGCGGGTAGGCGGCGGGGGAGTGAGCTCGTCCATGGCGGAGGGGAGGAGAAAGGGGAGGGGAGGCGGGACGCCCACCGGCGCCCTGGGGCTCGGGCGAGACTCCGGCGAGCCCCTAGGGCGCCGGCGGCGGGGGCGGAGGAGATGGCGGCGGGGAGACTAACGCAGGAAGACTAAGGGCGACGGCCGGCGCGCTGGGCTGTTAGTTTGGGCCGAGGGGTCGGCAGCTAACACGCCCCAAGGTAACCGACCTACAGTGCTGGCTGCAGATCGATGCAGCAAGATCTGCCTGCTAATCCTTGTTTTTGCGTGGTTGCGTAACTAAGAAAGAAAACAAAGTAACATTAATTAGAAATATCATGGTTCAATTCATAACTCTGCATTGCATCATGTAACGATCATAGCAGCTCGTTGCTGCTAATTGTACAAAGTTGTTTCTTGTCCAAAAAAAAAAAAAAAAAAAAAAACGTGTGAGTGGGAAGTCGCCGCTCGGAAGGCCCAACCCACTTGCTTCCTTTCTTTTTACCAACGGCCCGACAATTAGTTTTGCATTTAGACGGCCCACTTTCCCAGCATTTAGAAGCCCACAGAATAGCCCATCCCTACCTACTATTAGCAGCTGCTGCTGCACCGCGACTCCGCGAGCGAGGAGAGAACCTAATCGCCGGCGCCGCCGCCGCCGCCTTCGCTTGGGCAACGGCCAGAGCGGCCTGAGAAAGAGTCGGTGCCCGCGGTGTTCCCTTTGTCGTTCTACGCCGTACGTCCGTTGTTGAACAAGATGCGCCACCTCAATCGCTACGTGCACCTGGTTACCAGCAGCCGGCGCGGCCACATGTACTCACTGAGGCGCATGGACGCCTCCAGGCTCTTCTACCCATCGACGGCCGAAGCGGAATCAGCCGCGGCGGATCAGGCCGGCGCCCTTGGACCAATGGGAGCGGATGCACTAGGATGGATGCCGCGAGCGAAGCTGGAGCGCCGCATCCACTTCCAGCCGCCAAAACCACACGGCTACGGCTACGGCGACGGCGCGCGCTACGGGCTCGGCGACGTCTTCGCGCGCGCTTCGGCGGCGGCGGCGGCAGCAGGATCCTCTGCGCCGAAGCGGCGGGCCATGCCGCCGTGTATGACGCCGATGAGCGGTCCTTCGTCGGCGTGCCGGCGATGAGCTCGCGTAGGCAGCGTAAAGTGCGTCGCGGTCTCTGTCCCACGCGACGGCGCCGAGGTTTGGGACTGGCCGGAGTCGGACGACGACGACCCTTGTGGACTCAGCGCATGGCTCGGCGCACACGGCCTCTACGTCCTGGACATGTTCACGGACCACGAGCGCTGCTTCGAGGTGCTCGCGTACCATGGCGACCTCGGCGGCGGGTGGAAGTGGACTCCGCCCCGCCGCCGCCGTTCGAGTACGAAGGTCCTGGCAAAGCAGGCGGGCGCACACCTTACGCTGTGGTCGGTGACGGCGGCACCACCATTTGCGTGTCCACTGCTACGGCGACCTACGCCTTCGACACGGTGAGAAGCGAGTGGAGCAAGTACGGCGACTGGGTGCTGCCCTTCTCGGGCAAAGCCGAGCACGTCCCCGAGCTCGGCCTCTGGTTCGCCATGACTCGCTATGGCACCAGCCTCTACGCCCTCGACCTTTCCGGTGCCGGTGACGACGACGCCAGCTGCCGCCCGCCGGCGCTGTGTGACGTCGGGCTTCATCTTGAGCTGCGGGACGACGTGGACCTGCGCGATGGTGATCAGGCCGTCGTCAGCCTGGGCGCTGGAAGGCTCTGCGTCGCCAGGTTCTTCGCTATTAGGAATGACGAGCACTGGTTCGACAATCCCATCGGCGTCTTCACCGGCGTGCAGGCGGTTCGTGGCAAGGACGACGGCCGTCTCCGGGTGATCACGCACAAGTCGGAACGCTTCGACGTGGAATCCTTCGTGCACCTGCTGGTCTGAATTGAACTGAAGAAATCACTGGACTGGCCAGGCCAGGTCTTCTTATTGAGCAAACATTCAGAAAGTCTCTAATTCTGAACCAGAGAAACTGGTGAAACTAGGCAAAAGCGATGGGACCGCTTAGTCTACTCGACGTCCATCACCTCGCTTGACGGCCACCGACGCCGACCTTTCCCTAGAAAGAGGGTCCCCATTTCTGTGTGGATCCGTGATTACAAGAACTTGTTCTTTTCCATCCCAAATTATAAGTCGTTTGACTTTTTTTTGGCTTCAAGTTTGACCATTCGTTTATTCAAAAAATTTGTGCAAATATAATCAAATTTATGTCATTCTTCAAGAACTTTTATTAATAAAGAAAGTCATAGCAAAAAAGAAGTGATATTTTACACAAATTTTTGAATAAGACGAGTGATCAAACTTGTTGTCAAAAAAAAGTCAAACGACTTATAGTTTGGAATGGAGGGAGTATTAAACTACATGGATCTTTTAAATTAATTATTAAGTATTATGATTTTTTTTTTGAGAATGACACAAGATAACGCAGACGCCACAATACGCACGCACACTCATCCCTATGAACACACATACGCAAACCCTACCCCTATGAGCACCTCCGGCGACCGGAAAGCACCCGCAGATCCGAGATTCTCGAAGTCACCATTGGCGCCGTCGTCGACGGAACGCCGCTACCACTTAATGCATAACGCTGGAAAATCCCGAAAATCCCAAGAAAAGGTGCGAGCACCGCGATTTGAAACCCTGTGGGTAGCGCCCCAATTGGACCGCCCTACCATTGGACTACAATGATTTAGCACAAACCTGAAAAAAGATATGGAAATCTGAGATGAGCTGGGAAGCCATTCAGTGAATTGAACTTAGCGATGGGGAGTTTGGGGATTGAACTTAGCGATGGGGAGCTAGGGGGAAGGCAAAGGTAAACAGGAAATGTTCTGCTTGTCTATAAAGATGGTTTAGATTTTTTTAATGAACTACAAAAGTCTCTCAATAGAGATGTTCTGTTTTTCCGAAATCCCCGAACAATCTCTCGGGTAGTTCACTTGTTTTACACCAAGTTTCTATTTGTCTCTGACCAAAAGTTCAAATCCCTTAAAACCCTTTCTATTTGTCTCTGACCCAAAGTTCAAAATCCCCTAGAACCCGCGAAAATCTTTTGTTTTGCTCTAAATTTCTCATTCTCTGACCGATCAAAAGTTCAAAATCCCTTCTTCTTTTTTTTTTTTTTTTTGAGATTACACAGTACAACGTAGACGCCAACACGCACGTACACTCCATATAAAACACACGAAAATCTTATATTGTACTAAATTTCTCTCTGACCGATCAAAAAGTTCATTGTCCCCTTGTAAGCAACCGCCGTTCTAAAAAAAGATGAAACTTACAATTGTGTCATGACTTCTATTGATCACTCCAATGTGCTAATATTGTTCTCTGAATGAAAACAAAAAATATCAACAGACGTTTAGAGTTTTTTTTCGCATGTCCAGTTTATTTTCAGTGCTCCATGGCAGGAGTCTTGTTAAAGAGTCTTTTGCAGGTGTGAGTCTGATGTTCCTGTGTGTTATCGCAAAACTGGTTGGTTTTGCCCAGTTATAAAAACTCTGTTATTGGCTTTCTTAAAAGCCGAGTTAATCTCCATTCTAGGAAAACAGACGTTTATTTTTAATAAACTGAACCCGCTAAATTCTCAATAGACATTTAGTTTTTTTCTGAACAGAGATTTAGTTTTTATTTTATTTCTGAAAACCAGACAATTTTTTTCTCTGCAGTCCACTACAAAGTTTCTGTTTAAGTCATTGAGCTTTCAAAAAGTTCAAAATCCATATGATTTTAGAGTTCAACCGTCACTATTTAAAACATGCAGCCGAGGTGTTGTTGGGCTGCCGCACATAAAAGATGTTAACCTATCAGATATCAGGTACCAAATGCAGTTGCAAGGTCCAATCGTACAATCAAAATTTCTGCATCTCCAATCAACGAGCGTAGAGTTGATTACACATTTTTGTGATGCTGTGATGTTTCACCAGCACTGCGTAGGATTGAAAAACCCGGTACATGTTTTAAGGTCGATGTTTTCTTTGTGATGCTGTGATATTTTCTGCTCTGATGCATTGTCGCACTCACCACCCAGCAATTTGACATAGCTTATATAATCTCCCCAGCCGAAAGAAAATATTCATTGCCTCAGCAGGTTAAGACAGAACGATAGTAGATCCCTAGTTCAAACTGCTACTACAGCTCTACAATTAACATAGAGACGAAGCCACCAGAAGTCCGGGCAAATCAAGCTGGATGAGGCATGGAGATCCACGCACCTGCACACAACGCGAGTAGCTATATGAGTCCAAAAAAAAATATATGCGATATACAATTGCAGTATATGTTTGAAACATAGTACTACAGCCGAGAAAAAAATTAATCTGAAGGCAGGACCTCCTGTTATTATACAATCCATTTATGGCTTAAAGTAGGCGAAGTACCCAAACATATTAACTGTGAGTGAAACAAGCAATTTAATCACCGATACCGAGTGCATCGTGAAATGAGTGATAATTATTTGACAAGCACGAGGCAATAATTGTATCGTTAGATGAACATGATCTGTAAACATATCAAACTAACCTGCCTATTGATATCACTTCTTAAGTAACAGATTTCGGAACTCCTCATTTGATTTCAACTCCCCTGTGCCCTCTGGTTTCTTCTCATCCTTGTTGGTCCACCCAAGAGGTTTAACCACGGCTCGATGCAAAAAAGGGTACTCTTCCCCGTGGTTTTTGCATCACCCTTGGGTACTTCATTGTTTGGTCCACTGGATCCTGTTGCTTTTGCATCATCACCACCACTCTGAGGTAAATTATCTGCAGAAAGGAATATGTTACAAAATTCGGATAAGTAGAGAATCTGAAGTTATGTACATGTAGCCCAGACCATAAGTGACAATATAGTACATGCAGAAATGGTGCAACTCTCTTGTAGTATATAGTTCTAGTCTGATGCACATGCACAGAAGATACACCACTCTACTAAAGAAAATCATATGTGCAGTTTATTCAATCTTCAAATTTCGGTGGCTAAGTAACTAACTAGTATTTTTGAGATTTATTTTCAAAACATCGGCATATAGCTTATGGAGCCTGTCTGTTTCCATCCAATACCTACTAATGAGCTGGCACCAATATTCTCTATCCAGGGACAATATATAGCAGTTCTGAAGTTTTTAATCCTTTTTGTTTTTTAAGTATTTGTTTGCTTTAGGTTGATCCATTCATGCAACTTTGAAAATATAAAAAATGTCAGATACTGAATGTCTTCCACTGGCAAAGAACGCATACCCTGGTTTGTTTGACCTGCTTTCATGGCTCTTCTTACCCTTGCTTGGATCTGATCGTGCGATACTCACTTTCTTTCCAAGCAACTTCTGCTTGTTTTTCTTAATAGCTGCCTCAAGATGCTTGTTGTCTGAAAAGTCCACATAGGCCAACCCCTGTAAAAATAATAAGGGAATACAAATCAACAAAAATTATAATTCAAATTCGTTAGTAACACTTAAAACACGACGACTCAAATTTTCTGTACCTAAAAGCAATACACATGAACATAAACAGAAAGCAAGATGGTGTTAGTGCTAGCACTAACGACAGGGCACATTAAAATGCCCTGATCACACCTTCACGAGGACCATTTGAAAAAAAACACCCTGGCGGGGTAAGAGAGCCCCTGAGCATTTTGCTAAGACATTCTCATGCATATTGAGAAAACCCCAAAACCCTGCTCCACAGACAGACCCGAGAATTTTGCTAAGACATTCTCATGCAGGCCGAGGAAACCCCAAAACCCTGCCCCACCCAAACACAGCAGTACCATAGCCCATATGAGAACAACCACGACTGGGGGCCAGACCTTAGACCTGTGCTTTGGCGTGGGACAGACAAGGGGAATTTTTAACCCAACCTCATTCGGCTCCCCACAGGGACGGGAGTCGAACAGAGGACCTAAGGAATGCTACTACAGCCACCTAACCAACTCAGCTAGATGCCCTTTCGCTATTTGAAGAAAAATAGTCTTGCACATTTGGGAAATACCGAAATACAGCAACAAAATGGTGAAAACATAAAGTCCACTAGAGTCAATTTCCATGAACACTTATTGGCAACCTGACTCTGCAATTTTGAACTAGTTATTAAAAAGAGCATCTAGTGGATTTCTCAGCAAGCAACAGCCCCATGTCTTTATCCATCATCGGCAGACTAGGGGTCCTGATTGGGCCGCCCCTCAGCTCAGATGGTAATGTAGGCAGGCTGGGAGTTGGGGCGGTGGAGAATTACAAAAGCTGGACAAGGATGAATGATGTGTTTTTCAGGCAGACAGACTAGGAGGGATAAGATACATTCAAATCTGTACTTTGATACGCCATGTGCTCTTCAACCTAATATTGTAGCGTAGCATAAGAAATACAAACTACCAGAGCATCCAGTGAACTAATCCTGGAGCAAGAAATTCGACTAAGGCCTTATTTATACTGCAGCCAGCAAAGATGCACTGTACAGGTTTCAACAAACAAGCAAAGCATATTACACTAATGGGACATATACCCTTGATTTTTTGGTGAATCTATCCCTCAGCAATCTTATTGCTGTGGCACCACCAATGTCAGAGAAGAATCGCCTGAGATCATCCTCATTTGCCTGTAGAGAGAGGGGTGAGTTAGTTTATTGAATTTTAGAAGCTAAGTGCATCTAAGAAACAGAAAATGACATACCTTCAAGTCAATATTTGACACAAAAACTGTACACTTGTCATTATAGAAGGATGGCTTTGGTTCATTTGAACTTGATTTCCCTATTTGGCTGTCACCATCCACTTTCATCTCCATAGATGCCACAACCTTCTCCCCTGCTGGCTTCTCCAACTTCTACAGCAGTAACAGCACCAATGTGCCCACTTTGTACATTTGATCCTTGGTCATCTGAAGGCATGGTGCTTTTTGGTGGATTTTCTTTTCTTTTCTTAGCAGGGGGCTGTTGTTTATTGGCCATCTTACTTGGTTTTCTTTTTTGAGAGGAATCATTTGCATTAGAATTATCATTGGGGTTAGGGTAAGCCTCAACTTTAGCCTCCTCTTGAGCCTTAAACGCCATAAGCTCCTTCAGCCGAGGGTAACCTGGTCAAATAGAAGGATAATAAGGTGCCGGACTATAGTTGACATGATAAGTTGATAACCCATGCTATCATCAAATGTAGACAGTTCAGTTAGAAACACTTTATCAACTTATAATGGCTAGAACTTTAATCCCTGCAAAGATTCAATAACAAACCCAAGGGGCCCACAACTGACAATTACACATAGGATTTAATCACACACGAAAATCTAAATGATGTCAAAGCTTTCACGATTAATCAAACTTTATGCAGAAGGAACCAGGAATCTTCGAAAAATAAGTTCCCATGGTTATTAATCAATAATTGGTATGCCAGATCTTATATATTGCTCCTTTTCATCAAGTGTGCCAAAAATAAGTGATTCATGTGTAGATGACAAACTGAAGAAACATTCACCGCATGCTAAAGGACCATGCAGGGCACACCAACCCAGTTTAATTTTATGTTCGCAAGAAAAAACAAAATCCAGTTGCAACCAAAAAAGTCCAGTGAGCAAGCAAAACAGAGGAATACCTTCTTTACAGCAAGGTCATAATCATCCAAGGTGCCATTCTCCTCTTCAAATCGTATCCATGAGTGACATATCTCCTAGCAAGTTTCAGATCACAGCATTGGAAATTAAATCATCAGTATTAATGAGAATTATCATGTTCAAACGTCAATACTTAAGCTACTATTTAAGAGGCTGGTTCATAGGCATCAGCAGGAGTACATCAGTAGCTACATAACACAGGAACCCAGGAAGTGTCAATGCAAGTAACCATAAATATTCTCATATTTGTTTGAGAAGAGGTTACCTCTGATCCAGAACCAGCAAATCTTTTGCGGTAACATTGCCTATAAAAGGATCTCGCCTCATGTACATGACCCATTTCTATCTCCATTGAAATGTACTGCTCCCAAACTTCAAAAAACAGACCCACTGGAAGAATAATAGCTGATTTAGGGATGTCAAGTAAAAAGAACAAAAGAATAATTAGCAGAATAAAAACTAAACCTTTTCTTGATTGCATTTTCCCAAACTCCACGAGCTGCAGAAAGATCTTTGCCAAGACTACGCTCTAGTTTGGCCCAATAAGCATATAAGCACAGTAACTCCTTGGTATCTAGCTGAGATGAGAGAAATTCTGCAGCATCCTGATATTATATGACATTATTAATTATAGTAAGAACTAAGAAAATGTGTGAATGATGAGGTGATAGAAATAATGTACCGTTAATGTCTGCCTAATCAGTTGAAAATCCAACCCATCAGAAATCCTCCGCCTTAAACCATGAACTCGAGTAAGATAAATATTGAGATACTGCAATTGTTCAGACATCCAAATAAAGATAAATGAGAACCACTTCCCACCAGATCAATAAACAAGCAACAAAAGTTGGAGAGAACAATTTCTTGACGAAGTCATATGTTTTTATGTATAAAGTTTTTTCTCTCGAACATGCAGATGCAGGAGAGCTGCATATCATTTCATTATAAGAAAGTCTGAAACAAAAAGGAAAAAATCCCCAACACTCACACAAATAAACACCCACAACACTCTAGAAGACTAGAACAAAAATAAACCATGCACATTCTTGCTCACCTCTTGTATTGTTGAAAAGGAACATTGTATTGCCCTTTCAAATACCTAAAAGCACATACAAGCACGCACATTTAGCTCCAATTATAAATAAACTAAAACAGATGAAGACAAGTAACATTCTTCTAAAACTACAAAAAGAGTACATAACAAAAGAAATGCAGTGAACACATTAGACACTCACGATATACAGTGTAGTTTATAGAACTTACATGCTGCAGCTCCTCTTCAGAAGCATGAATACGCTCCAGAGACAACAAATAATGGACCCATAGCTCACCAACCCATGTACAATTTCTTGTGGCTCTGTAATAAACACTTCTGAGTATAGAAGGCACCTGCATAAAAAAAGCATCTCTTGATACTATCTATAAAGAGAAAAATATTATCACGATTGAATCTATGACAACAACAACAACAACAACAACATAGTCTTTAGTCCCAAGCTAGTTGGGGTAGGCTAGAGCTGAAACCCATAAACGATTGAATCTATGACCAAAGAAAATTTTAAAATGACCTTCAGGGTTCTATCCAGGTAACTTGTATATCCCATCCATATATCACTTGAAACAGGAAGTCTCGAAACAGCTCGCTCATACAGGGCTTGAACACGTGCAGGGTCACCAGAAGATTCCTCAAATTCGATGTATTTCTGTTTCATCCACGAAAAACAACATTGAGTTTACTGATAACAAGAATTGGGTAAGTAAATGGCAATGAATTTGGTGCAATAGCACTTGAAAAAAAAAGAGTAAGCACCATATGAAACTTAAGCATGGGAAGACTGTAAGGTGGCAAGGTACCTAAGGTACCGAATAACTCACATTGTGTCATTCACAATACAAGGGGCAAGCTGATTCCTTTTGGTTTCCAAATAAAAAATTCTCCTCAAAAAGTTTATCAGGCAGGGCCATGGATCAAAGCATAAACAATTGGAATAAAGAAACCAAATTTTAAAGGACGGAACTGAAGAATAAAATGTTTTTTTCCAGCAAGATCCTCAAATGAAATTGTAAGTCTAAAATGTGAAACAAGCCACCAAAAACAGAAATTGGGTAAAAAACGAAAATCCAAAGAAAACAAGTTTTTCAGCACAGATGTAACTTTTGAACACAAGTTCAAGACAGGAGAACTGCTCAGAGTCTCGGCTAGACCTTTAAAAAAACGCAGGAGAGCTGTGTTTCATTGTATTAGAGTCTGACAGACCTGATTTAAAAAATATCCAACGAAATGACACACTAATAGGTATGCACCTCAATTATCAAGTAAATAGTAGCAGGATGAACTGTAAACAAGGTTTTAAGTTAAGCAATGACAGATCATAAATTATGTTCAGCATACCACAAATTCCTGCAGTTTGTCAGCTTCAGATGTGCCTGCATTGCTTAGTTGATCCTCGTATTGCTTCCTTTCATTATACATATCATTGGCCTTTTTGTAAGCAGATACGACATTTGAGGGCACACCATCAAAATCTGTACCTGGATCATTTGCATTCCCTTGCTCGGCCTCCCAGCTCTTATACTCAGCAAGTGTAGATTCCATATCAGCCAAAGGAACAGATAACTGGCGGTGGAATAGTTTTTTGCGTGATACGCTGAACTTGCTTTTCCCTCTCCTCATCATTGGCATCAGAAATGGTGATCAAAATGGCCATCTCATATTCTCTATAAGCTGCCCACAGTTTGCTGCCCTCAGTAACATGCAGCCCACCAGCGGTAATAGCACTTTCAAACAAATTTCTCATCTTGGAGAGGCCAGAAGGTGTACATTGAGACACCCGATTGATCATGTTCTTCAACATAATCAAGGTAATCCCGCCATAGCTTGATGGACTGCAATGTCAGAACCACCACAGTAAGTTAGCATTCCACAACCCACATGCTCAATGCTTTAAACAAAATATCACAATAACAATCGAATATACCAGGTATTCTTGCACCCCACGCTCGTAGAGCTTTTCAATATCACCAAAAGATTCCTCACTGCGACAACCCAAACAAGACAAAGGAAACTACAGAATGAAACTTATTTTCCCACGATTGAACAGCACAGCAGTGTTTTAAGCACAGACTGCACACAATTCAAGTACTTCATGAAGGTGTAAATGTAGAAAACATTCACAAACCTTGAGCTCAATGAGATCTCGTCCTTGGCCCACTCCTGCCACATCTTCGGGGTTAGAGGAAAGTACTTGTTCATCTCCTCCCTTGCCGTACGAAGCTTCTCAATGTTACCTGACTTCCTCAAGCACTGGATATACTGCAAGGACAAACACAAAACACTCACCAACAGCAGGCTAACAGTTCAGGAAGCTTATCAATCTCAATTAACAGTGACCTCCATCTCCATGCAAGGCAAGCAAATAATAACAGCTACAAACACAGGGAAGCATTCCAGTTACCCATGACTAGGCAGACAATCCAGTGACAAGATTCCACACTCTATTTCTCAAACAGAGCTCACCACGCACACCAAAATCAGCATTCAAATGGCCCCAACTATAGACTAGCAAATACTTACTAAGATCCAATTCGTAAGAGCACGCAATAATTCCAACCCTACGAAAGCTACTAGCAGATGCCCCCAACCTAACACTAGTGGCTAAACCACTTAAAAACCCTAGCGCGCCATGGCAGCCCGAGAGGGGGTGGAGCGCGGGAGTGAGGGTGAAGGATACCTGCACGTGGGTGTCGTAGTCGAGTGGCTGCTCCTGTAGGGTTTTCTCTAGGGCCTGGATGCGGAGCTCGTCGTCGGCGGCGGCTCCCTCGTCGTCGGAGTCGGAGTCCGACGAGTCCGAGTCGGAGCCCGACGGCGCAGCGGCATCAGGCATCTCCGCGTCGTCCCCGCCTCCTCCACCTGCTGGCTCGGGCGCGGGCTTGGGCGCAAGCGCGGGCGCCGCCGCCTCCGGCAGCTCCTCTTCCGTCGCCATGTCTCTCGTGTGCCAATGTGCGCGATTCGTTTTCCCAATTCTAGAATTTCCGGACAAGGGCGGTTCACGAATTGATTTCTTTTTTAAGAAAGAAAACCCTGTCCATTTAGATTATAAAACAGCCTGGGACTTATATTATTATTAAAAAAATAAAATAAATGACTTATTTACCCAAACATTTACAGACTTATTAGTCATAGAAATTGTAAGTCACTTGTAGAACATTTTCTCTTCTTTTTTCAAACTTCTTATAAGTCATTCATTTTCTTTTTTTTCACCCCGATTTACAAGTCACTTGCGTACCAAAACAGATATGACTTAAGTTACCGATTTTTTAGTCACTTGACTTAACAAGCCACCTAAAATCACCTGATTCATAGAAATCAAACAGGGTCTAAATAGGTCAGTGGCTTCTTGCATCATTTTTTTTAATAAATGGTGTCAGAATACTCAACAATATATGTATGTAAAGCTTTCCTTTTTTTTTTATTGTAGTTTTAGATTATTTAAGAGCTTAAATATTCAGGCCTTGTTTAGTTTTTCATAAGTCGTGACTAAAATCAATGACTTTCAAGTCATGGCCGTTTTGGTTACAAGTGACTTATAAGTTATGGTGAAAAAGAAGAGAAAATTAGTGACCTATAAGTTAGGGGAAAAAAAAGAGAAAATAATTGCAAGTGACTTATAAGTCCCATGACTTAATAAGTCCCTACTTGTCCAAGAAAAATAAGTCACTTACTTTACTTTTTGACTTATAAGTTACATGACTTGTGGAAACGAAACAGCCTTTTAATCGATGACGTAGATAATTTATAAGGTCCGCAAAACCATGTTAGCCAAAAGCACGCTAAAAAATTCATTTTAAAATATAAAGTCTTCTTATTGTTCTTCAATTTTTTTAGATTACACAAAGGAGCTCAACAATTGAGCAAAAATAAGATAGGTAAAACATGATAATATTAAAGTTCCAAATGCCACGGTAGACCAACACAAAATTCGTGTTTTAGAATGGTTAGTAGGGATTATGGTCGTTTTAAGTTGGAGGGACTTATGATATACTATGTCATTAGTTGAGTTTTTTTTTTCTTCTAGAGTCAGTGGCAAATTCAGTAATAAAATGAACTTCATTCTTCTACTTGCTCGTGTAAACCATACCGGAGCAGCCACTCGACTACGTGACAAGCCATTGTAATTTTGTTTTTAACATTTGTGTTTCGAGATGATAGTTGTTCACAAATATAAACATGGATAAGAGCTAGTGAAATAAAAAGAAATCCTTCTAGTTATGACAACTTGGTAATTTGTGTTGTGGTGTATACCTGGTTGCAACCGTTGAACATATCAAAGAGTGATAAGATATCAATCGTCTAATAAACAACAATAACATTATTGACTTTTTTTTTGTCATGGCATGCCTTGTTTGTGGCATCCTTCCATCCATTCATTCACCCTCCACATGAGTTCCGTGCGAAAATTCACATGTTCTAGTAGATTCTAGACTAGATGTACTAGACGGTTGCAATTTGCTCTTTTATAAACGAGAAGCTGATGTAATACATTTATCTGCTATATATATATATACAAATATATCACATAATTTTTGCGATGGAGACCTTCAACCGTTACTAAAAAAATAATTTACTCACATCCATACAAGTATATACCCGTATTTGCATCCAAGCCCTTCACAGTCAAATCCAGGGACCTCACTGTAAAATCCCCAAATCCTCGCGTCCTAGGGGAACCCTCCTCACTCTCGCCTGTGGGTGGGGCCGCTCGCTCTCAATTGTTCTTCCCTTCGGCATTCCATTTCCACCGCGCCCACGGCCCACCGGAAGGAAGAGAAGTCTCCAGTCTCACGCCGTCTCCAGTCTCACGCCACGGTTTCGCACGAGCAAATCCCGCCGCCTCCTCCCTCCCCGCGCGCCCGTTTCCCATCCTCCCCGGAGCACGAGGCGAGGCGAGGCGACCCGGGCCGCCGGATATGGCGCCGGCGGCGCCGGACGGCGGGGCCGAGTCGCAGCGGCAGGCGGACCTGCTCAAGCAGGAGGGCAACGCCTTCTTTCAGGAAGGAACGACTCAGCGCCGCCATCGACGCCTACACCGGGGTAAGCCTGACTGACTGACTCACTGATTCCCACCGCTCACGGCGGCTGGATTCTACGCCTGATTCGCGTGTTGCGCGCTTGCCGTTCCAAATTACAGTAGGCGTCAGTTCTGTTCCCCTGTTCGATCGATGCGATGTGGAGTGAGTTACAAGTGTGGTGCGCAGCATTTTGCTGAGCGCGGCCGTGTGTCTGGCGCGTCTCGCTGACAATTTCTCTGAATCTATGCTGGATTATCGGAGACTGCTTCCAGAATGGTACTGTGTAGTAACTGTGGCCTGGTGAATTGGTTTTTTGGTGTTGTCACGGCTGTCCAGAATGGTTCACGTGATGTGTTTTGCCTCTTGTGTTGAAGAAAACACTTGAGGATTGAAGACGGTTAGTTAGTTACCTGGTGATGTAGGCTTATTTGTGGGCACTGGTTAGGTGGTTTGATTACTGTTTTTTAAATATTGCTTCCTGCTGTATGGAGTAGTTTGTTTCCTGCGATGGGAGAACAGAGATACACTATCTGCTGAGAGTTGCTGTGCAGCAATGCAGGTTGCAGAGAATTTTACCTTTAAAGCTATTTTGGGGTTGTGGCTAGGCAATGCTAATGTGCTGCCCTTTGTTGTTTGCTAGACATTTAATGTTATGCAAGGAAATGGATCAAGAGGGGTTACTGGGAGAGGTACGGAATTGAATGGAGAGTTGATAGAGAATTTTCCCAATCTTTTGCCAGGGTGTACAAACATCATAGGCTTCTAACAATTGTATCCTTGCAAACCACTGACTTATTGAAAACTGATTCTGGATTAAGGAGCATGACATCAGATGAGTTGGGTTTACCCAGTCAGCTAAGGTTATATAGCCTACCTCTCGTTACCTGGGTAGCCGCTTTTGTCTGGCATTTCCATGAAACTGATGTCAGTTGTAGTAAATGCACATACATAGTTGAATCAATGAACACTGAATGTTAGTAAAACAGATGCCATCTGTAGTTCAAACCCTGTATATCTTGCACATCCCTTGCTAACTTCATTGCCTATTTTCGTGACAGGCCATAACTCTCTGCCCAAATGTTGCAGTGTACTGGACCAACCGAGCACTTTGCTATAGGAAGCGGAAGTATGTAAATTGCTAGCCCCTTTGTATTGTTTCGGGTTATTGATCAATTTGGTGCACAATCTGTCAATCTGAGTGTTTGCATCGTATTGTGTTCCTATCTAAATGGCCAGTGAGTGGGCTAAAGTTGAGGAAGATTGCAGAAAGGCTATCCAGCTTGACAGCCAGTCTGTTAAGGTGAGTGGTTGCCTTGACTTGTCTTTAATTATCATGTATGCAGTTTTTGTTCCCATCTGATCTTGGGCATATAAAAAAATATCAAGAAAGCACTCTGTGCATATAATATACATTGTTTTTCGCGATAAGGAAAGTACTTGTAATTCCATCAAAATTCTTCATTGATCAAACATGTAATAGAGTCGGGTATACCAGTATCGCACCTCTTGCACATATCCACGTGCTAGCTGAGTTAGGTTCCATTTGGTATTGCAGCAACGAGCTTTTTGTCAAGAAATAGGATGAACATATGATCCACTAATTTTCATTTGTATTGCGTTTTTATGATCTATTCACATTCACTCATGGGCATACTCCAATGCAAGTGATAACTAAAAATATATATTTTAGATCCAAAACAAAACTATTTGTTTGGAACTGTTGAGGTTCTGTATGTTAACTTGATTGTTCGATGTAGAACAATATGGAACTGGCCTTAATTTCACATGAAACTGCTGGTTGCTAAGATGAAGGTGCACTTGAGAACAGGATACTATATTAACTCAGTTGTTGATCTTGTTCTGTTTACCTCTTGCAGCTTGAATTGAATGTTCTAGAAGTCTGATTTGCCAATAGGTAGAAAGTCATTTGTGTTTGTTATTTGTTTGATGTTAAAGTATTACGAAAATGGGGGCAGAATTCTAGATTTAGCAGATGGATCTCCTTGACACAACATGTAGTGATTACCTGATGACGTATTCAATAAGATGTGCTTCATACATGTGCATGGCTTATTCCAAGATTCTTTGACTTCTTCAAGGGAGCCTGTAATATATGTTTATGTTTATAGTTACATCTTGGGATGCAATATTCTGGAGTCAAGGGAAGGAACATATAACTCAAAATCAAACACCACAGAATCTGTTTGCTGTTTGCAAACTTCAGTCCTTCTGAACTCACTTTGATCATTTTGAACTGGACTTGATTCACTGTTGAAATTGAGGTGCTACTGCATTTCATTTTCAGCATAGTTATGTTTTTCCTGGATGAGCAAAACATCACGTTTATCCTATCCAACAATGTTAGTACTCCTAATCTCGGCTTAAGATGATAAATTGCTTACTATGTTGGCAGGCTCATTACATGCTCGGGCTAGCTCTTGTCAACAGTGAACGATTGTCTGAAGGAATAAAAGCACTGGAGAAGGTACCCCCCTTCTCGCAAGCATGTGTCTGTGTGCTTGCATTACTTTGCTAGTTTGATGTTTAACTTATACTCAGTTTTGAACATTCATTTTACCAATCATCAACCGTTGCCTTCTTTTTTTAAACCTGTATCAAGTATCAAGCTGAGCTCCCCACGGTGACTTGCTTCATGGTGGGCTGATGATCCAATTTATTCCTTTGGTTCTAGTATCGATTTTTTTTTGGTATAAATTAAGGACTTAAGCTGGTTGCTCCTGCTCCATCTTGTCACATACAATGTTAGCTGTCTAGATACAGGATTGGTAAAAGAGTGTTGAGCACCATTTTAACAAAATATTATCATCCGGATATGATGTCCTTGTTTTCTTTCGATCTGCTAAAGACAACAGCCCTGACCTGTGTCTGAATGATGTTAAATTGACAATTAATCAGCACATATAAAAACAGTGAAACTATGATTTCTAGTACCACCTCTACTGCAGTTGTCTCATTGGACAAATTATGTTGTTTGGGTTAGAAATTTAGAATTCAATTGCTCTTTATTCCATTTTTAATGATGATCAAAACTTTTCAAAACTAGTCCTTGGAGCTTGGAAGGGGTGCACATCCTGCAAGCTACATGGTTGAAGAGATCTGGCAGGAGCTTTCTAAAGCAAAATACATCGAATGGGAGAGCTTATCAAGGGAGAGAACCTGTCAGCTGGATAAGCTACAGTGCGTGACGAATTTCTCTTTTCTGGACAGGGATATACACATACTGTAGTACTCTTATGTATCTGCCCCTTGTTTTCCAGGATAGCATGTAAAGAAGCCATAAGGTGTTACAACAGCATTGGTGGCCCACACACAGGTTTGCCAGTAGAATTCCTAAATGAGCTCGACGAAGTTTTCAAGAAGGCTGCAAAAACTGATACTCCAGCAGAAGTACTACACTGCGTCAGACAACATTTACTTTGGCCGTTTTGTCTGGTCTAATCACTCAGCTTATCTTATTTGCAGGTTCCTGACCATCTCTGTTGCAAAATTACACTTGATATCTTCAGAGACCCAGTGATCACCCCAAGCGGGGTTACTTATGAGAGGGCTGTACTTCTTGACCACCTTCAAACGGTAACCGACACTATCAATAATTTCTTTGCAAAGCACTTGTGCTTTACATATCAAACATACACACTTTGTAAATTTTTATAGGTGGGGAAGTTTGACCCCGTGACCCGTGAGGCACTAGAACCACACCAGCTGGTTCCAAATCTTGCCATCAAGGAAGCTGTAGATGCATTTTTGAGCGAGCATGGCTGGGCTTACAAGATTAGATGATTGATTTTACATATATTGGGCTGGAGGTAAGATTAGCAAAAACAGGTTTTGTCTACTGTCGGATTTGACGGTGGGAATTTTGTTTACTGTTGGGGGGCGCATTTTAATTAATCTGGGATGGCTGTGTACAGATTCACCTTCTCCAGTTGTTGATCTGCCTGTACAGATGAGATGCTTGTTATGATATTAACTGTAACTGTAAACAGTACACAGTGGAAGTGAAGTTGAATGTCTGAATTCCTAACTGCTGTTTTATAGGGAATTGGTAGGATTCTGTAGGGTTTATCTGATGTAGAACTGCTTGCCCACTAGTAAGAGCCAAGAGGGTGGGGAAAATGGTGACTCGAGCTGATTTGATCACAATCATATCTTTTGTTTATGAACCATGGTGTGTGAAGGTTAGAGTTATTTATTACTAAAAGGTGCCTCTTCTAGTTGAGGTTCCCAAGCAATCCCATTCGCAAGCAAAAAATGGCTACAGGAGCTTGCCATAGGTCTGCAAGTGTGTCTCCTTTAGAGCACCACAGGTGGGTGCAACAAGGAAATGCAGCAGTTGCTGTGGCTTTGCATAGAAGGGTCAATTTCAAGAAGCCAGCAGGTGGCTGCTTTGGGGAGACGAGTGATCTGATCCTGACTGCATCTTCAGTTCTGAATCTGAGATCCCTTTCTTTTTTGTGTGTGTGAGCAGTGCTAAATTGATCTGGGAAAACAGCATCAGCTGGCTCGTACCTACGGTGCCTTAATGTCAAAGCACCCATGGTGGAGAGCTGAGCTGACTGCCTGTACAATGCAGCACACATGCGGGCTCTTTTCACGGGGACGCAAAGGCATTGTTCCGTCGTGGCATGGCAAAGTCTACGTCTCATTCATGACCTTTCATCACAAACAGAACTACACTGGATCGGCCGTGTTCAGCGAGGCGTGCCAAAACGGCAAGGTGTACTACGTATGCGTTGACTACCACTGCATGTTGCAGTGCAGGTTCAGGCTGGGGTGACATGGCCATTGACCGATGCAAGCTCTCAGCCACTCAGCAGTCTCTGAAATCCTCCGACTCCAGATAAGAAACCTGACAAGTTGTTGATGAGGCCGGCCATGGATCTCTACTTTGCTCGCTCTTCAAGCAACAGCTCGGCTCAGTTGCTCCTTCCCTGATCATCACCTCACCTATGGAGTAAGAGTACCAAGTCCATACTCACCGAAACCACGCACCTAGGCTGCTATAAACACCACCATGGCAATGTCGACACTGCTTATGTGCAAGAACTAACTGGATCGACGACATTGCTGTTACACCACCATGGGGAGCATGGACTACGACAACGACAAGAAGCCCAGGGAGCATCAGATGAGGAAGTCGAGGACCATGCTCCTGCTCCTCGTCCTCACCAACTTGGCCTCCATCCTCATCTTCTCCGGGGCCGGCCACGCCCACATCGGTCGGTACTACCCGACCGTCATCCAGGTCTGGAGCTCAGCGAAGCTCCTCCGCGAGCTCAACGTGACGGGGCTCGCCATGGCCGCCAGCCACGCCGAGGTGATGGACCTGTCGGGCCGCCTCACCGCGGCCAACAAGGTCATGGAGGCCTTCCTTGGTGGCAAGGCCGCCACGCGCGACATGGAGGCGGCGCGGGAGGAGCAGCGGGGGAGGCGGCGGCTGGTGGGCTGTGGCAGCGGGACCAGAACCTCGCCGACGAGCTGAAGCTGGCGGTCGGTCCGCACAGGCTCCCGCATAAGCGCCTGTTGATCGCCGGCGGCGGCGACGCGGTGATGTTCCCGGCGCTGGGGCAGGCGTGTCACCGGTACCGGGACGAGCTGCAGCGGTACATGAACTACACGGTGGGGGGGAGTGTCCCTCCGACGAGGTGTCCACGCAGCGGCTGATGCTCAAGGGGTGCGAGCCGTTGCCGCGTCGACGGTGCCGGCCGCCCACCCCGGCGGGGTACGTGGAGCCGACGCCGCTGCCGGCGAGCCTGTGGTCCATCCCTCCTGACACCAGCATCGTGTGGGACGCGTACACGTGCAAGAACTACGGCTGTCTCGTGAACCGCGGCAAGACCAAGGGTAGCTACGACTGCAAGGACTGCTTCGACCTTCGCGGCCGGGAGAAGGACCGCTGGGTCCGCGTCCGTCGCCCCGGCGAGAATAAGCAGGCCTCGGACGACGACGAGCGGAACTCGCTCGACTACACCGTCGACGGCGTGCTGGGGTTGGTGCCGAGAGGCAGCGTGCGGATCGGGCTGGACATCGGCGGCGGGTCCGGGACGTTCGCGGCGCGGATGAAGGAGCGCGGCGTCACCGTGGTGACCACGTCCATGAACTTCGACGGGCCGTTCAACAGCTTCATCGCGTCGAGGGGTTTGGTGCCGATGCACCTCAGCGTGGCGAGCCGGCTGCCCTTCTTCGACAGCACGCTGGACGTGGTGCACTCCATGCACGTGCTCAGCAGCTGGATCCCCGACGCCATGCTCGAGTCGGCGCTCTTCGACATCTACCGGGTGCTCCGTCCGGGAGGGGTGTTCTGGCTGGACCACTTCTTCTGCCTGGGGACGCAGCTCGACGCCACGTACCTGCCCATGTTCGACCGGATCGGGTTCAAGAAGCTCCGGTGGCACGCCGGCAGGAAGCTCGACAGGGGCATCCACATGGACGAGTGGTACATCTCTGCGGTGCTCCAGAAGCCCAGGAGGTGATTCACCACGGATGTATGAATGCTTTATCTATTCTTTTCAGATCCAAGAACGACACAACTCGCAACTTTCTGTGTTTACGGTGCTCCTCATTGATTAGTTTTTTCCTCAAACAAAAAAGTTACTGATTAGTGTATGTGTGTATGCATTCAGTTCAACACAAAAGGTTAAACCGGCGACAAAATCAGTCTTACTTGGCAAGTTACATTGGGACAGAAGTGCAGCCAGACAAAGCCTTCAGTAAATTAGATTAATCTCTTGCTAAGGCCGACTGACGTACAAGCAAATCTCTACGCTGACTACCCAACTTGTTCAGCTTCTTGCATGTGAATCTGCTCTAAGTTGACTAACAAGCAAATCAGTAGTGGCGTTTACAGTTTAGGCACACACAACAGACAACCTCTGACCTGATAGGTACATGCATATCTAGGAATCCACATATATAAGGAAACACAAGAGTAGTGATCTCCTACCAACTAGTAATTGCTGATCCAGGAAGATTCAAGAGGCTTTTACCTGTGTACCATTATAAAAAAAGCTCTTGACCTGTGTACCACTAAAATCTTTGGCCGCACCTGTATACCATCGGCCAAATGTAACTTGTCCCCTATACCACTCCGTCCATTTTGCACACTAACACCGATTAAACGATCCGGAGAAAAGACTTCCTTGCCCCTCGGGCCATAGTAGATGATCAAAATTACCATTGTCACGGCTTGGAATGCATTATTGCAGCCGTTTGCATTTGTAAATTTGTTTCATGATCGAAATTTGTTTCCCTGTTCTTCAACCAGATTGAGATGGTTGCACAGTGTTCGTAGCTCAACTTTTTGCCGTTGTTCAGAAGCGTCCGGAGAGACAGGGCCTGTGAAATTCTACAACTGCTGACTTGCTACATAGATTCTTATGAACTTATCAAGATCCACCACAACTTCATTAGTTTTGTTATTCCATAATTCTGCTCCTGATAATCAGTACTGTGATACATCATGACCCTCTCGCACACTTTGCAAATGTCAAATAACCCGTCACCGCCGAGAAGCCTCATCTTGAGTCGCCGCAACCGCAGTCTGACTCGACGACCTTCTCCTAAGAGAAGTCGGTGAAGTAGCACTCGCCAACGCCGAGTCCCATAGCGTCGGGCGAGCCGGCCAGACTCTCTCCCGCACGGGTCCGCGCCCACCGTACGGGTCGAAGTTGCAGTTGCACGCCCTCGGCAGCGCTGCCGCTGCGGCGCGAGCCACCGCCACGCTTCTGATCGCAGGGCGATCAGCTCAGCGGCGTCGCCGACGCCGGGTCGCGCCACGGGCACGCGTTAGCTGTCCACCCACGCCGTCGCCCGGTCACCACCACGCCTGACCTCGACGGCGGCCACCGCGGCCCGGCGGGGGCCACCCGGCGCCGCCCGACATGTCCGGCGCGCACCATTGTGAGTCGCCACCCGCCAGACAGCGACGCCCTTCCTTGCAGCCGCATGGGTCAGGGGTCTGGCGCGGCGGTAGGGGTCGGGGCGGGCTCGCGGTCGCAGGTGCCGGGCGCAGAAGACAGGCGGGCACGACGCTCCCTCCTCTTCCTCTTCGCGGCCGGCACGGCTTCCTCCTTCGCGAGTAGCGGACAGGCCGAGCGGACGAGACCGAAAGTGTCGGGTTCTAGCCTCGGTCGGATTTTTTTTTTTACTCATTCCTAAGGGGTAAGATGGATAGTTCTAATGATGGATCCCACATGTCGTCATGAAAACGTTAGGAATCGAACGAACAGAACAGTGGTATAGGGGACAAGTTAAATTTGGCCGATGGTATACAGGTGCGGCCAAAGATTTTAGTGGTATACGGTCGAAGCTTTTTTTCATAAGGGTACACAGGTAAAAGCCTCAAGATTCAAGCCTTTTATCCTTCGTTCTTTTTGTTTGATACTTGATCTCGATCAACCTATCCATGACACAGAATGATCGCTATGCTCCACTGCTTGACCTGATCAATCAATCATGCAACTATCAGTGACCACTGACCGAAATCTCACGAAATTTCTCTGTTTTCATACAGTTCTAGACATTTAAGTTGAACATCTAAAGCTGGCCTACTATACCTTACAAAAAGCGTACTATTGCTTACACTTCAGAGGAAGAAGGATCCAAGAAATCTATCACTTCCTTCAGAGAATAAAGGACAATCTTCTTAATCTGAAGGCACCAGATTTGGCTCCTGGTTAGTCATCAAATCAAATAGTAGAGCATAACACACAGAAACCAGTTCATTCAAAATATGCCATGCCAACCTCCAGTTTATCCATTTTCGCCCTATGATTGGATGGAAGCCGTCTAAACTCTCCGGTCAGTTTAATACACTCGCCAACATTTTCAGGGGAAATAAAGCCCATTGCAACCTGCATGCAAGACTGCACAATGGAAATGGTTTCAGTTTGTGCTACATTAAAAATAAACATTATAACAGTCTACACTGTCTCAGTATGTCACACCTTCAAATTCCTGACTTGGTGAGGACATCCAGCAGGAACGAAAACAGCTTCACCAAGCTTTTGCTCAAACGTCCAAGGTTCGATACCTGAAAGGAGCATGCCACCTTCGCGACGCTTCCAGTGAGTGGGCGGACCGCCGGCACTGTGCTCCTGTAGCTGATCTGCTCCTCTCGATCTCCTTCGTTTTGATCCAGTTCTCTCCCCTGTTTTCCACGATTGATTGCAGCTCGCCCGATCTATCGTTCCATCCGGTTTGATTTGTCAGTAGTTATCTCGCGCTCTCGTTTCGTTCGTTCATTTTTGCCGGTGTTTCTTTCCTGTTTCTGTTGTTCCACCGCTGTTCTTCATCCGTCTGTTGCTTCCTGTCGTCAGCCCTTTCATCCCAGCATCACCTTGCTCTCCAGCCCTCTATCCGCCTATCCTTCCTTCCGTGATTTCTTTGTGCTGTGTTTTCCCCTGCTTTCCTCTTCCCCTTGCTGTGATCTCCCAGCCTCAAGCGTCTTGTCCTCCTTCCCCAATCTCTGGTACCTTTGCCAAATTTGTTTGTTTCTCCTTGCCCCTGTCTGTTCAAGTCTGTTTTGTTCCTCTTTGCTATCGCCATGCTTTTTTCAAGCTCTAATTTTCTCCACACGGCTGCTAGAATCCTTATGCCTCTTTCCACCATATCGAGCAACAACCTTGAAGCACTGCTGCCCTCACCCATGGATAATGTTCCTCCTGATCCTCCTCCCAACGTTCCCCCGGATCTGCTCTGTTCTACTCCTGTGATGCCCACCATAGCTCGTCCTCCTCATTCCGTCACCTATGCCACTACTTCAGCTCACCCCAGTTCATCTAGACCAACTAACCCAGACCGCACCCGGCCTAGGTGCTGCGACTTGGGGACGGCTCCACAGATGCCAACTCTTGTGAAGTTCAGCTGCCCTTTGATACTGCGTTGGCTGATTGTCGGATGGGGCCTGATGCAGTCTCTAGTCGCCTCCATGACGGTGGCTTTGAGGAGTTGCAACACCAGAACGTTGCAATCACCACCGCGGCGTCTGGACTTGGCAACGGGACAGTGGGCGCCACAGGTGAAGTTGGGAGACTTGATGGCTTGACCGGGGGCTCGATCCGCCACCAGCAACAGCAGCGGGCAGTGCTTCCGCTCCTCCCTGCAGTTCATCGTAGCCCCATGGATGCTGATGTGGCCTCCTCTGGCATTGGCATTGACAGTGGCAATGGCAATGGCAGAGGAAATGCCATGACCACAATCAGTCTTCTATCGTGGAATTGCCAGGGTTCGGGCGGGACCCTTGGCAGTCCAAAAATGCTTCACCTCGCCCGGCTTATCAATTCTACGAAAGCGCAGGTAATTTTCATATCTGAAACCAGAAACTCCAAGGTAACATCGGCCGCTCTTATAAATTGTTTTAATGTTCACAAAGCTCACATTGTCCCGGCTGATGGTCAATCTGGTGGGTTGTGGCTCCTTGCTGGTGATGAAGTTGATTTAGAAGTCCGAGAATCGAGTAATTATTTTATCTTTTCCTTATGTCATTTCAAGAAAGCTAGTAAGGATTGTGGTTTAGTTTGTGTATACGGCGACCCCACCACCTTAGAACTGATTGGATATGGGCTCAGATTCGTCATTTTGTTAATTGTCACCCGGATTTGCCTTTCATTTGTATGGGTGATATGAACAATATTATGAGCCCTCATGAAAAGATGGGCCCTAGACCAGCAAATTATCATTACTATTTCTAAATTTTGCTGTCTGGTTAAAGATTGTGGCTTCTTTGACCTAGGATACAATGGTCCAGCTTATACTTGGTCTAATAAACGGTTTGATTCTAATCCTACCTATGAACGCCTTGATTGTTTTCTTGCAAATTCTGAATGGTGCTCTATTTTTCCTAATACTACTGTCTACCACTTACCAATGTTGAAAAGTGATCATGCTCCTATTTTGGCTATCTTAAATTCTACTAGGAGGAGAAAAAATTCTACCTTTAAATTTGAAAATTGGTGGCTACTAATGCAGGGCGATTATGAGCAGGTTGCAAAGAAGAGCTGGCAAAAAAGTCTTTCAATAGATCTTTCCATGAAAAACCTTCTACCGGCGGAGACCTTACCAAATGGCATAGATCCAAACCAAAAGAACTCCGATGTCCTTAAGACCCTCAAGATAAGATACTAGCTCTCCGGATGAAACCCCCAAAACCAAAGAAAAATCCTAGTCTCCAAAAGCATCTTATTGCCCAACATGAAAATATTCTTACCAGAGAGGAAGCCTATCACAAGCAAAGATACAAAAAGAACCTGGTCTGTTGCTGGTGACGTAAATACCAGATTCTTCCACCAATCCATCATTAAGAGGGCGCTAAAGAATACCATCACCCACTTCATCAATCCGACGGCACCTATGCTACTACTCAAGATCAGCTTGCCAAGACTGCTAATGACTATTTCATGCATATTTTAGTACTCAGCTTGATTGCAGGAATGAAGATCTCCCTTGGAATATTGAAGTTAATACTGATCAAGACATTGAAGATGATTGCTTCACTAATTCGATCCCAGATAGGAATGAAATTCATGCCATTATAAAAAACATGAGATCTAATGCAGCTCCAGGACCAGATGGCCTTAGTGCAGGCTTCTACAAATCCTCATGGAGTTGGACAGGTACAGACATCTCAAACTTAGTGATTTCTTTCTACAAGACAGGTAATTTAGCTCCTGAACTCAACAAGACTCACATTACCTTAATTCCCAAAGTTAAAACACCTAACACCCCTAAGGATTATAGACCCATCAGTTTGTGTAATGTTGCTTATAAAATCATTGCAAAATCCTTAGCTGATAGAATTAAATTTCACTTGCCCCATATTATCCACCCTTCTCAATCAGCCTTTATTCAAGGAAGACACATTGCATCTAACATTATCATTGCTCAAGAGATTATTCACAGTTTCAATCTCAAAAGTTGGAGACAAAAAGCTTTTTTTTCTTAAAGTGGATCTTGCAAAAGCTTTTGATAGAATAGAATGGAACTTCATTGTTGCTGCTCTCAAAAAGGCAAGGCTTTAAAGATAACTTTATTCAGCTGATTTACACATGTATCTCCACCACTGCTATGTCTGTAATCATCAATGGTGAGCCAACTCCCATTTTTCATCCTCAGCGAGGTATAAGGCAAGGTTGTCCTTTGTCTCCTTACCTCTTCATCATTGCTGTCAATGAATTATCTATGTTTCTTCAGAGGTTTTCTTCTGAAAATAAAATCAAAGGTATCACTCTTGGCCCCAACTGCCCCAATATACATTCTCTGTTATTTTGCGGATGATCTTATAGTATGTGGTCAAGCTAATAAGCAGGAAGCAAGTAAGATCAATTCTATTCTTCAAGCTTTCTGTGCAGTTTCAGGTCAAACACCTAATCTGGCCAAATCCTCAATCCTGTTCAGCAAAAAATGTGGGACTAACAGAGTAAGTTGGAGGTAAAAAGTGTTTTTCCTGTGGCTGATCTTGCTCCCAACTCTATTTATCTCGGCCATCCTCTGATTTTTAATCATAGTGACAGGAATAAAGCGTACAATTTCATAATCAACAAATTTAGAGCTAAATTGACTAATATAAAAGCAAGGAAACTTAACCATGCCGGAAGACTAGTATATATTAACTCTGTTTTGTCCTCTATCCCCATTTATTATATGGCCACCATATTATATTATTTTCAAATGATTTCATTTCTAAAATAACCTCTATTATAAGAAAATTCTGGTGGACTGGAGTACAGGAAGAAAGCAGCGCAAACTCATTTCATTTTAGGGCATGGAAGGACATTTGCCGCCCAAAAGAGAAGGTGGCTTAGGAATACGAGACTTACAAACAGTCAACAGAAGTCTTATTCTAAATGCAGCTTGGAAGATTGCTACAGGTAAAAACACCTTTTTATGTGATATTCTCAAGTCAAAATATTATCCCAAATCTAATTTTTTGGAAGGCAAAGAACAGTCCTATTAAATCTGCTTTTTGGTCTTCTATCTTGAGCATTAAAGAAACCCTTATCAACAACTGCATTATTCAAATCCACAAAGGTGATTCCAGCATCTGGTCTTCTCCTTGGTGTGCCATTTGGAAAGAAATTCACACCCATCTCAATTTGCCTGTCACTGTTAACAAACTCCCTCGACTGTCTCTGATCTTTACAATAATGATATCAAATGTTGGAACAGTGATTTAATTACTGAAATCTTTGATTCTGATGCTTCTAACACTATCTTGAGCACATCCATTATACCCTCTGAAAGCAAAGATATTGTTAGGTGGACCCCATCCAGCAAGGGGACTGCACCACTAAAGAAGCATTTCGATTCCTCAATAATCAGGTACAGGTACAACTACCACAACAGGGACCACGAAGTTTATCTCCCCAAGCTCTTGAAATTCTTCGGAGAATATGGAAGCACGGGTACATATCTCCTAATGTCAAAACCTTTGCTTGGAGGCTCATTAGAAGGGCCCTTGCCACTGGCGAAAGAGCAGGTAATTTGTCTACCAAGGTTGAAAAGACATGTTCCTACTGTGGTCAAAGAGAAAATGATTCTCACCTATTCTTTCATTGCGATTTCCCAAGAGCGGTTTGGTTCTCTGCTAACCCTCCATTCAGATCATCTTTGCTTCCAATTGAACAAGATGGTGTACAGGAAGCATTGACTATGATCATAACCCCATCTATGGCAGAGGATGCTCTAAACTATTTAGTGACCACTCTTTGGTTTATCTGGAAAGCAAGAAACGATCTTCGTTTCAACAAAAAACATTGGAGTGTTTTGCAGGTTCATCATGCGGTACAGGCACAAATTAAAACTACAACATCAGCTATCGATCATGAGGCAAACAATAAAGACAATGCAGCTCTTTTGTCTCCTTATAACTCCTTTGCAGGTGATCACCACCATGCAGGGGACGGCCAACAAACTGCCCTTCTGGCAGGCCCCCCAAACATGCTCGCAAATGAACTATCTCAATGCAGGTTACAGGAACATCCAACATTGCCAAAATGTTTCAGCGACGCCTCTCTAGCCCCTGATAATGGGCAGCAGGAACCAAGAACTGCAGGCCTAGGAGTCTACATCATCGACTCTTGTAGGCACTTCAATTTTTCCATTCAAGCTCAAGCTCATGGCTGTAGTTCTGTGTTGATGGCGGAGGCCGCTGCAATTGCTTTTGCAGCTTCAGTTACTGCAAGACTGAATATGCATCAGGTCCAATTCTTCACGGACAATGCGATCCTGGCAAAGTATCTGTCCAGTACCAATACTGAATCTCCACCTGATTGGAGAATGAAGATCTTCACTCAAATTTACTTCAATGAAACAAGCAACAGAGGTGCCAAAGTGTCTAAAGTAGACAGAGCTAATAATGTTCAGGCACACTCTTTAGCAACTGAAGCTTTTCGTTTATCTACCACGTCAAATGTTTCTTCTACTTTCTCTTGTAACAATGCAAAACATGGCAGCAGTTGTCCGCTTCGTGAAGCGCTGCTTAATGTACAAACTCATCTATGTACTCCAACTGTAGCAGTTTGCTGCTAATAATATAAATTGTGTTTTATGTCAAAAAAAATACGTCACACAAACAAGTTCACTAACCATATTCTTCCTTGAGCTTTCTCTTATGCTCGTCAGTTAAGTAGAAAGCCTGGTCATGAATTGGGTGAGACACCTACATCATTACCATAATGGTTGGTCACAATAGGAAAGATAACAGAAAAATACATTTCTAAAAACGTGCACGGGGGGAAACTTACCTGCTTCACAGGATTACAGTAGATATGCCGAAACTCTGAGGCATGTTTCCTAAGGTAATCTTGTAATTTATCAGAATCCTCTCTTCTGAAAATATCCCATAAAGCACCACCAGTAGCCTTATGCGTCAGAGGATTACACAAGGTATTTGATGTTTCATCAAAAGCTATATTCCTGGATTCAGTAGAAGGTCGTGATAGGCCATGTTCAGTGCCTGCTTCTAAAACACCGTAAAGTTCCCGAAGATCTTGCTCTTTCATTTTCTTTCTGGTCTTCTCGATCTCACAAAGCTCATGTTCCTTGTAGGACACTTCTTCTGTGTGCATCAAAATATTTACCTGGTAAAACAGACAAGTCTCACAATTAATAACTGCCATGACAAACTAATGAAACCCAATCAACCGCTAGATAAGAAATATAGAACTATCAATTGTTAGTGTATACAGATACAGCTTCAGGATCAGATCAGAGATAGCAATACAAAGCGTGTTTGAGAAACAAAAGCAATGAGACATAAAGGAAGCAAGATGCAGGTTATCTAGTAATAAAGACATAGCTTTGCATAAGTTGTCACCTACTTTGAAGGTACAAGACATCTCCAAGATGCTATAAACTGAAAAAGAAATACCATTAACAACACAACACATACCACATCAGACATGTCGCAGTGAAGCTTGGTCACAGAGTCACCTCTGCCTAACTCTTGGGGAAATCCATAAGCTATGCAAATGTTTGGCCCAAGATCTGGCTTCAGGGCACCATGAGGAAGCTTGGCAGCAAGATTTACCAGACCATATCGAGGATCAGTGTACTGAGGAAATGGCAACGCACTGATAAACTCAGCACTGTGGCGAGGCAATCTCTGATCAATCATATTAGGTGGTGGCCAATCTTTTAGTTTAAGCATCTCAGGCCAGTGTGTTGTGGGGTGTGTTCTGCCTTGCTTATATCTCATAAAAAACTGGTATATACTTATTTCCACCTGCAACAATAAATTGTAATTCAAAGTCGTTGATACTTTACTATTCGATTTGTGAACAATAGATCACATAGTTTATCCCAAGAGAATACAAATAACACCATCCTTTGATACTAAAACTGCATTGATCAATCAACAAGCTCCTTTACTACTTGTAAAGGCATGTCCTATTTCTTGACAAGGTAAACAAAACTTCTACAGAACTATATCACCACCATGAAAATTGACGTAGGAAAAAAAGATGCACAACAGATCATAAGCATCAACAATGCAGGAAGATGATATGTTCATACCCCACCCCATATAATTGATGTTAGGACAATAATTGTCAGTATTCCTCCAAACCCTAGAAGGGTGGGCAATATAGTTGCTGTACATGGGCCTCATGGGCCTAGCCTCATGGGCCTTTACACATATACACTAACACCCCCCTTGATGCCTGAACTACCGGCGCAGCGGAGATCAAGACGGACATGAAAAAGCAACACACACAGGCCCCCCGCAGTCACAACTAGCCACCGGGCGACGTTGAGGCTGGAGCGAACTCGGAGAAGGTCGATGAGGGCAGACCCTTGGTGAATATATCGAACGGGAGGTGGTCGGTACATGGAGCACCCGAACAGCGCCGATGGCCACCAAATCTCGGACAAAGTGCAAGTCGATCTCCACATGCTTCGTCCACGATCTTTGAACGGGGTTGGTGGAGAGGTAGACGGCTTGACATTGTCATAGTAGACAAGTGTGGTCTTGGTCAGCGGGCCGCGTGAAGCTCAGCCAATAGCCGTCGGCCTGGAGGCCTCGCCACACCGTTAGCAACAGCTCGGTACTCGCCTCCGCTTTGGAACGGAGACAACCGGCCGCCGCTTGGACGACCAGAGACGAGGTTGCCGCCAAGGAAGACGGCGTTTCGGTAGAGCGGCGAGTGTCTGGACAACCCGCCCAGTCAGCGTCAGTGTAGACGACGAGCTCAGTGGAGGGAGACCGGTGGATCATCAGGCCAGAGTCAACAGTGCCACGGACATAGCGGAGAAGGCGCTTCATCGCAGCAAGATGCGGTGCCGGGGATCATGCATGTGAAGACAGACTCGAATGAGCTAACGACGCGATGTCGGCCCGGTGAAGGTGAGGTATCGCAAAATCACCGGCCAAACTCCGGAAGGCGTAGGATCCGCCACAGGGTCGCCTACCGTCAAGAGAGCTTCGCCTGAGTATCAACCGGAGTAGCACATGGTCGACACGCCGTCATCCCGGCCCGCCGAGGATGTCCGTGAAAGCATACTATCGCCGGTGCGGGAACAACCCCGAAGGGCGAGTCTCCACAGTGACTCCCAGGAAGTGGTGAGGACAATGTAGAAGCTGCAAAGCCGATATGACACGCCGAGAAGTCGTTGCGGGTCGGAAGCCGTGAGGACAATGTCATCAACATAGAGTAGCAGTGTACTTGGCCTCATCTCCATGGCGATAGACAAACAGAGAAGTGTCCGACTTGGGGCATCTCTCGAAACCCAAAGTGAGAAGGTAGGTGGCAAACCGAGAGTACCAAGCACGAGGAGCCCGCCGCGGGACCATATAGTGACTTGTTGAGCCGGCAAAACCGTGATCGCCGACCGAATCGACAAATCTCGCCGGCTGGGCGGGCAGATATCGCGTCTCGCATAAGGTGCCATGGAAGAATGCATTCTTGACATCTAGCTGATGCACTTGCCAAGAGCGAGAGAGAGCAAGTGAGAGGACTGTGCGCACTGTAGCAGGCTTGACCACCGGACTGAAGGTCTCATCATAATCAACCCCGGGGCGCTCGGTGAAGCCTCCGAGTACCCAGCCGGCCTTTGTAGCGCTCCGCATGCCATTGTCGGCCACGCTTATGCGCCCGGATCCACTTGCTCAGGACCACATTGCCGCAGACGACGCGCACAAGGTCCCACGCCCGGTTGGCAAGAAGAGCCTCATGCTCCTCTTCCATCGCGCGGCGCGGTGAGGATCCGCCAATGCCGCGCGGGACAGAGGTAGGTATCGGGGAGACCGGCGACCGCCTCTCTGCGGGCGCAGAGGGCCGCGAGGTCGAAGAACACCCGCCGCGTGCCGAGTCACCATAGGATGAGTATGACGAGGGTCCCGCTGAATGATCGGCGGGTGGTAGACCTCAGGAGCAGCCCGGGGCCGACGCGGTGGAGGTGGTGGAGGTGGCGGCGGTGGAGCTGGAGCCGCAGGTGACGGCGCCGGGCCGGCGACGAGAGTACACCTGGGCGCCGGCGCCGCCGCCGGGTCCCGATCCGCGAAGAGGGGCACGACACGGGCCTCCGAGGCCGCGCGTGGCACAGCGGCTGGGGACTCGGGGCCGCGCGTGGCCTTGACCAGGGGACTCCGGGCCACGCGCGTGGCGTAGCGGAGGGGCGGGGCCGGGGGCCGTGGGCAGCGCGAGGCGTCGGAGCCGCGAGGGCGCAACGGTGAGCCGGGAGTACTGAGTGAAAGTGGCCGTAGGTAATCGGTGGGCTGAACCACCGGGTCGAGAAACAGGACTCCGGCTCGGGCAGAGTGGAAGGTGTGGAAGAAGTGGAGTATGGGAAGTCAGAGCTAGGCGTCGAAGACCACGTCTTAGGGAGATGAGTCTGTGATGGGAGGAAAGGTCGTAGCAGCGGTACACCTTATGGTCAAGGGAGTAGCCAAGAATACACACCATGTCGACGGGCGCCAACTTGTGAGGAGCGCCGCGGCCGTGTGTTTGGGTAATGTGCACAACCGAAGACACGGAGGTGGTCATAGGTGGGAGGGGAACCTAAAAAGGGCGTGGTGTGGTGGGAGGGGCAAGCAAAGGGAAGGAAGGCGTTGAGGAGGTGGGTGGGTGGTGTGAAGGCTCTCGCCCAGAACTGGGGGTGGAGGCCCAAGAAGGAGAGTGCGATGATGTCGTTTGGTGCGGATCATCCGCTCAGCCTTTGCCGCTCCGGGAAGAAGTGTACGGACAAGACATGCGCGGTTGAACACCCCGAGAGAGGAAGAAAGAGCGGGAGGCGTTGTTATCGAACTCACGCCCCTTGTCACACCGGACGGCCTTGATGGTGAGACCGAATCGAGTGGACACCCGTGCAAAGAAGTGGAGGTGGGTGGGAAACGCCTCAGACTTAGCACGCAACGGAAAAGTCCAAGAGTAATGAGAGAAATCATCAACCAAAACCAGATAGTATTTGAGCCCGTAAATGCTCTAAGACAGAGAGGTCCACAAATCACGGTGTATTAAGATCAAAGGCATGCGTAGCATGCGAAGAAGAAGAAGAAAAAGGAAGTCCGACATGACGACCGAGCCGACACGCATGACAAAGATGCTCGGCATGAGTACGTAAGTACAAGAGATGTCCGCACTACGACTAAGCCGAGCCAAAATGTCGCGGCCGGGGTGACCGGCGGGCGGTGCTAGGTGGTAGAAGACGGCGCCACGGCAAGAGCGTGCGTAAGACGGAAGGCGAAGAGTGTAAAGGGGGTCCCGTGCTCTCACATCGAGAAGTGGTCGCGGGAAGCCAAGTCCTTCACAAGAAGACCGAAGTGTCAAATTCGCGTAACAAGAGTTATCGAAGTAAACCGGGTGAATAGAAAGAAAATTGTGGACCATCGAGGAGCAACAAGAACATTCGAGAGGCGAAAAGGACCGGTGTGTAACCCACGAGGTGACAGAAGACAGGAACCATTCCCCACCATGATAGAAGAAGGATAGGAGGGGGTGGGGAGGTCGGTCGGTCGAGTATACCAGCATCCGGAGTGGTGTGGTAGGAAGCACCCGAGTCGCGCAATCCACTCAGTCGGGCGGTGTTAGGCCCATGGTGTCTTTGGGGCGACCGCCGGATCGGCTGGTTCCATCCCGCCGGGATCGAGCGGGCGGGCGGGAGGAGCCCGAGGCCGGTGCGACGGGAGGAACGCCGGAGTACATGGCGGCGGCCGGAGTGGAGGACGAGTGCCCCGGCTCTCGCCCGGGAACGGCCACATGGAGATGCGCCCGGACCATGGGTTGTTGAAGGAGGGGGCCCTGGGCGCACCGCCGAACGGGGGAGCGGAGCAAGAGGTGGAGTGGGCCCGCCGGACGCCCAGACCGGGCTGGCTGCCACCGGCGCCCGCCCAACACCTCCACGCCACCGCCGCCACCGCGGCCACCACGACGATGACGACCACCACGGCCACCCCCACCCCCGCTTGGCCGGGAGGAGGGGCAGCGACGCAGCACGGAGGTAGGGGAAGCGATGGTCGGTGAGGACGAAGGGCCGGTAGCGGGCGAGTGGCACGACCCCCATCCGAGCTCCTCACGAGGTCGTCCGGACCTGCGGGAAGGTGGGGAACGGTGTCCGACGGGTGATCAAGTCTCGGTGCGCGCGAACCGCCCATTGAGGCCTCGCAGAGGTTGAGCACCGGGACACGGGCGTTGCCGGTACCCAATGTCACGAAGAGCGTTGGCCTTGGTCTTCTTCGCCGCGTGATGGTCGCTAGCGAGAGAGGTCCCCCGCTTGTGAAGGCACGGAAGTCGGCCTCGAGCCGGAGACCGAGCCTCGGCGTTCTTGAAGAAGTGCCCCTCGATGGCGAGCCGGTGCTGCCTTGATGGCACCGTGAGCCGACCCGGTGTCCTCGATCTCGAGGGAGATGGTCCCAACGAGATCAAGACGTAGCGACGCGTCCGCGGCCGCCACGCAACCCGCGCCGCAAGGTGTGTCGGCCGACATGGTCGTCGATGGCGTAGCGGCGAGCGCGAGGAGCATCTCGGTCACGCCAACGCGTGGGAGGTGCGCGCGTGGAGTCGAGCACAACGGCGACCCGTGTTCTTGACGTTCGTGACCGCCGCCCTGGAGGTGGAGGTAGGCGACCATGGGATCGGTCGGGTCGCGACGCGGTGAAGAGGGCACCGGAGGTGGGGTGTCTTGCCCGGGAGGAAGAGGTGGCGCCGTGCTCCACGAGACGGGGTGGGGACGGAGGGACCGGCAGAACCGCCTCCGCCTCGCCACCGGGCGGCGGCAAACAGCGGCGGCGGCGCCGCTCTCCTGGGGCGAGGGCAGCAGCACGAACACGCCCCCGCCTCGGAAGCTTGACCTTTGCCGCCGAAAGGCACGCGGGCAAGCTCCGCGTTTGGTCCAGCACCACCATCGATGACCTCCTTGCCCCGAAGAGCGGCCATTGTGAGTGGCGCATCCCGCGGTGCATCCCGAGACCCGGGGGGTGGCCGTAGAGATGGGCGTGAGCGCCGAGGGCAGCACCATGGCCGAAGGGAGGAGGCCGGAGGCGCGGTGGTGGAGACCGGCGGCATCGGGGCCGGGCCTCGGCTCCCCGGCCGTCGGCCAGAGGGAGGCGCACCGGCCCGCGGCCCCGCGCGAGAAGAAGGCCGCGCGCCGGGGCGCGCCGCGGCCGCACGCCCAGGCGGCGGCGGCGGCAGCTTAGCGGCGGCCCCGAGGTGAGCGTGTCTGGGGCGGGTCGGCCGGGCGGATCGGGCGGGGGCGCGCCGTGGGGAGGAGAACGGGGGCCGGGCGGCGGAGCTCGCCCTCCGCGACGCGCGGGCAGCCGGCGCCCGAAGCGCGCCCGTGCTGTGTTGGCACAGCGGCGCCTATGCGCGCCCTGGGGGCAAGCACGGCGTAGGAGAGGAAGGGGAAGGAGGAGAGGAGAGGAAGGAGGGCGGTTCTCGCCGTGGAGCGCGGCGGCCGGCGGCCGGCCGACCATCGGTGGAATGCCGGGCAGGCGGGAAGGGGAACGGATCGGGACTAGGCCGATACCATGTTAGGACAATAATTATGCAGTATTCCTCCAAACCCTAGAAGGGTGGGCAATATAGTTGTTTGTACATGGGCCTCATGGGCCTAGCCTCATGGGCCTTTACACATATACACTAACAATTGACAATAAATAGGAAAAGTAAAAAGCACACTCCAAGGAAAATTTCAAACAGAAACAGAAGCAAATTCATAGAATAAGAAAGAATCCACTACATTGCGCTAAGACATTCAGGGAAATAGAATTCCAAACCTCACACCAATCAAGGCAATCCAATACCCTGACAGCAAAACGGTCATCTTTTATGTTGCTGCTCTTCTTTGTTTCTCGCATTGCCCGCCACATAACTAATGGCTCCCAACTGAGACCAGAGGTTAACTGGAGAACATCAGAAACAATAACTGGTTCACCCTTTTCCCAATGCTTCTGAGAGTGCACCAAGTCATCCTCCTTGATGCCAGTGGCAACTGGACAGTAGAGGTGGTTATCACTCAGTCCTTTCCTATTTGCAGCCTCTCTCACAAAATGTTTTCTTTCCTTTCCTGAATGATCATAGCAAGGGCACTGATCATTTCTTTTGGCTACTGATTTTACAAATATTTCACTCTGAACAATTCTGTTTGCTCGTTCTTCTAACTTGGAAAGCATGTTCTGTGGGAACAAGCGTTTGAGGTCCAAAATTGAGCGTCCACAACCTCCTAGCTCCTCTGGTGGGCAAGGTATGCTACCATCACTATTTGCTTTCCACAGTAGCCGAGCGTTATTTGGGTCCTCACTAGCAGCTATGCCATTGCAAGGCCTGGTGGTTTGGGTAGTGTGCCTCTTTGAGGAAGAATCAAAGCCGAAAACATAATTCATGCCTCTAACTTGACACCACCCTCTCTGTATCTCTTCTCCTCCGGGAATCTCGCCTTTGCGGATCTCAGAGCAGCATGCAAGGCACAAATCATAAGGACAGCACTTACAGCTTCTATGAAAATCAACTATAGAAGTTCTACACTTATTGCTGCAGTATAAGAATAATAAGACATCAGATGCTTGCAGTAATAAAATTTAAGGAAAAGAGAAAGTAGAAGGAACGAACCAGCAGACACGCTCGTCTAGATTGGATTTAGCTTGTTCTAACCTCACTTCATTTACCAAAATACCTTCAGATATAAACAAATCAGCATGTAAATCAACTCAGTTCCACTTACCAGAATGTGTCATACAACAATAGAACATGGTACCTTTTACTTTAGCCTCTAATTCCTTCTCTTCCATCTGCTCCTGTAGCAGTTTCCTCAACCAGGGAAGCAACAAGCGCAGAACATGACAAGCATAATGGATTCGATTTACTTCAGAAATGATCATCTTTGGAGGCTGCTGCATGTGGAATGGAAAGTAATTAGGGAAGCCTAGACAGGAAATTTCGGGGAAAAGGGAATGGAAAAAAAATGTAAGGCGAAACAGGATATTATCTTCTTAATATTAATGATACGCAACTTTCTTTGAGTGTTCAAGTAAAAAATGGCAAAAGAGGAGACAGGATGCCGAGTGTAAACCTCTTTAGCTCCTTGCTTTTCGTAGGCATGCCTTGCAATTACAGTTCTTGCGACAGCATGGGCATCTTGCAGCAAATTCTTCTTCTGACAAATTGGGATACCTACTTAGTATTACGAAAACAGATTAGGGTTAAAACACGACAAGATTAAATAACATAGCGCATATTTATAGCCAATGAAATGAAAATATTGGAAGGAGATTTAGCAGTTCTCCTGTGTCATTTGAGAAAAGAAAATTATGTAGCAGTTATTAAATTGAGCACAAAAAAAAGTGGATGCATCTAGAGAATAAAGAAAAACTGAACCAGTGAGGGAAAGACGACCCCCCATGGCTTTGCACTAAGAAGAAACCTCAATGAAGCCAGCCACGAACCCTGGCATCACCCTATAGGGCTGAACCATAACCGGCAGTGACAACTACTACTACCCTCGGTAGGACCTTATCCTTACCATAGACTGACGCCTTGTCACTATTTTGGGGAACAACAGGTGGGGGTGTGAGATACAGCGAGGGAAATTTTTCTTTTTGTGCATCGTTTGTACACATAAATGTCCATTAAAAAAGAATACTGAAAGGTGAGCAATCACATTAGTAAGAACAAGGTTGGGAGAGCTTGACACACCATTGTTGCATGCATGGCACGCAGAAGCGCTTATTTGTGCATGACTGACACCAGATCACTCTCCCTTTATCATTCCTTTGGCATTGGTGGCACATTAGGGCATTTTCCCCAGTTAACTTATGGCGTTTCTAGATAATTGAAACAATCAAACAACACTTACAGTTATCAACAGTCAAAAAAAGAAAAATCCCATAAACATCTTATACAAGAAAATGAATACCTTACTATTTTTGTTGCAACTTTTAACCTCAGAGGATGAGACCTTCTGTTCTTCATCCATTCGGTTAGCATATTTTTGCTTCAGTTTCTTTGCAGTATGTAAAACCTCATATTCCCTTGATTCATTGTCCCTTGCTGTCACAACATCATCCTGCCTGGGAACAAACTTAGTGTGCCACATTCTTCTTTAAACTGAGAGCACGTATAGACTTCCATTGCTAGTAGCCTAATTCTCGCAATAGCATTGCCTAGGATTAGAATACAAAATAATAAATAGTTTCTAGAAAAGCTACAAGATGGTAACTACTCTAAAGGCCTACAGGCCCAATAATAAGTGGAAAGATGAGCACTGAACATTCTAAATTTCCAAATTTAATGATGCAGGATTTAATGTCATCTACTGTTTTTTTTTTTCTTATTGATGTTTCATTTATGTTACATCCAGGAAATTGATTAGCAAAATCCAAATAAAAAGTCCACTAGGTTTGTGATGCCAAACCCAATTGTTTTGTTCTCCAACATGGGAGAGCTATGTATCATTATATTCAGAAGAATGAAAAGGGAAAGAGCCATTACAAACAAACACACACAAAACCCCATTGCCTGGGTAAGAAACTAGAAAAATGCTAAACGAATTAGATCTTGTAAGGAAGTGAAATTTATAATCTTAAACGAGATGACTGAGTGGAAATGCATAACAACATACTAAGCAAAAGCATGCCAGCAAGTCTACTAGAACTACATAGTTTAGTGCGTTGCATACACCATACCTTTTGCCGATGGATAATTGCACCTTACTATTCTCCTTTCTCTGCATGCCTTTTCTCATGTCAGGTCCCTGGAGGGTGTTTCGATCTTTAAGAAAAATGAAAAATTAGAAACGGGCCTAATAAACTTGAATATAGTAAAAGTACTGACAGGTACATGGCTACAAAACCATCCCAAATGTTGCAAAGGATGTCGAGAAGTATACCCCCATGCCCTTTACCATTTGGGAACTGGACCTCACTACCTAACAGTTTCACTTGTCAGAGCCCCTTTTTGCTAGCATCACTTAGCTCTCTCGGGCTCAATTTGGTTATTCACAGTTTCCTCATCATTCTATGGCCCTGTATGCATACTCTAACTTAGTTGAAGTTAGAGTTATTAGTTTTATTTCTAACTCTATCCCTAAACTAAGTCTAACCCTAGAGGTGTTTGGATGAAAAGAGTTAGATTGATATTAAATGTGCCTTCCCAATCATTTGGTGTGAGTGAAGGGAGAAACAAAAAGAGACTATTTAGTGGGCCTAATCTGAACCCAGCTCCATTAAGCACCTCTTGGGTGGGCTAGTTTTTAGATGAGTTAAAATCAAACTAACCCTAATCAAACCCTCCCGGATCCTTCAGGCCTAGTTGAGCCCCAACTAACTCAAACTAGCTCTAACCCATGGATCCAAACAGGGCCTATGTTCTTATGTAAATCATTCATCTAGGAAACAGCGGATTAAATATCTACTGTATTTTCTATTACCACAGTTTCCTGCCAATGTTAAAAGGTACTTTTTTTTTTTTTTCTTTTGTCCTGGTTCATTCACGCTCCCCAACATACACATATGATGGTAAATTGGAAATAAAAGGACAAAAACTCAACAATCAGTAACGGGCCGGGGACGCAAATCTACGCAAACTCCAATGAAATGACCGACTCCAATGAAATGACCGGGGGAGCAGGACTCGGGAGGGAGAGGGAATTCCCACACCTCATCGGCATTGTTGTCGCTATCGTAGAAGGCGTTCAGCGGGGGCCTGCTCTTCCGCTCCCTGAGCGCTCTGTACCCAGTCGCCGCCCCACCCAATGCCGGCGGCGCGACGACCTTGTCGCTGCTCCGCTGCTTCCCCTTGTCCGGTCCTTCGCTCCTCGCCTCCCCGCCGGCGGAAACGGCGCCCCTCTCCGGCTTCTCCGACATTGCCGCAACCCGCGGGGACCGGCGGTGGCCGGCGTTGGGAGATGCCGGTGTGTGCATTGTGCTCGTGGACTGTACTGGAGCTGGAGGAGTCTGAAGTTAAACAAAACAGTTCCTTGTGAATGACATATGGACCCCATCAAAACAGTTGTCTTTTTCACGTTTTCTTAGATTTCTTGTTTTTTAAGAAAAAAACTAAAAAATCATTAAAAAGACCATATCCTCAACAAAAAAAAAAAAAAAAAAAAATTAAAATTAGAAAGTACTTTCATGCCAGAGGTCATGGCATGACTAATATATATATTTGACACGGTACATAGTAAAATGCAATCATGTTATGAATTTTGACTCCGTGCTATCGTTGGACGTGTCTTACAATATGACTTTGAGTTGTTGCTAGGCGGAGGAAGGTTGTTTTGAGAGTAAATTGCAGTATAGATATTTAAATTTTTTATGGGTTTGCATTTAGGTACTTAGGGCCTGTTTGGTTCCCATGAGACTAGGGACTAGGGACTAATTTTTAGTCCCCATTTAGTCCCTAAATAACCAAACATAAAAAAGCGATTGACTAATTTTTAGTCCCAATTAATCCCAATTTCACTAGACTAGAGGCTAGGGACTAATTTTTAGTCCCTATTAGTCTCTGGTCCCTAGTCCATCCATCCAAACATGCCCTTAAACTTAAGAAATGACTGAGTTCTGGAACTATCTATCTCATGCACCAAAGGTCCAAAAACACGTCACGCGTGCACCGGAAGCTAACGTGACGGGCCAACTCATCTTATCAACATATACATGCCATGACAAATTACCCTGGCACCCTGTACCTGTCTGGCCTCTTGGAGGCCATCTTCTCTCCCTCTTGTTAACTCACTTTGGGCGTGTTTAGTTCCCAAAATTTTGGCTTGAAATTCTAAGATTCTCATCACATTGAAGCATTAAATGTACCAAAAGACACATGTTCAGAGTATGAAATGTAGGTAAATAAAATAACTAATTACCTTTGTTTAAGTGTACATTGCGTAGGCGATTCTTTTGAGCATAGTTACCACCGGCGTTGGTCCGCCCGCTGCCCGCGCTGGTCCGCTGCGGAGGATCTTGGGAGACGCCATGGCCATCCCCAACCCACGGCCGAAGAGTGAAGCCGGCCGCGGGCTCCACGACGTCCGCCGCTACAAGCCGCAAGAGCGAGTGAATGGCGCGGCATGTGGATGGCGCGGCCGGTTGGCGAATGCGTCGGCTTAGCGCGGGAAGGAGAGGCGCCGGGGAGGAAAAGGGCCTCGCCGTGGATCGCATCCAGCCGGAGCCGTGTGTCGTCGCCGGAGGCGGGGCGCCGGTCGAGGTCGGGCTCGATTCGCGGCCCGGGCCGGGGAGGACAAAGACGAGGCCGGCCGGCGCCGACGCCCTCCACGTGGGCGGTCCTCCGGCTGCTGAGATGGCGCCACTCGATGGCCGGAGGAGCATCGCCGAGCTCGCCACGGGAGAGAGGACCAGCGTGGGGAGAGGGGAGGGGAAGGAGAGAGAGATCTGGGTGTGTATGCAGGTGTGGGCCCGTCATGGGTAGTTGGGATAAGAGGAGCAATCTTTGGAGTATGGATGAGTACGAAAAGCGAATATAGAAAAGAGAATCTTCCTAACCAATTTTGGAATATTCTTTTATAGAGGATGAATTTAAAGTATCACGAGTGCGGTTAGCTTTTAAGAGGCACAAGTGCAGGAGAAATTACTCTAAAAGGGTGCAGAGTATTTTAGAACGAAGAGAGTAGGTCTTGTTTCTTGGAGCGACGCGGATCCATCGCCTACCACTCCTACTACAAACGACACGCCGGAATCCTTCCAAAAAATCTCAAAAATTGGCTCCGGGACTGAACCACAGCCAGGCACAGAGTCAAAAAGCGCACCAAGCGCACTTGCGCCGCGTTCACGTCCAAGTGAGGCCGCGCCGGCGGCCCAGACTGACCCCGGACGGCTGGGACCCTGATGTGCCACCTCCAATGAATCCTGTCTCGCCTGTGCCACCTCCAATGAATCCGGTGGCTAGTCACTTTCCCTTGCTGCCCGTCATCACTGACGACGCCGGCCCGCCTCCACCAGCGCTCGCCTCCCCTCCCCTCCCCTCCCTTGCCGCGTATAAAGATTCGCCTCCCGCGACGAGCAGATGATCACCACCTCCTCGCGCGAAGTTCCTCCCGGACCCTTATCGTCGCCATGGCATCCCCCCTGCCTGTAAGGTGAGCACTGAGCAGAGCCAAGCGGCAGAACGGCATGTCGGCTGTCGCCGTTCAGCTTCTTGATCTAGTTCCCCCATATTAAAATGACGGGAGATTCTTTATTGAGATTTTTTTTTTTAGAAAAAGGAACCTTCGTTCAGCTTATTGAGATTTTTTTAATGGAACAATTCTTGCTCCCCGTGCATGCAGCCCCAAGGAAGCGCTGCCGTATCCCCTGACCTCCGCTTCGGAGGAGCCCCCTGCTCCCCTCTTCGATGGCACCACCAGGTAGGTTTTCCACCTATAAATTGCAGATCTTCACCTATGCAGATCAGGGGAGGTAGAAGTTAACCCCTTTTTTTTTTATTCGCGTGAAGGTTGTACGTTGCCTATAATTGCCCGTTTGCGCAGCGCGCTTGGATTGCCAGGAACTACAAGGTGTCACCATCACCATCACCACTGTTCTTCGATTTGTTGAAACGTTGCTCTTTTTGTGGTGTTTTCCTAGAAAGCAAAACTGAAATCTTTTCTGTTCATCGCCGTTTATCCAGGGTTTGCAGGACAAGGTTAAGATAGTCGCCATCGATCTTGCTGACAAGCCAGCATGGTACAAGGAGAAGGTTTATCCAGAAAACAAGGTGTGCTTGATTACTCTGCTATCCCCCTTAGGTTTTTTTTTTTTTTTTTTTTTTTTTTGGAAGGGAAACAGGAGGGGCAAGGAGCCCCTACTGTGCTTTTAGGACCTTTCATGTTCAGATTTTTCCAAGCTTCATGGATACTTTGTTTTACATTTTCCTTTCCTGTATGATTTACCCTTGTTTTCTTTCCCCGTAGGTGCCTTCTCTAGAACACAACAACCAGGTGAAAGGAGAGAGCTTGGATGTGGTTAAGTACTTTGACAGCAACTTTGAAGGTCCATCGTTGCTCCCTGAGGTACATAATTAAGATCGCCACGCCATCAATGTAGCGCTTGAAAAAAAAGGCTTGTTAACATCTGGACTCTGGATTAATTCTTCACAGGATCCTGCAAAGAAGCAGTTTGCCGAGGAGCTGCTTGCATATGATGCATTTACCAAAGCATTATACTCATCTCTCAGTAAGGAAGATGTGCCTGAGGAAGCTGGTAACAAAACTAGTAGCTCGCATGTTTGATTTGTTTGGAAAATCCTTTTTAATGAGATGCTAATTGTCTCATGCGTTGTCTTTACATCAGTTGCTGCTTTGGATAAAATAGAAGACGCCCTGGGGAAATTCGACGACGGCCCATTCTTCCTTGGTCAGTTCAGTCTGGTATGTCACTGAACACTAAGAATCATTCTCCCTGGAGCATGGTTAAAAATCAAATCTCTATTAGAAAGAGTTCATTCATATTATGAACGTGGGCTTCGGTTGGCATGTGGTTTTGTCGTGATGTGTAATTTCACTACAGGTGGACATTGTGTATGTACCATTCATCGAGAGGTTTCAGATATTCTTTTCCAACTTAAAGAACTATGATATCACAAAGGGCAGACCCAACCTTCAGAAGTTCATTGAGGTAATTCAGACTTATGGACATTAAATATAAATAGGCTAGAGCTTTGTGTCTCACATTGTTTGAAACGATCCTTTTATCCTACTGACCAGGCTGCATATATAGCCCAATGCAAACCAGTTCTCTTGATAATGCTTTCTTGAGGACAAAATTTAAATCATGGATTGGTATATTTCAGGAAGTGAACAAGATTGATGCATATACGCAGACTAAACTGGACCCACAGTATTTACTTGAGACAACAAAGAAGAAGTTTGGGGTATGACATTTTTTTCCTGCTTTGATTCATCTATTTGTTCAGGTAATTTCAAAATATTTGACCACTATTTTAACCTCCAGATTGCTTAAAGCTTGTGACCAAGGATGAAACTCTCGCCAGAAGTACCACCATATTAGTCGACTCGTTTAGTCTTTTGTGTGCTTGAATAGTACATATATGATTTTCAATAAGACATGGTCTTCTAGACTGGTTGTGCTTCTGAAAATAAACTAGTCAATATATATTGATGTTTTGTTTGTCAACAAAGCTCGGATTGCTTTCATCTAACCCGGACCCACACTACTAACAAATATTCATGATTATTCGTGTTTTTTTTGTGAATTTCATGATTAATCGTTTTGTGGTAGTGGTACCTACCAAAATATGTTGTTAGTAAGAATTAAGAAATGTACGGATATGTGTGTACATAACTTAGCGCACAAAGTCATGTCATTTATTTGAACTACTTCTACTTAAGATGCACTTGTTACACATACGTGTCTTGTTGGAAGGTAATTTTGGACTCATCTCAAATTGAACTTGGGACATAAGTTTGGTCCAGTCCAAGTATCAGGTCGTAATGCAACAGATAATAACGCATATATGTGTACATACCTTAGCGCACAAAGTCCTGTCATTCATTTGAACTACTTAACATGCACTTACAACACACGCGCACAGACACGTGTCTAGTTGAAAGGTAATTTTAGACTCATCTCGGATTCAACTTGGGACATAAGTTTGGTCCAAGTATCAGGTCTAAGGCAACATATAACACTACCTAGCTAATATACAAGAACCCAAATTCTAATAGGGTTTGGCCCTTTGTCCATAGTTGTGGACGCTGGCTAATTAGGTCACACACTAGTAAGGGGTATAGATGTCCAACGGGCGGCCCGGTCCGCCCGTGGCCCGCTTGGGCGGACGGAGCCGACCTGCTGCGGGCGGGCGCCGCGGGCCACGGGCCGTGCCTCTCCGGGCTCGGGCCACGCCCTCGGCCCATGGCCGTCCGCGGGCCATTTTCGAGACCCCGCGGGCGGTCGGGCCCTTGATCGGCCGGCCGGGCCACAACCCGATGGCTTTTTTTTTGGAGAAAGCAGCCACGGCGCTTGTGAGGACAAAGGGTGCACCGTCGCGCAGGGCCGGGCTGCCGCGGCCGCCCGCTCCCTGAGTTCACGTTCACGGGAGGAGGAGCGAGGTGGAGGTCGCCGGCGGTGGTGGCAGGGCGAGGTGAAGGAAGGGCCGGCAGTTCCCCGCTCCCCGCGCCAAGGCTGGGCTGCCGCCTTCCCCGCCGCGGCCGACGCCGCCTCGCAAGGAAGCTCGCCGGGTGCGCAACGCCTCGCGCCACGCCGCCGCCGCCGCAGTAGGGAGCGGGCAGCTCGCCGCCTCCCATCTCCAACCATCCATCGGGCGAACGTGCGAGCCACCGACCGACCCGCCGCTACGAGGTGGAGGGCTCGCCTCGCCGCCGTGGGGACCTGGCCGCGCCGCCGCTGGGCGGGTCCGCCGCCGCCGCCGTGGGGACCTATCCGCGCCGCCCGTGGGACCTACGCCTGCCGAAGTCGCTACGCCGCTCGCCGCCGCCGTCGTGGGGCCTGAGGAGAGGGAGGTGGCCTGGGGGAAGGATCCAGATTCCGCAGTGCGGCGTTGGGAGAGTGAGAGAGAGGGAGGAGAATTAGGGTTGGAGAAGATACAATATATATATCATTGGGCAAAATTAAACGGGCCACCACCGGCCGCCGGGCCGCAAGACGCCATGCCGGCCGAGCGGTGCCCATGGCCCGCCCGCCACCGGCCGGGCCGGTGTAGCCCAGCGCGATAACGGACCGGGGCGGGGCACGGCCATTTTGCGGGCCTCGGACCGAGACGTGTGCCGGGCCAAATGGCCAACTATAGTAAGGGGCTAGATCATCGCTCGATAGAGGCAACCAAAGATTAGTCTAGCTAACTTTCACTACTACAAAGTCGTGTGGGACAGTGCCGACTTGAGAAAATTTATCTCTCGCAACTCCCATAGCAAGACCCCACCTCCTTGGCTGAATGGTGGGAAATTGAGTCCGAGGGGGTGCCAAAGCGTAACCGTAGGCGTTTCAACGGAATTGTTATCTACATCATGTGGAATCTGTGGAAGGAGAGAAATAGAAGGATCTTCGAAAATGTGTTCCAAATGGCGCAACAGGTCGCCTACTTGACCAAAGAAGATGGGCCTGAGAAACTTACCATGTATTTCTATGGCCCTTTTCTTTTTAAAGTTAGCTCTATGGCCCTGAAAAGTTCTGTGTTAGCTCTATGGCCTTCCGTCTAAGTTAGGGCGTTGACGGTGTTAACTTTGGGGTAAAATGACCATTTTAGCCCAAAAAAAAAACAAATGCCAAATGCCATGTTGTGTTTAATATGAAAAACAAATTTACATCAGGAACTCTAAAGTTTTCACAAATTAACTAACCCCAGATCTGAAAACATCTTTCTCTGGCGAACTTACATCGGGAACCTTGAGAGTGAAATCAAATTACATTTTGGTCCGTCTTCTCTATCATCTCAGACGTAGCGGACGCCCGCATTTGGCTGGGCCGCCGGCTGCGGGGTGTGGGGAGGCTGCTTTGTCCGCCGCCCGCCGCCCGTCGCGCGTTAGGCGTCTGCCCGAGCAGCCGCCACGCCGGCCCGCGGAGCAATCCGCCTCGCCGTCGTCCGCCACGCACGCGAGCGAGCCCGCCCGCCACCGCAGTGAGCTTGTTGGACGTCCGATTGGAGCCCGCCGCAATGAGCAAGACCAGTGGTGAGCTTGCGCGAGGCGGCGGGGATGGGGCGCCCGACTCGTCACCCGGGCACTCCCTGGCTGGCCGCCGCCGCCAGCCGCAGGGGGCCGGCGACAAGGACGCCGAAGCCGCGGTTCATGGAGGAGATGACCTCCGACGCGTGTTCGCGGCGTGCGCCGCGCGTGTCGCCGAGATCGCCCGGAACACCGCACCGAAATGCCGGCGCGGGCGCGCCACGGCGAGTGCCACCGGGCCGCGACGCTGTTCCGTGCCGGGGTGCCCGTCGTCACCTACGAGGACCTGCAAAAGGACATCCGCCGCGACGCCAACGGCGACCGCTCGCCCATCCTCTCGCAAGACCCCATCTCCGAGTTCCTCACCCCAGCTCGGGACCTCGGGGCGGCGAGCGCAAGCTCCGGGATGAGACGAGGAGTCGGGAGCTTCGGCCTCTCGTCGGTCTTCTCATTTTTTTTCGCGAGTTTGGATCGAGGCTGGGAGCGGGTACGAGGCTGGGACCGGGAGCCGCTTCGGTTAGACTCAAGGAGGCAGGGGTATTTCGGTCCTTCACCCACTCCTACGTGCAGTGTAACCCTAACAGAGTTGAGGGCCAAAACTAACAGAAGGCCATAGAGATCACCATAGAGTTTTTGAGGGCCATAGAGCTAACTTTGAAAAAAAAGGGTCATCTGAGATACTTGTCTAGTTTTAGAGGGCCATATAGATAATTCTCTTAAAGAAGATATAGTGCAAAGGCATAGGGCAACGAGTTTTTGGTCCGGAGGCCAACTAGTAGTGAAGGGACTTTTTGGGGACTTTTCCTCTTTTTGGTCTTAGGGCCATGGTGTTAGGCACCTAGGGTGCCATGTGTTTGGTCTTAGGACCATGGTGTTAGGCACCCAGGGTGCCATGTATACATAACACTCTTTTCTAACTTAATTGAGCTGCAGAGCTCCTGCCTTTTCCTTCAAAAAACTTTCACTACTACAAAGAGCCACCATAACAACGTCCCATTTTTTTAGTAGGGATGGCTCTATCTAAAAGAGCCCCTATAGTGGTCCTTTATCCCCCAATAGACCAGCCGCCCCTATTAATAGATTAGTAGGGGCTTTGAGGGCCCCCGCAAATAGCAAGGACGGCTCTATATAGAGCCCCCCCCTACTAATTGAATAGCAAGGGCGGCTCTAATTGAATAGCAAGGGCGGCTCTATATTGAGGTACGCCGAATTCTGAAGTGAAGCACTAAATATAATTTTTTTAAAAATGATGCGGGATGGGAAAATAACCTAAATAGAAGATGTAGATCTCGAAAAGTTATGAATCTTTGTTGTTTGCAACTTTTTTCATTTGACTTTATTTGATACCTAGGTTTGGATGTCTATAATTCAAATTTTGAATTTTTCAAACAACCTCGGTTGGTAAAACTTCCTAAATAAGAATTGTAGATCATGAAAAGTTATAAAACTTTATAGTTGATAATTTTTTTTATTTGAAATCATCTTGTCATACAAAAACTATGTTTAAATGTCTCAAATTTAAAATTCAAATTTCATAAACGACCTCGGATGGAGATCAACACACTAAATGAAAATTGTAGATCTTATAAAGTCATGAAACTTTTTTATTTGAATCCATTTAGGGCCTCAAATAGTCAATTTTCACTTTCAATTTGTATAATATATGGGGATATGGAATGAGGTATGGACACATATGAGTGTGTAGTGCAATGGGAGGGAGGTTGCGGGTTTGATCCCCCACGCCGCGTAAGCGTCATGACTTTACGTGAAAAATGCGCGAGTTGCAACTTATTCATTGATTTTCGTTGCTTCTCCCCTTGCCACCGCCTCTTCGATCAACCCCATCCGGCCGTGGTCGCCGTGGGTGTTGTGGCAAAGAAGTTTGTGCTAGGGGTGGAGAAAGTTGTTGCGAGTGGGGCTTTCAACTGTGACAAGCCTTACATTAGTTGTGGCGATGCGTGGCTTCCAACCAAGCCTCCCTTAGAGTAGGGGTCGTAGGGGCTTGGACCGGAGGAGCGAGGTCGACGGCATGTGCGAGTGGGGTGCGTGAATGAGTAATTGAGAATGACTGATCGGCTTTCCATCACATTTGACAGGGGGCGAACGGACAAAGGGGAATGTGGACCCGGATGGGTGGACCAATTGGGGTGTTTAGTTGGTGAAATATTTTGGGTTCGGGCATGTTTGTAACACTTTTTCGTTTGTATTTGGTAAGTATTGTCCCACCATATACTAACTAGGCTCAAAAGATTTGTCTCGTACTTTTCGGTCAAACTGTGCAATTAGTTTTTTTTATTTATCCATATTTAGTGCTTCATGCATGCGTTAAGAGATTTTTAGATCAATAGGCTCGCCCCGACTTATATTGAAAGTTGTAAAAAGGTTCACGTTGGGGGTGCCGACTTACAAGGATTCAAACCCAAAAAGCGAGAAGACATATTTCTCCAAAGAATGAGACAAGTCTATTTGTTCCCCATCTCCTAACCGAGTCACCAATAAGATGATTACGGACTCAAAACAACATCGACCCCTACGAACTGGTTATAACAAGAAGCGGATAGACGACGCTCTCCGGTCGACGCCTACTCCTTCAGCTTTTAGGACTCGGTTACCGGTTTCCCGGCTCCCTTTTCAAACGTTCCATCCACTCCATCTTCACCGCGGCGCCCTTCTTCTCGTCCGGGATGATCCATTGCTTCATCAATCTCAAGCACTTTGTAGGCGAATTGTTTAGGATTTTGTATTCTTGTGTTAGAAAAAACCAAGTCATTTCTTGTTTTCCACAAAGTCCAACCGATGGCTCCCATCGACCACCAAAAAACCCCCACATCTTTCCCTGTTAGAGGATGCTAGAAAATCATCAAAAGTGGAATTGAGGCAGAATGCGAGACCATCCAAAGCTATCCCTTACCCAACACCATATTACTAAAGAAATGGGAAAACAGAACAACGAAAGTGGTTAACAGATTCCTCCTTCTCACAAAACTTGCAAGATGAGGCTTCATCCCAATTTCTTTTCCGAGTTCTTTATCATTGTTTTGAATTCGTCGGGCCAAGCCATCCATAGGAATACCTGTATTTTGAGTGGGATCTTCAAATTCCAGATATCCACCATCTGTGTGTCAACCACCCCAAGATTTGTGATATGTCAGTACATGCTTCTTGTAGAGAATTTTCCCTGACTGATGTAGTTTCCACACTACTAAGTCTCTACCCTCCTCAATCTGTACATTTGTTAGCATGCCCATTATCTCATTCCATTCTTGGACTTCACCCTCCCCAAAGTTTCTTCTATAACTCAAGGACCAATCCAGGTTATATGCATCCTGAACCGATATGTCTTGATTGTGGCATATTTTGAAAATCCTTGGAAACAGGATTTTCAATGGACATCCCCCCAGCCACACATCCCACCATAGTCTTATCTGTCCCCCAAATTTCACAATATGTGCGTTCCCTCTCTCATACCATTCTTTCACACTATGTAATCCTTGCCAAAATTGGGAGGACCCCCTTTTCTTACTTTGGCAGAAACCTACTTTTTCCTCAATATTTTGATACACATGCTCTCATCCCCACTTTCTAGCCTGAAAATCCATTTGCACAACATTGCTGTGTTCATGGCCCTTGTATCTATGAATCATAGTCCCCCAAAGTCTTTTGGTTTATCCAAAGCATCCCATTTGATCATATGGAACTTTCTTTTATTCCCAACCCCCTCCCAAAAGAAATTACTCCTTGTGGAATCAAATCTCTGATGTATGTCCTCATATAAGCAGTAAAAACCCATGGTATACATAGGGATGCTTGTCAAACTAGTGTCAATAAGAATTGCTTTTCCCCCTGATGAAAGATGTCCACACTTCCAAGTTTAGAGTCTTTTATCAAGTTTGTTAGCTGGTCCACTCAGTTTACCTTTACTCAACCTCCTGTCACTAATAGGAAGGCCCAAATACTTCATTGGAAAAGCCCCCCAGCTCTTGTTAATCTCACTTTGTGAATACCTCACTTTTGTGGTAGTTTATTTTCATGCCGGATAAGCCTTCAAACACTACTAGAATTCACGAGTTTCCCAGGGTATGATTCTTTCCCCCCTAGTTTTTAATCACCCAGGGAAAGATAAGTTTCCCTAGTGTTAGATAACAAAACCCCAGGGAAAGATCTCTTTCCCTACGAAATCCATTTTCCTGGGGAGAAATGGAACAAGTGGACCATGTTGGCAGGCCAGGTGTCATGTTTCCTAGGAAAAATTTGACCCCTAGGAACGAGTGGAAGCATGGAACCGTGAAACCCTACACCGAAAAAAAAATCCACCGTGAAAAAATTCCCCTCGCGCGCCGCCAGTCTCGCGCACGGCGCACCTCCGCGCACCTCCGCGCCTCTCCGCGCGCCGCCTCCGCTCCCGCCGCCGCCACTCCCGAGCTCCCGAGCACGCCGCCGCCGCTCCCTCCGCTCCCAAGCACGCCGCCGCTCCCTCCGCATCCGAGCACGCCGCCGCCGCCACTCCCTCCGCTCCCAAGCACGCCGCTGCTCCCTCCGCATCCGAGTGCGCTGCAGCTCCCTCCGCGCCGCCACTCCCTCCACGCCCCCACTACCCGCGCGTCCGTGCGCGCGCCGCCACTCCCTCCGCCGTCGAGCACCCCTCCACTCCCTCAGCGACCGCAGCTCCCTCCATCCCCGGTCCCCGTCGCCACTCCTTCCGCGTGCCCCTGCCGGCGACGAGCATCCAACAGGTACCCCCCAACCCTCCTCTTCCTCTAACGTATAAGCTATTTAAGTTGGGATCTGATCTGACCTATTGACTAGTGTAGTATACACATGTATTTTGCCTGCATAGTTCGATCCCTTTTTCCCCTGTAGCCAGGTTGTTCTCTCAGCATATATGGTAGTAGAAATTCCTGCATTTTTAGAAATCCAGAAGATTGTCTGGTTGGTTCAGTTTTTCTTCTTCCTGTTGGTTCACACCAACCAAACTCATTGCTGTTGTTGATTCTCACCATCTATGCAAAGGAAATAATCACAGTGAGAATGAGATCCAAACAATTTGCAGATGTCAGAAATTTGGGTGTCATGTTTTCTTGTTACCACAAGTAATTTCTGCTTTGTGTACTGGAAATTGCCACACTTCAGATTATTAAGCACGCTTGAAAACTAGCACAGAACATTCAACACATAATCTAGATCCAATCAGCACTGTCCACCTTTCAGCAATAAACAAGCCTTGTAGGATAGTCCTCTGTCTTTTAACCTTGTTGAAATTTACAACTTGTAACACTTTTAGGTGGCTGCTGATAAAAGGAAATGACTGGTACTGGATCCGGCATCACATCAAGCCTGGCATGAAAGTCTGTGGAGATTCTTGTAAGTGATCTTGAGAAATCTACATTTACAGTGAGTTGTTTGAGGACATCTGGTTTTAGTATAGAAAGGAAATGCCTTTACATTGACTAAAGTGCACGTTTTGTTCATTCTCTCATTTTTCAGAACATTCTATGCACATGGAAGTCTATGCATCTTAAGTAGATCGGCTTTAGTAATATCTATCAATTTCTGTGCAGGCCAAACGAGACCCTTACGGCTTCCGCTTCCCACTTGAGATGAGATTTGTATATCCTAACATTGATCACCTAATGTGAGTACCACTATTGTCAATTGCTTGCTCAGTTCTGGCAATATGAATATTCAATGCCAGTTGCCGTATCCCGCTGAGAACTAGAGTTGTGGCTTTGTAGTTATGTCACTGCTGCATATGCCTTTGAAGAGAGAACATTTAGCTGCTTGATATAATGATACTAAGTGTCTCCTTGTCGGTGTAGGCCTGTTTGTTTCGTTGATTTGTGTGAGCTTTGCCTTTGTTGGAAAAGGTAACTTGTGCTGTAGACAAATAATGTTACGTGTAGACTTGCTATATAATTGTCTTGTCAGTCAAATCGTTTGCTGCATTTAAGACTTAGTGCTTCAAAGATTAAATTAAATTAACTGGTATAATTGATACCTTTGTTTAGTGGGCAATCTTTGGAGCCATAAGTACTATATTATGGTAGTTATTATTTTGATTACTTTATTTGTTAGATTTGACATGAACTCACTGCATCTATGCACAAGTGACATATCTGTTTCCTTTCCTTTGCTATTTTTACCTATTTATGATATATGCTACTGCACAATAGAACAATGGACAGAAACCAATATATTTGACTACGTACTTTGCTCCAATGCAAATAGACTTCAAATTACTTTGGTACACCATTTATGATTAGTGCCAAGCCTGTCTTGCTGAACTATTTATTTGCTTCCTTTAATAAAAGTTCAATCTGTAGGGCCTCGGTCTTGCTGTCTTGCTGAACTAAACTATTATTTTGTGTATGTTTAGGGGACTGACCCTTCATGCATTTTATCATTTAGTCATACATGTTTAGGGGGACTGACCCTTCATGCTTTTTATAATAGTGATGGCCCCTATTATAGAGTAGATACATGGCTGACAGTCGCTTTGCACAGTAGTCCGTTTATGTTCTTTGCACAATATCAGCATTTTTCTAATTTAGATTTTGCTTAATCTCACAGGTTGGTACATATGGCTCATCTGTTCGAGCGGAAACTCGGATGAAATAATAAGTAGAATCGCTTCTAGAGTATTTCGTGGCCATCCGATTGGGACAAGTCATGGAGCGAATGAGATTACAAGTGGAGTGAATGGAACTGCAAGTGGTGCAAGTGGTGGAGGCACATACTCTCCTCCCAAGCACATGAAGAACAATTTCCGTTCTTTTTGAAACCTGTAGTTGTAGTTAATCAGCTCGTTTGCCTGCTGCTAGACAACTTCTTTTGGATTTGTGGATTTGGGTTATGGATTTGTGGTAATATTATAACTCTAAATGTATAGGTTTGTGTGTTTGGATTTGTGGTTATGTATTGGATGAAATGAGTGCTTAATTATGGTCCATGTGAATATGAATTTGAATTTGAAATATTTATACATTTGAATTTGAAATATGAATCTGCTCTATATATAATGTTTCCCTAGTGTTACGATTCCTAGGGAAAGGTTCCTAGGGAAACTGTCTCCTTTCCACGTCCACTGGCATGTGTCATCTAAGGAAGTTTCCCTAGGGGGACGGAACCCCTAGGGAAAGAAGTTTCCCTAGGGTTTTGGAGAAAACCGTAGGGAAAGGCTTCTTTTTCCGTCGCCCCTAGGGGCATTTTCTTTTAAAAACCCTAGGAAACGGTTTTCCCTACCGTTTTTAAAGGGTTTCCCTAGGAAAATTAACCCTAGGGAAACTAGTGAATTCTAGTAGTGAAAGCAATACAACAGAAACTTTAGGTGAGCAATATCTTCTAGAGAATGTTGAAGAAAGAGTATTATATCATCAGCATATTGTAGATGGGTCAACCCCCCCTTCCACCAGATCATCACAGACTCCATGAATGATTCCTTTTTTTCATTTGCTAAGGTAAGCATATCTGAAAGAGCATCAGCCACTATATTTAAAAGGAGTGGTGACAAAGGATCCCTCTGTCTCAACCCTTTGTAGCTTCTAAAATATTCCCCAATATCACCATTTAGGTTTATAGCAACCCTGCCCCCTTTTGTACTGCAGTCATGACCCACTCTATCCATTTTGGGTCAAACTTTTTCTTGGTCAGCACTTCTTGCAAAAAAACTCCAATTGACCTTGTTGTAGGCCTTTTTAAAATCTAATTTCAGGATAACCCCCTTCTTCTTTGATCTTAGTTCATGCAGAATTTCATGGATGACCAGCACCCCATCTAAAATAAATCTACCAGGAATAAAAGTTGTTTGAGCTGGATTGATTATTCTGTTGATCACTTTATTGAGCCTAATAGTGAGAACCTTAGTAAGAATTTTATACACATTTAGTAGGCAAATTGGTCTGAATTGTTTGATTTGATTGCCCCCTTTACTTTGGGAATCAGCACAATGACCCCATAATTCAATCTTGCCGGATCCAAGTGACCTTTGTGAAGTTGATTTGAGCATATCTAGTATGTCCACCTTGATCTCGATTCCAAAATTTTTGTAGAAGCTTGTAGAGAGACCATCTGGTCCAGGAGCAGAATTTGTCTTCATGTCATGAACAACAGCTTCTAATTCACCCATGGTAAATGCTCTAGTAAGCCATTGGTTGTCTTCTGGGAGGATGTGCCCCTGTCTTCCCTGCATTGGTCTCCCGGATGAGTACTAGGATTTTGTGCCCCCAAATAAGTTTTTATAGAATTTAGTGATGTAATTGTTGAGTTCTTTTGTTTCCTCAATGATCTTATCCCCTCCATTAGACTTTTGATGCTGCACTTTCTCTTCCTACAATTGGCTACCTGGTGAAAATAGCCGGTATTAACATCCCCCTCAAAAATCCATTTTTCTCCTCCTCTTCTTTGCATTAAGAGATTTGATGTGACATGACTGTAACACTTTTTGGGTTGGTGGATGAGAAGTAAACACACCCGTGGCACTGTGGCAGCAGACCAGCAGTCATGGATAGGGATTGGATTGGTACGGCGAAGCCGGGGGCCGTAGCTGCTGGCGGTTTTAGTTCTGCCTCTGCCTCAGACAGGGACGCCCCCGGCGGATGGGTCGGGAGCACGGGACAGATGCACCGTCTCGATCGTCCTGCTTCTAGGCGCTGCGCCGTTGGATCTCCATCCAATCTACTGTATGCACTGTAGCGAGAGAGCGAGCGAGCAGGCAAGGCCACATTGGTTGCTTCACACCATTGCTATGCTACAACAGCAAGCCCATCATCATCATCTTTTTCGTTCCATCTGGCTAGCACATCAAATCAATAACTCGATCTGAAGGCGAGGGGTGCGTGTTTTTCAGTCACGATTCACGAGCACTATTGGTTTCCAAGCACATCTTTTAGTCGATGAGTTATCGTATATAAACGGGCCATGTTGGGAGTGCATGTAATTATTATCTTATATTTTAAAGAGCAAAAGAATCGAAGATGAAATTCTTCTTATGGCTTTGCTTGCATGCCCCCGCCTTTGGACTGCAGAGAGCGACACAAGCGGCATGGTCTACAGCCGAGTGCTTCGTGCACCTTGTGCGACCAGCTCGATGAGACCACAGACCACCTTCTGTGCTCGTGTGTCTACGCTCAAGAAGTTTGGTCGTGTCTTCTAGCGGCCACGACATATATCATGGCAACCCCTGACCAGGACTCCTGCCTATGCAGTTGGTGGTTGTTCTCTCGGGCTACTACCCCCAGTCGCTTAGGAGGACTTTCGTCTCCATGGTGCTTCTTGTACGTAGCGTAGTGCCTTAAGGAAAATAACTAGCGAACGTTTGACCAGAAGTCCATTACACCTGCTCGGCCGATGGTGATGATCCTGGATGAAGCAGACTCTTGGATTGGAGCGGGGTTCAGCAGCCTTTCCCTTCTATAACCAGTCTGGTAGCTTGACGCAGCCCCTGGCTCATCATCGTAGAGGCCACCACAAGCTGGTGATTTTTTGGATATTCATTCAAGTGGAGGATGACCCTCGCCATTCCACCTCTTGGAGCGTGTAAAATTCTAATCTTCCACTTTATAAAACACGTGCTAATGGTAAGGCGCACTTTCAAAAAAAAGAGCAAAAGAATTATAATAGCCCATAGGATCCTAATAACATATTTTCTTCCACCTTTCCTATTGCTCTCAGTCGAAGATAAACAGACTTCAGGCGACGCCTGTAGGGCTGATATCAATAGGTCTTAGGGGCTCTGGCTCTAGAATGGTGGGCATCGGACAGTCAACATCGCTCCCTGATAGCCACGCTTGTTTTCAGGCGACTGCTATATAGCATGTCCAATTTTTCTTCTTGTTTTTTCTATTTTTTTTAATTTTCTGAAAACAACTAAAAGTGGTGGATCATATATATGATCATGTACTTGCATGTTTTTCCCAAGGTAATGCACTTCTTAGAGAGGTATCGTCTGGTCGATCGATATGGATGGATCATGGATGTAACCGATCGACAATGGCTATAAGTAATTGATTGATCATGGGTCATGGATGCAATTGATTGAAAATGCCATTTTTTAGAAAAAGAAATATATTAATATTACAGCTTCTACATCGAGAGATGCATATAGCTATTCCTTATTGCACCACAAACACATAGAACTCACGTAAAACGAACACAAAGCACCCACACCATAGGTTACGGACCTAGTTACCTCATAAAAAACAAAAATCCTTATTACAATGCTCTTGTTTGCCTAGAAAAAGATACTCAAGGTAGTTCATCCATATAACCACCGAGAAGATAGTGAAAATATCAAGGCAAAAAACAGAGCAGTTGGAAGACTTGTCCAATTAACGAATCTTTTTGCCTTGGCGGTCGGAGAATCACAAGGTTCGCACGCAGTGGGTGCTTCATAAAATTAAACATCTCGATGATGGCATTCGCGTGGAGTTTGACGGCGTCCTCACCCTCCACTTCCACCCACTTGAATTCCCTCACAAGGTTCGCCATGAAATAGCCGATGTGGAGCAACGAGACGCTTATAGCAGGGCACATCCTCCTGCCAGCTCCAAAAGGCATCATCTTCATCTCCCCGGACATGGACAACAGGTTCTTGGTAGTGCTTCCTTCACCTCCGTATCCATGGAAACGTTCTGGCTTGAACTCATCAGGGTCATCCCACACTGTCTTGTCCTCGCTAGATCACGCAATGGGAATACCATCTTAGTACCGGAGGAATACGCTGGCCATCATGAACCACTTGGTCTTCTTCCTTCACCTTTTTTTTTGTCAGTTGGAAATTATGTACATTAGATTTTTGTCATTGGTTGAATCTAGCTCAAAAACAATCTATGATCAACCGAAAAAAATAACTAGCTAGAATATATACATAAAGTCAATACTAATAACATTCCTCATAAAGTCAATACTAATAACATTCCTAGCTTATGTGGCTACTATACTTGATACTTTCCGTAGTTTTAAATTATACAAGTTACTTTTAGTTTTTCTAGATATATAGCTTTTGCTATATATATTTACATACCCCCCTCCGTACTGGTAAAAGAAGTCGTTTAGGACAAATGCGCGGTCTCCAAAACACAACTTTGACCTCTTATTATTTTAAAAATATTTATCAAAATGTGATTATATGTATACTTTTATGAAAGTCCTTTTTAAGATAAATCTATTCATATAATTTTCATATTTACAAACTCAACAACTTAAAAATTATTGTGATTTATATTCTTAATGTTTGACCTAAACCTTGTTCAAAACAACTTTCGTTACCGAGACGGAGGGAGTATATATACGTTATGTCTAGAGATACCATAAAATATGTATCTATATAAAAAGCTAGAATGACCTACAATTTGAAACAAAGTAGAGAGGGCTTACCTGCCTAAATACCAACATGGTGGTGGGATGTAGCCTCAGTGCCTCCAAGATGACAGCGTTGAGGTAGTCCAGCTTTCCAAGAACCTCCTCCCCAACCTCCTCGGCGTCGGCGTGGACAACGGCATTGATCTCCTCCGGATGGCCCCTGCATGTCTGGGTTTTTCATTAAGTTGGCGATGATCCACTGCAGCGCCGCGGATACGGATTCAGTGCCGGAACCAAGGAACTCTGAGCAGAGTCCCACAAGTTCACCGTCCTCGAGCCTCCGCTGCTGTCGTTGCTTCCCTCCGCTGCTGCTGTGGTCGTCGGCTTCCTCCACCGGGACATGGAGGTCAAGGAGCGAGTGCACGTATGTCGGCGGCTCGTCGGAGCCCCGGCGATGGCTGCGGCAGCGGTCGATAAGCGGGAAATACAACCCTCCTGCTTCTTCCTTATGGCCATCAGGCTGTTCCACGTCTTGCGGTAGATTAGCCTGAACAAGGGCAGGAACGGCACGAACGCGAACCTGCGCACTGCAGTTAGGGACAGGATGAGCTCGGTCTGGACGTCGGCCATGGCACGAACCACGTCCGCGTCGATATCGTCGCCGAAGCACATGGTGGAGACGAGGCGAAACACCGTGCCGCGGATGCTCTCCGCGGCGAGGACGATGCCGTTGGTGAGCTGCTGCTCCCTGAGGTTGGCGACGAGGTGGCGTAGCGCCTGGCGCCTTACGGACGCATAGCCGTGCAGGTGCGTCGGGTGGAGGACTCCTGAGGTGAGGTTGTGGCGGAGGGCACGCCAGAGCTGGCCGTAAGGTGCCGAGGTGATGTTGTGGTAGCGGCGGCCGGAGATGACGGCGCTGGGCGTCATGGACGGTGGGCGGTTGGAGAAGGCGGAGCCGCCGCCGGCTCGGCTGCCCTGCACGAGCAGCTGATGCGCCGTGGCGAAGTCCGTGACGAAGACAAATAATGGCTTGCGTGCACGTGCTATGGCAGACTTGAGGGTGGCCAGCGGCGTTGCGCGCCGGACGATCAGGATGGCCACAGCTGGGAGAACCAACGCGAGCAACAGGAGGAGTTCCATGGTTGTTGGTTGATGCATGAGCATGGCCTTCCACGGCCAATTACACAACAGTACAAGTCCACAGACTGCTTACGTACTACTCTACTTGGGCCCTTTGGGTATATGCTAGTACAATTTATAGAACCTTGTGTATTTTGAGCTCTTGCTGTGGACACACACAGAGCATATGATTTATAGTCGTTCATGGGTTCTCATGACGTCACGCCTCACCAATGATTCGGATCACATATCACCAGATTCACCACCAAAATATATGTTGGTTTGCACACAAATACGTCATCTTATCACTAGTGCATATGCAAAATGAATTTTTGCCGATGCATATATATTCGTCATTATCACTACTTTAAACGAAGAAAACAAAATTTCTCTGACGGTATTATTATTATTATTACACCGCCACTACAGAAAAAAATTGTATTTTATCTATTATTAGATGAGCCTTAACCTATACGAAAACTACAATACTAACAAAATTGTTTGTGTCTCTGTACACGCGATTCACACTACCAGAGAAATTGTAGTATTTCCCTGTCGGTACAAGTAGTAGACAGAGAAACATATTTGATTTATTATGTACTCCCTCTGTCCTAAAATAAATGTCATTCTCGCTTCCTCGAGAAGTCAACGTTTTTAAAATACTGGCAGTTATATATTAAAAAATATAAATATTTATGCTAAGTAATTAGTATCATCGGAAAGATCTTTTTTAAGTCTAGTTTTTTTAACAAAAAGTATTTAAATATTTAAATGTTGCACGTATTTTCTACAAACCTAGTCAAATTTGAGAAAGTTTGACCGACACGCTTCCTATAACATCATTTTGGGACCGAGGAGTATGCAGCTACTCCTTCCGTCCCAAAATATGTGTCGCCGTTGAGCTAGAAACGGAAATAAGACAGTAGCAAAAGACCCTGCGCACCCCTATTCAGTGACTACAGTTTTGGATAAAAAAGACTGTTGCATGTGAAAACGAATCGAAACCCACCCACGTCTACCTCCACTCAACCGTTTCGACAAGTTTTTTTTTTTCCAATAAAAAATCAGCTCATGTGGTGTGCTCTCAAGCACATGCAATGGAGAGAGAGAGATAAAGGCAGTGATAGGGGACATGCGCAGCACCAGTACAGCTACTACCTACGAACTAGTAATAGGGAACGACATTCATTACGGAGACACCGTATCTTCAACGACACATATTGCGGTACGGGGGATATAGATGTGCAACGGGCCAGGCCGGCCGGGCCCGTGCCGAGCATAGCCCGTTAGGGCACGGGCCCGAATGGCCTGCGTGCCGCCGTGCGGGCCTGCCCTCCCGGCCCGTGCACGCGCCCGTGGGCTGCATTCCCGTCTTTGGGCGGCTCGATTAAGCACGCCCATGGGCTGCATTCCGTCTTTGGGCGGCTCGATTAAGCACGGCCCATGATGATGATTGGGCGGGCTCGGGCACCCTTTGGAGGTAGGTGATGACTCGAGGAGGTCGCCGCGGTTGGCCGCCGCCGCCGCCGCCAAGCCCAAACTCGAGGGCGCCGGCGAGCTCCGGCCTCCGGTCCCCCAGAAAGGCGCCGCCGCACAAGCTCCGGGCCTCCGGCCCCGGGAGGGCGCCGCCGCGACGAGCTTCGGAGCCGGCGTCGCCGGCCTCCTCCGCGGCCGACGCCGACGCCGCCGACTCCTCTCTCTCGCCCTCTCATCTCTCTCGCCCGTGACCGGGTGCTGTCGCGGGCGAAGGCGTGAGCGCAGCGGGACAGAAAATCGAGCAACGGTGGGGCTAGCTGCGGGAGTGACGGTCCGGGAGATTAGGGTTGTGGAGGAGGCAAAGGTGGGCTTTTTTATTGCTGGGCTGTTGGCCTTGCTTTGGTGGATCGGGCCCAATCGTGCTTTTGGCCATAGACCGGGCCGGGCCGTGCCGCCCGCGTGCCCTAGGGTCGGTCGGCGCCTGCCAGCGTGCTCCATGCCGGCCTAGGCCCGAATCCAACCGGCCGCACCGTGCTCGTGTCGGGCCAAAATTTCGTGCTTCGTGCCGTGCCACCGGACCTCGTGCTTTTCGCTCATATATACAGAGGGAGTATGCTATAATTCCTTTGTCGAGTTTAAGTTTTGCACACTAAATTCCACCCCTAGTATTTGTCCTACTATGCCACCTATATTAACAAATAAACCGGTAGAACAAAGTGGTTTCACCACCAGTTCAAGGATTGCACGAGCAGTGAAAAGACCATATATAATACAAAGCCCAAAAGTCTATCCACTTCTTTTAGGGAAACAGTTGGGGTTAAGTTGCACCCTACTAATTTTGATTGAATTAAAAGAACAAACTTCTGAAAATACAGCTCAAGATACAAAGGAGGAAACGAAGAAACTAAGCAAGATTACACAAAAATTGCCTAGCCATAATTGAACCTGAGGTCGTAAGGCTTGTTTAGCTTTAAGCTTAACTCGAGCTAGCTCATGCTTTGAAGATAGATCTGCATAGGCTTGCAAAGAGTGAGATTGATATGTAGGGCTCCCGCCTTTCCTTCACCAATGTTAGTGTCATTTTCAGCCACGTCACATGAGGAAATTAATGAACACAGTAGCCTATAGCAGGAGATGACCACATGGATCTGACTCGAAGAAGCTCATCTCGCAGCACGACAGCACTATATATATTTGCATGCATGCCTCATAAGATTGCGAAGTACATATTAAACTTCTTGATATCCCATCTCGTGCTCCGCGTGATCACGACGCTATCTTATCTGTTAGTGGCTTACCCCTATATTTATGTCTCGATCGATGTTTGGTATAACCATCGTTAATAGAAAAGTGCACACTTCTGCCAAGAGATCAAGCATCATTGATTTGATAGATCTTTAGTTTGTAGCCTGGACACAGCCGCTAACTATTGTTTATTTGTATATATACATTGTTCAGTACTCAGTGACATCCTGCACGTAGCTGAGGCTCATCAACAGCAATCATGCAAGTTCTTCTGTTGCTCTCGTTGGTTCTCCCGGTGGTCATCCTGATCGTCCGGCGTGCAACGCCGACGACGAAGGTATGCCTGGCCAACCTCAAGTTGGTTCTAGCAAGTAAGCCACCACCACCTATGTTGGTCACGGACTTCGCCACGGCGCATCACCTGCTCGTCCGGGGCACCAGAACCACCGGCGTCGCCGGCGCTGGCGGTGGCTCCTTCTCCAACCGCCCTCCATCTATTTCACCCAGCGCCGTCCTCTCCGGCCGCCTCTACCACAACATCATCTCAGCACCCTACGGCCAGCTCTGGCGCGCCCTCCGCCACAACCTCACTTCAGGAGTTCTCCACCCGACGCACCTGCGCGGCTACACGGCCGCGCGTCGCCATGCGCTACAGGGCCTCGTAGAGGACCTCAGGGGAGCAGCAGCTCGCCAACGGCATGGTGCTTGCCACCGAGAGCATCCGCAGCGCCTTGTTTGGCCTCGTCTCCACCATGTGCTTCGGCGAGGGCGTCGATGCGGCTGTGGTCCGCGCCATGGCCGATGTCCAGATAGAGCTCATCCTGTCTTTGCCTGCGGCACGCACGTTCGCGAACGTGACGTTCCTGCTGCCGGTGTTTAGGTTAATCTACCGCAAGCGGTGGAACAAGCTGGCCGCGATACGACAGAAGCAGGAGAAGCTCTTCCTCCCACTCATCGACGGCTGCCGTAGCCATCCCCGGCACTCTGACGAGACGACGACATACGTGCACTCGCTGCTGGACCTTCATGTGCCGGTAGAATTCGAAGCAGACGACCACATAGCTGCTGGAGGCAAGCAACGACAGCAACGGAGGCTCGAGGACGGCGAACTCGTCGGGCTCTGCTCGGAGTTTCTTGGTTCCGGAGCTGAATCCCTAACCTCGGCGCTGCAGTGGATCATGGCGAACCTAATCAAGCACCCAGACATGCAGGAGACCATCCGGAGGGAGATCGATGCTGCTGTTGAGGACGACAGCGAGGAGGTCGGGGAGGAGGTTCTTGGGAAGCTGGATCACCTCAACGCTGTCATCTTGGAGGCATTGCGACTACATCCCACTACCATGTGGGTATTTAGGAAGGTAAGCCATACTTAATTAGTCGTATATATGAGCATCGATCTCCAATAGTTCAAAAAAAAAATCATAAACCAACGAGTTTTCCATGTAATGTAACCTAAAAAGTTAGAACTTACAAGCATATTTATTGGGTTCCTCATATACTGTTGCTAAAATATCACTTAAAAAAAAAAAAAACAGAATTAGCCGCCTCCAGCCATGTCGCTCCCACCCTTATCACCAATCAGGGGCACCTAGCCGGCCACAGTAGGTCGACAGCTTTCTCCTGCCAGCCCTAGCTACCTGCATACTCTTATTGGTTATTACGTTGATACTACTTGTTGCTAAAAATCCATTTGGTTACGTTGATACTTGTGTTGCCAAAAGAAACGAAAAAAAGATGCAAAATTTCGACAGCCTTCTCGATCCTGTCGGCCACCGACAGCCTCCTTTTACCTACACCCTTCATCCACAAATAAGTACACATTTTGACTTCATAGCTTCTTATTTGACCGTTCATCTTATTTAAAATTTTTTAATAAATATTATTTGTTTTGTTATGACTTATTCAATCATTTATGATATTTTTATAATAATTTATTTCCTTAATTATTTACAAAAAATAAATAGGCCAGGCCAGGCCAGCATGGGCCTGATGGCCATCATGTTATGATATGCCTTGGCCAGGCCACAACATGGGTCATGCCAATGGTCGGCGGGTCTTATGGCCATGTGTACGTGTCGCGAATTCACGATGGGTGTCCACGGTTGTTCCATGAGAATCGTTGAACTTTTCATGTTTTTCAGTCCTGCCAAAAAAAATTAACAGGGTTTTGGGAACTACTGTAGATGCTCCAGACATTCATTAATAATTATAATTTTCTCTATTCAAATCTCCTTGCCACCTTATTTTTGCATTTGTTCATTATATTTAAATAAAGTGTTTTGGAGCTAATTTAAATTTAAGAAGAGTGAGAAACAGTTTTCATGACCAAGTAATTACTTGTTGTACAAGATTATCTAACCAATTCAATCTCATGAATATGTAAAAAGGTGATGGAAGAAGACCAATTGGTTCGTGATGGCAAACATATTCCTGCCGGTACCAAGATGCTGTTCTCGTTGCAAGCTCTAGGGCGAGACAAGACAGTGTGGACTGACCCTAATGAGTTCAAGCCTGAACGTTTCCAAGCATATGTAGGTGAAGAAAGCACTACCAAGAACCTTCTGTCCATGTCCGGGGAGATGAAGATGATACCCTTTGGGGCCGGCAGGAGGATGTGCCCTGCTGTAAGCATGTCGTTGGTCCACATCGGCTACTTCATGGCAAACCTTGTGAGGGAGTTCGAGTGGAGGGAAGCAGAGGGTGAGCATGCCGTCCAACTCCACACGGATGCCAAAGTCTTGATGTTCAATTTCATGGAGCGTCCACTACGCGCTCACCTTGTGCCTCGCCGAGCGGCGGCCAAAAGGATTCACTAACTTATTGGATGGACAAGTATCCTGCTGCTGGTCCTATAGGAGCAGCCAATCCATTATCCAATGTCTATCGGCCTGCTTTGTTATAAATGCTTGCTTATCTGCAGCCTGCAGGTTCATACAATGTGTGGGAATTTGAATTTGATATTTGTTACTATATATCTCAACTAACTGTGTTATGGGACTACCTAGATTAACTAGGCAAATAATAAGTGCGTTGTAAGAACTTCTATTTCTTCTTTTTGCGAGTAAATAAATACTAGCTTTGATTTCCATACTAATGTTATCAACGAATGTGGTTTCCATCTTTCCATTGCACACCGGGATTGTGTGATCCTATTTGAGTACTAAACATTAAAAGGTTAACTGAATAAATGATATAATTTTCTAAAAGATCATAAATGTTCCAAAGGAAAAATATGACCCTGATTTTTATTTATTTTCAAAATCTTACATTGAATAATTTCCCTATCCAAAATTTGTCCATTTAATGCAATAAGCTACAATGTATTATTCAAAATGCTACTTTCTCCCTAAGCATGCAGCTGCAAACGTGTCTGCACACCTTCCACACTCAGCGCACACCTGAACAATGGTCTCATCTCCGACCTCTTTGGCGACCTCCTGGCGTCTCACCGGTGACCACCTCACCATCGGCCTCCGCCCCTGCGCCTGCACCCACCGTCTCCTCACACGTACCCACACCTCACTGCCTCCTCCCCCCGCCTCACGTAGCCTTGGGACCAGGTAGGCCTCCTCTACTACTCTCTCCTCTCCATATCTCGTCTCTCCACTTGGATCGGCTAGGGTTCCGGCGAGCGCCCCTTTTTTTCCCAACTCCTCCGATGGGGTGTTGCCGGCTGGCCGGTGCAGGGAAGGGAAGACAACCCTAGCGGCGAGGGATAGTGGTCGGGACAGGTCTAGGGCGAGGCCACCATGGCTGGACTTCGCGGAGCTAGCCGAAAAAAGTCAAGCCCGCATTGGGGGAGGGGTAGGGGAGGGGGAGGGAAAGAAGAGGTGAAAGTCGCCGGTGGGGTGAGACCCTACCGCAGGCAGGGGAAGGTGCTAGAGGCGGAGGCGGAAGGAGTTCGCATGTAGGGGGGTGTGTAGGCCGAGCCGCTTCGCCTTCATGCGCAAGCGTTAGCAACTTCCTTGTATTATATGTACCATGTTTAGTATTCAAAATCATATGAAAATATTTTTATAATTATGTAGTTTGTTTGGATTTGCATTTCAGCGAGGACGCACTAGTCGGAGAAGGGGGAGATGTCACACCCCAGCAGGATGGGGCCCATAGGGGCAGGCCCAAAGGGGCCCGCGACCGGCAGGGCAGCAGCCCCTGGCCCAGCTTGCGCATCACCACCGCCGCCCGGCCTCCATGATTTCTTTGGAAATTAAAGTAGGAGTTTAATTAGGATAAGATTAGGACTTTTTGGTGTGAAGGGGATATCCCACTCTATAAGGAAATCTCCTATTAGGAAGAATAAAGATTGCTTGTAAAAGGTATTCCAAATCTATAAGGAAACCTTTAGAGATTTCTTGAGATACAAGTCCCATAGGAGAACTATATAAGCAAGGGGATGTAATCTATTAGGGGCATGCAAAAAAAAATATTTTTTCGGTCTATCTACTCCTGCCACCGCCGCCACCTTCCTCTCCCCCCGCGCGCGCCCTGCCTCCCGCCCTAGCGCCCCCTCCCCCGCAAGGTGGTCTGTGACACCAGTATCGTGCCAAACACTCCTATTGTATGATGATTATTCTTTTCCCGGCGCACAACATAGGAACCACAGAAATGTATGGCTTCAACCGTTAGCTTTGGCCGCCGAGCAGAGCGTACATGCATCTAAGCTTGAAATTGAAGGGGCCTGAACATAGCAGCTAAACATCAGGAAAATTCATTACATCAAGCTAAGCCATGCATGTCCTCGCTGCTGCAACTGCCATTACTACCCCTATACAGACTTCGACAAAGGATTCGCCGAGTGCCACACTAGGGCAACGAGCACTTGGCAAAGTTTCAAAACTTTTTAAGATCTACAGTTTTCATTTAGTAAGTTTCTCCATCCAAGGTCGTTTGCAACATTTGAATTTGAAATTTGAGATATTGCAACATAGTTTTGCATGATAAGACGATTTCAAATTAAAACATTGTCAACTAGAAAGTTTCATAACCTTTTTGAGATCTACAATTTTCATCTAGGAATTTTTCTCCATCTCGAGGTCGTTTAAAAAAATTTAAATTTTAAAAATTTGAAATTCAAACGTAGCCTTGCATAACATGGATGATTTCAAATCAAAACGTTTCCTACCACAAAGTTTCATAACTTTTCAAGATCTACAAAGTTTATATTGGTCATTTGTTCATCCGACATAGTGGTAGTAACATTGTTCACAAATTTTATATTTGTGATAGATATGAGAGAGATGTAGTTTATATGAACAATGTTACTATCGCCTGTCAAATGAAGAAATGACCAAAAATAAAAATATAGAATTTAAAAAGTTATACAACTTTATAATTGAAAACTATTTTATTTGAATTCGTTTAGGGCCTCAAAAATGCTTCAAAAAGCTGATTTGTCAAGGGCCAAAAAAAGGCAAACGACAAAATGGCTCTTTTCGAAAGTGCCAAAAAAACACTCAAAGCAAATGTGCATTTTGCAAGAGTGCTAGAAAAAACCCAAAAAAAAAAAAAAACAACGCCAAAATGCATCTTTCCCGAAAGTGTTTTTATTTGGCACTCGACAAAGTGCTTCTCGGCAAAGACGGCGATATTCGCAAAAAGAGTTGGATTCCGGTAGTACATTTCACGAGAAAAACTAAGTGATGGTTAGGCCAGCCTAAGTGGATAATTTTATAGTGTTGTTTTCAAAACTATCATAACATATAGAATGAAATAAAATTTAGATGAAACATCGATTTACTCTAAAGAGCTTTTTAAGTTCATGACTCATATAGAGTTGGTAATTGCGCTTAAAGACTCATTTATTTCTTCTCTCTTTTTAAGTATGTTATTATACTATAAAAATACCTACGTACTCCCTCCGTCCCTATGAAAGTGTCATTTTTTACTTTTGACTATCGAATTTGACCATTTGTCTTATTCAATTTTTTTGCAAATAATAAATTAAATTAATAATCATTGAAGTATCCAAATGACAAAATAAGTCATAACAAAATAAATAATATTTATACAAAAATTTGAATAAGACGAGTGTTCAAACAAAATGGCATGGAAACCAAAGTGACATTTTCAAAGGGACGGAGGGAGTATGTGATAATCTATGGAGCCTTGTTAGTTCATAATTGGACAATATTTATCAAGTACAAATGAAAGTGCTACAGGAGTTTGAATTCTAACATTTTGAATTTTGGGTGCAACTAAAGAAGGCCTTGTTGGACATGGCTAAGGGGTATTCTGTCATGTCAGATACATTCTCGACAAATTAAAACATCTTCATACTATACCCCTCTCAACCACCCCATCATGCACGTAGTTTTCAACGTATTTATTTTCCTATCCTATCCCATCCTACTCGAAGTATTAAGTTAAGGCCGTACATTTTTTGAAGAATTTTTCCGTACGTTGAAGTTGTGCAAACGTGAGTATTGGAAACTTTTTCCAGTACGTTTTTTTTTTTCTTGATGATGATTGTTTTCCAATGCACCCTCACAGGGGGTGAGGCTCTAGAGGCCGGATCAGGACAGTGTAGCTAGGGGAGAGATATGGGGAGGAGAGAGAGAGAGAGGGACATGAGATTGTGTGAGAAGGAGTAAGAGGGAGCGGCAGAGGAAAAGGGCATAGAGAGGAATGGGAGAGAGTTTGAGTGGTGAGTCCACGTGGAATTAACTGTGCTTAAATAAAATTGTAGGTCTCATAGCATTATTCGGTAATGAAAATCCACCTATCACAACCATTACTCATTAAAATTTCACTACACAATCATTAGATTCATTACTCATTAAAAGCACCCAAGCATCAAAATAAATATACAGGAGACAAAGTTTGGTGCCATATATGCTGCGATCATCTTAAATATCATATCCTCCGGCCGTCATCGACGACTACAACTGAAATAAAACATTATATCATCTCTGCCCATCAATATGTGTTTATAAATGGTGGGAATCACAGCCATCATGAAAACCCGTAAACCATAATAAAAAAAAATCGTTTAATTAAATTCATCAAACAAATCACATGTAAATGATCTGATGATACACAACCTTATAAAATATTGTATCCAAACTCTCGACTTTGTTTGTGACTCGTGAGATATAAAAGTAACAAATTTCGAGCCAGAAAATTGTTCAAATAATTTGTTGAAAATTTGTTATTTTTATATCTCACAAATGAAGTCGAAGTTTGGACAAAATATTTTACAAGGTTGTGTATCATCAAATCATCTACATATGTGATTTTTTTGTTGAATTCAGACGATTTTTTTTTTTTTTCTATTGTTTGCTTGGGTTTTCATGAAGATTATGGGTTTGCACTATATATTTTGAGACAGTGGCATGCACAAGGTAGCTAGCACCAAGGGGAAGAAGGCACGTATATATATAGTACTCTGCATAGCTGGTGCATATAGCAGAGGCCATATGCATCAAGAAACCATGCAATTCCTCCTCCTGTTGCTCCCGTTGGTTCTCCCGGCGGCCATCCTGCTCGTCCAGCGTGCAACGCCGTCGATCAAAGCACGCCTGGCCACTCTCAAGTCTGGCATACCACGTACACGTAAGCCAATTTTCATCAAGGACTTCACCACGGCGGCGGCGCATCACCTGCTCATCCGGGGCAGCCGCATGCCGTCGGCGTCACCCAGCGCCATCATCACCGGGCGCCGCTACCACAACATCATTTCGGCACCCTCCGGCGGCCAGCTCTGGCGCACCCTCCGCAACAACCTCACCTCAGGAGTCGTCCACCCGACGCACCTGCACCGCTACGCGGCCGCGCGGCGCCAGGCGCTACGCAGCCTTGTCGCCGATCTCAGGAGCGGCAGCACATCGACGGCGTGGCGCTCGCTGCAGAGAGCATCCGCGACGCCGTGTTTCGCCTCGCCTCCACCATGTGCTTCGGCTACGGCATTGACGCCGGTGTGGTTCGAGCCATGGCCGACGTCCAGACCGAGCTCATCCTGTCCTTGCCTGCGTTGCGCACGTTCGCACCAGGGCCATTCCTGGCGGTGTCTAGGCTAATCTACCGCAAGCGGTGGAACAAGCTGGCCATGATACGGCAGAAGCAGGAGGAGCTGTACCTCCCGCTCATCGACCTCTGCCGCAGACATCGTGGAGACTCTGCAGACGTGACGCCGAGTTATGTGCACACGCTCCTGGACCTCCATGTCCCGGTGGAATTGGAAGCAGACGACCAAAACAGCGGAGGCAAGCAACGGAAGCTTGAAGACGGTGAACTCGTGGGACTCTGCTCCGAGTTCCTTGGTCAAGTAACTGAATCCACAGCCGCAGCGGTGCAGTGGATCATGGCGAACCTAATCAAACATCAAGACATACAGGAGGCCATCCGGGAGGAGATCAATGCCGTTGTGGACGCTGACGCCGAGGAGGTGGGGGAGGAGGTTCTTGGGAAGCTTGACCACCTCAATGCTGTCATCATGGAGGCGCTCAGGCTGCATCCCACCATCATGTGGGTATTTAGGCAGGTAAGCCAAGTACGTGGCCCTAATAAGGGATTTGCTATATCAGAGTCCCTTGAATATATATATTTTTCTCACGGGTATAAAACATCACGTATATATTGAGAGAATATCATAGAAATCATAGCAAAACATCGTTTCTATACTATGTGAACATTACGACACATCGGCACAGAACACAAGTACAAATACAAATCAACAAGTTACATTCTTTTACTATGAAAGAACAAATGACAATTTATATCTATATAAGCACAATCACATAACACAAATAGACAATTTTTTACTATAGAAGGACAATAGATAATGACAAACTATATAAGCACAAACATAGAAGACAAGCTGTAATGTTCGTGTAGTATAGAAATGATGTTCTACTATGTTTTATGTGATGTTCGCTGAATATACCTGTCACCTGGTTTTTGCCCTTTTTTTTTTCACCGGCGACTGTAGTATAGGAAAAGTGCCCTAATAATTCATCATATTATATAACACTATCCAACCAAGCTTATCAATACAGGTGATGGAAGAAGACCATGTGGTTCATGATCGCGAACGTATTCCTACGGGTACCGATGTAATGTTCTTGTTAGAGGCATTGGGCCGGAAAAGGCAGTTTGGGATAATCCTGATGAGTTCAAGCCAGAACGTTTCCATGGATTTGGAGGTGGAGAAAGCATTAACAAGAACCTTATGTCCTTGGTCGCGGAGATGAAGATGATGCCTTTCGGTGTCGGCAGGAGGATGTGCCCTGCTATAAGCGTCTCGCTGCTCCACATCAGCTATTTCGTGGCAAACCTTGTGAGGGAGTTTGTGTGGCAGGAAGTGGAGGGTGAGCAGCATGCCGTCCAATTGCAGACGGACACTAGCATCACGTTTTTCAACCGCATGGCGCGTCCACTATGTGCTCACCTTGTGCCTTGCCTGCCGGAGGCTAAAAACGAATTGCCCTTAAGAAAGGAGTTGGTTTGGTTACAACAAAGCGCGTAGAATGTGGGAAAAAAAGCTCCGTGCCACAAAAGCTGACTCACTAAGCAAAAATTGAGTATAAAAAACATATGACTTACAATTTGAAACGAAGAGACCCAGAAAGTCCTATTTATTACGCATGATAAATATCAGTGTTTCTTGTATATCTTTTCAAGTTTGAAAAATGACTTCTTGAAACCGAGATGTGTATTTCTTTTCCGGGGCAGATGTATGGCATCAAAGTAAAGCCAGATTCTTATGGGAAAGATCTTATCTCCTGAGCATATATCTCATATAATTGTGGCCCATTCGATTCCTTATAAGCATATATCTATGTTGCTTTTAGTGCTTTCCTTATTCTTTCTCATCGTGTGGTGAGGTGGTCCGCGATATACCAGCGGCAAATTGCATGCCCGTTTGTCATCCCATTTGCATCCCCTAGCCCCAAAAAAAAAAAAAAAAAAATCTCGCTTGACAGTCTAAAAGAAATGGTCATAATAAAAGTTTGTAGTTATTGGATACAAATTACATAGTATCCATATATACATCTTATTAGAAAATACAAAGAGTGAGAAAGAGAGGACGTAGAAGTATGCAATTTTGATTTTTTTGTTAGTCCTAAATATATATCAATGAACTTATAAGACTACGGACTACCTAGAATATCTGTAGCTCAATAAGTGTGTTGTAATAAAGATTTGTGTTTCCATTATGGGAGTTGCTATATCTCTTTCACAAGAAAAGTAACCAACATTTCTTGCAACGTGGAGAGCCCTTGGATGTGCATCAAACGGTCACAGCTGTTGATTGTCTTGTCTCTATTACAGACATGCTACCGGGTCCGTGAATGAACCCGCTAAATTAACCCAGCCAACTACCGGGCTCGCCAAACCTTAACGGGCACATGATCCGACACCCGTTAACTCAAGTTGGTGGTCATTTGGGCCAAAATGACACTATCGGCCCAATAAATGACATAGAGTATACATAAAAAATTACAACTCGCCATTGGTGGCTTTGCCTTCTAGGAGGACTACAACGAAGCTGTAGACATCGCTACAAATTAGAACTCTACCATTGGTGGCTTAGCCACTAAGTTCTAGGAGCACTACATCGAAGCTATAGACATCACTCTTTGCTGTGAGTTCTTTGGGTCATGTAGTATTCCAGTCCAGGTAGCCCCCGCGTAGATTCAAATAAATTGGATGTGTTGATTAGTGAGTGTACTGTCAAGTTAGGATGAAAGCAGCTCGACATGTTAGCATGCATGCCATAACAAACATTTTGTCTCATACAGTGACATAAAGTGATAGCTCACCAATGCATAGTTGCCCTTGCCCTTCCTCACTGTATGTTACCCAAAGAATGACAGGCCAAAGTCCGAAACTTTTGCAGTCATCTTCTCGTCAAGGAGAATGTTAGTGGACTTCACATCTACGTGGCATGGTCATGGAGGTATGCTAGCCCTCTAGCTGAATCCAGAGCAATCTTGAGCCTCCTGCTCCAGCCTAATTGTATTCCATTCATACCTAGTGATGATTCACGAAATTGTAGCCCAAAAATCAAGAGATTTTAATCAAGAGGCATAATTTTAACAAAATGTAACTAATAAAATGAGATGAAAAACTAACCATATAAGGCCTTGCTTAGTGTTCCATTGCGTATGAACTTGTAAATTTTTAATGGAAAAACCCAAAAGACTATGCAAACAAGATCAATATCTATCATACCTTTGTACATTAGTTATTCAATCAAAACACAAATGCAAATTATTCAACTTGAAGGCAAGATAATTGAGTGCAGATAAATATTGCTAGACTATGGAAACACATTTACAAGCACCTCAAATCATGAACGTAACTAGATAGCAATTCTTGGATTCATACCTTGTTGCAGCAACAAATCATCCGCTTCACACCAAGGGTGAAAGCAAGGAGAGCATCTTCACAGTGTCCGCCATCCTTGGAGATACCAGCCTCAAAACCACCAGTGGTGGAGTAAATGATAAGAACAACACGGTCAGCCTGGGAAATGCCGGTGATCATATTCTTGATGAAGTCACGGTGTCAAATACACCTAAAAAGACATAACAGTTTGCACGACAAAATCAACATCCTTTAGATTGTCTCAAACAAAAACATGACCAATGCCTTATATTAGAGACACACGCAGACATTGTGAGTTTCGATTTCATCCAGCTCTTCCTGTCTTGTTCATGAGGTTCTTGTTTAGATGTATTGGTGCACATTCTAACCGCTGCATTATTACACTCATGCACTGATGTGGTACAATAAAGGTATATGTAACAAGAAGACATGATGGTAGAAACAACATTGTAAGCCAAAAGCACACAATTAGCTATAATGGCTGCCTAGGCCAACAAGCCCATGGACACATCAACTAAACGTAACAATGGCAAGTCCTTGTCATCAAATTGTACTTACAAAGTGAATTTTGGCAGTGGATACTTGTAGGTGTCTACTAGCTCCATCATTAAGTCAACCAAGTTGGAGAATGGGCTATCAAGAACCATTCCTGCAATTGATGGATCCTCCGCTCCATACATTAGACTGAAAATAATAAAGATAAGAGTCAAAGGACGAATGTGCCTTAAGAGGTCCATTTCAAGACAAACAAGATTCATAAGCTAAAAGCCATCCATGTCTGACATGTCCTAGAACAAATAAGAGAGTCATGACCTAGCACAAAGGACAAAATACAAGATAAAAACAGTGGGTAGGGAACAAAGATAAGCAATACAATACAATACAAGGCAAAATAGAAGACACAATACAAAGGGCATGACAAGGGACTATACAAGACAATCAACAAAAAATATAATATAAAGTACAAGACAAGGGACAATCCAAACACAATTCGAGGTCCCTGTGATGATTCGCGTCGCTCGGCCTCGAGGGGCCCTAACGGCCCACTCAGCCCCTCGGTTTAAAGTGTTATTTTTCAAAAGGCGCCTTCAGCGCAAGGTTTATATAGGGAATCAAGCGATGTCATTTTGTACTTTGTTGTCTTGTATCGCAGGGTCCCTGCTTGTTTTTAAACAATTTGTTTTTATTACAAGGGACAATACAGGGAGAAAACATCAGACATAAACAAGGTTACAGAATTAACAATGTCATTTTGTACTTTGTTGTCTTGTATCGCAGGGTCCCTGCTTCTGTACTATGAGGTATTGTATCGCAAGGACCCTGTGATGACTTTGCTCCACGGCCTCGAGGGCCTACTGGCCCACTCGGCCTTAAAGCGAATGGCTTACATTCGCTAAGGCGCCTCCGGCACTAAGTTCTTATAGGGATTCCAATAATGTCATGGCAGTTTGAACATTGTATCTTGTTTTAACAAATTTTATTGATTACAAGGGACAATACAAGAACAAAAGAGGTGCCAAAAACAAGATTACAGTTTTAACAATTTTTTTTGCAGGTCCACATTGAAGGAGTTAATGAAATGGAAGATCTAGATTTTTTTAATGCAAATTGGAAGACGACAAGAGAAGAGGGGTGAAACACAGACACAGGAATATGAACAAGAACACATGAGTGATTCTGAAAGCAACGCCAAGGAAACTGAAGGAGCATCTCGTGGAGGAAGAAACTCACTTGTGATCGCCTTCCCTCCCTCCCTTGTGAGGAAGTAGAGCAGGGCCTCCCCCTCCCTGCCTTCTCCTTTCTCTCTATGCTTACAGTGGATGGGAACGGAGTAGAATGCGAATGAGGAGAGGGGGGAAACGCTAAGGCCAAGAGGATCTATTTAAGCAAAGAGGAGTGCACACAACACGTAAGGACAAGATTTGAACAATTTTACCACAGCGGACAAGAGACAATTAACAATTTTTTTCTATGGAAAAACAAGGACAAAAGAGGATGGTGTCCTAGCACAAAGCACAGATACAAATTTGAACAATTTTACCACAGCGGACAAGAGACAACTAACAATTTTTTTTCTATGGAAAAACAGACAAAAGAGGGTGGTGACCTAGCACAAAGGACAAGATAGAGATTTATATATTTGTACCACAAATCACAACTAACAATCTTTTTCTATGGAAAGATAATGACAAATTAAATGTGTGTGTTCTCACAAAAAACAAAACAAGAGACAATTTTTTCTATGGAATGACAAGGACAAAGTATAGGTGTGTTATCTCACAAATAACAAGAAACCAGAATAGTTGGATTGCATCTAAAAAGAATGAGCAATGCACAATGATGGAATTTCTCCTCGTTTGCCCAGCTAACCAGAATAGTGAGTGTATTAAAAGATTTTATGCGTGTACCATGAACTGTTGCAGGACAATTTCAGTTTCCCTTGCGGTCAAACACAACAAATAAGACTGTAACCTTCTCGCCCAAATAAGCATTTACTACCAGTTACCAAATATCTACATTGTGTAAAGGAATATATATCTCGCTGAACCGCATATTGAGCACTAGCAAACCGTGTTCTTCAATAACTCAGAAAGAAACACTACCTATTAATTGCTTGAAGGAACCGCCGGACATTAGCTCCCTACATCTCATCAACTAACTGCACAAAAGATTTATAGCAAGGTGGCACCTGAAATTAGCAATAAAAAACGATCGCAGACCAATATAGAAAAAGACAGATTTGGTGTAACAAACATATCGATGTTGGCACTTCCACGTCTCTACTCATGAATTAACAACATATTGCATATGCTCACAACTAGAATTGTAAAGGTTCGATACTTGCGGTTTACACTAGAGCAGATCGCAATTATGTAAGCATATTTAAAACTTCAGTTTAGTGTTTCCCATAACAATTCAAGATCAGAAAAAAAAATGGGCCACTATGAGAAGATGAACAAATCTTTTATGGTCCCAAATGATAGATCTTTGGTAAGGCTAAAAGTGCACAATGACAAGTCCTATGGATCCATGCAATTCTAAAACTAAAAATATGGTACGGTCAGTAGTTGTAAAGCTCGACGGCTACTACCATTTCAATCTAGACAGATTAAAGCTGCATACTTTACTGCCTACAAATCAAGTAAAGGAATGATAACACACCTACAGCCAAACACAACAACCTCCTAACATTTTCGAGGCCCAGTCGCATAACGTAAGAGGAATAATAGGCATGAAATTGGATGGAAAGGTAAGAAACATGGAAATGAGCAAAAAGGATAGGAAGTAACTAACGTTATGAGCCAGGCAATCCATCAAATTCAGTGGGAAAGGCAATTCATTCATACGGTCCAATACTTGGCAAGGCATGTCACTGAACTCCCCTTCCTAGTACTGCAAAAATGCAAAACAAACAACCACTTAGATCATCTAAAACAAAAAAATATAAAACGACAAGGAAATTGGTCCGATAGCAAAGATATTACATATATTCAAAACTAAAATTGTGTGGTTGGATACTTGCAATTTACATTGTAGCTTACTACTGTAACCACAAAGGGATATCTCTAATCAACTACTTAACAAGACAAGCCTCAAAATCCATGCCTACACTTGAGGGGTTCCAATAATTAACAATTCATAAATGATGAAGCATATGCATCTACTTAACATTTTAAATGTAACCACTAAGATACCCCAAGTATAGGTCACCGCAAAAGTGACCATAACTTAAAAGACATTGCATCGCTTTTGTTTGTTGTTGAGCATATGACCGCTATGTTTAGTTCACTAGAGAGGAGAGATGGGTGTTCCCATGAGCTAAGACACACCAATCAAGCGTGGTCACTAGGCAATCAGGGGCACCAACAACTATCTTGCAAAGACAAACAAGCACAAACAACACCCATGAATAGAACATGCCCAAAAGGACAAGGACAATTGCATGCTCTAAGTGATCTAAAAAATATTGATAAACTTTTATTTATAAAAGACCAGATATTGCACATGTTACACACCATAATTATAGTAACAGAAGTGTGAAATTTACTACTAAAAATGTGCAATCATGAAAATGGTGCTTTACATAAAGGAATAAAATATTCAATATCTGGTATGAAAGGACAACATAATGTTTTCTTAGTTCTAGTGGTTTTCCTCAGCAGCTTTCTCCCTAGTACAGAAGCCCTACTAGTGTCATGAGTAATAGCCCTACAGTTTAGCTCAGCTTTAAAAGTAACCTCGCACACAGCCCAATACACAAATTTGTAAATTAAGTGAAATTTTCTACCCCTAACACAGCTTCATTTGGTAACAACTTTCATGTGTAACAAAGAAATAAAGCAAGCCACACGTATTTACATATGCAAGTAACAAACTTCCATTAGGCCACCTTTTTTAAGTTCAATGACAGATGGGGGCATGCACAGGGTTGGGTCCCGAAGGATGGGGGCTGCAAGGTTCCAATTAGTTCTTGGTCATGATTGGAACCTTCCAGCCGCCCATAATGGATCACAAATCAACTCATGTACCATTTCAAGGAAAACCTTTTTTCACACAAGAAGCTGCTATACATCAACTCACCAAAGTCAACAAAAAATCACTATTTCAAACAATAGTGATAAAGTTATTTACAAATAATAGATATTGCACATGCTACACACAGTAATTGCAATATTTGAAGTGTGCAATTCACTACTAATAAATGTGCAATCAGGATAAAGTAACTTTGAAATTAACATACATCAATACGCTCGCATTTGGTACTGTGGTGTCGGACTGAGAAGTTATATTCTCAAAATGAACTAGTACAACTAATTTCATAAAATCCAGTATTCAGTTGCATAGCTCTTCCATTCCAGCAGGATTGATCGATACATATAGGCAGCTATGATTGACCAGAACACTTTGAACAAGATATCGGAGCTAACAAAACCAAACTTGGACAAGATTAGAAGATACAGCAGCTACGCGTCAAGCTAACAATCTTGGCGTGTATATACCTGTTCCTAGGCGACTCTCACGGAACTAAAGATCCATTCATGTTCTTCAGCTAGTGCCTTGCCATAAAAGCAGTTGAACTGAATTAGCACTTAAGCCATGCTAAAAATAAATTGAATCTCAGTAGGAGCTCCAATTCATTACCAGCAAGTAATCTCTTCTCTTATAATAAAATAAAGCTTTCTGCCAAGATCAGGGACTATAGCAATGTTTCCTAGTTATTCAGATATGAAAAAACACTAGTAAAATTCTTTAGGTAGAGTTTTTATGATACAATAATATTTCGAATATCACCATCACCATAATTTGATTAATTGATCTGATACAATAAACACTTAAATGGAGTAATCTATTATTAAATCTAATTGACTAGAGAAGAACGACACCATTTTTAAGTGTGTGATCACCATATTCCAATGATCTGCATCTATATGACAAAACAAAAGGTATCCAGATGAGAGGAGGAATACCTTACGGTTGGAACTTGGATGTGCAGGTTCGAGAGTGGAAGTTACAGATCTGCCACTTCATGCCAGAACGAGGATGATTGCTGATGGACCTTGCCATAACATGTCTCTTGCAACCTGTATCAAATCTGCCACTTCAATAAATTATAAGAATATGCATACAATGCAATAGCCAGGAGATCTAGAGGCAGGAATACTCCTATGTACGAGAAATCAGGAAGTGTTGACTGAACAAAATAGTAAAGAACAAATGGGAGTCAGGGATCAACAAGTTAGATTTTGTTGCCCCTCTCTGCATCACTATTACAACCCGAACAGTCAGTAACTCAGTAAATCAATCCCTTTTACAAGGTTACAGTGGCCACTAACCACCATGCCTCCACCTATTCTCTCGATTAAAACAAACAAATACAAACGAAATTAGTGGAAACCAATTCGGGATCAGAAGGAATTTACGAATTTGAGAAAAATACAGATAAACTACTAACCAAATCCACATCAGAGGAAAATCGAGTAGGAAAATACCTCCAAGATAGCATTGTTCAATGGAGTTCATATGGAAGTCCCTTCATATCCATGTATGCGTCACATTGACTCATACTGTTGTGTCGCCACTCGACAGTTCTTGGAACTGAAGCAGCACGACAAAAACCGCTAGATTCCTAGTCCTCACCGCAATCCAGTCCAATGGATCGACGCGGATAAGTGAGAGGCGGCAGCGGCACAATGGGGAGAGAGTAGATCGGGGGGAATGGGGAGGCCACGGACTGCACATCGGAGGGGGTTGATGGGGAGAGAGGAGTAGATCGGAGATTGGGTAGGCTGCATCTAGTAGGCATTAGAGGTTGCCGCCTCACTTCTACGCGTGGGAGATGAGGGACAGAGGAGGGGCGGTTTTTTTTTTTTATTACGATGTAATCCCTGCAGCGCATCTAATATTCGTTGCAACTCATTCGTTGCTAAAAGGGGTTCGGTTCGCAGTGATACAACAACCACAGCAAGCAAAAATTAGAACTAAAAATCACTCAATCACAAACACTGAATATTCAAAACAAAAATCAGTTGTTGCTCTAAAACAAGGCATCCATCAGCTGAATAAAAATCAAAACCAAGAACAAAAATCAGAGATAGGAGCACAACAACCGACCATTTCTTCCATTCGGCTAGATTGATTGAAACATACAGCCAGCTCTGATTCGCCACAAACCGTGACACAACATCCGACATAGCACAAATGCAACTACTGAAGGCGACTAATTATCGAGATGGAGTGCTAGTGCAAAGCATTGCCAGATTGAACAACCCAAACAAGTAACCCTAACCCCGATCCCCCAAATTACAGCACCCAAACAAAACATGAATAAATTCGCCGGGGTAGGAGCTCACCACCGCTATGTATGTCCGATCTGAAACCTTTGTAGGGCGGAGGGGCATGGCCACGATGTCAGAGCGCCGAATCGGACACGGGGTCGGTCACCCAACTATTGTGCTGCCGTAATCAAAATAGCTAGGTTGGGGGTTGGAGAGCTTGGTTTCACACAACAGGAAGGAGAAGGCAGGGCACAAACGCGGGCGATGGGTGCTCGTTGCCGACGAGCAGCCAAGGGCCCGCTGACCCCTTGGCTTAAAGGGGCGGGGGGTCCCCAATCTCCGACGGATCCGCCATAGCCGGCCGATGGGTCAGAAGGAGCTTGGCGCGGGCATGGGAGGAGGTGGTGGGCACCGGAAAGAGGAGTCGAACCCGGGGAGCGGCGGGACGAGGAGCGGCCAGCGCCGGCCAAAGCCGTCGCCTGGGCCATGGTGGCCGGCGAGGCGTGGAGCTTGAGACGGAGCGGCGTGGATTGGGGAGAGGACAGAGAGTGAGAGGGAGCCAAGAGCGGGTGGTCGGCCACGCTTGGAATCAGCGGTGCGGTCTCCCGGCGCCAAGACCCAATAAGAAATGAGACCCAAATAACAACCAAAAAAGCGTAGAGATCATGAAGCCAATCGAGCGGACAAAAACGTTGCAAGAGATGGAAGACAGATTTCTTACAAAAACACATAGGAAAAGTGTTCCATTATATATGGATCTGGTTGATATTTTAATCACCTGAATTTGTTGCCATGTGTTTTTTTTTCAGGCGCACGACAACGACCTATTTTGTCGATAGCCTTATTCCTGGCCCTCGACAAATCAGCTTTTGGGCCATCCAAAAATAGCCCAAAGCATACCGGCCAGCCCACTGCGTCACTCACCTATATAAGGGTAAGTTAGGGTTTCAACCACCTCAATCCCACATGTTAGCTGCTCGCGGGACTTCTCCTCGGCGTCTCCATCTCTCTTCCTCTTAGCGACTGGCGGTGCCTTCTCTCTCTCTCTCTCTCTCTCTCTCTCTCAACAACTCACCAACACTCCCTCCCTTTGGGCGGCTAGCGGCGCATGAGCGGGACGGAGTGGCAGCGTAGCGTGAGCGGACACACCGATAGCACCGATGCGTGAAGGAGCCACAACGTCGTGCGGACTACGGACTCGCGGTAGTGGCGGTGATGAGCGTGGCTCCTCCCCTTCCTCGCTTGCGGCATGGGCCTTCTCCACGGACAGCGCATCGGGCGGGGTGGATCTCTTCTTCATCGGCTATGGAGGCAGATCTGGGTGGGAGGAGCTCTCGGAGGTGGATCAGCGAGGAGAGGAGCTTCGAGGCGAATCCGGTGGCATGGCGACAACGACACGGGCAGCGGTGACATGGTACTAGAGGCAGATGGGCTCGGTGGGCCCATGGATGGTCTCTCGGGCCCATGGATGGACTCATCAATGGATTGTCAAGTCCCTGTTTTTAACACCCGACAAAGGTTTTCCTAAGTGCCCGACAAAAGGCACTTTCGACAAAGAGGGTTCTGCCGACTTTCTTTTTACCAAAGGTGCTTTGCCGACTACGGCACAAATTGTCCGTTTCCAGTAGTGCATGCATCCTTTAAAAAAATAAACGGTTTTGAGTGGCGATTATTTAAGGTGAACTTGTCTACAAATATCCATGTTTTGGCTAAAAGGGAGGGTTGTGTTAAGCACTAGTCTCTATAAATGAGCATTTCTAGTGACTATGTCGTTTAATATGGCCTCCAATGAAAATAGCTCTAATTTCAAAAGGCATCCATTTTGATATGCCGCCTCTAGAAAGCCATTTAACAGTAACAGAGGTGGTCGATGGCAGTGGGACTGTGGGAGTCCATCCGAACTGCACAGACGGTCACCATTTCTGATCCAATAGACATCAGCAAAGATCACTTTTGTGACATCAGTGATATGTGCATACAAATACTACATGTGTTTTACTACACATCATCATGCTAGTGCAATCCTTGAACCGGTGCTGGTGAAACCACTTTTTTCTACCGGTTTCTTAATATAGGTGGCATAGTAGGACAAATAGTAGGGGTGGAATTTGTGTGCATAACCTAAACTCAACAAAGGAATTATAGCATAGATAATAAATAAAATATATTCTCTGTGTATCACTTGTACCGACAGGGAAATACAATTTCTCTGTTAGTATTATAATTTTCATATAAGTTACCGCTCACCTAATAGATACAATACCATTTTTTTTCGATATCACGTCGAAACATGTTTTTCATTAAGCACAAAAGAGTTCAACAAAGTACAACAAACATGGTAACACCATGGTTACCAACAAACCAGCCCTACCAACCGCTGGATGCCTAACCAATGATTACATTTTAAACCAGATCTTGCACCAAGCTCGCAACTAATTAGCCACTAAAACAACTAATCAAGCTCTCGCCAGCAGCACCGCAATATATGCTTGAACCCAGCCACTGACCATATATGCCTGAGCCCTGTCATTGTTGTCTTGCGCAAGATCTGTCGGCGGCGGGGTAGCTAGCGACACCGAATATGCATGGGCAGAAATCATTTTGTGATGTGATGACGTATTGGTGATATATATGTGATCTCAGTGAGGTGTGACATGGCAACCGACACACAACAAAAAGTCAAATACACAAGGTTCTATAAATTGTACTAGCATACCCAAAGGGGCAACAGGCCAAAGTAGAGTAGTAGACATTATTTTTAGCAGTTCGCAGTGGACTTGTGCTGTTGTGCAATTGGTGGAAGGCCATGCTCATGCATCAAGTAACCATGGAAGTCCTCCTCCTGTTGCTCCCGTTGGTTCTCCCAGTGGCCATCCTGATGATCGTCCGGCGTGCAGCGCCGACGAAGGTATGCCTGGCCATCCTCAAGTTGGTTCTAGGAAGTAAGCCAACAGCTATGTTGGTCACGGACTTCGCCACGGCGCATCACCTTCTCGTGCGGGGCGGAAGGGCCGGCTGCGGCGGCCGCGGCGGCTCCTTCTCCAACCGCCCTCCATCCATGTCACCCAGCGCCATCCTCTCCGGCCGCCTCTACCACAACATCATCTCGGCACCCTATGGCCAGTTCTGGCGCGCCCTCCGCCACAACCTCACCTCGGGAGTCCTCCACCCGACGCACCTGCGCGGCTACGCGGCCGCGCGGCGCCAAGCGCTACGGGGCCTCGTAGAGGACCTCAGGGAGCAACAGCTCACCGACGGCGTGGCGCTCGCTGCGGAAAGCATCCGCTACGCCGTGTTTGGCCTCGCCTCCACCATGTGCTTCGGCGATGTCGATGCGGCTGTGGTTCGCGCCATGGCCGATGTCCAGATGGAGCTCACCCGGTCTTTGTCTGCGGCACGCACATTCGTGTCTGTGCCGTTCCTGTCGCTTTTTTAGGTTGTTCTACCGCAAGCGGTGGAGCAAGCTGGTCGCCATACGACAGAAGCAGGAGGAGCTGTACCTCCCACTCATCAACGGCTGCCGTAGCCATCCCCGGCACTCTGACGAGACGCCGACATACCTGCACACGCTCCTGGACCTTCATGTCCCGGTAGAATTCGAAGCAGAGGACCACATAGTTGCTGGTCTTGGACCTGCTGGATACAAGGAACGGAAGCTCGAGGACGGCGAACTCGTGGGCCTCTGCTCAGAATTTCTTGGTCAAGTAACTGTATCCACAGATGCAGCGATGCAGTGGATCATGGCGAACCTAATCAAACATCCAGACATACAGGAGGCCATCCGGGAGGAGATCAACGCTGTTGTGGACGCCGACGCCGGGGAGGTGGCGGAGGAGGTTCTTGGGAAGCTAGACCACCTCAACGCTGTCATCATGGAGGCGCTCAGGCTGCATCCCACCATCATGTGGGTGTTTAGGCAGGTAAGCCAAGTAGCCCTATAAGAAGTACCAAATAATTAATCATTATACGCATGCATAACACTATCCAACCAACCTCATTATTCAATATGAAAAAATGTGATGGAAGAAGACCAAGTGGTTCATGAAGGCCAACGTATTCCTGCGGGCACCGACATAATTTTCTCGTTAGAGGCACTGGGACGGGACAAGACAGTGTGGGCTGACCCTGATGAGTTCAAGCCAGAACGTTTCCATGGATGTGGAGATGGAGAAAGCACTACCAAGAACCTGATGTCCATGGCCGCGGAGATGAAGATGATGCCTTTTGGGGTCGGTAGGAGGATGTGCCCTGCTATAAGCGTCTCGCTGCTCCACATCAGCTATTTCGTGGCAAACCTTGTGAGGGAGTTTGTGTGGGAGGAAGTTGAGGGTGAGCAGCATGTCGTCCAATTGCAGACCGACACCAGCATCACGTTTTTCAACCGCATGGCGCGTCCAATATGTGCTCACCTTGTGCCTCGCCGGTCGGAGGCCAAACAGATTTGCCACTAATTTCTACTATCTGAATGGTTGTTATAAGACTACGGATTATACCTATAGTATCTGTGCCCAAATAAGTGTGTTGTAAGAAAGATTTCTGTTTCCACTACATATGGATGTGGTTCTGTTTAAATTAATCACCAGCATTTGTTGCCTTGTATCTGCTTTGCTATTAGTCCAGGAGAAAACTTTATAAGCTTACTCAGGCTCTTTTCTGACACTCGGCAAAGGAAGTAACGACAAAGGTCTTTTTGGCGAGTGTTTTGTTGGGCAGTTGGCAAGGAAAACACTCGGCAAAGAAATAGCGAAAATAACTCAAAACATTAGCAAAAATTTATTTAAATCCGTTGAGGGCCCCACTGGACATCCACCCACCACCCCTAGCCATGGTCATTTTGTCACGCCTTTTGCAAATTTTGCGGCCCGGGGCCGATCCCAGCGTGACCAGCCCCACCCCCACCCTCGCACTTTTGCTGCTATATCACTGCACTACACCATCACATGTGTCAAAATTATGTTTCGGTTTTCTAAATATTTTACTAAACCGAGAGAAAATTACTTGTTTGGGGCCCTAAAGCGAATTCAAATCAAAAAGTGTTCAACTACAAATATTTGTAACTTTTCGAGGTATACAATTTTTATTTAGGAAGTTTCTCCATCCAAGGTCCTTTGAAAAAAATCAAATTCCATATTTGAGATATTAGATTTAGTTTTGCATGATAAGATGAATTCAAATCAAAAAGTGCTCACTACAAATATTCATAACTTTTTCAAGGTCTATAATTTTTTATTTAGGAAGTTTCTCCATCTATCGTTTGAAAATTTCAGATTTTTAAAATACTGAAATTTAGACATAGCTTTGCATGATAAGATGAATTCAAATAAAAAAGTTATAAACTACGAAGATTTATAATTTCCAAGATCTACAATTTTCATTAGGAAGTTCTCCATCCAGGTCGTTTGAAAAATTCAAATTTTGAAATTTTGAAATCCAGGCATAGCTTTGCATGATAGCGTGAATTTAAATCAAAAGGTTGTCAACTACAAAGATTCATAAATTATCATGCTCTACAAAACTTATTTTGGTCGTTTCTTCATCCGACATTAGTGGTAGTAACATTGTTCACAAATCTTAATAATCTATTTTCTAGTTTCATGAAACTCGAGAGGATATGAGAGAGATATAGGATTTGTGAATAACATTATTAACAAATGAAGAAATGACCAAAAAGAAATCTTATAGATCTTAAGAAGATATGAAATTTTGTAGTTGAAAACTTTTCCATTTGAACTCGTTTAGTGCCTCAAAAACTACTTTGAAAAACTGATTTGCCAAGTGCCTGTTTTTCTGACACATGGCAAAATGCCTCTTTGCCAAATGCGTCGGCGAATACGCATTTTTGCGTGTGCCGGGGAAACAACACTCGCCAAAATATATCTTTTCGAGTGTGGGGAAAAGGCACTTTCGACAAAATAGCTCTTTGTCGAGTGCCCGGAAAAAAACACTCGGCAGAGCCATCTTTACCGAGTGTTTTATTTTTGTCGGTGTTTTTTATTTGGCACTTTCGGTCAAGATGGTCTTTGTAGAGTGCTCAATAAAATACACCCAACAAAAACTCTAGTACTCAACAAAGAGTAATTCCGGTAGTGTTGGTTGTATACCAAACCAAGTCAATAACAGAAAAATTAATAGCAGCCAAGTCGTCGTAAAACAATGTATGGAGCAATCGCCTAGCTATTCTGTTCTAAATACCGTTTTTATTGAGTGTGGGACCCACCCGCTCTTCTACTTCCTTTATCTCCACCCCACGTCCTCTCGTCGTCCTCTTCCAAGTTCAACGCCAATGCTCTTGATCATCTCTCCCTTACACTTGTTGGGGCAGCACAACCTCCCTAGCTAGAGCATTGACTTCTAGAGATGCGGGGTTAGAGCACGTGGCGAGTGACTGATGGGCACATCGTACACGCGGATACGATGAGGATGACCCATCCGTGGATGATCTCATCATCCTATGTTCAAACCTTCAAGCAATGACCTCATCGTGAAGTTAACCTTACTTGTAGGGGCGTGGTCAGGCGACACTAGTGTGAAGCTAGTTAAATAAGGAACGAGTCCTAGGAGTCAATCAAGAATGAATTTATAATTCCTCTTTTCTTCTTCCTTTAAACATAATATGGAGATGAGGGGTTAAAACTCGCTCCAAACCTAGCTGAGACTATGGTCTACGTAGTCGAGGCAAGTTACCACACCACCTCCATTGCTGCCATACCAGTGATATAACACATGACCGATGTCATGACCTTTTAGCTCAATGTTTCTATATAGGTTCAACAATGTAAGTAAAAAGTAACCGAGATAAGTAGAGTTTCTATATCTATACTGATATGGTACTCCCAGTAAGTATCATTAAATTAATTATGAATTATATTTGTTTATAGTACATCTAATTTGATACACAAATGTTAATGCTATGAACTTAGTCAAAGTTAATCTAGTTTGACCTATACAAATTCTATAGTCAAGTCCTTTTATGTGAGAAGTGCTCCCCTACTCCACTAAACTTTCAAACACGCCTTTGCATTTATTCAAGATTTTTTTAAAAAAATGCGCTGACATGGATATATGCAAAACTGACACGAAGGGGATTTTTTGTGAAATTTAGCTTTTTTAAAAAAAAATCAAATCCGTCCCTAGTTTGAAATTATTTGTATCACATATCCCCTTTTTTCGCGTCGGTCCGGTGGCGTGATTTTTACACATGTCGCGCCACCACATGTGGCGGCGGCCGGTCTGCATCCACGGTGGCGGGCTAGCGTTGACGGTGATTCACTATTAATCTACCATATCAAATCTTTTTGTCTCATGCATGTAACACTAAATTTAAGTAAATAAAAAACAAATTATATAATTTTTGATATGCGAGGATGAGGCGAATCTTTGGCGTAGTTAGGTAATGATAGGACAATAATTTCACAAATAAATGAAAAAAGTGGTACAGGTGTCTCATGTGACATTTTTTCTAAAGCTGGATAGGACTTGGTAGCACTAGTTGCATGGGATCCCACCGTCGCGCGCATGCACTGGCGCGACGTGGCGGAACTTCATAACCACGCCAAAGACCGGTCATCAGCGCCCCGCCCGCCCGCGTGGATGCGGGTCGGCGCCACATCTTGATGGCGCGCGACGTAATGTAAAAATCGCCACCGAGATTGGCGTGACCAAAAGGATATGTGATACAAATAATTTTAAACTAGGGGCCGGTTGAATTTTTTTTAAAAGGCTAAATTTCAACAAAAAACTCCACGAAGGGCCATCTCGAAATTTGCTGCATCAACAAGCATCCGCGCGGGAATGCTGGGCAGACATGTGGGACCCACGCGTCGGTGATACGAATGACCTTTTTTTTTTGTTTCTCAAATTCTCTTCCCGTTTTATCAGGTGCGCATCTCATCGTTCTTTATCCGGTCGTCTTCTCCTCTGGCGGCCACTCTCGTTCGTTGCCCTCTGCGGCGTCCTGCGCAAGCAGCGGCGGCTCCGTGTTCGAGGGGACGGGAACGAGAGCTCCGGCGTCCCCCGCGGTGAGCTTCATCGGCCCCGCCCCATGTCTGTGCCTCTCGTTGGCTTGGCTCGTATCCTATCCCAACATCTTCTTCCCTCCCATTCCCATGGAGCTCCTGCCGGCTCCCTTTCCCTCTTTCCTGCCTAGACCCCACCAATTACCTCCCCAATTGCCTCTTTCCAGACCCTGCCATGGCCGCTTCCAAGAGCCCATCATGGCTGCTTTCGCACAGGCTCCACCCCTCGCGCTCTCTTTCCAAGAAACAACAAGAAGCAGCAGCTCCCAGCAGTACCCACGCCCAAGTACCCGTCCCAGTCCTTCCTCCCAGAGACCAACAACAACACACCCACCGTCGCCTGGCACTTTCCATGCCTCCTTCACCAGCAGTGAGCCCCGGATTGTTTTCGAGACGAAGCTCATCACAATGCACTCCTGCGCTGGGCGCCTCGGGGACGCTCGCAAGGTGTTCGAAGGAATGGCGTGCAGGGACCTGCTCGCCTGGTCGGCCATGATCGGCGCCTACGCCATCAGGGGCCTGTACAAAGATGTCGTGGTACTCGCGGTGACCATGGTCAGGGAAGGGGTCGTTCGGATAGGTTCTTGATCACCGGATTCTACAGGCGTCTTGGCGTGACGCAGAGGAACTGGAGCTCGGGGTGGCGATGCATTCCATGGCGATCGGAGTGGTTTCATGGCGGAGACAGCGAGGGGGCGTGCGGTTGGGAACTTCGGTGCTGGCGATGTATGTCAAGTGTGGGGAGTTGGGCGTGCTGGCGTGTGCTGTTTGAGAAGATGGGGCAGCGGGACCTGGGCACGTGGAACTTCGATGATTTTGGGTGTTGCCAATCCAATGAGTGGGAGGAGGCACAGAGGCTGCTTTCGATGATATGAGGCGCGAAGGTGCGGAGCCTGGGATTGTCACATGGAACACGCTGATTTCGAGCTATGCGAGGTCTGGGGAACTTGATGTGGCCATGGAGATGCTGGAGCAGATGGAGGAGTCTGGTGTTGCTCCGGATGTCGTCACTTGGACTAGCCTTGTGTCTGGTTTTGTCCACAGTGATAGGGGTGGTGAGGCGCCGATGTTTCATGCGCATGCGTCTTGCTGAGTCGAACCGAATGGCATGACAATTGCGAGTGCCATCTCAGCTTGTGCTAGTTTGAGGTTACTGAGTCAGGGCATGGAGCTTCATTGTCACGCAATTAAGATTGGGAGTGTGAACAATGTGTTGTCAGGGAACTCATTGGTGCGACATGTATGCAAAATGTGGAGAAATTGTTGCAGCTAAGACTATATTCAATGAGATACCTGAGAAGGATATCTTTTCCTGGAACTCAATGGTTGCAGGGTATGCACAAGCGGCTATTCGGCAAAAGCATATGAACTTTTCTGTAAAATGGAGAGCCTTGGTGTTGGTAGCAATGTGATAACGTGGAATATAATGATCTCGGGATACATAAGAAATGGGGATGATGAGAGAGCTTTCGAGCTATTTCATATGATGGAAAGCTGCGGAGTAAAAGGGACACGGCTTCATGGAATGCACTCATTGCTGGTTCAGTGCATAATGGTCACTCTGATAGAGCCCTGAGAATATTTCGACAGATGCAATCACTCTTGGTGAGACCAGATTACATTACAATATTAAGTATCATTCCAGCGTTTGCAAACCTAGTTGCATTTTTTGAAATACGGGAGGTCCACACCTGCATTATTCACAACAATTTAGAAATGGATGGCAAAATTGCAAATGCACTCATCAGTGCCTATTCAAAATCTGGCGACCTTGCTGGTGCTTGTACTGTTTTTGATAGGCATCCATCAAGGAACATTATTTCTTGGAATTGTATAATTCTTGCACACTTGTTGCATGGTTCTCCAAGTGAAGCACTGGATAAGCTTCTGTCAGATGAAGCAGAAGGCGTGCAGCCAGATCATACAACTTTGACTGCCATAATCAAGGCCTATGGCCTCCAAGGAAAGGTATCTGAGGCGAAACAAATATTTTACAATATGACCCACGATTACAACATTACTCCAGATTTAGATCATTACGCAGCTATAGTTGATCTCCTTGCGCTCAGGGTGTCTACAAGAAGCATATGAGTTTATTGATAATATGCCACTCATACCCAATTTAGCAGTCTGGGAGGCATTGCTTATTGCTGCAACTATTCATGGAAATACAAGGCTAGCAAACCTGGCAGTGAGAGAGCTAGCATCGCTTGATCCCAGTGACCCTAGAATCCAAAGACTGGTTTTTAATTACTGGGATCTAACTGGAAAGTCTGTTGATGTGCCACTCATGCGGTATACAACAAAAGGAAGAGAGTTGGAAGATGTTGATAGTTGTTCGGTTGAAATCAGAGACAAGGTCTATTTGTTCTCAACTGGTGATAATTTAGCATTAGAGAGTACAGTAGCTGAATTGAAGTTGATTATGATTCATATTGGAATGTCATTGCTGAACATCTGTAATGGGACTGAGGCAGAAGAAGATAAAGAAGAATTATCTGGAATACATTGTGAGATGCTAGCAATTGCTTTTGCAATTTCAAATTCCCTCATTTCAGAAGCATACGGATAATAAAGACCTTAAGGATGTGTAGCCATTGCCACATCTTTGCCAAGCTAGTTTCAGAAAAATACGGCGGCAGATACTGATCAAGGATTCTAATTGTTTGCACAAGTTTAAGAATGGAAAGTGCTCTTGTGGAGATTATTGGTGAATACAACTAATATAAGTGTGCCAATGGTTCTATTCATGTATGCATCGTCCAGACTGTTTTTTCATGTATGAGTGTAGTGTCATTCAGTCCATGGTTGTATCAGTACAGAAAAATTACTGTAGCTGGTTTTGCTCATAACAAAAATCTAATGTTGTCTTGTTGCTACTTTTTAGTTGGAAGTAGTAGATATCTTTATCTTCTTTGGCTGGGACTTACTATACTTTAGTTAACTTCTCTCAAGTTTGAATTTACTGGTGTTCAAATGCTATCCACTACGACAGAGTTGGAGCTACCCCTATGGTTTCACAACTCTAAGAAGGGAATGGCAAGGTTCAGCGGTTTATGGAATCTAGATCAACCACTAGACAAGTATGTTGCAATGACACTGCATTTTTTTTTTTTTTGGCAGCTTGTGTCATGTTAATATTTCTAATGTTCTCTTGATGCTTAGGGTGTTCTTTGCGCATAGAAGGTCAAATCTTGGTTTGAAATCATTTGCCTGCTACAAAGCAGACTGCGAAGAAGACTGCTGCTATTGTGAAGAAGACTGCTACTATGACAATGCGTAATGGGGCTGTCTGATGGAACAAGCCAAGATATCAATCAATAACTATGTTTTTTCCTTGTTCCTTTTTTAGTCATTTTTCATCTCAATAAATTTTTAATGTTATGGACAGGTAAACAATGGTTATCTTATTGCTTATGAGAAAGTTTACTGCATTGAAGGGGCTGTTACATTTATTGAGTCGTGCACCTTGGGTTATATTGGCTGAGAATTATTGGCTGGTGTTTGCTTGGAAGTTTATAGAGAACAATCAACTTCATATTATTGTGGCACAAGGCCTGTTTTCTTGAAGAGCAGGAGCTCAAGGTGGATGTGATTTTTTTTGTTAGACCATACACTTTGCTCTTTTTCATGTTTGCATGAAGGAATTTTCGTTCTTACAATTCTTCTGAATTCTCCCCAGGATTCAAGCTGGGGTGACCAGTCTCTCATTCACCAGGACAGTGCTGACGAGGAAACAACAGAGACATTGTAAGTGATTCTTGCAGTACCTATATTCTCATGAACTTGATTACTAAGCAAGAGCTCTTTGTGAAGGCACATTTGTTCAATACAAAAATCAATGTCTAGTGTTTCCTGTAGGAAACAAGATACAATACAGAAATGAGTATGGGCCACTCGATCTAAATGTAGCTGATCAAAGAGCTAGCAATGTTATGTGTACCCAAAGATAGTTGTTTCCTGAAGATAAACGAATCTCTCTTATACTATCCCTTTACATTACCTTGTTTCTGTTTCATCCATCAACATTTCACATTCAATTCGCAGCCAGCTACATCACTTTCCTAGTCCCAAGCCACCCACCCTGATGTAGATTGTAAATGAATGCTCCAAGTTCTCTATATCAGGTCACATGTTACTTGATTGTGACAACGGTAAATGCCTTGTTCCTGTGTGGTGTCACCTAAACTTGTGCATTTGATGTTTTTTATTAGGTGCTTGAGGCCGTCTTTGTGTCATTAATGACCCTCTGCTCCTGAGATGTTTGTTTATCTCTTCTATGTCATATATGCTTGTACGTGCTTCTGAAATCCACTGCAAACTTTATCCGTCAGTGGCCAACTTGTGCCCGTATTATTGATAAAGAAGCTGCAACATAATATTCCTTTCATTAAACTAATTTCTTTGAAGTAGTTATATGCCCTTTCATTTTGACAATGCTATTTTGATATTTTCCTTGTGCAGTCAAATGCTCGCTGACTGATTATTGGGATTGCTACTCTCCACAAGTAATGATTACTTCAATGAACAAGAGGAAAAACTTAGGCATAGAGTACAGCTTGAAGCAGAGGAAAGAAAGCTGGAAGAGGTTAATATCAATGGCAGATAGAGTACAGCTTGAAGCAAAGCAGAAGCATCTTGCAGAACAATTTACAAGTACATATGCATCTTCTGTTAGTGGTACACCTCGTCTTTCAAGCACTGGGAATTTAAACAGGGGACAGGATGACCATGAAAGTGTGCCCAATAACTCTTCATGTACTTATCCGGAAGCCATAAAGTTTGGTGACTTTTGCTACACTGAGAACTATTTCAGCCAGAAACTTAAACGGATTAGACTCACCTGATGCACTGGCATTAACCAGCTTTGATGTGTGTCACATTGGGGTTTGGGAAAATGCACAACATATAAAGCCTCTCAGAGTCTCGGTAATCCTGATACCCAAAAAAATCCCAAGAGAAGTTCTAGTGAACCACAAAAAGTGCTCCCAAGGGGTTATGCACTGTACAAGTCAAGAGCTATCACTATCAATTCTGTTCGGAATTCACATGATGAGACGACCCTTAATGCAGAGAAGGCCTGTAGGTGATGCTTTTCAGAATGACTAGGTATGGACTGTTAAATGTTTACCTTAGGGCAGAGTAAAATAAGATAAACTAGGCTGGAAAAGTAAACTGTTACCCAATGTTTTGTTTTCTGATGCATAATGAACTTAAAGATGTAGACAATGATCTTTTCGTCTTATCAGTTTATTAATGACTTCTCTTGGAAAACACATTGCTGTTATAATTTATATTTCTGTATACTTCTGACTGATATGTTTTAATGTATAGTTTTCTCACATAATCCATCTTTCTAGTATCCTTGTGCCACTTTATGGTTATCTGTTCCAGAATCCAGGAACGTGATGAATGCTATACTTGGATCCATTTTTAAATTTTTAGAAGTTGCATGATACATGAAAATGTCTTATTTTTGTTGAATTATTCATGTGCTGTAATTTTTTTTTCATCGTCTGCTGATCACTATGATATGTCCTTAATCTCTTTGTAGGTCAAGGAGCCGAGAACCGGACAACACCAGGGACAATGGATTCACTCTTTGCACAGATGAAGTCACAAAACGCACGAGGACTGTGCCACAGCAGCAGGCAAATCCTGCCCTTTGGGCGTCATTTCAAACCACCAGCAGCGACGTGTTCAACAGCAGACAGCAGCAGAGGCGAAGCAGAGGATATGATGGCCATATTTTTGGCAACAATGAATTGAACAAGCATACCTGCTGCATCGAAACATTTTGCTCAAGAATCATTTGCCATTTGGTCAATTATTATGCCAAGTGAATGAAGTAGACTAGAAGCAAGCATGAACAAGACATAACTTAATAGAATTATTATTGTTACAAGCACAATTTTGTTACGAAAAATGCAATATTGTCGCTCATCATGCCATGGGCTTCTCCAACAGAGCCGAGACGTACCACCGGTCCTTCCCCTTTCCCCGGCCGGTGTTCCACCGCAGCTTCCTGAACCCCACGCGGTCCACCATCGGCGCGAACGTCGTGTTGAGCTGCGCGGCGGCGCAGACGAAGTGGTCCAGCCAGAACAAGCCCCTGGCCTGAGCACCCTGTACACGTCGTACAACGCGAACTCCAGCATCACGCCACCGCCGCCGCCGAGCTCGTGCCCGGCGTGCACGATATCCATGGTGCCGTCGAACAGCGGCAGCCGGTGCGCGTCGGTGACGTGCAGCGGCACCAGCCCACGCGACGCGACGAAGCTGCCGAACGGCGCGCCGGAGTTGACTGCCGCGGTGAGCACGGTGACCCGCGCGCGCTCCATCATCCGCGCCGCGAACGTGCCGGACGGGGACCCGCCGCCGAGGTCCAGCCCGATGCGCACCGTGCCGTTGGGCCGCGCCGCCAGCACGGCGTCGATGGAGTAGGACAGCGCGCCGTCGTCGCGCGCCCATCTTTCGGCTTCTTTATTATTCTTCCCCGCCCACCGCCGCGCCGCAGGTCGAGCATGCTCCGCCGCCGTCGCCGTCGCAGCCACTGATACCGCCACCGCGGGCGGCCGCGAGGCACGAGTAGTTCTTGCACGTGAACGCGTCCCACACGACGGTGGTGTCCGGCGGCGTGGTCCAGAGACTCCGGGGCAGCGGCAACGGCTGCGGATACCCTTTCGGTGACCGCGTGCGGCACCGGCGGCGCGGCAGCGGTTCGCAGCCACTGACCATGAGCCTGTGCGCGAGCGCCTCGTCGGACGGACACTCCCCGCCGGGCGTGTAGTTCATGTAACGTTCCAGGTCGTCCTGGACGCGGACGCACGCGTGGCCCAGCACCGGGAACACGGCCTCCCCGTCCCCGCCCCGGCCTCGGCCACCACCTTTTGATGTGGGCCGACGGCGAGCCTGAGCTCGCCGACAGGCTCGCGCTTCCATCCGCCGCCGTCAGTGTCGGTGGTGGTGGTGGGCGTCTCGGTGCGTTCCTGCATGGCACGGAGGAGCGTCTGGAGCAACTCGTTGGCCGTACGGACGCGAGCGTGGAGGTCGGCGAGATCGGCTTGGCCTGCGGCGATCGCGGCCTGGGTGGCGTTGAGGTCCGCGTGGAGCGCTGCGGATCCGTCCCAGAGGTGGACGAGTGTGGCGGCGGGCTTGCTGTACCCGCCGTAACGGCGGAGGAGGGAAGGTCCGGCGCCGGAGGAGACGACGAGGATGGAGACGGCGTTGGTGAGCAGGAACATGAGCAGCGTGGCCGCCGTGGTGCTGCCGCTGCAGCAGTAGCCCCCGCACCACCGGCGACGGCAAGACGGTGGCGGTGGCTTGTTCTTGCCGTTGTTGGCGTGGAGGTCGTCGTCATCCATCATCGGTACGTCAGTCGGTGCGTGCGTGCGGGCTAGTGTAGGATGGATCGATCTCAGTTTGCAATCAAAAGCAAGCAGGAGCAGAGAGGAGAGGCAATGCAGAGCTAGAGCTAGATAGACACGTTCTTCACATCGAAGCTCGCGATCGCTTCCGTGCGTTGCGTTGACTCCCGATCTCACACGCTTGTACAAATTGGCATGCATGGTCGTTGCTTGCGATTTCGAGTGCGACGCGGAAAAAGGGGAGTCGTTTGGACGCAAAGTGCACGACGACCTGACCTATTCGAGGAAGAGCCTAGATAGTACAACCTCTAATCTTCGCATTGGCTGTAGCCGCGTAGCGTGTGGGCGGAGTGTGTATTTTTTTTCTTCATTTTTTTAAAGGCAAAACCTGCGGAGTGGTTAACGTCAAGTCCAGGAAGGAAATCAGTTGGCGTCCCAAACCAATAGGGAAAGCAGTTGGCGTCCCAGACATTTTAGATACGTAAGTTCTGGTATTTTTGACTTGACATTTGACTTGTCGGTAACTCCCATTTTAAATGTCAAGCAAAAAAAAAAGGTTTCCTCCAACAGTTTGCTATTTTTGGTTTGGCATATGGGAAAAGTGGGGCGGGAGGGAGCGGTTGTTGGTTCCTCGTCGGATCCTGTTCGCTCGCAAGTCACCATCGTCGGGCATGCAAGAGAGGCGACGCAAGAAATGCTAAAGCTCCCAAGTTTGACAAAAATGCCAAAAGAGGACCTGATTTTGCCAAATTTACTAGAATGCAAAAGGGATTTATAAAACAGTTGGAGCATTGTTTTCTAGACTTTTGGCAAAAAATGTAAATGTCAAACCCATATGCAATACTGTTCGAGATGTTCTAAGTAGTACTAGCCAATATTGGACTCTCTTCGGCAGGTTCTGCCGTTCTGATGGAATCCTCAAGTCCAAACGATTCGTTGGCTTCAACGAAGAAGATGTCACCAGCCACTCTTTTTATGCCACCGACTTACGACATGCACCCGTTTATGTGCGATTATGTAACACATAAAATTGGTGCATAAATTTAGAAGAAACAATTAAATTTAAATCTCATCTAGTAGTGGCATTTCCTGTTCTCAGATGGAGATGGAACAGAAGTACCTGTTAAGTAACGGTGCTGTTAAGAATCCCCAATCTAATTCCAGCGGTTAGGACCTTCCCCTTTCGTCTCTCACACCAATGTAGTGGATGAAAGTAGAACAAGTAGACACAAGATGTAGGGAGACTATTCTTTATTCATGCGAATCTACATCAATTACAATGGAGGATCTCCCACGTATATATAGTCGAATAAGTCCTAGAGTATGGAAATCGCCCACACAATAAACAGACTAGGATTAGGATTCATCCTTCTCCTTTCCTTCTAGGAAAGAGTCCGTCGAGTTAGGGTTTTGTTTCCCAACACTCCCCCCTTGGGCGAATACCGCGATCAACTCATGCCTCATTAAAACTCCTAAAAACCCAATGGGAAAAATATGGAGAAAGAGTACATTGTTGTCGTTAAATGCATTTGCACATTGTTGCCTCATTAAAAACCTTACATGAGAAACTTGGGGAAAACTCATCAAGGAAAAAAAGAGTACAACAGATGTCTTGAGGACAAATTGTGACCTTACGGATCATATCATTTTAATTTTTTTCTATAATCTCGTTCAAGGGCTAGTACTTTAGGTGAATTCTCCCCCCTGAACCTTGCGAGAACAATCCCGCTATGCCAAAACCGCCTTCTACAGGAAGTATATGCACATAGAGACTTAGCAAAAATATTGCATGCATAGTTGAGATCATTTCATATATAACCTTAACAACATGTTACTACGGAACCCATGCAATAAAAATTATACATAAATAATAAGCCCACTTACATAAATGGGGTCGTCATAAACTCACCCTTTCGAATAACACCTTTTAGGTATTATTTGAGATCTTCAAAGTCTCATGAGTTACACGATCAATATCATGTAAATACTCCCCCCGATGACAACATTCATTGAGGTCATCCATTGCCACGACATTTGTCGTTATTTGCAAATAAACATAGGCATGAATAGTCTAAGGGAGATTACAAGATGTGATTTCATAATAGTTAGTCTTCATGACATTTGTTTCCTTTGCTCTTCAAGAACAATAAGAATAAAGAATAATGCTAAGAGCATTGTCATGCATATATTAGAGTGCATATTTGTGCAACATAAAGTTGCAAAAGACACACCTTCGAGATGTGATTAATAATCATTATTCCTTATATGATAATTTTCTCTATTCATAATAGTCGTGACTCCTTCGGGATCTGCTCTGATTCTTCAAGAATCTTTAATACATAATAAGACATCATTGTCCACAAACTAGCGAATGGGGCATATTGCTAGTAGCACCAAATATATCATATAACTTTTTAGAGGATATTTCAATTCCAAATCTTCAGGTGGATAATGCTATCTATCAAGCATATACATGCATAGCAAAATCTCATGGAATGCACATGTGCTTATATGGTATACTTTTTGCTTTTGGTTCCTCCTTGGTGATTTCGCTACAAGAGTATGAGAGGAGTTTTATCACATACAATGTGAGCTTGCTACAAGAGCATATGCTTGTGACATAGGCCACTAGATCTTATTTGCGGGCGTTCCCACATAATTTGATCAAAAATGCCAATGTCAAATGGATATGAAATTTATCCCGGGTATATCCAAATCTACTTCGGGTAGAAGCATAGAAAGTCTTTAGGAATTTGTGTGGTATTAATGCCATGACCAGCGAGATGCTTTGATGATGTTCGCATCATTCTTAATCGGGGTGTTCGAGTCTTTCATGCGGATCGTAAAAGACTCGGGATTTTTAAATATAGTGGACATCGCAATATGTTCTTGAGGTGGCTTAATTTTTTGTGTAATATATTCGGAGGAGGTGCCTCACGCCTTCTCTACCACTTTAGTCTCACATTCATCTCTTCTTTGTGATATAAAGGTATTGACACCATTGTCATAGGCGGTTGTGACGTGATAGCCACTACGGCGAATATCTTTGAATGTGAGAAGAGTACGCACGACTTACGGGTAAAAAAATGCTTCTTCGATGAAGATGCTAGTATTATTTGGGAGATGCGACCCACGGCTCTACGAGCCAACGATTTGGTTGTTTCTACCACAAGAATCGTGGTAATATTTTTCGATCTTTTCGCGTGTGCGAAAATATTTTGTCTCTCCTAGTATTGAATTTGTGGCGGCGCGCTATCAACAAGGCAAAATTCTTCTTCAGCCTCCATGGAAAAGAACGACTCTTGTTCGTTAGATTTGTTGAGTTGCGGTAGAGCGTGCGATAACGTGTTAAGTAACGGTGTTGTTAAGAATCCCCAATCCAATTCAGCGGTTAGGACCTTCCCCTTTCGTCTCTCACACCATGTAGTGGATGAAAGTAGAACAAGTAGACACAAGATGTAGAGAGACTATTCTTTATTCATCTGAATATTCGTTTATTACAATGGAGGATCTCTCACGTATATATAGTCCGAATAAGTCCTAGAGTATGGAAATCGCCCACACAATAAACGGACTAGGATTAGGATTCCTCCTTCTCCTCTTTCTATATTCCGGCCAAGGCGGAGAGTTTTGGTAAGAGCCCACATACAAACGGACTAGGATTAGGATTCATCCTTCCCCCTGAACCTTGCAGAACAATCCCGCTATGCCAAAAGCGCCTTCTACGAGGAAGTATATGCACATAGAGACTTAGCAAAAATATTGCATGCATAGCGAGATCATTTCATATACAATAAAAAAAATTTGGACTATGAAATAATAGTGCATCGAAGCTTTTTGCTCTGCAACCATGGCTACAAGCTAACGCGCTGAAAGCGCAATGCCACCATTAGCTGTCTTTTCTCATGCATATGACCTAGAAGGTCAATATAACAATTGGTGAGCATTAGACCACGAAGGATTGTTTTGTCTAAGTTATGTGTTACGTCGGTAACTAAAAGGAGCCAAGTCTAGATGACTACATATGTTTTGTTGAAAGCAACACGTGCGAGCAATATTTTATACCTCACTAGAAGTTATGGTCTCAACAAGAAGTTGAGAATATATACTCCTCCTGTAGAAGGAATTACATGCAACTGCATTAATAAAGTCCAAGCTCACTGCATATAAAAAATAGTAATATATCCCCTGTGCATAATATTTCCCAGATAAATCACCACCAAAGCATACATACACCACTTGAAGTTGGTGATTGGGGATTTTAGTATGCTATTAAATATCTCGGCATTAGGGGGAGATGAATGCCCATTTTGTGGAATGCCTTGATATTTACGAATCAAAACGCACAAATCCAAACTAAACTAGTTGCTCGGTTACACTCCACTATTGCATAGCATGGAGTTATGCCGGATAAGCTGTATTGATGAGGAGCAACCAGATTGGTTAACAATAAATGAATGCTTCTACCCGAAGTAGATTTGGATATACCGGGATAAATTTCATATCCATTTGACATTGGCATTTTTGATCAAATTATGTGGGGGGCTTTGTAAATAAGATCTAGTGGCCTATGTCACAAGCATATGCTCTTGTAGCAAGCTCACATTGTATGTGATAAAACTCCTCTCATACTCTTGTAGCGAAATCACCCCTGTTGGTGAGTTACCTCACGATGAGGTTCATCACGGAGATGAAAATCCTAGCAATGTGCATATACTATAATGCTAGGAATATGGAACAACAATGGATCTATCATTTTGGGAAATAATGAAGATCATTATTAAGATGTTTAAAGTCAGAGAATATGTGTCGACACTAGTTTACCTCTATAATTGCTAAATGAGTCTCTTTGTGAGAAACCAGATCCGGAACAAAGTCCATGGCAAGAGTGCTTGAAGCTCTCATTTTGGGTCAAATGAAATGTGCAATTGAGGTTGAACCAAAAATCGCTAAGTGAATATCTTGAACCCGATGTTAGGATAATTATGGGTCATTATTGAAATAATGTGTGGTGAAAAGTGATGGTTCAAAAGGTCATAATAGACCAACTCGACATAAGTTACGTAAAATATGTTTCGCTATATAATGAGTCTGGCTAATGGCATGAATTAAATATGCTTAATGGGATTATGAAAATCCATGGAAAGCAACATTAAAATCTCGTACCAATATTGTCCTTTATGTGAAGTAATCTCTCCATAAAGACAACTTGACTCCCTGAAGGATTTTTTCTTGAAGGAATATGGTTATAAGTCCAAATGCACCAAAATATGTGAATTCCTTGATAGGGATAAAGACCCATATATGACCCAAGAGAGATAATAAAAAGGAGGAACCAAAAGCAAAAAGTATACCATATAAGCACATGTGCATTCCATGAGATTTTGCTATGCATGTATATCTGATCCAAGCACAGTTCAAGTTGCCTGAATCCTGCGCACAGCCGCACAGGTTGCTAGCGGCCACGTCCGCGGTTGATCCCAGGTGTCGCGGCATTTGGCTAATCTTCTTGCGCCCATCGCGCGCAGCGTCGATTTGCTCGGGGGTAGATGGCGCTCCAACGCGAGGTATCAACCAAGCGCATCAGGTTGGATCGGAACGAAAGAGATCAGTTCATCGTATCCATGGCAAATATAAATTGATCTAAACAACAATCGAGAACGACTCACCCAGCGGTAGAGGTGCTGATAATGTGTTAAATACTTGATCTTTGTTAAGAATCCCCAATCTAATTCCAGCGGTTAGGACCTTCCCCTTTCGTCTCTCACACCAATGTAGTGGATGAAAGTAGAACAAGTAGACACAAGATGTAGGGGAGACTATTCTTTATTCATCTGAATCTACATCAATTACAATGGAGGATCTCCCACGTATATATAGTCGAATAAGTCCTAGAGTATGGAAATCGCCCACACAATAAACGGACTAGGATTAGGATTCATCCTTCTCCTTTTCTTCTAGGAAAGAGTCCGTGCGAGTTAGGGTTTTGTTTCCCAACAGTACCGACCGATCGAAGCAAGGAGTAAGGACCAACCGACCAAGGAGTCGTCGTTGCGGCAACAAAGTCAGTTTCCCTGAGGCCCAGGTCACGGACTTACAAAAGCACGTGGGCTTTCAACACAGGCTGATAAGGCCTGCTAAAGGTTTCCTGAGAAGCTATTATGGGCTGTAACTGAAAGCTATTCGCGGTTTTGGACCAGATATGGAGTACGTATTTCTAAAAAAAACCACGTACTCCATATCGGTCAATTCACTTCGCGAATAGCTTTCGCCATCTAACACTTGATATGATTGGCGCACACTCGTCACGTACGTACTACAGTGAACGCCCAGGTCACGGACTTACAAAAAACTCGTCACGGCCTGCTAATTGTAACTGAAAGCTATTCGCGGTTTTAGAAATACGAATTTATGTGCACTGAACAGGCTAAATTTCCGATAGTGCTTCAGCTAATCAGCTTCACGTGCTGCAGATAGATATAGCTACATAAATTACCGTATATCAGTAATAAGGAGTAGTATAAGTACGTACACTTTTTTTTGTCCGTCAGTAAGTACGTGCAGACGTACAGGCCGGATGTTTTTTCATCCATTATCTTAAAAAAAAGTAAGTACGTGCACTGTGCTGTGCAGGCTTGAGTAAACACGGCATCGGCAAGGCCGGCCTGCTGCGGTCACCAACTGGACCGCCCACACTTGATATGATTGGCGGCAGTTTGGAGCACCGCGCACCGCGCGCTTTTACTTTCACGCGTCCACCGACTCATGTATTGGGCCTAGTTAAGAACAAGCATGTGCGTCCATCCGTGCGTTTTTTTCTTTTTGTTTTGCGTGTGCGCCCATTCCTGGCGTGGGCTACAATTCAAATAACCGCAATTATATTATGTAGTACGTATTTCTAAAAAAAACATATAATACGTACGTGACGAGTTTTCTATATTTTTCCTATTCTTAAACTTGAACAAGCATATATACCTTTATTATATTGTAAATCCATATACAAGTTATTATCTTGTGAAAACACTACACTAAAGCTTCTTTTCTCAAAACTTTCTCAAATAGCTAACTCCCATTGGACCACAAATACCACCTTTAGTATCAAGTTAGCATTTCCAGAACATTTTGCAAAGGGTTTCTTTCATTTACACCTCCCCACGTCACTCAATATTCTAACACATATGCAAAGTTAGATCTCACATAGTGACACTACATAAGCATATTAGCTCAAAAAAATTCTCTTTATAGTACGACTATCTATTTTAAATAAACACGGCCAATTCACTTCTCTAACCACGCCAATGTTTGGTGGCTTCCTCGAGTGTGGGCTTCTCATGTGGTAGTTTTTTATTACCAGATTGGTAGTTTGTAATTTTTCAAGAGTTAGCTATATTTTGGGCCACATCTAAAAATCAATCTCTAGAGGTGATTGGGTCTCCATGGGCTTCTACAAGTCAATTTATAGGGTTGTTGGTTAACCACCTTTGCTTTCTATATACACACCGGCAGACAGGATGAGCAACCATATCTACAAACCATTCTAACCGCCTCTAAAAAAAACTTTCTTTAGTAGTCTCTTGATGAGGGCCACCACCACAAAAATACATAGAGTTGGTCTCTAACTTTTTTTGGAGCTATCCTCTTTGGCTAGTGAAGTTAGGGGAAAGCGGAGCTAAGTAAAGTGAAGCAAAGCGATCCAAGGCCCTTAGGGCATGTTTGGGACGGCATCTGCGACGCGTTTCAGTGGAAGAAGAGAAAAAATGCAACCGAGCGATCTGCCGTAGATGCGCATTGGAATGTCGTGCTCAACGCAACAAGCGGGAAAATGAACTACGTGCGGCCAAATGCGAGAAGCAAGGAGAGCCGCATTCCGCGTATACACACCCTGCTTCCCTAGACCACAGTCCCAAATAGGGCCTTAGTGTGTATGAATTATTTCCACCATGAGGAAAGGTCAATAGCAAACATCCTTAGCTAGGCTACTGCATAGTTATCTGGGTCTTAGCACTGATGAAATCAGGGGTCCCAAATTACATCAAGTACGTGCCTTCGTTCTTCAAAGAGTACGGACACTACTGGACTCGGACAATTTCGACAGTTTTTTTGGTAACCAACGGGATTAGATGTGTTTCCTGTCGGCGGAGTAAAAAACCGACAGGAAAGACTCTTATTATTTCTCCTGTAATGTGTTCATTTTTCCATTCTAATGCCAATAACTTGATGGATGGACTTGAACTGTATGTATAAATAATGTTGTAATTGAGGATACAACCGAGGTTGTAATTAATTAATTAATTAATTAGGATGATTTTGGTTGTATTTTTTTTAACCTTCGTTATTTGTTTTCTTGATGGTTGTACGCCAAGAATTGACCAGTGTTTAGGTCTAGGGCTAGCTGCCTGACGGCCATCCAACAAGAAAAATTAATCTTTCCTGTTGAGACGCTCCTGTCGGTTTATTCTTGTCAGTTGGCCGTTAGGATTGTATTTCCTAACGGTTTTTGTCCTTTTTCTGACGGTTTTGAGCCATCAGGAATTATCCTGAGTCTGGTAGTGGTATATATAGAGATTTGAGAAGAAGGTTGCAAGCACATACATGCTCTCCAACTATAGCCTCGCGCGCATGCACATACTTGAGATCATGTCCGGCCCCCATGGATTGCCTGCATTCATGTAGGTACGTGTGACTACGCCGAATATTATTACAAACTTCGTCTATCAAAAAATTATGGGTTAGACTGGTTATGTATTTTTTAACTTTCGTTATTTGTTTTCCTGATGGTTGTACCGTCAAGAATTGACCAGTGCTTAGGCCAGGGCCAGCTGCCTGACGGTCGTCTAACAAAAAAAAATAATCTTTCCTGTTAAGTCGCTCTGTCTGCTTATTATTTATGTCAGTTCAGTTGGTCGTCAGGAATGTATTTCCTAACGGTTTTTGTCCTTTTCCTGACTGTTTTGAGCTGTCGGGAATTATCCTGAGTCTAGTAGTGGTATATATAGAAATTTGAGAAGAAGGTTGCTTTGCTCTAAGTGCAAGCAGCTTTGCTCTGAGTGCAAGCACATACATACATGCTCTCCAACTAATGCACGTACGTGAAATCATGTCCGGCCCCCATGCATTGCCTACATTCATGTAGGTACATGTGACTACGCTGAACATTATTACAAACTTCGTCTATCAAAATTTATGGGTTAGACTGGTACCAAGTTCTAACTACGACGGGGATTATACTAGACTGCGTCTATCGACCTTCAGCGCGGAGAAGGATCATCGGTGAACGGTAACTGAATGGCGAAGAGGAAAAAAAGACATGACAATGTCAATGAGATCGAGAGACGATGGGCGCAGCAAAGCATGCGATGACAGCATTAAAACCACCATCTCTATCATGGGCAAGGGGTGGACCAATAACAATACTCTTCCTCAGTGCTAGGGCATTCCACTCACCATGCATATGCGGTGCCTCATTAAAACCAAATGCAAGCGTCTCCCTCCTGCTTGCTTGCATGTGGGACCGAACTCACTAAATTTCCCACACCGACTGATCGGCGCCGGCCAGCCGCCCACAGATCGACCCTACTCCCTCTATATAGTACATGTATTATACAGTATGATGTATACATATGTCTAGTACACAACTTCGATCTGTGGACGACCTCTGATGTATGGCTTCTTTATGCCATGCTGCTGTGCTTTAGTTGCATCGCATACCCAACCTCTGATCTATCTATAAAGACTAAGATCTATCTATATATGTTTCAGTTTTTCCTTTCTCATTTTACCAGCAGAAAATGATATAAATTAAGAGCGCAAACTTAATCGTATTGCAAACTAGGTTGTCTAGTGCGTGAATAATCGCCTAGGACTAGGTGTATTACTCAAAGGCCCCGGACTTCCGCTTTGGCGAGCTGTAACAAAATTATCTTCTTAATACAAAGATGTGCACATGCTTTTTTGCGTGTTTAAGAAAAAAAAATAAAGAGCGCAATGCAACGCTACACATCTTTTCTGCACTCTGTAGTTAGTACCGGCCTAACACTTGCTGATGTACATAGATACGCTCTTAGTTAGGCTGTGTAGCGTAATATTACAGGAAGGTGTGTTGGTGGAAACGGAAGATTTGGCAAGAAATTTAAAAACAAAGTTAGGCGTGCACAAACTAGATAGTATAGTTTGATACTTGTACACATCAAATGGGGAAAATGGTCATGACTGCACATTTTTCTTGTGCGCAATTAATTAAGCTGCGATTATCAAGTGTTCTAGTATATTTTGTGAACTTCTCCAGGTGCATAGCTAGAATCATCCATTAAATTTGTGGAAGTAGTAATTGCACTTTTTTATATGTGTACAAAGTATATATTCTGAGAAAAAAATATCCATATATCTTACATCATGTATATATTTGTAGGCACATATATCGCTACTATTTTTTAACTAATCCAATGTACACAAGATTACTACCTACAATTATGGCTATCTTTATCCATACAATATATGTATGGCTCAAATGCTAGCTATAGGTCACATCGACCAATCTCAAGTAATTAAACTACGATTGCTTTGGCATCGTATTCCATTAGTCAAAATACCAACACATACATTGAACATTTTTTTTTTCATACACATTTATGGTTTGTCAAAGAAACTAATTAAATTTCCAAGGTTGCAAACTTTTTCATGATTTCCTCTAAAGAATCTCTAACGATCTAGTAAAATCTATGCCACCCATATATTTTGTCACATACATGTTTCTGGCATATGGACACCAAGTGGCGACTATTCTTGCCGTATGGAGACCGTTTGATGAATTCAATTGAAAGGTGCATGATGTGGAAGAAGGAACAAGAATTTATCATCCATTAATGTCTTCGATCTATCTAGTGATTGGTATGCAACAACTTGCTCGATTAACAGTGTTATTTTCTTGCAAATAATTCCCATTCTTTTTGGATTCTACAAATTTTACATAAAAGAAAACTAGCCAAATTCTTGTGTTTAAGAAAGTATGGTGTAAACATTTGTTATTTGAAAATGAATGCATACATGTAGCCTTCATAATTTGTAACAAAGGACTTCCATGTTGAACACATAAAAACAAGTAAGAAAGGTACAACCTATTAGGGCATTGTTGTTGAGATTGAACAAGTTACCCGCTACATTCATTGACTCCATCTCAATCCATGTGTACATTAGTAGAACTTAGTTTTTCCACCTCGGTCCACTTCAATACATGTGATTTGAGGTAAATACATTTGCATTCAAACAAACCCTTATCGGGAATATGTTTGAGTATTTACGATTTGACTCATGATTAAGTTGAATAGTAATCATGTCTAGGAAATGAATAGCTATAGGAATGAATGCACTAGTATTGATCATGAAAAAAAATTACTTCCTTCCCTTGTTCGATGCACACATATGCACCTGACAAATAGGAGAGAGAGAGAGAGAGAGAGAGAGAGAGAGAGAGAGAGAGACCGTACAAGTCACGGGTATCTATGCATGCTGGTACAACAAAGATTATGGAGATGTTGTAACCTCTTCCAAAGGAAAACCCACACAAGGGACACTCTCTACTAATACTACTCTACGGACATATATATACAGGTGTTGTTTAAACAGCTGCACATGCCTTAACTTACCGACATGCATATAGCAAGAATTCCCCACAAGGACATCCTTGCTGGGTGTAAATGCATGCCAACCTGTGTCCACAGCCCATGCATGCATACGCGTAAATCCTAGCTAGCTGTTGTGTGTGTGCGCGTGTGTATAGGGTACGTAGTTCAGTACTCACTAGTGAAAACAGTGTTGGGTTCGGGTTCAATATATGTTTCGGAATGTTGCACTACTTGATGTTGTCCTGGAGCAAAGATACATGTTGATCTCCCATGGTTGTGCCAAGCCAAATCATGTTTGCTGCCCGGCCGTGTCCATCATATATCCTGCCAATGGATCTTGGGAGCACGCGCGGGAGATGATCACTCAAGTCAAAATTGCTTAGTGCATAATAGACTAGGTTTACAAGTGGCATGAATCTATTGAGATCGACAGGAATTGAAGGATTAATTGGGCCAGCGTCATTATTTGAGATTTTGAGTCAATCGGCTGGCCGAAGAATATGTACTGTACTGTTATAAGAGGGAGCACGTACGAGGCAAAGACACGTACACTTACCTTCAGATAAGATTCACGCGTGAACACACAAGAGGACAACTTGCACAAGTCGAGCGTGCTGCCTCTTTATAGGTGGAGCATTTTAAGTATACAAAACTTCTAGCTCTTGATTAATAACTTGAAGGATCCGCCACGCAATTATACGGCTAGTATGGTATTCTGCATGTCTTTTTTTTTTTTTGAAAATATTAGCAAGAGCACTGCTATATATATGTAGTGCGGGTATCTAAATTAGTCTTTCTCTTCCTCCAATTAACATAGTAGTAATTTCTAGGTCTTGAGAGTGAAGGTGGAGGCTTTCTTTTGTTTACCAAATACCAAGATGATGTTGCTGGTAATTCCTTCATATGATGTGGATTTTGAGAAGAGTATTTGTCACAGATCGGTTGGATTCGGCGATCGGTGACACGTCGACTGCGAGCTTGACGGCCACGGCGTTGCCGCGGGGAGGCAATCGGGGTTGCCGGGGACTCGGTGCGGGCGGCAATCAGGTTTTGGGGACTCGATGCGGGCGGCAATCGAGATTGCCGAGATGGCTCTGGTGCGGCGGCAATCGAGGTTGCCGGGGATTCTGGTGTGCGGCGGCAATCGGGGTTGCCGGGGATTCTGGTGCGGCGGCAATCGGGGTTGCCGGGGCTATTAGGGAAGAGAACGAAAGAAAAAAAAAGGCGGCTGAGGTGGCGTGGCGGCGGTGGCGTGGGGGGGGTCGGGGCACGTGCGCAAGAGGGAGAGCGAGCCTAGGGCTGGAGAGTGAAGTTGTTGGGAGTTACCCCCTTTATTTTTCTCGATTGATCCAACTGACTACAAGTCCCTTTCTAGTTATAGTCGGGGGAAGACTTGCATCTAAAGAAATCCACGATTTGATTTCCTATTTTATTTTTAAATATTTATTACTTAATTGCGAAGCGAGGGGGCGATGACGTGTTGACGGCGGGCAATGGCGGCGACCATCCACCAGCGCAAGACTGGGCTTGGGCCTTGGGCCCTAGGTGGCGGCGGGTGGCCCCTTCAATTTGGCGTGTGACAGTATTAGCTCAAAATAACGTAACGCCTCATTTGACACAAGTTAGCTCTAGGAGCTATTTTGGAACCGTTTTTTTTTTTTACCAAAGAGTCTTTTGGGAAACAAAAAAAGCTTGGAACTCCTTAAATCATGGTGAATGGAGGCGTAAGGAGAGCTGGAGCTGAAAAATGCTCCCTCCCTATGCTTGCGAATAGAAATATTGATGTATATATGTATGCCTCTAACTCTAGTATGTTCGCTAGATATGAGATTGTGGTAACCACACAATAGCATATATATAGAAAGAGATTTGGTTTACTTGGTCCCATACATTTTACCATGATTTGGAGGGTAGAATTAGGTTTGGTATGACTGGTCTATGTGACTTCTTTGCTTATTTTGGCTGATTCAATAGTATTTTGTGAGATAATAGCTGAAACATGAACAAGAGAAAGATTGGAATGTCAGGTTGATTCTAGATTGTGTTGAATTATGTGTTAATTGGTATGGTTATCCTAACATGTTCTGCTTGGTTTAACATATTTTGCAGAGCTTTTTGTGATTCGTTGATTTTTGCCTATACTGAAAGCAAAACTCACACACAAAGTTGAGTGACACAGTTTGAATTTTTCACTTGTAATGTAAAGCATGCATAGATAGGGTGTAATTTCTTTTCTTCCCTGTATGCAGATAGGTTGCAACGGCGGTCCTCTGTTTCCTGTACCATGTATTTGTACTGGTCTTTGTAAGGTTTTTCTGAACTTTAATACCACATCTGTGAAAATGCTGATGTCTCTTTGAGCTGAAAATACTTTCTAGCGAGATTCGGAATGGTGCATGTGATGCTTCTTAGGAGCCATGAAACTTTGTGACGATGCTTCTTAGGAGCCAAGAAAATTTACGAGAAACTATCTCACACGCCGTTTGTTTGGAGTTGGGACCATTGCATATGCATATATAGAAGAGGCAATAAATTAAAAGCATGAGGCAGGGCGCATATATACATGCAGCACCGCCACACACTGTCCCACACTCCGCCGATGTGCAGTAGATTTGAACTTGGCTTCGAATTATCTTTCTTATTTAAACCAAGTTGATCCAATATTTTAAGAGAAACATTTTTAGAAACTATGCCTTATGGTCACTCCAAGAGAGTACTTATATGCTTTTTGATTAATTCAGATGGAACTTATTTTAGAACAGTATAACTACTACTATAGTACATATACAAGAACCTCCCGAGTAGTTCTATATCCTTTTACATGGGCCGGCTCCGCGCGTGACTACTTAGCAACACTGTAGCACAGAAATTGCTTAGTCAGTTTTACCTCTTCCTACTTTATTTTCACCTAAAAAAACAAAATGATCATAAACAATTTCAAACAGTATTGCTACAGTACGTATTTTCCCAGAGTCCCTAGAAGCCACCAAACATGGCCTTGCAAGCTAAGACGACACACAGTATATGTAGAGGAGATATATAGATATACATAAACTATGATGTGATCTCTTGCTCTATGCCTACATATAGCTAGCTAGCTTAGCTAAAAGTAACAGCCATTAATACCTACACATATCAATAGGACGCCACGGCCGGTCCTCATCACAATTGGCGTGCTGTCTTATTTGAGTTTTAATTAGGAAAAAATAATCCTCTCTTATCTCTCTCTAGATCTCCCCTTCACCACCAGTACGTACCAGTAGCCACACCACCACCAGTCCACCACTTGCAAATAGCAATCAACCTCATTCGTCCCGTTGTCCGCCCAGAGCTACCGAGAAGAATACCGCACCGCACAACCGTATATGTCGGCCGGCCAATTTCCATCCATCGTCTTGTACATGTCTAGCTGGGTCTCCATCGATCTGTCTCTGTGTGTGGCGTGTGGGTGTAGTTAGGGCTGGTGGTCTTGTACTAGTCCTCCTCCTCCTCTGGTCCAGCTGCTCTGCGAGCTATAAAGAAGCTACCTAGGCTGGCTGCGTGGAGGGGAGGTAATGACACAAGCAGGCCGCCGTCGATCGAGCTCGAGCATGGGGGAGGATCTGGAGACCACCAGCAGCAGCACGGCGGAGGTGGTGGCGACGATGGGCAGCTGCAGCAAGGCGGAGGCGACATGGTGATGCCGGGGTTCCGCTTCCACCCAACCGAGGAGGAGCTCATCGACTTCTACCTCCGCCGTAGGGTGGAGGGCAAGCGCTTCAACATCGAGCTCATCAACCTCGTCGACCTCTACCGCTACGACCCATGGGATCTCCCTGGTATGCAAGCCAGCAAACATGTGATACCAGCTAGCTCCTGCTAAGCTACTACTCCTATGTAATCAAGGGGATCTGGCTTGATTTCATGCATGTGACCTATCGACCCCTTTTATTTTGTTCATCTCATTCATGTGATCACCTGTAGCCTTTTCTTGCTACTTTTTCATGCATGAGATGATGGTGTCTATTTTTGCTTTTGTGTCTTCATGGATGCTCATCTACATAATAAACCACCGCAGCTTTGGCTTCAATTGGGGACAAGGAGTGGTATTTCTATGTGCCAAGAGACCGCAAGTACCGCAACGGTGACCGCCCCAACCGGGTCACGCCGTCCGGCTACTGGAAAGCCACGGGAGCTGACAGGACGGTGTACGTTGAGGTCAAGCGTCCGATTGGGCTCAAGAAGACGCTGGTGTTCTATGTGGGGAAGGCGCCCAAGGGCCTCAGGAGCAGCTGGATCATGAACGAGTATCGCCTTCCTTCCGGCGAGGCCGACCGCTACCAAAAGGTACGAAAACTTACAAGCTTTTCCTTGCGTCTGTTAACAAAAGTAGTATGTTGTGTAGATAAAGATGTTCTTTTTGAGAAAGTTTTTCTCCGATCCTCACTCTCCATGGCTGCTTCAATTTGGTTCCCTTAAGTATTGATTGAGTTGTTTTTGTTTTTGATTGAGTTCTTTGAGATCTTGGCAAAGCTAGCACACAAAGTTTAAAGATACCTCGCCTTTTGGGAGTTGAGGTTCTTGATTTGATGATTGCTAACTTCGTTCTGTTCGTGATCGCCGGCTGTCATATATGTGTGTATACATGATTCATGAAAACACTACTCTTATTGCTTGTTTAAAGAAGTGCACCGGCCGTATGAATTGCACGTCCAAGATCCGGCTAAGTTAATTAGGTTCTTCCCTTCACTTGCAAAAAGCACATCAAATTTGTGCACTTAACCGAGCCTTTTCAAAACTAACAGAGAACGAACTTGATGAAAACTTTTCCAAGTTTCAATTCTATACAGATCGGTTACTCTTTTCTTCCGCTTTTCCTTTTTGCAAAGACTGGTACCCCTCCTTTTTGGATGTATGAATCATCACACCCTTCATATGTAAAAAGTTTTTGCAACTTACTTTTCAAGATCTGCACACATATCTGGGATAATAGCTACTCAAAAGGGAAAGCTACTACTTCATGGTTCTAAAACAATTAATAATATAGTTGTATAGAACTGTGGTAAGGGCACAACATCAGATCTAAGAACGAAATTTAACTAATACTCCGTATTTTGGAGTACTGTTGTGCCTGTTTGCTTAATTTGCGTAGGGAGCATGAAAGCACAAACCTCCTTACATGTAAAACTTTTTCAAGTGACCCTTTTAATGCTGGCTACAAAGTTCCTCTCTAGCTTTCAATAATTAACCATTATGGTTTATACATATATACTTATATCACTCTGCGCATAAGAAAATTTTCAGTCTCTGTTCTAATTACATGAGGGTTTATTAAGAATGTCAATTTAATTTTGTATTAATCTTGATTAATTCCTTCATATCGTATATAGGAAATTTCTCTTTGCAAAGTGTATAAACGACCAGGGATTGAGGACAACTTTCACCTCAGCACCACAACAACAAGATCATCCAAGGCTGCAGCGACCATGGAAAAGAAACACCACCGGACTTCAGCATCACCCCGCCTGGCGCCAATGTTCGACGGTGGCCACTCATCAGCTCACATGAACAAGCCATACAGTGGAGCAAACACCACCATAGCCATGACATCGTCAGCTGCAGCTCGAGCAGCAACAATGGCACCGCAGACTTCAATGTTCCTATCAACCCCCTCACTTAGCTCCACCACATCAACGGAGGAGGATGGTACATCACTCTACCACATGAAAGGTGCTAACCCACCGATGCTGCCTTCTTCCACACACGCCCTGCTTAACGCAAACTCCGCTACAATGGCAACAATTCCAATAGATGAGCTGAGTAGGGCAATTGGATCATATAATAGCCAAGGAAACCCTAACCAGCCCTTGCCATCACAAGGTCCTTTGCTTCCTTTTCCCTGGGGCGACTGGAATCCACTCCTAGAATCTCCAAAAGTTTGCACAAGCTTCAAGTGACTTTCAGGTGGCTCCAAGCATCTATATGCATGCTTGCATATGAGTGCGTATTATATATAAATACAAGTGTGTATATGTGCAGAGACATAATTATTATTTGGGCTAGAACATGGTTAAAGATGTAATGGAATATAGGATGAGTTAGTTTCTAGTCCTATGCAATGCTCCACTATTTTAATCAGTTCACCATCGCACATGAATTGCTGGTGTAACAATATGTCAATTTCTATTATTTGATAATGCAGACCTTGTAGCATATAACTCGATTAGTAATGGAATAAAAAGATTATTTGGTCATCTGGCCTTAGGCTTATAATCTCTGTGTGCGTGTTTCAATTATCATTTCAACTTTATTTATTGTTGCCCCAGCATTTGTTTACAGATTTTATGTTTGCATGAAATGACAAAAACGTATGCAGAAATATGTCCATATTGAGAATTTGCACATGCACACTGTTCAGAAAATGCTATTGTGTAGGTGATTACCATGTCCTAGCTAGGTTCTTAAAGTTTAAGCGTTTTTGCATGATATCTTATGTTACTATGTTAGGTTCCTTGTTGAAACCGTAAGTCTAGTTAATTAGAACTAGCTAGCTAGGATCCATCCCCATTGAAACATGCATTAGAAATGAAATAATGATCAAGAGTACTTCACATCCCTATAATAATAATATCGTGGAATAGTCTATGTAGTTGTATGTGATGTCGTTATTTGGAACCAAAACCATTAGCAAAATAAGAAGCATTGTAGTACAGCACATATCCATTGATATTATTCATGGTCTGCCAAATAATCATATATAAGGTAGACACAGTTAGTAAATTACAGTGCTTCATATATAAGGTAGACATTTTGAAACATATATATAGTATTGAGATGTAATAAGAATGCCTTTTTCCCCCTCCAATAAAACTTGATTTTGAGGCACTATAGTAAATTACAGTGCTTCAAGATCTTAGTCCTCCTAGTCCTAGCATAAATATCTTTTAGAAGCTGGCATTAGTTTATTCGTTATCTAATCTAATGTACTAGTTTATAGTTTAATCTAAAAAAAAAACAGAATGGAGAGATCGATCTGCCATGTATAACCCCTTAGACTTCCATGATACTTCATCCATCCTGAAATAAAAGGTCAATATAAATTTGTACTAAGTCAAAACTAAGCTAAATTTGACCAAGTTGTAGATAAAAGTATTAACATCCACATTAAAGATGTAAATTATGAAAATATATTTTTCTATCGAATGATGCTAATTTGATGTCGTAAGTACCATTCTTTTTCTATAAACGTACTCGAATCTAGCTAGCATGGTTTGACTCAGAAAAAACTCAGGTTTCTCATGTCATTTTAGCCCATTTTCTCCAAGTAAGGAAAAGGTCCAATCAAAACAATTAACTAGAATGAAACTTGGCTTTCATTCAAAATCAACTAATTGTTGAACTTAATTATTTAGCAACAAAACTGGTGTTTTCACACGATAGAACCAGCTAGCTTAACGATATGTTTTAACAAGAAAAGGTGACAACGACGGTGCGGCAAAGAATAGCTAGCCTCGGCCAAAAAATAAAAAATAAATGCAAATGTTACATCATATCCCTCACACAGTCTTTGTGCTCATATATATTCGATCGTTTATATTTCTTTTCTTTTTGTGAATAATATTTAAACATATCCAGTACTGTGAGGATATGCTTTGCCGGGGGCAGGATTTTATTTTTTACTCTGATTACTCCAACTCCCCCAGCCTGCTCTAAACAACTGGCTCGCTCCCCGTTGCCGAAGCGAGGAGTAATCAAGTGCATGCGGCGATCCAGCGATCCAGTTGGTGCAAATACACGCGCCGCTGCCATGCATGTGTATGATGCAGGCCTTGCCGTTGCCGACCGTGTTTACTCGATCCACAGTCTGCATAGTCCACACGGCGACCTTCGTGATCTTGCTGTCCACGGATCCATAAATACATACTTTATACCACTTTCGCTATTTTTGTCAATCTTCGTACAAAATGCGCCCTTCGTGCTCTTGCTGTCAACGCACTTACGAACTTATTAGCCATAATACATACTTCATACCAAAGTATATAAGTCAAAATTATTTTCACTATTTGTTGATCTTCAGACAAAAGATGCGCCCTTCGTTTTCTTGCTGTCAATGCACACTACGACCTTGTCAGCAATAAATACATACTTCATACCAAGTATAAGTCATAATTACTTTCGCTACTATTTGTCAATCTTCATACAAAAGATGTGCCCTTCATGTTCTTGCTGTCAACACGAGCACTTACGACTTGTTAACCATAAATACATACTTCATACCTAGTATAAGTCAAAATTACTTTCGCTATTTGTCGATCTTCATACATGCGCAAACCTTTTACGTATTCAAAAAAAGTATAAGTAAACCTTACCGGAGGTCCATTAACTTTTGACCAAGTTTCAGTTAGGTCCATCAACTCTTAAAGTGGTTTTTTGGGTCCATCAACTTTTGGTCGTGGGGTGCACTTAGGTCCATCAACTCTCAAAGTGGTTTTGGGTCCATCAACTTTTAGACATGGTTCACTTAGTTCCATCAACTCTCAAAGTGGTTTTTGGGTCCATCAACTATTCAATTGTACACTGCAGGTCCATAAGCGCAGACACGAGAGCGAGCGCGCGCGGCGGCGACTACTATCCTACGCAGGAAGGGCCGCGACACGGCACCGTGCAAGGAAGTTTTGCGCGCTCTCGCTCTCAGGCCTCGTCGTGGCCGCCGATCCGGCTGGGACGGGTGGCTGCGTCGCGTCGTCGTCGGGCATGGGAGGTGGGCGTCGTGAACTGCAGCGCCCTTAACTGCAGCGGCATCGCCGCGTTCACCGTACCCCAAGTGTGCCGGAAGGCTGCTTGCCAAGATGTCGCGCGTCTAGTCGCGCTGCGTCTGCTCGTGGGCATGGCAGCGCCCGGGGCTGTGCTAAGCGCGCCGCGTGCGTGGGAGGCGCACCAGCAGCGTCGGTCGCGAGTGACAAGGCGTGTCTCGTTGCTCCCTCTACAGTCGTTTGTGTCCTTGCTCCGGGCGCTCTCGCTCTCAGCCTGCGGTTATGGACTGCGGTGCACAATTTAAAAGTTGATGGACCCAAAAACCATTTTAAAAGTTGATGGACCTAAGTGAACCCCTGGCCAAAAGTTGATGGACCCAAAAAAACCACTTTGAGAGTTGATGGACCTAAGTGAAACCTGACCAAAAGTTAATGATTTCAGTTAGTAATTATATCATTATTGAAATATCTATAATTATATAAGTTAGAGATTTTGATTGATTTAAGAATTAATGATAATTTGCAGTCCACTTAACAAATAGTTTGAGGACCTATATGCGACAAATTTGGAATAGTTTGGGACCTAGATGACATGATGGATGGAGCAGGTTTGAGGACGTAGAGGTGCACTTTCATAGTTTGGGGACCTAGATGCCACAAATTTGGAATTTTTGGGGACTTAGATGATACAAATTTGGAATAGTTTGGGACCTAGAGGTGCAATTTCATAGTTTGGGGATCTAGATGACACAACGAAAATAGTTCGAGGGGGACCGCCAAAGTATATTTCACTCGGAACAAAACCACCTCTAGAAAATCATCAATTTGTGCAAACAGGTATCCAGCTAACCCTAAAAATTGATGAACGGGGTTAAACTAACAGAAATGACTTGTCGTGAAAAAAAAAAAAGAGGTGCACAGTTATTTATTGTATAAGATCATAAAAGGCCGCCCAGCCGCCATACTCATGTTGTGCAACTTGAGACGTAGTAGACCTCGAATCTCAGCAACTGACTGTTATGGGCCGTAACTCAACGAATGAGGCCCGTAAACTTTCCTTTTGAAGGGCGGGCACAAGCCCACAACGCTGGGCGGGGCTGCTGGACGCTGGATGCGGGCCGGCCTGTTAAGAGTGTAGGACATCAGTGTTTCGTGGTGACATGGATGCAGTTTCAGGTCTAGATGTATATGCTCACAAAATATTTAGAAGGTATGATCTGTTGAGAATCGGCCTACTCACAGATTACGGATTCGTTTTCCGTTCCCGATCCAAAAAAGAGGCGTGAAGAAGTTGTAGATAGATCCCGTTTACCTTGCCCAATCCCAAGAAGAACACACGAGACACAGATGTATGAGGGGGAGCTATCTCTTCATTAGTCATTATAGGTACACACATAGACCCTTTATATAGATGTAGCCATCATGACATATATGGTAGCCTCCAGGGGCCCATATGGTATGAGCCCATCATTCCTCTAATTGAGGAATTCTTAACACTCCCTTGGCGAATACCATGACAAATACATGCCTCGTTAAAACTCCAAAAACCCAATGGGAAAAATATGGAGAAAGAGTACATTATTGTCATTAAATGCATTTGCACATTGTTGCCTCATTAAAAACCTTACATGAGAAACTTCAGGAAAACTCATCAAGGAAAAAAGAGTACAACATATGTCTCTTGGACAAGTTGTGACCTTCGGATCATATCATTTTGAATTCTCTATAATCTCGTTCAAGGGCTAATACTTAGGTGAATTCTCCCCTGAACCTTGCGAGAAATATCTCGCTATGCCAAAAATGTCTTCGACGGGAAGCATATGCACATAGAGACTTAGCAAGAATACTGCATGCATAGTCAAGATCGTTTGATATATAACCTTAATGCCATGATACTTTTTGGAACACATGAATAAAACTATACATAAACAATAAGCCCACTTACTTAAATGGTGCCATGATATAGACTTCAATTCAATAGAGCTTTCAAACTCACTCTGTCGAATAACACCTTCTCGGGTATTATTTGAGATCTTCAAAGTCTCATGAGTTACGGTCAATATCATGTAAATACTCCCCCGATGACAACATTCATTGAGGTCATCCATTGCCACGACATTCGTCGTTCTTTCAAATAAACATAGGCATGAATAGTCAAAGGGAGATTACAAGATGTGATTTCACAATAGTTAGTATTCATGATATTTGTTTCATTGCTCTTCAAGAACAATAAGAATAAAGAATAATGCTAAGAGCATTATCATGCATATATTCGAGTGCATATTTGTGCAACACAAAGTTGCAAAGACACACCTTCGAGATGTGATTAATAATTATTATTCCTTATATGATAATTTTCTCTATTCATAATAGTCGTGACTCCTTCGAGGGGATAGACTACAAATTCTTCAAGAATCTTTAATACATAATAAGACATCACTGTCCACAAACTAGCGAATGGGGTGTATTGCTAGTAGCACCAAATATATCATATAACATTTTCAGAGGATATTTCAATTCCAAATCTTGGTGGATAATGCAATCTATCAAGTATATACATGCATAGCAAAAGCTTATGGAATGCACATGTGCTTATATGGTATACTTTTTTGTTGCTTTTGGTTCCTCCTTTTATTATCTCCCTTGGGTCATATATGGGTCTTTATCCCTTCCAAGAAATTCTCATATTTTGGTGTATTTGGACTTAATTATAACCATATTCCTTTAGGGAAAAATCCTTCAAGGAGTCGTTGTCTTTATGGTGAGGTTATTTCACATAAAAGACAATATTGGTACGAGATTTAATGTTGCTTTCCATGGATTTTCAGAATTTCATTCTTTGCATATTTAATTCATGTCATTAGCCGATTCATTATATAGCGGAACATGTTTACGTAACTTATGTCGAGTTGGTCTATCATGACCTTTTGAACCATCGCTGTTCACTACATATTATTTCAATAATGACCCATAATTATCCGAACATCAGGTTCAAGATATCCACTTAGCGATTTTTGGTTCAACCTCAATTGCACATTTCATTTGACCCGATATGAGAGCTTCAAGCACTCTTGCCATGGACTTTGTTCCGGATCCGGATTCTCATAAAGAGACTAATTTAGCAATTATAGAGGTAAACTAGTGTCGACACATATTCTCGACTTTAAACATCTTAATAATGATCTTCATTATTTCCTAAAATGATAGATCAATTGTTGTTCCGTATTCCCGGCATTATAGTATGCGCACATTGCTAGGATTTTCATCTCGGGATGAAACTCATCGAGAGGTAACTCACCAACAGGGTGATTTCTCTACAGGAGTATGAGAGGAGTTTTATCACATCAATGTGAGTTTGCTTCATGAGCATATGCTTGTGACATAGGCCACTAGATCTTATTTGCGGCGTCCCCCACATAGTTTGATCAATATGCCAATGTCAAGTGGACATGAAATTAATCCCGGGTATATCCACTTCTACTTCGGGTAGAAGCATTTATTTATTTATTTATAACCAATTTGGTTGCTCCTCATCACTACAGTTATCCGGCATAACTCCGTGCTATACAATAGAGGAGTATAACTAAACAACTTGTTTAGTTTAGATTTGTGCGTTTTGATTCATAAATATCAAGGCATTCCACAAAATAGGCATTCATCTCCCTAATGCCGAGATATTTAATAGCAGACTAAAATCCCCAATCACCAACTTCAAGTGGTGTATGTATGCTTTAGTGGTGATTTATCCGGGAAATATTACGCACATGGGGTATATTACTATTTTTGCATGCAAAGAAGCTTGGACTTTTTAATGCGGTTGCATGAATATGCGTTGCATGTAATTCCTTCTACGAGGAGGAGTATATATCCTCAACTTCTTGTTGAGACCATAACTTCTAGTGAAGTATAAACCGCTTTGCTCTGCAAGTTCTTGCTTTCAACAAAAACATATGTAGTCATCTAGACTTAACACCTTATGTTCTTGACGTAACCCATAATTTAGGCAAAAATAATCCTTCAGGGTCTAATGCTCACCAATTGTTGTACAATTGGATGGTCGATCTGTCCATCTGCGTATATTGACCTTCTAGGTCATATGTATGAGAAAAGACAACTAATGGTGGCATTGCGCTTTCAGGCACGTTAGCTTGGTGTGCATAGAATAGCAAGAATGTGCCATTTAGCCATGGTTGTAGAGCAAAAAAAGCTGTTGATGCAGAGTTATTTTATAGTCTAGCTCCTTTTTATTGCCCAAAAAGTGACCCAATTACTCGTACCATAGAGCAAAATTGAGTCATTATATTTATTGCAACATATTTCTATTCTATATAAAACATGGCTTGAATCAATTCATTTTTCAGCATGAAGAGAGAAGCTTTTGATAGAATAGATAAGATCAAGAATTTTTATTTATCTAGGGAAATATTATCTTAGCTACTTGGCGAGAGCAACAAAGACCAACAATCCTTCTAGGATAGACTCTCACTTGATAGCACAACTAAATATTAGCACTGCGTTGTGGTCATGATCCATGTGGCCTTTCGAGCTGGGATAGATAATATGACCTATATGATTAATACCAAGTTAGCTTCTAGCTCACGTGATGTGGGATTCAAACTTGTTTACCCGCTCTTTATCTTCTGGTAGTTGGCGGGTAGATCTCAATAAATTTGTTCAGGTCGGCATATATATAAGGCTACTAGCCAATATATTGTCGCATAGAGTTGTCTTTGCACCCATATCATTTTGCTTGCTTTTAGACAATACAATAATTTCTCTCTATGATACCCATTGTCATTTCAGCGACTGTGGATACCTCTAAACTGAGTCCTGATATGCACTTCGGGCTCCACTAGTCCAAGAAAGGACAAACCAAATTTTCTTCATCGGGGAAGAAGTATTTTGCTTCGGCACTAATAGAGGAAATAAACTCAGAATATTAATTTTTGTATTATTGTAGCAACTTCATGTTGCCTACTTGGGGAATGTATCATCTATTTGCAAAGTCACAAAAACGCTGGAAACAAAATTCATTTAGGATGGCACCTCATGCTCGTTTCAGCAGAGAGAGACAAGGGCGAACAACTTGACTTCAGATCTTGTGTTCACCCAACTAGTATTGTAAGCCCATAATATCATGTTTTGGCAAATTAATCCCGACAATGTATTAGGCCCCCTCGAGGGAAACCACACATGAATCTCCAAAACTAAGTATCTAATATACCAAGTCACATGCAATGATTTTTCTTCAGGTTACTTCAGGTAAATAAACCAAAGCACTAAAGACAACGCTATAGAGAGAGAAAGTGGTCGTACATATGGCCATACTTGTTTCTTTTATTTCCCAGAATTTTCCAAGCATATGTATTGTTTCCATGGTATATTTATAGTGGTCTTAAATATACTTCGGGATTATATACCCCATAGAACATATAACCATACAAACATTGCAAGGAGAAAAAAAAAAAACTTAGCACAAAATTCATGGTATAGATGTCACATATCAACATGAAAGTAAACATTGTGCGTTTGTGAAAAATAGTGGCTCAACAACGGGCGAGCACGTCACAAAAATCCATAAGATGATGTATTACTCTTATGCATCCTCATCAACAATTACATGGCTTCAGGCCACGCACACGAGTTCGCGGGTTATCATGAACAAATGTAGGCGACCAAGAAAGTGCTTGTACCATTTGATATAGGCACGACGACTCCATGCAGCTGCAGGCCGCAATAGGACCGTGTTATCCTGGGTACAGATGTGTATGGCCACAATAACAAATAGAATGCAACTAGTTAGTGGCACGATAACGAGCCGTACATTGTTCTCATCAACATCGGATAAATTCACCACACAATCTTCAGGATTACACAAAATTAAAAGATGCTGCCGACTTAAAAATCCATCGAAATCGATCACACAATAATGTTGGTGAGGCATCAAACCAAGGTTGCCGTTCAGCGACATCCGCATGGAAGACAAAAATATTAATTTAGCATATGGCAGCCCGATCATGCAAGAACGGTTCAAGGTAAAAAGAAATTTACTAGTACATATATGCAATCTTCAGGATTGATCTAAAGCTATAGCACACATGCATGGCAACACATTTCAATAACGATAAAAAAAGAAGTACCAGTAAAATACATCGGGTGTTATACAGACGCTACAAAAGATCTACTAGAAATATTAAAAATCTACAGGATTTATAATAATAAATCTAGTAGAATCATAATAGCGAATAGATAGGATGACAAACCGATTGATGTACGTGGAGAAATTTGTGCCGCGCAGGGCATATTGGCGAGGCCAAGGACTTGCATATATGGCGGCTTTGAGCACATCCTGCAGATCGGATCGGATCCACGCAGAGCTGCTCACGCCGGCTCCTGACGGCGTAGCCATGAGCGCACGACTGGATGTTTCCAATGCTCGCGTGTTGGAATTCAACACTCGCCTCTATGCGGTCACATGAAAAAAAAAAAAACAATCTATTATTAGTAAAATCTAAATAGAGATTATTTTGATTCAAAGGCAGATGATATGATTATTTTCATCGTGGTCTCCAGGACTGGTGGCCTCTTCTTCTAGACCAACATGCTGACACCATGCAATCCATGCACGCATGCTCTTGCTGATGTGCGTGTGTTGATTAATCAAATCAGAGATTCATCTTTCTCAGTTCGTAGATCGAGGTTGTGGCGCCAGGATCGGTATAATTCGATCTTCGGGTCAGAAGTTGCGCCAGCACCCGAGCAGATCAGTTCCACGGCTTCTCGGCGACGATGGCCAACAATGCTGGCCAAGAGCACGTGGATGGATCCAAGGCTCTCGCGTGCTCCGAATTGAGATGACACAGAGCCATGTGGAAAAACCAATCGATCATTAGCAAACTCAAATAGATCCAATGAAAAATTAAAGAAGGGGAAAAATTGAGTTGCCTACCTGATGGAAACTATGTACTAGGATCAATTTACGAGATTAAATCTTAGTAGAGATTTATTAGCTAGAAAACAAATACAAACCGCCGTTGTCCTTGTTCTTGCGTGCGCGCATACACAAGATGCAGATCGCATCCATACAGGCAGCGCCATGGTGCATGCCGACGACCGTAAGCCGTGCCGCGCTCGCCATCAGCCGTCGTACGTATGTGTCGATTCGCTCGAGGCGCTCCAGGCATCAGCCGTTGCGTCAAGGATAGATCGGAAACAGAAAATCAAATCAATCCGACGATTCAAGATGCATAGAACATCAACAAATTTAGAACTTCTCACCCAGTTGGAAGAGCTGTTAATAACGTGTTGAGAATCGGCCTACTCACAGATTACGGATTCGTTTTTCCGTTCCCGATCCAAGAAAGAGGCGTGAAGAAGTTGTAGATAGATCCCGTTTACCTTGCCCAATCCCAAGAAGAACACACGAGACACAGATGTATGAGGGGAGCTATCTCTTCATTAGTAATTATAGGTACACACATAGACCCTTTATATAGATGTAGCCATCATGACATATATGGTAGCCTCCGGGGCTCATATGGTATGAGCCCATCATTCCTCTAATTGAGGAATTCTTAACATGATCATCTAAGAAGTGCATCCATCCAATTATATTCTCTATATAGGATGTGCTCATGGATATCTCAGCTGCATGATGTCTTGTTATATTCTCCATAATAATTTTTTGTTCTTTTCTGAATTTGAAGCACTATTCCTGAACATTATTTGTTGTATGTGAATTCTTATTTCTGAGAATTGTTTGTTGTCTATGATTTCTTGTTATTTCTCGATTAATGTGTATATAAAAATTTTCTCTTAGACATTTCCGTTAGGGAGTCAACAAAAATTTCTGTAAAATCGACATTTTATTGTTTCATATGCATTCTAGAAATGTTGTCGAAGCGTTAGCATGGGCACTATCGAGTGGCAGAGGCGGGAACAATTTTCAGGTGTGGCGAGGTTTATATAAAATTAAAACATGTATATTAAAACTATATAAGGGCCCAAAAATATTTCATAAATATACTACTTTATGACAAGTAAATCTAACTAAAATTATAATTTTCTAAATTATAAATAAGTATCTTTCATCACGTATTTGCTCTTCTTTGGTGCCATCGTTGTAGAATCAGTCCTAGTAGCCGTCTATGCTCGAGCTGTTGTATATTGCAAGAGTTATATAGTTATGGAGTTGTGATCGGATCCTAGAATATGAACGGACGGAGGCTTGAAGCAGTAGATAGCTAGATCATGACCATCTAGTATACAAGGAAAGGAACGAGAGATTACCTACCTCCCCGCCTTCTTCCATTTGGTCAACATGAAACGGTCAGACCAGCATGCATCCATTTACTTGAGTACTTTATATGGATTTTTAGGTGTGGCGGCCACACTATACCACAACCTATCTATAGCGGGCTACGGATGGTCGCTATATGTCAAGATAGCGACATACTGACGGTCGCTATAAACATATAGCGACCAATGTAGTCGGTCGATATAACTGGCGTCGCTATAAGTTTATAGCGACCGACCGACTTATAGCGACCGACTGTTCGACGGATGCGTGAAATATGTAGCGACCGACCGTTCGACGGTATGTGAAATATATAGCGACCGATGGTTTGACCCTATATATTATATAGCGACCAACCATCAGACGCTCTACAATACAATATTATTTGTTTATACATTATTATCAAGATCCGTACTAATAATCATACGATCAATGAAACATCCAATTAACATTTCCATTTTGGACAATACAAAATCATGACATAGAAGCTCATCATAGCTTACAATTAAATTATAGCCATAAGCATCGGTCATACAAAAGTGATCAAATTAGACATACAATGATTCATGTATCACAAGTACATTTCCACTTGACATTGGACTAGTCCTTGTTCACAAAGGTATATGCATATAGCTGATGTTAAACAAGTCTAAACCTAGCTTAACATGCATGTGTTGTCAACTAAAACCATCAGACATTGGGCAAAAGCTCAAAATCCACAACCATACGGTTTGGTTGCACATCTATTAGCACTGTGATCAGCTTCTTATTGACGAGTGGTAGCAGCATCCAAGCATGTGGAAAAGAAATTGCTGAAAGGCTTGTTGTGCTCCTCTCTAGCTCACTTGCCCTGCAGCAACAAGCATATTGATGAATTGTTTGCCACAAATTCATACAACAAGTACTAAGTCTTAAGTGAGCTGCAGATCCTGTCAACATGCACAGAACATGAAAGCTAGTCTTCTTACCCAAAAAAATCAATGTCGAGCTGTTGTCCCTCTGCTGCCGACCTCTGCTGCCGACCTACTAATGTGATTGAAAGCATGATTGAAAGCGCAACAGCCTGTAAATTCACAAGTTAAAATGTAAGCTGACGTACAGGATTATGGAACATGATATTATTTTCCATACAAAGTTTATCAGGATTAACTGAGGCATCAAACGTACACTTCAAAACTTCTACATTATCCACTAAATATGCTCAGAGTTATCAGAAAAGATCTTAAATATGCTCATTTCAACTTACCTATGACTGCAAATAATTCCGTTCATATATAAGTGGACTATATAAAAACAACTAAGGCAATGCATACCTGGGCAGCTCTTCCATAACTAAAGTGAGTATGGAGTCCAATGGAGGTTCCATGAAGGATGCTACAAACATATAGATTTAGCTTAGAAAATTGTACCTCAGATCAGGTGCTACAGGTAATGAAGATGCACCAATTCTTAATCAACCCTGCAACCCAGCTGGACTACTTGTTCATTGCAAGTCATATATAACAGCTCATTGAAAGTCATTAGATGCATTTTGCATTGCTCTATTAATTAAATAGTGGCCTTCACATGCTTTAATTTAAGAGAGAATGTGACTTGCTCACTTCTGAGAAGAGATGGTCCTCCGGGCTCCCTGCCCTTGCCATGTACTCCAGGTTGCCTGCCGGTAAGCATAGGATTAACTCACATGATATTATCAACTGAACCAACATGGCAGCTTCTCAGATATGGCAACTTATAGAGGTCTGACTTACCAAAATGTCATCCTGATCTCTCCAAGTACAGGTAGCAGCGCTGCTAATCAGCAACTCCATTGCAGTCTCCGTGTAAGATGCTTCACAGTTATCCTAGCAATGTCCGTGTAAAATAAAATCATACTCTTAAGTTCTTTTCTACAATAAATGCAGGAGAAAATACTCTTAAGCACATTTCATTACCGGAGAAAATAAATTTCCAGTCATATGCTAAGTACATCCAAAACTATGCTGGTTGCAGATCGAACTCCGTAACCAGCAAATTGAAACATATCGAACATGAATCAGCATCCTCCATCCATCCGCCATGAAATCTGGTCGCATCCTCCATGGATTTAGCTGCATCCCTGTGGATCTGAGAGTTGAAGAACTTTATAGGTATCAAGGAGGGATGGATCGAACAAATCTAGACAAACAAGAAAAACGGACGTCTCTTACCAAGTGTTGTACAGCTGCGAGGGGGTACAGCCATGGAGCTTGGGATCCGCCGCCGTCTAGCTGAGGTTGTGGGACAGCGAGGCCAGCGGCCGGGAGCGGCAGCTGACGGCCGGGCGAGGTTGTGCCCCATGCAGCCGCAGCTGCCCTCCTCCATGAGCGCCGCCGCCGCTGCATCCGTGTCCGCCGCCGCACCTGGGAGCCGCCGCCGCTGCCTCCACTGCTCGATTGCGCTGCGGCCACGCTCCTGTCGCCGCTCGACCACACCGCGCAGGCCTCGTCCTTGCGCCGAGGTGGATCCACGCGGCCGCACTGGTGCTACGGCGGCGGCCTAGGGTTTCTGCTCGGGAGAGAGAGAATGGACGGAGAGAATGAGAGAGGGAGGGGCACGAGATTGAGAGTACCCAGACCGGACTTAACTGGTACTCCTCTGTCCCTTAAATGTTTGTCTACAGAGGCCGTGTTTTTCACAAACACGTTTCTCTAGACAAAACAAAAAAAGAGACGGAGGGAGTATGGAGATTGGGACTTGAGACGTGTGGTGTGGGGAGGGTGGGCGGTGGGGGTATAGTCATGTGCATCGGGCCGGTTCGGGGAAACTTTAGGAGCGAATGGGCTAAATCTTGGGGCGTAGGCCCGGTTCGATATACCGACCGACGGATAGACCCAATAAATGAGCTATGCCGACCAACTGTCCAACGCCGCTAAATCAAAATAGAAATAGCGACCAACCTCCGGCCGCAATAGTAAAATATAGCGACCAACCGTCCGTTCTGAGAGATATACCGACCAACCGTCCAACGCTATTTTCATATTTTTACCGACCATTGGTCGACGTTCAATTGGGTTGTGGTGTAGTGCCGCCTGACCTTGCCATACTGCTGGCTCGGCCGCTGGGCACTATACTAGTTACTAGTACATCTCGTCCGTCGTCAGTCGTCACAAAATGAGATGATGTTCATCTGTAAACGCCGTTTCCCAGCCGTAACTGCGCGCTCAAGTAGGAAGCCACGCGCGCGGAAACTAATTTTTGCATGCAGGGGTTATCGCGGACACTAATGTTTTACATGCACCTATCATCCTGCATGGACCTTCCTGGAACAAAGCGTGTGAATGATTCCTGCCGATCCATGTACTTTGTTCTACTCCCCGTTTAGATTGCAAAATTTCTCAAGATTTTCCATCACATCAAATTTTTAGACACGTGCATAGAGCATTAAATGTAGATAAATAAAACAACTAAATACATAGTTTAGCTATATTTTACAAAACGGATCTTTTGAAACTAGTTAGTCTATGGTGAGACAATAATTACCAAATACAAACGAAAAGTGTTATAGTAGTCGAACCCTAACTTTCTCCCAAACTTAACACGGCCAGAATTTTAACAGGGGCAAGTGTAGAAGTGATATGCAAGGGCCAACAATCTGTATTACACACCCCAGCGGGTTATATACGAGATTACAAGGTTGAGGTTATGGCTGACCGCGCAGGGTGCCGTAACCGACTCTCAGGTGGTGATCGTGGTCACCATTGACATGCACACATGCAAAGAGTTCTAGCCACTCTACAGCTGAGTCTAATAATAGTACTCAACACCCCCCTCAGTCTGACGTTTTGTATTTACAACACAAAGACTGGAACGGAAAAACTCAAATGTAGAGCTCGGAAGGCCTTTCGTGAACACATCGGCATACTGCTCGCCGGTTGGTACGTGAAGAACTCGAATCTCGCCCGCCTGTACTCGTTCCCGAACAAAGTGGATGTCAAGCTCAATATGTTTGGTGCGTTGCACCGGATTGGCTGACATATAGACGGCGGAGATGTTGTCGCAGAACGCCACGGTTGCCTTGTCAATGTTGCAGGAAAGCTCACCGAGTAGCTAACGCAGCCAATACATTCTGCCGCTGCATTGGCTAATGCACGATACTCCGCTCGGCACTAGAGCGCGACACCGTTGGTTGCCGCTTGGAGGACCAAGACACAAGCGTGTCCCCGAGAAAGACACAAAAACCTGAGGTGGAGCGCCGTGTTTCCGGACACCGGCCCAGTCCGCGTCGGAGTACGCGGTGATGTTCAGCTCGGAGGAGGCTCGTAGAAGCAAGCTGTGCGACGTCGTGCCACGGACGTAGCGTAGAATGCGCTTCAGTAACGCTTGGTGTGGAGCTCGGGGATCGTGCATGTACAAACATGCCTGCTGTACCGCGAAGGCGATGTCTGGACGCGTGACGGTCAGATATTGGAGTGCACCTGCGAGTTGACGGTAAGTCTTGGCGTCGTCGATCAAGGCCCCGTCGGCGTCAAGCTTGCTCTTGGCGTCGATCGGGTGGGAAGCCGCTTGCACGACGACATCCCGCACTTCGAGCAGGTCGGTGGCGTAGCGCTGTTGAGAGAGATAGAACCCCTCCTTGGAACGCCGGACGTCAATGCCGAGGAAGAAGTGGAGGGCGCCCATGTCCTTCACAGCAAACTCGCCCTGGAGCTTGTCAACGATTTAACTGTAGTAGCTGAGCCGAGGAGCCGGTTAGGACAATGTCGTCGACGTGGGAGGAGATATGCGGTGCCGCCGTGTCGACGGAGGATGAACAGCGATGAGTCGAGCTGGCCGCGAGGAAGCCGGGGGTCTTGAGGAACGCGGCCAGGCGGTTTACCAAGCCCGCGGCGCTTGACGTAGTCCGTAGAGCGATCCGTCAAGGAGACAAACAGCATGTGGTCGTTGGGGATCGACAAACCCTGTGGGTTGCTGGCAGAAGACCTGCTCCTTCAATTGCCCGTGCAGGAACGCATTGGACACGTCGAGTTGCTTCGTGGCCCAATTACGGGATGCGGCGATGGCTAGGACAGTGCGGATTGTTGCGGGTTTGACGACCGGGTGAATGTTTCCCCAAAATCCACGCCCGGTCGTTGAGTGAATCCGCAAACAAACAACCCACCGAGCTTTGTAGCGCTCGAGGGCGCCGTCGGGACGAAGCTTGTGTTTGTAGACCCATTTGCTAGTCACGACATTGGCGTTGGGAGGACGATCCACAAGACGCCATGTTCGGGTTGGACTGCAAGGCATGGAACTCGAAGTCATAGCGGCGTGCGCTTGGGATCTTTCATGGCAGAGCGAACGGATTTTGGGATCGGAGAAATAGGAGGCTGTGTGGTGGAGACCATTGCATATCTTGGATTGGGTTTGAATGTCCCGACACGAGACCTGGTGACCATTGGATGGCAGACGTTCGTGGGAGCCGGCGCGGTGAAGGATGAGCGCTGATGGCATGGAGGATTCAGAAATTGGCGATGGGCTAGGCGAAGTTGTGAGGAGCAGCAGGTGTCGTGGCTGGTATTGGAGTAGTGTGCGGCGAGGATGGCGAGCCGGTCGCTGGGAGCGTGGGGGGATGCGGAGTTTGTTGCCCGCCGCGTGGCTGAGACGTGCCGCGGTATGCCTGGTTGGGAGGTGGGCCAAGTCGTGGACCAGGGACGCCCGACGGGGAGACGGAAGGGCATCTGCCATGCTCGCACCATGCCCGTCCATGGGTGCTGGCCGGGAGCCCATCCCTGTGGACGTGGTGCATTGTTGGGGACGCCGCGCCGCGTCCAGTGGTTTTTTGCCGCCGCGATTGTTGTCGTGGCGCGCGGCAGACCGGAGTTGGAGGACGGTCGCGTGCCGGAAGGGGCACTCGGGTGCCGGAGGAGCCGCCGTTGCCCGACGCCGACGGTGTATGGGAGAAGAGCCGTTGTTGCCACCAGGCGCCGAGCTGCTTGATCCGAGCCGCCAGTGATCATGAGGGCGTGCTGCTTCTCCGTCTTGGCGTGTTCGGCGTCATACTGTTCCTCCAACAGCAGGTACGAACGCGTGGAGAGGAAGGTGTGCGGAGGCTGCCGGGCGGTGATCACCGGCACGGCGTGCCGATACTTGGAGGAGAGCCCGCGAAGCATGTTGAGCACCTGAGATTGCTCGCGCACGGGTTGACCGACGTCACGGAGGGCATCGGCGAGGCGCTTGAGTTTGCCGGTGTACGTCTTGATATCCATGTCGCCCTGGACCATGGATCTGAATTCCGCCTCGAGGTAGACAGCGCGATGGAGCTCGTTGTCCTGAAATTGCGCACGGATCGCACACCAGACTTGATGCGCCGAGGCCCGGGGCTGACGAACGATGGAGCGGACATCTTTGGAGATTGTGTTGTAGAGCCAACTCAGGATGCATTGATCAATCATGACCTCAACCTTGTAATCTCGTATATAACCCGCTGGGGGTGTGTAATACAGATTGTTGGCCCTTGCATATCACTTCTACATGGTATCAGCTTAGGTCATCCACCTGTGCTATTAGGGCCAGACGGTGGGACGCAAGGGCCAACAATCTGTATTACACACCCCCAGCGGGTTATATACGAGATTACAAGGTTGAGGTTATGGCTGACCGCGCAGGGTGCCGTAACCGACTCTCAGGTGGTGATCGTGGTCACCATTGACATGCACACATGCAAAGAGTTCTAGCCACTCTACAGCTGAGTCTAATAATAGTACTCAACAGCAAGAACCATCTTCTTGTCGTCCAGAGAGGAGGGGCAGGGGCAGGAAGAAAGTACTATTTTCACAACTAGGCCAGAACCCTAAACCCTTGGCTGGGTTGTTTGTCTGTAAAATTCTGTTGTGTTTAATGAAAAACATGCTTAGATACGGTCACGAAAAAAAAAAGTATACAAGCTCAACAAAGCGGATGAAATGCCATTTGTCGATGCAGTGGCCAATCGGATTCCCAATTGGAAGAGGGGTTTTACCTCAAAAAAAAAAAAAAAAAAAAAAAAAAAAAAATTGGAAGAGGGGTTTGCTCAACTTGGCCGGCAGGGTGATGTTGAAATGCCGCGTTACCTTGGTTGCGAAGCTACAGCTCATCACTCGCAAGTATACTTCCACAGGGAGTATAGTAAGCGACTAAGCGGATCGGACGCGAGAACTAGTCAAATAAAGTCCACGGGGTTCTCTGATCTGAGACAATAATTAATTCGCGTGCTTGTTTTTCTCAGTCTCTACTCTACTGCAACCAGCTGCCTCCAAAGCAATCCCTAGCTTGTCCATTCTTCTCTTCATCCTGTGAATTGTGATCCCGTCCTTCCTGGGTCAATCAGGTGCCCTCAGGTTCCCTAGCTTGCCTCCCTCTCCCAAGCAATTCAACTCGTATCTCTGTCTGAATCCCCGGCCGGCCGGTAGCCTACCGATCGATCGAGATGCCGCGACCGTTGAAGGAGAAGACGCTGGCGCCGGGGGGCAGGCGCTTGGGTGGCCATGGCCTCCTCCGCCGCCTGGTTCCGGTCCCGGCTGCGGGGCCTCAAAACCCAGCTGATCAACAAGGCGCCGCGGCTGTTGAAGGAGGTGGTGCCATGGGCAGGCGCCTGGATGGCCGTGGTCGCCTTCGCCAATTACCTGCTCGGGGACCTCAACATCCAATTCATCGGAATGGCGGTAACGTGGTTAGCCCTAATTATCCTTCAGTGCATCCTGGGCCTCATGCGCCGCTACTCCGAGCACTGGCTCGTCCAGCACGGTGCCATGGCTGGATACTACCTCCAGTTCCCCCTTGCACTCCGCGCGGTGAACACCGCGTTGCACTCCTCTGAAACTAGAATGCAACACACCGCGCTGTGCATTCTGCTACCTATATTCTCGTGCTATTTTCTCATGTCTGGGCCGTTGCCTAGTGCATATACTCGTCCCTTCCAGCCCTACGCTGGGCGTATCTTTCAGGTTATCATCTCCTGCTACTACCTATTGAGCTGGGTTATCGAACGGGATCCCGACAATAATGGAAGGGGAACACCAGTTCCGCCTAACGTTATCAAGTATGTGGACACTCTAATGCTTGTGGCTCTTTTGGTTGCTTTCTCAAAGATGATTTCAAGAATTACCTTGACACGGGAAGAGAGAGCTAGAGAGTTTGCTGTCTACATGCAGGAAAGGGCCGATTCACAACAAGGCCCCAGCTGCTTCTTCGAGTTAGATTTCGATGGCAGTCTGCTGGGTCGCTGCAAATACCCCATTATGCTGAATGCCGCACATCCTATATCTGGTAATTTGCAGAGCTTCAAGATCAAGAGGGTGATGGATGTGAGAGGATATTTCCGGATCAACGACATAGATGATCGCCCAGTGCCAGATATCTTCCTCTCCTACAGCTTCTTCCAGATGCTAGCAAGGCGCTACTTTGAGTTCGATTGCGCTGAGGAAGGGAACCAAGAGGTGCGTGACTTTGCACTGAAGGAGCTGATGCAACAGGACTATAAGCGGGCATTCACCGTCGTCGAGGCGCAGCTGGCTTTTCTTCACGACGAATTCTTCTTCACCGACCGTTGGAACTTGGCGTTCGGCAAACCATTTCAGGTGGGACCAGCATTAATGATTTTGGCCCTAAACATGCTTGGAATATGGGAGAGTTCACTATCTTCTCCTATCCCTAGAACCGTATCCGCATGCTATGCATCAACAGTCATACTAGCAAGCTTGGTGCTTTGCTTCTGCGAAATGGGACTGTGGATAGCATCGGACTGGTATACAATTGGGATGGCTATTAAAGTAGGCCGTCTTTTTGCTTCTCCATGGCTGAATATCAATTGGAATTGGTTCAGGCAGCCTTACTGGAAAAACAAAATCGGCCAGTACTCACTTATCCAAGACTATGACAGCTGCTCTGCTAAGAAGATGTCTCTGTTTTTTATTGAAAAGCATTATCTCATGGGAATGGCCAGCCAATTTCATCAACAAGCACTACCCTGTCGAAGAAGCCGCACTTGCGCTGTCGGTGCCTGATCATGACGATAGTGTGAGAGCACTGGTTGCTCATACTCTCCAGGGTATAAACGGTCCTCCAACCAACGGCATCAATTCCCTGCACAGAAACAGAGTTCGGATTATGGATGATTTGTCATGGACTTGTAGGCAGGCTACTGACACGCACACCATCCTCATCTGGCACATTGCGACCTGCTACTTGGAACTTGGTTCCAAGGAAACCAGCACTGACTATAAAGTTGCCACAGCACTATCTAGATATTGCGCCTACTTGGTGGCATTTGATCCAGAGTTCATCCCACAAGACAGACTAAAGCCTACACAGGCTGTGTTCCAGGATTTTTTTTTAGATAACGGAATACTCATTCCAGCCCTCACATCCAAACGAGGATGCTTACGGCACAAAGTTTACAGGACTGGGACATAACCCAATGTTCCGCTAAGCGGTCAGAAATGAACTAAAATAAAAAAACCTCACGCAGGAGGCTCACCAACTGAGACAATGTTCAAACTAAACCTCACATAGAGGTGGGACCAACCGAGACACACTTAACAACCAACCAGCAACCAGAAAGCTTGGGACTGTTCTCCAAAGAACAGCCGGCCAGGAACAGAACAGGTCACAGATCACCACATCAGGGTTCTATAACCCAATTTTTCTTCATGTTCTTCCAAGCAAATGAGCTAAAAAATTGTAACACCACTCCTTCCAGAAGCCTGCAGCCTCTCTTCAGCACGCGTTACTCTCTTCCTCTTTAGACAACAGTGACCATTGCCTGATCCAAAACGTCCCTCCTCAAGACCACCCGCAAATAAGAGTTAGTGACTAAATTTTGGAACCTTTGCATCGTTTCTATTCAACCAAAAAGCCCAGCAAAAAGCCGCCATTCCCACTAACATCTGCTTTCTTAGTTTGGGTGCAAAACCTCTTAACCAGGAACCAAACATATGGGAAGTATTCCTAGGTGGTTGAATGTTAAAAGTGATGAATAGTGTATTCCAAACAAATCTCGCCACATGACAATCAAAGAAGAGGTGCTGGATGGTTTCCTCCATGCCACACAACTTACACCTAGAATCCCCTTTCCATTTTTTTCTTTAACAAATTGTCTTTTTGTTAGGATTACCCCTCGTTTCAAGTACCAAAGAAAAATCTTAATTTTCAAAGGCAACTTAGCCTTCCAGAAAGGATCTTTCCCCCAATCTTATCCCTTTTTTTAATCTCCTATAAAGAGATTGTGTTGAGAACATTCCATCTTTTCTTAAATGCCAACAAATTTGTCTTTATCTCCTTTCAGCTTGACCTGTATAACTAAGGCCACAAGGCTGAACCACTCCTTCAATCTGTCCCCCACTAAACCCCGTCTAAAGGATACATTTAGCGGAGTCGTGCTAAGCACACTAGCCACCGATGTCCCCTTCTTCCTTACAATTCTATATAGGTTTGGGAATTTTTGCATAAGCGGTTGCCGATCAATCCACACATCCTCCCAAAATCTTGTTTGACCACCACTACTTACCTTGAATCTCCCAAAGTGGAGAAAAGTCTCTTTTCACCTCCATCGGCCCGACCAAAAGTGTGAATCACCGGGACGCTTTTTAGATGGGATAAGCACACCGCCCTTGACATATTTCCTCTTTAAGACCTCTTGCCACAAACCCTCTTCGTTAAAAAGTTTGAACAACCATTTACTAAGAAGGCACTTATTCGGGTTTCTAGATCTAAGATCCCCAATCCCCCATACACCTTGGTTCACACATCATATTCCATTTAGCTAACCTATACTTCTTTTTATGTTCGTCACACTTGCGAGGAAAAACCTAGATCGATAATAATCTAGTTTTTCCGTACCCTTTAGGGATTGCAAAAAAGACATCATGAACATGGGTAAACTTGGGAGGACCGAATTAATCAACACCAATCGCTTTCGATGAAAGAAGCTTCCCTTTCCGGCTACTAAGCTTTTTCCTCGAAGCGCTCCTCAATGGAACTCAATGCTTTTTGAAAGCTTCCGGTAGTGCATTGGGATACCCAAGTATTTGAAGGAAAACTCCCTCCGCACAACCGAACAATTTTGTATATTCCTTGCTTCGACTCTTAGCTCCACCGAAACAAAACAATTCGGCTCTTATGGAAATTAATCTTTAGTCCTCGATAATTTTTCAAAAGCTACCAGGACTAGCTTTAGGTTCCTCGCCCCCTCTAAGTCATCTTCCATAAAAAGAATGGTATCATCCGCATATCTTGAAGAATGGGCCAGTCCATCATCAACCAGGTTAGGCACCAAGCCTTTAAACCGGTCCATCGGCCTTTGCTCGTGAAACAAGAACGACCAACATATCCGCTACCAAGTTAAAGAGGATAGGTGAGAGCGGATCCCCTTGCCTAAGTCCTTTCTTGGTTTGGAAGTTCGACCGATGTCATCATTTATGTTAACTCCAACACTTCCTTGACTTACTACCGACTCAATCCACTTACACCAAATAGGTGAGAAGCCCTTCATCCTCAAGGTTTGTTGTAAAGGTCCAATTGACTTTGTCATAAGCCTTTTCAAAATCTAGTTTTAGAATCACCCCACTCTTCTTTTTAGAGTGCAGCTCATGGATTGTTTCATGTAAGACAACTACGCCTTCTAAAATGTTCCTTTTCGGCATGAAAGCGGTTTGTGATTTTTGCACCACTTTATCACCCAAACCTTTCATTTGTTAGCTAAGACCTTAGTAAAGATCTTAAAACTCACATTGAGCATACAAATCGGGTTCGTATTGCTGAATTTGTTTGACTTCCTTTTGTTTTGGAATTAGGGTGATCGTCCCAAAGTTAAGGCTAAAGAGTGGCAAGTTGCCGGCATGAAACTCTCGAAACATGGCCATTAGGTCATCTTTAATAAGAGTCCAGAATGCCTGGTAGAACTCTGCCGGAAAGCCATCAGGGCCAGGCACCTTATTATGCTTCATTTGGAAGATAGCCTCTCTTACTTCTTTTTCTGTAAATGCTTCCACTAATAATTTATTATCATCCTCATTAATTTGGGGAATGTCATCTGTTTGCTCTTCGAAAGCAAAACGAATCTCTCTGTCTTGAGCCAAACAAATCTTTATAATAATTTGTTATGAAAACTTTTAAGTTTTCTTGCCCTTCGATCACTCTTCCTTCTCTTTTCTAAAAAGATTCTCGTTTTCCTTCTCTTTCCGTTTGCTACCATGTGGAAATATTTTGTGTTGTTGTCTCCTTCCAAAGAGGTCCTTTGTCTTTGCCCTCTCGGAACCATTTGATTTCTTCTTCCCGTAGAAGTTGCACAATTCTTTCTTTTACACTTTGCTTCAAATCCATCTCTTGTTGACTCAATATCTCGAGATTACGCCTTTTTATCTAAATCATCCGCTATTTGAAACAACTTCTCTTTCTCTTTTCTAACGCTTCCATTCACATTTTTTGCCCACCCTCTCAAGAACGCCTTAACCTTCTAATTTTATTTTGCCATCTCTCGCATTGGTGTAGAACCATAATCTACACCTTTCCAGGTTCTTTCAGCGGTGTCAAAAAATCTTTCTGGAGAAACCAACTCAGTTCGAACCTGAATTCAGGCCGTTTAACCTTATGTAACCCGCCCCGTATTAAGCAACAAGGGCGTATGGTCGATATCTCCCTGTTCAATGCATCAACAGTGACCGGGGAAATTTTTGTTCCCACTCCGTGCCTAGCCAGCACCCTATCCAACTTTCGTAAGTTGGTACCTCTCTCGCATTGGCCCAAGTAAATTTCCTTCCCGACATTTCGATTTCCCTTAGGTCTAAGCCATCTATAATGGCGTTAAATAAAAAGGGCCACCGATCGTCGTATTTATCGTTATTTTTCTCACTAGGGTTCCTAATAATATTGAAGTCTCCGCCCGATCAAAAAAGAGGGATAGAGACCTTCCTGCACGCCTGCACCAACTCGTTAAGAACTGCTCCTTAAACTCTGGCTGTGCAGCACCATATACTGCCACCAGACACCAATGGAAGTCATCTGCTCTATTCCTAAGGTGGAATTTAATAAAGAAATCTCCTTCTTCAATGCTCCCACGTCACAAACATCCAGATTAACCCCTAAGAGCATACCACCCGACCTGCCATGAGGTTGAGTCCAGTGCCAAATAAAATTTCTACCGCCACATATTCTATCAAGCTTAGCTTGTGAGAAATTTTTTACCGGTCTCCAAGAGTGCAATGAAATCTAGTCCTTGCCCTCTCGAAGTGTTACCCAAAAATTTTGTTTTAGCCAAGTCACGAAGACCTCTGCTATTCCAAAAAACCCCTTTCATTTTGCACTAATCTTGTTTAATTTAACTTTCAGCTTTCTTGAAGCCCTTTTCTTTGACGTCTTAGCGTCTGGCTTTCTCGAACAGTCGTAGCATCACTACTTAGGTGATAGCTGTCCTCATCGAAAATTTCCTCCATGAGATCCCCACAAAGAAAATCTAAAGCTTTCCTATCAAAACTCTCAGAATCAACAGACTCAACATCCGAACAGACCATCTCCGCACTCCCCAATTGATTGGGGGTCATGACTAACAAGGTCTTTTTCTACTAAGTTCTGTACTCTCTTCTCAAACATAAACTTGTCCTTATCGTGTACATCTAACCCCAAAGCCCGCAAGTTTACAATAGCATTTGATAGGGACAAAGAACTAAAAGAATTATTCAAGTTATTACCTCCATTGCATTCCAAATTCCTGGACTGTGCCAGCCGCTCCGCTCTCTCCAAGGTATGCTCAGCCACTGCACCCGCCAGCCGCGGACTCGCCCTGATCGGGGAGTTTACCACTTCTGGGATCAGTGCCGCCTCTGCTAAAACAGCACCAGCCGACCCCTCCTGCCTTCCAAGCACGACGCCCCCACCTCCCTCCACTGTTGTTTCCTCCTTAGCACTATCAGTTAAGAGCATCATTTGATCAGCTACAAAATTATCCTCCATCATTATCTCATCCTCCCCACCTTCAGCTTTGGCAGACCGAACAATCTGCTTTGGATCCCCCTCACCAAAAAAAACCTCCTCTTCCGTAGCTACCTTTGCTGCAAGGTCATCCAAGACCTTATCAACCTCAGTATCCATTAGTTGATTCGCTTTCCACTTAAGGAATTCCTGGAATTGTTCATCACTAAGAAAGTGACCCTTATTATTTTGATCACCTTTCCCAGAATGAGACATATTCTCTTTTTCTTTCCCCTCAGCACCATCCTCTTTACCTTTTGAGTACTTACTCATTTTATCAGTAGAGCGCTCAGTGCCTGGATCATCAACACTATTGGGCTCCATCTCCTTTCCCTCTCCGTCACCCTCACCCTCACCCCCATCCCAATCAATATCCACCTCCTCCCCATTTTCATCAAAACCTCTTTTCTCAACTTCAAACTCCAAGACAAAAAAGTGATCTCCTATCACCACATCTAGACTTCTTGGGATGAGCTTTGGATCGAGCACAGCGACCAAAACTCTACCAAACTCGTTTTTCCTTGTGGACTCCATATCAACCAATTGCGTGGAGCCTAGAAGAGATCCTACCGCCCATAAGATAGGGTATTCTCGGAGCGGCTCCCTGATTCCACTCACTCTTATCCAAACTTTAGGCAGCAAAAAACCTTCTTCCTTCTCCTGCCACTCTTCAAACTGCAGCCTGATGCCATTCGGTACCCCTTCACCCTTTGCGTCCGCACCGCCATAAGCAATAGAACGTTGCAGTTCATCCTTGGAAGGGAATTGCGCCAAGAAAAAACCTTCCCCCTGCTCCTTTAGGTCCCAATTCCACTTAACAGGTACTACCCTTTTCAGTTGCAAGACTAGTTGATCAACAGACAAAGTACCCCCAATTACCGAAATTATGGCCATCTTAGACTCCTTCTTCAGCCTGGGCAATGGTGGATGGGGAATATGATAAAAACCAAGCCCTTCCACTGCATATCCAGCCGCATGTGCCACAGGCCTCGGCGCCTTCAAGAGGGCATTTGTGATTCACATGATCATGAGAATCACAAATCACACAATATATCTCAGATTTGCACGCCGCGGCAGAGTGACCCTTCTTTGAACACCTGGAGCAGCGCCCACCCATCTTGATCATTTCACTATCATCCCTGTCCTCACTTTCTTCATCTGCCATCTCAGCATCTCTGGTAGACCCCGACACCAAATCCATGGCCACAGCTGACTTGCCAGCACCAGCGTCCATATCCTGAACCTGTGCTTTCCGCTGGTCTTCTTTCCACACCCACTCACCTCTTCCTGCTCCCGCCGGCGGAGAGTATGGCCCCGACCGGCCTCTTCCCAGGCTGCCAAACCTCCCAGCTGCAACTCCCCTGCGCCCATCCATGTGTGTGCCACCTCGACGTGACCAGCCTTCTCTTCCACCCCAGCTTCTTCCCATGCCGTATGATCCTCTGTCGCGACGGTAAGGACCATAGGCACCGGCACTGACTCTTCCCTCCCTGCCCCGTCCCCCATGCTCGCCCGCCATTCTTCCCGACACCACAGCTCTCTCAGGATTCTGCCCCGAGATTAAGGCTTCAGCATATGAGAGCTTAAGCGCGTGGGGCAAAGAAAAATTCTGAGACCTTTCCTTATACGAGGTATTAAGGGGAGGCGGCGGGCCAAGTCTCGGAGCCCGAGCAGACGCGCGCGGCTCCCCTCTTCTAGCCACCAGACTCCTCGGCACTCCCCCAGCCATAAATAGCATATTTAACCCTCTAGTCGATCTAAAGACTGGGTGAGAGCCGATTTGAATTGATCCTGCAGCCAAAATTTTACCGGGTCCGCGTGCTCCTGGACGGCCCAATGACCGTCCCAACAGCAGGCCCGAGTTTGTCTGCCCTTTGTCTCCACCCATCGATCTGTTATCAAGACTACAATCACCCCCCGCATACACCTCCTTCAAGGATCGTGCTACCTCTTGCACATTGGAGGACCTCTGATCCTTCACAAGAAGATCCCCTAGTTGACAAAAGACTGGGGAACGTGGTTTAGGGAGCGGCCCCTTCCATGGCTTCCCGGACCTTTGCATACGCATGTCAGCTACAGCCTCAGTCAATCTCGATGCCAGCGGTCGGGGATGGCCCTTATGCCCGGCTCCCCTGTCTACAGATGAGAATTTTGGAGAATGAAAATTCTCCGACAGCAGAGACTCAGCTCTAAAAATTTCATCCACGGAGAAGCCTGACCTGGTAGCATCTCGGATGAATATGTTATCGGATTTATATGGATTTTCCACATTATTTCCAGGCGATAGAACAACACTACTACCATCATCATCGCCATCACTATCATCACTTAATGCCCAAAATCTGGAGCCCCTCCAAGAACTATCAGTTCCCCTAAACAGCTCAGGATTGGCTATGAGGTAAGGCGCTGAATGTCGCCTCTGCAAGCGCTTAGGCTTGCCATAACTGTTATCTGACCGCCAATGCTCAACCATTGTCTTACCGGAGATTGCAGACTTAGCTGCTAATCCTTTAGTAGGCAAGTAGCAAGAATAATCAGAATATCTGTTCAATTTCAGATTGTAATCCTGTCAGGCGTACCTTTATCAAGTCTCAAGATTGTCCTGTGACGCAAACGTCGAGCAGCTACCCTGCACTCGAATTTTGCTTCCCCGGCCACCGCTGGCCGCCTTCGCGCCGCCAGAAGCACTACTCAGTTCCTCAGGTGCAAAACGACGAACAGCCGCCGTGCATCCAACCCAGCCGCCTACCGTCGTCACCTTGCTTAACATCCCTGCATCTGCAGCCTGCAAAAAAACGAGACTCTTACCAGTTGTCTCCGCCCAACGCTAGTGCTCCGGGAGCGACGTCAGTTCCCCACCAGGGACCTCCCAGACACCACGCCCAGCGTTCCCGGACACACACCCCAGGCGAGGGCCCGGGACGCGGCGCGAGAACCCCGAGTTGGGTTCGCCGCGAGCCTCCCCTTTCCCCACCCACCCGGCGAGGAGACGGCACCCTCCCAGTCCGGCGAGGACCCGTAAGCACGGCGGGAGTCACCGTTTCCAGACTGCTAGACAACTCCAAGGAAAATATCATACCTCAGTGTAGATGATAGTACCAAATTGTTCTACTGTATGTAGTTGTTATCTTTCCCATGTTTCCGAGACAATCATGTAAATTCTCGTGTTCCAGGATGTCTTGAAAGAAGCAAAAGAGCATTTACCCATGGATCAAGAGACACCAAGGATGATCTGGAAATATTTGCAGAAAGTAAAAGGTTTTCTAGGATCAAGGAAAGAAATGTCCAAGGAGAAGAGAATCAAGATGGAGGAACTCGATTTGACACCAGAGGAAACCATGAGGATGTCCACATTTGAGAAAGGTGTCTTGCTCGGACGGCAACTTGAGAGACTGGAGGACACTTCCTACGCTGGGAGGTGATGGCGGAGTTCTGGTCGGAGATGATCCTGTACATCGCACCATCCGACAATGTGGCGTTGCACTTTGAGCACCTCGCGAAAGGCGGCGAGTTCGTCACGCATCTCTGGGCCATGCTCTCCAACGCCGGCATCCTGAAGCAGGCAAGAGGCGGGCCGCAGCCCACAAGGGAGGAGGAGATGAACCAGCAGCAGCCTGAGCCTGAGCCTGCAGCTGCGCCTGTGACGAGCGAGTAAGCATCTCCATCTGTACGTACAACAACCAGCCTACCACCTACTGCTACTCTGCTTGTAATACCTGTGTCTGTGTGCGAATCAGACATACATCGGATCACTGTACGCTATATATATATATATATATATATATATATATATATATATATATATATATATATATATATATATATATATATATATATATATATATATATATATATATGTATCTCTGTTGTTGTCGTTTATTGGTCAATCCATTTACATTTAGTAGTATTTGTGATTGGGATTGTCCAGCATGCATGTAATTGTAGTGTTTGAGTGTTATATTGATGGTGTCATAATGATCAAACACTGAGATCGTTTATTTGCACTTGCTCGTGGCATGCATCTTCGCATCGTCTGTTTCCTTCACCTATTTCTGTGTGTCCCGTGTACTCCCGTTGTTCATATTTGATGGAATGAATTTAATTCATCCTAAAAATCCATTTCCTATGAATGGTTATGGCCTTGTTGTCTACGACTAAGGCTGGACAACGAGCCAGCTCGGCTTGTTCTGACACCTTTAAATAACAATCGAGCTCGGCTGGACTTGTTTACGAGCTCAAACCGGCTTGTTTAGCACGCAATCTAGGTAACTAAAAACACATAACTTTTATACCTACCTTAAATTTTTGAGAATACTTTTATACTTACCTTAAACTTTTGAGAATACTAATAATGCAAAAGAAACTCATTCATGTGAATGAACAGTCAACATCGTCTCATCACTCTGTCATAGAGGCCTGTTTTAAAAAAAAAAAAAACCAGTAGGGGTAAGTAAAACCCCTCCAGTTCCATATAGAAAAAACGTCGCAGCTTTGGCAAAGAACCGACATGGTGAGTACGACGTGCCAAAAAAAAAACAGCAGGCAGCAGTCAAGCATGCGTTGGGATAAGTTTAGCCTGAATAAGGATCTGGATAACGGGCCACGAAGGAGGCTGGCCCATGCGCGATGGAGTACCAGCCATCCTCACTTTCGAGAGAGCTGAGGACGGAGCGTGGCTCTGTTGGCACGCTCGCCAGGTGCGCGAGTGGCCATAATATGGTATATTTTGGTACAACTTATTAGTCCCCTCCCTGTGAGGCACCTAAATTCATTCCCAACGGGACCGACATGAGTATATCGACACAGTAAGTATATAATATGGTATATTTTGGTACAACTTATTAGTCGGGACCGACTACTAGATTAGTCGAGTAATGCCGACAACATGTTCACTGCTATTTCGCAAAAAAAAAAAAAAAAAAAACTTGTTCACTGCTAGAATCCTCACAAACCGAACACCCGGTGTACGTTTGTCTTCTGATATTTTGTGCTATTAATCAACATGTGAAGTCTCACAAGCACAAATGGTCTGTGCTATTGTGGGACCAAAAACTGAGGCTGTCCTGGGTGATATGCGGCCCATGCCGAACTGTTCACGACGGGAATACTCTACCCATTTTCTGAGAAATTTTTTTTTTTTTTGACGTTGGTCACAAATATACATTGAGGAAAAGGATAAACAATCGGCATATGAAACATTTGATTAACAGATATAACAACTATGCTTCATTCAAAACTTGGCTATATTTTTGTTATTATGTATCTAGACATAGGATATATTTAAGTGTATAGTAAAAAATGTCCATCTTAAAATGCCACAATATTTTATAATTTGCGTGGGAAAATTTGAATGGTCGTTGGGTTATGCTTTTTTTTTTTTTTTTTTTTGAGCTCACGTTGGGTTATGCTTGTAGTTGTAGGCTATATATCTTCACTTACGACAAGGCCAGGGCTAAGGCAACCCATTACCCTTGTTGGGCCTCGTTGAGATGGGATGCACCCCAAGAACAAACCCAACGGCTGGAAGCAAAACCAACCGTGTGTGTGCTGAGGGCGCTGCTGCCTCGACCGCCCTATAAACGGACCAACCCCTTTCGCCCTCCCAAACTAGAGCTACAGGCCCACGCAACCAAGCACGGCTGATATTGGAAAGGAAAAGGAAAAAGTCCACATTTCCTCCCTCATCTTTCGGATAGTTTAATTTTCCTCCTTAAACATCAAAACCAGATATGAAACATCCCTCATCTATTAAATCAATGCACATTAGGCCCACGGCAGTTTTAGAGCCTGGTTTTAGCATTGCTGGCAGCCACGTCAGATTAGGCCCATGCTGACCAAGACACGGAGCCAGCGTCGCGGGCGGCGGCGGGGCGGCGGCCGAGCTCCTCGAAGAGGAGCAAAGCAGTGCTCGGCGACCACCACCCGCACGTGCTGTCTCCAGCAGCGGCACCTGCTGTTCGGAGCGCCACCTACACGGGACGACCGCGGGCCCATCCTTCTCCGACCTGCTTTGCCGGTCGGCGCGCCCAGCTTGCTTCACCAGCGCCACCGCGCCGATGATGGCCGGTCGTCGAACTTCGAACGCCGTGCCGCGTCGCCGGCGCTGGTATTTGGCGCCTCCGTCGCTGGAGCACGCTGGAGCGTAGCGCCGGGAAGCCTAACGAGGCCGCAGAGCTATCGTACTGGTGAACGAAGAGAAGTTTCGGCCGGGCGCGGGGCGGTCTTTCGCTCGGCGGGCCGCTGGAGGAAGAGAAGCTCGTCGCTTGGCCGCGGACGCCACGCCGGACGACGGCGGTGCGGGGTGGCGCCGCCCGGCCATCATGCGAGCTCCACCGCCTCCGTCGGCGACCTTCGTTGGCCACCACGCCCGCCCAAGCGCCTTCCATCTCCGCGGCGCACCACGCCCCGCCGGGCGCCCGCCCAAAGACTCAAGCCGCGGTTTCCTCTTGAGAGCTCTGCCGGCCTCCGCACATGCCACCGCCGCCACCATGCGAGTGTTATCGTCGTGATGCACGAGCTCCGTCGTCCGTGTCGCCTCGCGTAACGGATGTAAGTTGGACGCAAGCTAAAAATAGTGCGAGCTCGTGCCCAGTCCCCTATGCTCCACCACCGGCTATGGATGCAAGTTGGACGCCGCACAGATGACGTCCACCAAGTGTTCAATAGATTGTGTGAGATGACCTCCGCGGTGGTGGTCATGCCGTCATGCCGTGATCGCTCCACCTTGCCGCCGTGGTGCTGGATCACCACGGCCGCCACCTCCGCCGCCTTGCCCATCGATAGCCGCCCGGCCTCCACCACGCAAAAGCACGAACAAATGACGTCCGTCCTCGCGAGGCATTTTTTTTTGTTCGGTGGCTGAGTCAGCGTGGGGCCCTTCCGATGTGGCCAGCAAGAGTGCTAAAACCAGACTCTAAACCAGCCATGGATCTCATCCGCACGGTTTAGATAGATGAGGGAGGATGTTTATGCGGTTTTTAGGATGAGGGAGGTAAAGTAAATTTTCATGAAACATGAGGGAGGTAATATGGACTTAAGGAAAAAGTCCACGTTTCCTCCTCCATAGCAGATTTGGAGCCCGGTTTTGGCTTAGGTGGCAGCCATGTTGGATTGGACCATGCTGAATTTTTTTTTTTTTCTTTTCTTCTCACCCTTGTTTTCGCTAGGTCATCTCTCCCGCGCCGCCCACCGCTCCCCACCGCGAGTACCCGCCCTCCACCCTCTCCAGCACCGCCCGCCCTAGCCTCCCGCCCGCCGCTCGCCATGGACTTGTATCGGGACTCCGTCGACGACCGTCGGCGACTTAGTCGTACTGGCCTCGTGGGCGAAGCAGCGTCATCAGCGCTCTCCTTCGGCTACCGCACCACCCCCACCTCCTCCGCGCCGGCTCCAAAGCCTAGTAATAGGGAATAAGTCAATGCATGCATGACAATGAGCAAACGAACAACCAAACGACGACTGTGCTGGACGCCGGCGGAGACTGTCAGGGACGACCGGCATTGTTCTCCTGTGTGGTTGTGCGCTGGCAATTGGCAAAAATTAAAACTCGCCATCTAAGATTTCCATAAACCACCGAGTAGGCAAGCCGGCTGTCTGCCTGTTTCTGCTAGCAAGCAAGCCGAGATATGTCCAGGCAAAACGTTCCATTCATGGCAGGCCTCTCTTCTGTCTCTCGTTAGTCACTACCACGTCGAGATGTCTGCCAATGACCTCATCAAAAGCTGGCGGTAGACCACCATCCTCAACAGCATTGACACCGCCGCGCCACGGCCGCGAGGTCGGCGACGATGACGCAGGCGAGGCGGCAACACGCCGGCTGATCGGGCCATGACGTCGTCCGTGCGGCAGTGGTGGCACCGCGACGGCACGTCGCTCAGGACAGGAGGAGCCTGCTCCTGGCGCGCCTGAGAGGACCGGGAGCTGGAGGCGGCCATGATCCGCGCAACGAGCCAAGAGGACCGGTGGATGGACTACCGGAGCGCGGCGCGGGTGTTCGCGTGGGCACACTCGTCGCCCTCGTTCATGTTGGTGCTGGCGCGCCGCGCGCGGCGGACGCGGTGCTGAGTCGCGGCGCTTAAGTCGCTCACGGTCGCGCACGGCGTCGTCCTTCGCTCGGACCTCGCGCCCCGCGCGGTCTGCGCCGGGCGCGTCCCATTTGAGGTCGCTGGCTTCCAAGACTGCTCCTCGTCGTCGGCGGCGAGGTCACTGGCCTTCTCCGCCTATGTGCGCGCGTACTTCCGTTTTCTGGACTACCGCTCCCTCTTAGCCGTGCAGGAGGACACCGACGACGATGACGGCATCTTCGCCGCGGGCTCGGAAGGCCTGTTATTATGGGTGATCCCCAGACAACCTGTCTTGATCGGATAGCCAAGAAACAGTTCCTGCTCGATCTGCTCCTGCAAATCCACCCGTACGGCGACGGCATCTTCGCTGCGGGCTCGGAAGGCGACCGCCTCCTCCACCCTCCGGACGGCCTCTTCGCCACGCGCCACCACATCCTCGATGGCGTCCTGCAACTGGTCCACACGGTCGACGAACGCGACCGCGCTCTCGGCGTCGTCTGGGTTGGCAGATGGTTTGGCCTCGTCGGCTAGCGTGGACACGCGACGGAATAGAAAAGGAAACGAAAAAGTCAGCAGCCTGATCCAACGTGGCTGGCACCAGTGCCCAAAACCGGTCTTCAAACCAGCCATGGACCAAACATGCACGGATTTGATAGATCAGGGAGGAAAATTGAACTATCGTGAATCATGAGGGAGCAAATGTGGACTTTTTCCTATTGGAAACGAAAAGAAAATCGGCCGGCCCATAATGATTGCTCAATGCACATCTCCATCACATTATATTTAGAAAAATCCGACCTCTGTAAGAGGTTTGCACACAGCCAGTTTTTATTACAGTTTGAAACTCAAAGCTCATAAAAAGCAAAACCAAGCAAGCGGCGCCTATCTAAGCACTAATCTAAAACTCCAATAAGCCTATCCCCACTAGGAGTTTATTTGGGAATTCTCGCCTCCCGATTGGCTCCCGTGAGTAGTGAATCTGAAATATAGGTCAATGTGCTCCGGCGCCATCCGTTCATCTCTTGCCCACCTCTTGAGTTCCATCCATGCATCCGGCAGTTTTTAGTTTACGGAGTGCACCTATTAGCCTGCCTCGCTAGCACAAAGAAACTGAATAAAACCAAAAGTCATCGCCGCCTGCCAAGAAAACCCAAAGGTCGCCGCTGCAATTTAAATAACTCTGCTCTGCCTCCATCATGCCCTGGCCTGCTCGGCAGCATCGCAACGCATCGGGCTTCCCGAGAAGCCAGCGGTCGATAATCCCTCCCGGTAACCAGCCACCGGCATCTCTTCCAGTCCAGCGCCCGCCCGCCGCCGTGGGTCGTCATGGTATGGTTCGGCGAGCCCAGCTCCATCCACAGGCGAGCATAAGCTTCCCGCTCTTCCCTTTTTCTTCTTCTTGCTGCGCATCTCCGCCGCCCTGCCACGCTTTGCATGATGGATGGATGATTGGGGACGGGAGGGATGTGGTGGGGGTGCTAGCAACCGCGCGGGCCGATATTCGCGCGACGCTTTGGGGAGTTCAATGCTTGCTTGATTTTTGGATAGTGGGATCGTGTGGAGAAGGAAGGCGTTTCCATCATCCATCCATTTGTGCTCTAATTTTCCCCCTTTCTGCTGCCATTTGGTTCGTCGGATTGGCACACAGCAGTGCAACACAAGATGGATAAGGATTTGGTTCGTTGTGCCTGGCGGGCCCTCTGGCAAGCCCATCTCCATGGGCGTTCGGATGCCTAATCCTCTTTTTTTTATTATTATTTTTTTTTTTTGCAGATTATTGTGCTGGTACCGTAGAGGCATTGGATTTTAGAGGTCCTTTTATTACCGAAAGAAACTGGTTGATTCATTGAAAGTTCCGTCGCAACTTGGAATGGAATACAGCCCTCATTTGGTACTGTATGTATGCAAGTCAACTGTCTGATCCTCTGGCGGCATAACGTTGGTGTGGCGGCATAATTAAACTACACGCTCTTCTGTGCCTCATAATTAAATTAAACCTACTAGGATTCACTTCGCATCAAGTTCAACTTTAGCAAGAAAATGGCTATGTTCGCCTTCTTTGTTACTAGGTCACGAACAGTTTAGAAATTAGTAATGGTTAGATGCTAGAGTATACAATTGCAAGTTCTAACCATTTCCCTGTGCATATGAACTTGCAGCTTAGCTGCCGCCTTTTCCTATGGAGTCACATCTATGGCAATGGTTTTCGTCAACAAAGCAGTTCTTATGCAGTATGTTCACTGATGACCCTCCTCACTTTACAGGTATTGCTGAGTATCACAGCCTGGAACTCAATTATATTTTTCCTTCATACCTACGGTAGAGTTGATAAATACACCATTGCTCGATCGATTTAGCCATGGTATGAATGAAGTACCATCCAGTCAACAATAACGCTACTATATGCTTTCTGTTTACAGGCTTTCAAGAATCAAAAACCATCAGTCCTCTAAACAGAAGTCTTATTTAGTTTGTGCCGTATACTTGAATTTGTTTCTCTGATCATGTAATTTTGTTTCATGATATTTACGTGTAATGTGTATGATTCTCTGATCATGTAATTTTGTTTCATGATATCTACGTGTAATGTGTATGCTGTTATATATTATATAGTTTTTTTCCCTTTTCCACTAAAGCCACCTGTATTAACAAAAACTTACATATACGTAGGTCACTTCTTTTATTCATCAATCAAATATCCACTTAAATTGTTACTTCTTTTATTCATCAATCAAATATCCACTTAAATTGTAACCTCAAATTACCATAATACCTTATTGGGGTTTATTAAAAGTAGTATATTACAAGTATCCATGAGATGACAACCTTTTGCATTTTTAAAGCAAACACATATATCTATTCCTTCCCATTGCAAAAAAAATTCCTTCCTGCACGACTTCTATTTTGGAACAGATAGTACTACACATGTTCTGTTGCATTCTCGCGGCAACCTTGCGGGAATTCTCCTAGTTCGTTTAAAAAGACAGCCACCTGTGCTTGACGAAGATCTCCATGGCTAAAGTCTCCAATACTCGACATGCCCAGTTTAAACGTGATTTGTTGCTCTCCTTTTGTAGAATGTTCCACAAACGAGTCCAATAAGTTGCTCTGAAAAATAACCTCGCAAATAAGAGTATAATATTCTTTTGTCAAAAGTTGCATCATTCCTACAAAGCCAAATAGACCATAAAATTGCACTTGTTCCCACACAAATTAGAGAACGCATATGCCGGTCCGTTTATTGAAACCACACTCCATATAAATCTTGTACATGTGTAGGAGGTTGAAAACCAAAAGCCATAGTAAAAACTCTCCAAACAAATCTCGCCACATGACACTCAAAAAAGATGTGTTGGATGGTTTCCTTGTTGTCGCAAAAAAACAACATCGATCATCTCCTTTCCAATGTCTTCTTAATACGTTGTCTTTTGTTAAAATTACCCCTTTTAGTACGAACCAGATGAAATTCTTTGATTTTAAAGGGTATTTTTAACTTCCAAATTGATTTGTTTAGAGGCAAGGCAAGTTGGTTCACAAGATGCTTATACATTGACTGTACAATGAAAGATCCTTGTTTTGAAAGGCTCCACTTAATAGAATCACATTGGTCATCCAATCGCACAAATGCAATCCTCATAACTAACTCATTCCATTTAAGTAGATTTTGCCCAACTAAAGCTCTTCTAAAAGAGATATTAAAGGGTACAGAACTGACAACCCTAGCTACTGAAATATGTTTCTTTCTACAGATATTGAATAAGGATGGGTATTGTTCTTTGAGAGTAGAGTTTCCCTACCATCTATCCTCCCAAAACCTAATCTGTTTGCCATTGTAAAGGTTAAAAGTAGACAAATATAGGAGTACTAAGTAGCAGGCACGAAACCCGCAAGCCATCCACCATATATACATCTATATATGCTCGTCCTCACTAGAGCAACTAGTCCATTTTCCTTCAAGAAATGAAATTAGTGTAGGGTTGTCCACGTGCGTCGTCGCTCAGATACTTGCAATTTTTTTTTCTTTTCTACTAGTACTCCGTATTCTACTCGTACAGTATATTTTTATATGTTTCTTTTGGTGGAATGGATCCTTTGGTCATGGGAGATTTGCCTATTTGGCCTTGAAAAAATTTGGTTTTGCTTTTATGGCTCTTTTTATCCGAACTTGTCTATCTGGCCTCCAAATGAAACTCTTGCTCTTTTGGCCTTCTACGCTAACATTTTGGCCCAAATATGCAAGTGCAACTCACGCGAAATGACCGAAATACCCTTAGCTTCTCTAACTCCCTCAATTGGCCCCGTGACCCGCTCCCAGCCTGGGTTCCCGGCGCATCGATAGATAGAAAAATAAATAAATAAACACAAAGACGGAATGACACCCGACGCCGCCGGGCAGCTTAGCCGGGCGAGGAGGAGGTTGCGCCGCCGCCGCCACCTAGAGATCGCGTCCTCTTCCTCTTCCCCATGCGAGGAGCAGCGCCCGAAGCCCCATGGAGGGCCCCGACCGCCGCCACCGGCGCCTAGCGGGCAGCCCCCGGCAAGGAGATAGCCGCCGCTCTTTGCTAGCAAGGAGGGCCCCGGAGGTGCACCTGCCGCCCAAAGACACACCGCACGCACGCACCTTCCGTTTCCCTCGTCACACCGCCCGGGAAAAAAAAAAGGCGCGAGCCATGGGCCGCCATCGATTTAGGCGGCAGGAGCGGCGCCGCCGCCCCACCTCCACTTCCGCCGCACCCTCCTCCTGGCCACCAAGCCACGAGCAGGAGCCGATCGGGAGCCACCCACAAGCAAGAGCAACAGCGGCACGCATGCTCGTGGCAGTGGCGGATCCAAAGGCATAGCGCCCGGATCCGCCGACCCCAATGGCTTGTTAAAAATAACACTAAAATCCCTCTTAAAATAGAAAATCAATACATGTTTAACCGGTCACTTAGTACTTAACCCCAATGAACTAATATGTTAGATGGTGGAGACGCTAATAAATCAACTGTACTAGAGTTTAGGAGGAAATTAAATTGGTGGATGGAACCAATTTCGCAACACTATGACAAGGACAATGAAATGCAAAAAAAAAAAATGAAACAAACTGAGCCAAATTAAATCCCGTGAAGCAAATCAAAATCGTGTCCATTTATGTATGGTACAGTCGATCTCTCAACAAGAATTTACAAGACTCCGCGTTGGATTTGGATTTGTATTTACATTTCCACGCCAAAATCTACTACTGCTACTACTCATTCTAATCAGCTAGTAGTAGTATACGAGCTACTACAAATAAGAGGAAGATGAGGAGGTGGTGGTGGGTGTGGCGACGCTAACGGCGGCGCGAGCGTCGGAGGGGACGAGGATAAGGAGCAACAGGACGGTGAAGATGGCGACGCGAACAAGAAGCACGAGTGGCGGCGGCGGCGGAAGCAATGGAAGGACCAGCGGTAGCACCAGCAGCGTGGCCGTCACGCACACCAATAGCGTCGCCGCCTCCACACCCAGGTACGTCGTCGAGGTCGAGGTCAAGGTCGAGGTTGCGGTCCTGCAGTCGCCGTCGTCGGCGGCCGGTCCAGGTCCACCGCCGCCTGAAGCAACCCTCGCCGACGCCGGGACCCCAGCGGATGCGAGAGGCGATGGCGATGGCGGCTTGCGGTGGACCCTGGAGCGGCCGGTGTGGCCCGCCATGTTGCCGTTGTGGTCTTCTATTTTATGATTTTTCTGTAATTTACTATGATTTTTTTAAAGATTCAGCCCAAATAAATATAAAAAAAAAGGACAAAGCCTTCATAGCAAAAAGTTTGTACTAAATCATATCATATTATATATTCAATGTGTAGATATAATCATGTGGAGTCTAATAAAATTGGAATTTTCATTTTATGATTTTTACGTGATTTACTATGATTTTTCAAAGATTCAACTAGAATTTTTTAAAAAAAAAAAAAAAGGCAAACCACTGTTACTGTAGCAATACCGCCCTCAAAACCGCTCAAGGTAGATAATTTGCGTGGTTTGAAAAATTGAGAGGATGATTTGTCCGGTTTTGACGATAAAGGGGAAAATGAACTTTTCGTGATAATGGGGGAGGAATTCAGACTTTTTCCGAAATTAAACAGCGGCTTTCTCACCTGTTGCCCATTTTCTGGGCCGTAACTCAAGAAATCAGGCCCGTAAACTAACTTTTCCTTTTCAAATGGAATGGAGACGAAAAGAAAATGGCCGGCCCATAATGATTTCTCAATGCACATCTCCTACCCGTGTGACTGCCAGAGCAGAGGCGATGATGAACTACCCGCCATTCATACACAATCTTATTTATCAATGCTCGTAGCAAAGTAGTTTCCATATTCCTTGCAAGTGCAGCAAACCTTCATGAAATCCGTGTACCTTCAGATACTACTAGCAATACTTTTTTTCTTTTTATAATCTCGGTTTCTTTTTGGTGGATGGATCGTCGTTGGTCATATATCGCGGTAGAAGGTGCTGGGGAACACAACGGACGGCTGGTACAGAGCACCGAGACACCCTCGGTAGTTGGGACTGACTGAATCTCTGAATCGAATCCCATCAGTCAGGAGTGGGGTCAGGTTCGTCCAATTGGGTACGCAAAGCAGAGTGGTTGCAGGAGACATGAGCGTCTCTCTCTACACCAAGTGAAGTTGCTAATTCTGAATCGATGCATCAACTGGAGTACTACGTAGAAGGAAATGCAAAAACTGAATGAAAGAAACTGAGCCAAATTAAATCCCGTGGATCAAATCAAAATCGAGTCCATTTCTGTATGTATAGTCCATCTCTCAATAACAATTTACAAGACTCCGCGTTGGATTTGGATTTTATTTACATTTCCACGCCAAAATCATCATCTACTACACTCAATTCTAATCAGCTAGTAGTTCTAGCTACTACAAATACCTTCCTGATGAGGAGGTAGGGGAGGTGGTGGTGTGCGTGGCGACGGTGACGGCGGCACGAGCGTCGGAGGGGACGAGGATAAGTAGCAACAGGACGGCGAAGATGGCGACGGGAACAAGGAGCACGAGCGGCGGCGGTGGCGGCAGGGGTGGAAGCAGCAGCGGCAGCACCAGTAACGTGGCCGTCACGCACGCCAGCAGCGCCGCCGCCTCCGCGCCCAGGTACGTGGCCGTGGTCGAGGTTGTGGTCCCGCCGGCGCCGCCCGGTCCAGGTCCACCGCCAGCTGCAACCCTGGCAGCCGCCGGGAAACTCGCAGCGGAGAGAGGCGACGGAGGCTTGCGGCGACCACCGCCGGCGCGGCCGGTGTGGCCCGACATGATAGCGTTGTGGTCTTCGCGGCGGCGATTGCGGTGGTGGTGGCGGACGTCGAGCAGGTGCATCGATCTGAGGCGCGGCGCGGCGCCCGGGGTAATCGGTGAGTTGGTCGGAGACGGACGGCCGGAGGCGGAGGTGCTTGGCGCGATCGTTGCTGGCTGCTGGTGGAGTGGTGGACGTACTGGCGGTGCTTGATTCGCCGGCGGTGATCGGTGGCCCGTTGTGGTGGTGGGATTTGCCTGTGAGCTTTGTGGAATAATTTTATAGGATAGGAGGGAGGAAGCTGACCAGGACGAGGAGGGAGAGTGAGTGGGGCCGGCGCGGCAGGGTGGCTAGGCGGGATGTATTGCATGGATCCCAGTTGGAGCGGACACATGGCCACTTGGCCAGGCGTGCTGGGGCGGTGCGCACCGTGTCGCTACATGTCAGTGACAGTGAGACGACAAGGCGGAGTGTGCAGTGGGCCATTGCCAATGCAATGCAATGCAATTGGGCCCCATATGCAACTTGATGCAACACACAGAGCGATACATGATGGATCATGCGTATAATTAGAAAGACTCACAAGTGCAGACTATACCGTGGTTTTATCCCATTTATTACTTCCTCTATTTATTATTTTTTTTACGATGAAACGCTATATTTATTGAAGTGAGAGAAAAACAATGTGCTAAAACCGTTTCCAATTAAACCGCGCCTTCACGCAAAAACAAACACAATTTGTGAGAGTGACAAAGTGGTATGTGATATCGTGATGGAAAAATGCATTGTGGGAGATAGTTTAGAATAATAACGTCCAAAATTATAGAAATCATGATAGTTCCAAGATTATGAGTGCCCTTAATCAAACGGGATGGTTCCCTGGCTAGTTCGATTACGATGAGGGATGAAATTAATGCAGGTAAATAAATTGAAAACATTTGGTCGTTGATTTGATGCATATAGTGTGTGTGTGTGTGTTTTGACTTGATATTTTGTGTGTCGGATGGAACGGAAAAGAACGGAAAAGACGATGGTGGGCTTGCTAGCGCAGCATAGCAATGGTATGAATTGAAGCAACCTACGTGTGCGTGTGATGCCGATGCTTATGCGGTCAGCGGGTCGCATGTTCAATCCTGTGGAGGCCTGGCTTGTGTTACACTGCCGAGCAAGCGATGGATCGACGACGACGTCAGGAGGTGCATGTGGTTTTGCCTCGACAGGACCCGACCCCACGTTGTGCTCCATTTTGGGGGCTGGCTGGCCGTTGGACCTCTCCATCGTCGTCCCAACCATGTCGACAGATCGTATAGCGAGCGAGCACCGAGCAAGAGCAGCCACACTGCAACTTGATGCATGGCGTATGATCTGATCACAACCAAACGGGGATATATGGTTAACTCTCTACACGTACGACCAGGTGCTGTTTTGCTTGCCGGCCCAAGTTGGCAACGCGTCCGACAAACTAAATTATAGTTAATTAACTAGTGTGTGGTTCACATGCAAACGGTGGCAGCCACAAGTTTCTTCCATTCATTTCTCGTCGCAGTTGTGGCGGCCAACTGGGTGTGGATGGCATGCAGCTGGTAAATGAAGTGAAAAAACACTTGGTCATTGATTTGATGCATATTGTGTGTGTGTTTTGACAAGGTATTTCGTGCGTTGGATGGAACGGAAAAGACGATGGTGGACTGGCTTGCAGCTCGTGCAGCATAGCAATGGTATGAAGCAGCCTACACTACAGTATACGTGTGCGTGTGATGCCGATGCGAAGCAATGCACAGGGATGAGGGGCGTTTCGCTCTCTCCGACTGCTCGGCTCGGTGCTCTGTGGCAGCTACCTCCTGCTCACTACAGTCACTTAGAGTCACTTAGAGCGTGTTTGGTTCCCTTCCCAGCCGAGCCAGGCCATTTCGAAGCAGCCCGGGCTGCATTTGCCCAGGCCGGATGCATACAGGGGAGGTGTTTGGTTGCCTGCACTTATGGAACCGAGCTGAGCTAGGATAGTGTTTGGTTGCATGCATGTGTTTCGGATTCAAAATCCAAATCCAGGGAAGAGTGTTTGGTTGCGCATTCAACAAGTTCGGAAACGGCGTTCGGTGCGGCATTTCGCCGAACGGCGCGAGGCGCGGGCGCTTAGCGCGAGGCAGCATGTCCTACGCGTCGACGGCGGGCAAGCGAGCTCGGCCGTAGCCCGCTGCGGGCGCAAGAACAAGCAAGCTCCGCCATAGCCACTGCGCGGGCGCGTGCGGCAGCAGGCGAAGCTCCGCGGCGGTCGGCCCTATCTATGCGCTTTGCCATGGCCGCTGCTCCCCCCCGTTCGCCGGTAGCCGCCGTCAAGCCCGGGGCGTCCCACGGCATTGGCGGAGGCGGCTACTTCTTCGGCCGCGGCCGGCCCCATCCACCACCACCTCCTCGCCTCTCGTGCCCGCTCCGAGGCGACCGGGCGACGATGGCCGGACGACGCTGCTAGCCCGCGACCATCACGCCCGGGCGGCGTCCGTGCACCGCCGCGCGGTCCATGTCTCCGCTCAGCTCTCAGCGTTGCAGCGGCTCTCACCGGGGGAGCGGCGCCGCGTCGCCGCGTCGCTCGCTCATCCTCGTCCTCCTCCACGCCGTTTGTCGCCCTCGTCGGGCATGCGTCGGTGGCCGGCCGGCGGTCTCGACGCAGGGAGGGCGTGGCCTTTCCGGCGGGGAGGGCGGCATGGCGAGGGTGGGGGCGGCCCGCGCCATCTCCCGCGCGACGGGCGAGCGAGGGAAACGGGGCAGCGGCGAGGTCGCACGAGCCAGCCTGGGCTGAGGAGGAACGAAGAAATTGGGCGTATCTCGCGAGCCCTGGCTGGAGGGGGCGATTTTGCATCGCGCGGGCCTGGCTGGAGGGGTTAACAGGCAACCAAACAGCCCGAGGCTGCATCCGCCGGTGCATGCATCGCCTTATGCGGGATACAAACACGCCCTTACGGTGGGACATGGTTGGACGGGGCAAATATCTTTCTTGAAAAGTGAAAACCCGAATGGGAGCAGAACGAGACTGTGCATGCAGTGTGTGTCTGGCCCGGACCCTACGCTGGGGACCGGGGCAGCTGGCCCTGTCGAGGCAAAACCAAAACCAGCACGCTGACCGGCTCGGCCCCCGGTTTTGCCGTCCCAATCCCATGGGTCGCTGATGCTGCTGCCATTGGGTTTTTGTTTCTGGTCTGGTGCATCGGCGGTGCGGTGTGGTGCATGAACCTCCTGTCGTCGTCGCCGTCGTCCTCTACTCTGTGGCTCTCGTCTCCCATTCTACGGCCTACGGCTGTACCAGTACCAGCCATTGATGGTTGGATACGATGGGATCCATCAGTGTTGTCCTTGTCCATCCTGTCAGTGTACTGTAGGAAATAAAGCCAGCCAGACGTCATTCTCATATCTCGTTCACGCACGCACGTGCCGCCGATCGACCTCATGCTGGTTCGCTCGCTCCGACTCGCCCCTCGTTCACCGATCGACTCACTGACGGACGGCTAGCTAGCTGCTAAGCAGCGGGCCCGCCGGGCAGCTGATCGTCATGATAAAGCATGGTTTGGTAGCGTGGAGCTGCCGTGACTTTCCCTGATTAAAATGCGCTCATATCGTTCTTGTGATGATAGATCGACATGATATATATGCGACCTGACATACAATTTGCTGCAATTGTGAACTATACCTATAATTTATGTTACAGTACCGATTTGCCACAGCTACTTAAGAATGTGTTTGGTACTGATCTAGATTCTTATATACAAACATTATACCATGAATCAGAATCACTTCATAAAAACATTTAGCTTGCGGGTTTCGATTCTCTTACTAGAATTAGAATCAGGAGAAGCAGGGTTTCATTGACGATTCATGAATTCTTCGCGAACCGTTTCCCTTTTTCGAGTGTTCGACCTCAATTCTAGTGATTCTACTGACAATCTAAAATGTTTCTTACTGCCAAACTCAAAACCCAGTGATGCTATTACCTTTTGCATAATAAACAACGTACAACATTCAATTTGATTACTAGCTACGTATAGCGGTCAACAGCTCACTGAAAGAAAAATTATGTACATGTAACAATTTTAGTTTAGGTGCTATATATGTACTAATACGCAACGGGCCACGACACACGCGAATAAAGCACCAAAGATATGTACAAACAATATTTTCTCATGATCCAAAAAAATAACTAGGAGAAGTTCACATACATAGATTATGTAGTCTAGTAGACAATGCATGCCTCATCTTGTACATACATTCTTTTCTTCTAATACTTTTTTTTTGATAACTAATTCGGGGAGCTTCCACCTACTTGATCAAAAAGTCTCGTTTTTAGGAGACGGGAGGAAACCCCGTCTACTACTACAGAATTGAATTTGCATGGTGTTTAGAAATCATTTTCCGTGGCGGGCATTTCAAAAACCGTCACGGAAAATAGGTAACCCGGCAAGCCCTGGCCGTAAGTAAAATCCGCTAACCGTAGCGGTCTTTGTAAAAATAACCACCACGGTTAATCCCCATTAACCATGGCGGTTTTATTACAATGCCGCCACGGAAAAGGCCGGGCTATAAATACAGCCCCAACCTTCTTCTTCCCCATGGGATTTCGCCATTTTTAGGGTTTTGAGCTTCAAAACCCTAAAAAACACCATTTCTTGGGGGAGGTTTTGCCCTTGGTTTGATTGAAGTTTGGCACCGCTAGGGGTATTTACGGAAAACCGGTTAATGCACGGAAAACCGGACTAAAACCATACAAGACAACACCCAAGCACAAGAAAAAAAAAAAAGAGAAATACAACGCCGAACACATAAACTCTTCAACGATGCCTCGGGGAGGTTGATGACGTGAAAGCGCCACCATCGGAGCCAAGCGCACACGGACTTGGCAAAGCTTTCGCCCGAGTCTTGTGTTGTGAAGTTGAGAGAAGTGGCGAAACAAGGAGCGGCGCATGAGGATCTTCGGTGGCGCCCGGGGAAAGGAGAACATCACACGGCCCGGAGTAGTCGGGATGAGCTTTCGCCCTAGAACCCGCCTCGTTGGTTGTCGTGTTCGCCGCCAAAAGCCACGGGCCGATCGGTTTCGCCACGACATCGATGAGGCGCGAACCAAAAGCGCCCGGTCGCCACACGTCACGGAGTCGCCGCGGACTTCGCCGCGACGAGCGAGGCGGAGGCGGCGACCGATAGCGCCGGTCGCCGCCACGCGTCGGCCGCGAACGCCGCGGACTTCGCTCGCGGCGACGGGGGAAGCGCTCACCCGATACGTCGGCGCCGCCGCCAGCGCCGCGGAGCCGCAGAACTTCGCCCGCGCGACGACGGAGGCGCGCGCCGGCCGCCGCCGGCGACGCCGCCACACGTCGCGAGCGGACGGTCTCTCCGCGGCGGCGGGGCGGGGCCGACGGCGCGAGCGGGCGCGCCACACACCCGTGGAGCACCAGACACTGGCGGCGTGGCGGCGGTGGTCACCGGCTTCTTCGCGCCCTCCAAAAGCCACCGGCTCTCCCGAACTCGGGCGAGGGTGCTCACGACCATCGACCTTGCAAAAAGCGGCGATAGAGGATCGTAGGACGCCTCAAGGAGGTAGCGCGTCCTTGACGTCGCCCGTCGAAGCTACGCCGTGCCTCTACCAAGCCCGGCGAGTCCGTCCGGCCGGCGGATGGCCGTGCTTCATGTTGAGTAGGGACCGTCAAACCATGAAGAAAGCCGCGGAAAGACCGAGAAAGAGAGGGAGTAGGAAGGTGGAAGGTGGGAGGCACCGCGAACGGCGTCTCGCGGGCCGCGCAATTCGTCGTGGGAGTTCGGCCGCCCTCGGTGGACAACCACCACCGCCCATTTCGATTACTCGGTAGCGAAGGACAAGCACCAACCTCGCATCCCACCGTGAGTCGGCGTCGCTTCACCAAAGACCCACGAACAACAGGGAGCCTCCTGGCGTGAGCGGGGCAATGGTGATGACCGCCCCGATAGATCTCCTCCACGGCGTGAGCAGCGCGGCGGTCTGCGGTGGGATGCGCCGCCACCCTCACCAGGCGACATGGGAAGAGGCGCAGGCTCTTCGCCGACGCCTACGCTCCACGCTCGCGCGTCGCCGAAGAAGAGGGAAGAGGGGGGTGAGCCCGGCGGCGGCGGCGCTGGGGTTAGGGGTTAGGCGGGTGGGGGTGGGCGGGAGGTCTTGGCAGGGGCGAGAGCCTCGCCGCCGCCCGTCCGCGGAGGGCTCTTGCGGCCATGCGGCGCACCCCCCCTCGGCCGGCGAGAGATGGCTCGGGGGAGGGGAGCGGCGGCCGGCGGGTGGGTTTCCGCCGAGTCGCCCCAAGGGGAGCGACGAGGGGACGGGTCGATCCTCTCTTTTCTTCTAATACAAAGATATATATGCACACACTCGGCGTATTCGCGAAAAAAAAGACAATGCATGCCTCATACTTTATTCCCTAAGGCTTAACTTTTAAAGAAATGGCAAATTGAGGGTGGGCGCTATATATATGGTTGCATGCGCTTTTCTCTGAATAATTCTCCAAGCAAACAAGAGACAAGTTATCTATCATAAAAAAAGGGGACAGGTTCAAGTTGGTACTATATATATTGTTTGACAATGCCTTAATTAAATCATATATAATTACTAGTAGTCTGTAATAAGCATTGTACTGTCTCGCTTGTATGTACTCCCTCCGTCCCTAAATAGATATCATTCTCGCTTCCGGAAGTCAATATTTTCAAACTGCCGGCAATTATATATTAAAATATATAAATATTTATGCTAAATAATTAGTATCATCGGAAAGATCTTTAAGTCTAGTTTTTAATAAATTTATTTAAAGATATAAATGTTGCACGTATTTTCTACAAAACCTAGTCATAGTTGAGAAAATTTGATCGCAAGACGCACCCCATAGCGACATCTAAAAAGGGACGGAGGGAGTATATCGTATCAGGAGCGACAATCTCGGTAGGTAGCTTGGCGTTATTCAAATGCAAAGATCGAGCTGCCACTGGCACTTCTTAATACGGCAATGAAGCCACCATTATTTATACATTGTAGCTGTCAACAAGGACGACATCGTCGTCAGATGCAATGCAGCAAATCGTGATCACATTCTCCAACCCATAAAATACATGCAAGTTGAGCTTGCATGTGAGCATACTGATCGACTATCTTGATCTCTAAACTACAATATTGTACTAATAGACAAATATTACAAGTGGACTAGTGCACGGTGCCGCCCGGTTACAGGCACAGGAACCAACCCGATAAATATGGCATAAGCAACGACTGGAAATCCAGGTGAGGTGACCCTGCTTATCACACACTTTTTTTGGACAAGTTGCCTCTCACACTCAATGAAATCCCATCTACTAGCAGTAAAGTGTACTAGTGCCTATGAAGAAGAAAAAAAGACAATAAAAAAAAAAGACAGATAGTAGAAATTAAAGGAAAGGACAAAAGTGTGGGTATCAGCCTATCATGTATGGACATGAAAAGGTTTGTCCAACAGATTAACAGGTCTCTAATGGTAATGAAACCTGATTTGATGAACTCTCCAAACCAGTTTCTATTGCTTTCTTTTCTCTAATTTTAAGCCAATTCACCAAACATATATTATTCTCCCTATTCCTAGTCGCACTGTTCTATACTTTGAAAGGGACATATATGTATATTTAGAATATATGAGAGAGCAGTGTGTGATCTTTGCTGACATATATATCTTGTTTAAAATATACTCCCTCCGTCTCAAAATAAATGACGTTTTAGTTTTCCGAGAAAGCATCTACTTAGGTAATTATATATTAAAATAGAATTAATATTTATATTACATAATTAGTATCATTGGAAAGATCTTTTTGATCTAGTTTTTTAACAAATTTATTTAGAGATTTAAATCTTCTATGTATTTTCTATAAATCGAGTTAAAACTTCACAAGACTAAAACCCAAAAACGTCGTTTATTTTGGGACGGAGGGAGTACGAGCTGCTGTGTGATCTTTGCTGACTCTTCGCAATGTTTGTCGCCATGCATGCGATGGATCAGAAGGCGACGATCGACACCTCCCGCACTTTTCCAGGTCGGTGGGCAGTCGCGTCGCTACGGTCCTGTCCATCTGCAATCGATCGATGCACAATCCTTGCAACAGCGGTGCAGGTTCAGGTTCACCTCACCTGGCCTGCCTAGAACTGTAGGAGTGTACCGTGCATGCACCTGCTCCGTGAGAAAGGGGCGACCTGATTTATTTGTAGGGCTTAAAATAATCTCGGTCCAGTGCATCACGTCGTGACACGTAGACCTTCCCAGTGCCACACGCTTGCATAACTAGCTGCTAATTGTGCTTGTGATCGATCATGTGCAGCACGAGAGGAGAGATGATGATACCACACCTGTGTGGCTAGCTAGCTAATCAGGCGCTAATTGTCTAGCGGTGCACAGTGGTGTGGTTAAATGATGTCGATCGTGTCCGATCATCCTCCATCGAACTGTTCCCCGGCCTGTTCCTTTCTTCACACCGTCTTTTGCCTTGCTTTCTCCTGTCCTTTCTACGCTGTTGGACAAGGTGATACGGATCGAGATTCCTGACCATTTAGCAATGGTGCACAACTGCACATGCGTGCGTGCGTGACAGTTATCCCAAGTTCCCAACACTGAGATTTGCTACTTATAATATGTATATGCTTGATTAAGAGTTTCTTAATTTGTTTTCCTAAAATAAAAAGCAATATTTGATTCAGTCATCCCACCCAAACAACATTGAGATCTTGTTGGCAAGAAGAAGACAAATTGAGGTATAGAAATGCTGGTCCCATTTGAGCGAGCTGAGAGAGTGCAGGCACTGATGGTGTGCACCACGTGACAGGATGCACCGGCAGGCAGTGAGTGCATTGGTGGTGGTGGTGGTCACCTACGCAATCGTGAGCAAGCTGAGACCGCATGATGTTTGGGCTTCATTTGAGTAAGCTGTTGGGCTGGATCCATCAGTTAGTCCACTCCGGGCCCAAGTATCTGGCGTTAAGCATCCTGGACCTCCTCGCTGCAGGTTGTTGTTTTAACTGCCCTACTGAGTTCGAGTACGATTTTTTTTTTTTTTTTTTTGACAACTAAGTTCGAGTACGAGTTGGCCAGCGCGCGCACGCCGCGGATGAAATCTATACCTACTAATAAAGAAAAAGAAAATTTCAGTCACCCCACCTCTTTTTTCAATCGGCTTTTCACCTCCTTTTTTTCTACCACTTTTTTCCAACTCATTCCCAATTGGGCTGTCCATGTTTGACGAGGTACAACACGTACACAAAGTCCAACGCGAAGAAAAATTCCATCAACTTTATGTGTTTGGTGGAGAGACAAAACCATAGTACAACACGTATTTCATTGCATTGGAATCGAATCAGAACTTTAGTTCTTATCTATATACCTACTTAATAAATTGAAAATTTGGCCCCCACATCTTTTTCTCACCTTTTTCTGCCACCGTTTTCTGCCCTTTTTTTTTTTCCGCCACGCGTTTTAAGCCGGGATACTAAGCCCGCTCGGTTTCGTTATCCTGTTCAGTAACGACTCGAATCCATCCTATATATGCTCGGTGCGCGGAGGTGAACAACAGGGCCAGAGCGCAGGTGGACGAGGCGCGGGAGGAGATAGCCAGGGAGTTCGGCGCCCTAGCAGCGTCCCAGCCCGTCGATGTCACGGCCGCCGTACCCGAGACCCAAGGTTAGGGTGGAGGTGCACGCGTAGGTCAACGGCGCGCTCAAGCACGCCAGGGAGCAGGATGCCAGGCAGCTGGGCGTTAGGAGGGTGAACGAGGTAGCATCGGGACGGGGACGGGAAGCACAAGCATGCCGGTAACGAGAAGGGCCCCGACGTCGTCATAAGCGCCACCGCGGGCAATCCTTGAGCGAGCAGACAATGCTCATGTCCCGGGCTGCAAAGCAGCGCCGCAGCAGCATCAGGCCGCCGCCGGGATTCCCTGATGATAGCTAGCACTAGCAGATGGCGGTGGCGGACACCGAGAGGGAGAAGGTGCTGTTGATGCGGCAGCAGGCCAAGCAGCACGGCCACCACCTCGCCGCGCCGCACGGGGAGACCGAGCCGCCGCCGCCGCGCGTCCTGGAGGTGTGCGCGCACGGGCAGGTAATACACCAGCAGATGTCGGAGGCATCCTCTCGCGATGAGATCGGTGCAGGCCCCGGCAGCCGCGCCGCCGCAGCACCTTAATTCTGCGGGACAGCACGCTGTGACAGAGCAAGCGCACCATGCAACAGGACATATTGCTGCAGGCAGAGCGCCGGGACAGGAACAGGGCAACACCTCGGTTCTGTTGGAAGCGATGATGCAGCCCGCCGGCACCGGCGACGAGCAGCATCACCTTGTGCCGCAACATGCCCATAAAGGTCGACATATTCCAGGAGTCCAGGAGATGCTACAACCTACTCCAGGCTTACAGCTGCGGGAGTTGTTGGACATGTCAGAGCTTGACAGAAAGCACAGATAATTAAGAATCATGGCCAATAATTAAGAATCATGGCCAATAGGACTCAAATCCATCGTATATATTGCTCGGTTACATATATATATTGTCGCTCGGTTCCTTCTCCAAATCCATGGTCATAATTACACGGTCCTATTTAAGTCCTATAAGAGAGAAAAAACAATAAGTCCTATAAAGAGAGAAAAAAACAAGAGATCTGCAAATAGGGATCGATGCTTGTCAACAAGTACAGGCTGGAGATGACATAGAGGCAACTGAAAACATAAAAAGGAAAATGCATCCAGGTATAATTACTTCAATATTGCTTAAATTATATATACGATGTTTGAAGATACCCAAGTTCATATATGTTTTGACTCGGCGCAATAGTTTTACACCCCGGTGCAACGACGTGGGCATATGTTGCTAGTAAATTAAAAGCCGTGGATACCAAAATTTGGATGACAGGCACGAAAAGTGTGAATAAAGAGGACATGGCTAACCAACGCCAGATACGGAGTGAAGCAACGGATCCAGCCCGTAAGAATTATTAGAATGTATGCTATGAGCATTGTTTCGGCTAATAATTCCAGCAAGTCCATCCCTTCGTAGGAGCTAATAGACCTTAATCTGTGGCATGCTACTGTGTCACGTTTCTTGTCACTTTTTCTATTGGTTGTCCAACATGTAGGAGAGGTTTATCTTAGGTATCTATTCATGGTCTCTGCTGTGTAAGTTTTAAAAAGAGTTAAATGCATTTGTAGCATCTTAAACTTGTCATAGTGTGCCATCCGAGTCCATCATCTTGCAAACGCACATCTGGCACCTTAATCTTGGTTTTGGTTCATAACCACCCATCTAGCCAAATCACCCCGAATCCGGGTGATGCGGACTGTCCACGCTGGACCAATGGGTCACCTGACCTGCATGTGAGGCTCCCCACACCGGCACTTCGTTGGCAAATAAAACAGAATGCTCCTATGGGTGGTTATGAACCAAAAACCAAGTTTAAGGTGCCGATGTGCGCTTTTGCAAGATGATGGACTCTGATGGCACACCATGACAAGTTTAAGGTGCTACAAAGGCATTTAACTCTTTTTAAAAAGAAAAAAAGAACTGAGATTGTTCGGTTGCATGGGTGGACAAAATATTGCATGTATTCTTGATGCAAAATCAACTTTGCACATTTTTTATATAATATATGATGATTGAAGATTCCATTTTTCATTGTTATTCACGCTACTCCCATCGTTCCAAATTATAAGGCATTGGAACTTGAGTCAAAACATTTCAAGTTTAATGAAAGCTAATGAATCCAACATGTTTTCGGGCGCAATAACCGTAACTCAGGTGGCCAAAAGCACCGAGGGGTTCATTTCACCTCTATTCGCTCCTCGCCTTAAAAAGGCACACCGTGGGCCTCATTTTTGCCTATATTGAGCTCTCATCTCAAAATTTGGGGATTGGCAGTAAAATTATATAAAAGCACCGAGGAGCTTATTTCACCTCTATTCGCCCCTTGCCTCAAAAAGGATTCAGGGGTTGGCGCTAAAATTATATAAAAGCGTCGAGGGGCCCATTTCGTCTCTATTCGCCTCTCGTCTCAAAATATACGGGAGTTGGTCCCAAAATAATATAAAACAATCGAGTGGCGCATTTGCCTCTATTTTCCGTCGCAAAAAGATGGCCTATTATTTGCAAAAATAAAATGAAACCCAACAAATCATCAATGCGAACAACGGCTCGGTGTCATCAACATTTTAGGAAGGAGGTCTCCATCGCCAACACTTTAGGGGCTGAGGAGCCGTCAATCGACATCTTCAACTTTGCCCTCGTCAATATTTTAGAGCAAAGCAATCGTCATTGGTGGACAAAATCTTCTAGGTATCTATTTATGGTTGTCTGCGTTGTATTGTGTAAATAAATTCTAAAAAATAAAAAGAAATTGAGATTGTTCGGTTGCATTGGTGGACAAAATATTGTATGTACTCTTGATGCAAAAGCAACTTTGCACATTTTTGATATAATATATGCTAATCAACGATTCCATTTTTCGTTGTTATTCATGCTACTCTCTTTGTTCCAAACTATAAGACATTCTAACTTCATTAGAGAGTCAAAACATTTCATGTTTAACCAAAATTAATGAAATCAACATGTTTTCGAGCGAAGACCGCAACTCACACTACCAGAATCCTGAATGGCCTTGGCGGCCAAATACCACCAAGGGTATAAACCACCATGGAAATAATCCTTGACCATAAACCGCCAAGCAAACACACTCAAAAATAGGGGAGAAATTACTTTCCTTAGCGGTTTCTAGAGTTATTGGGATGTCATCACTTCTTGTACCAGTACTAGTATTAGCAGTTTCGTTGTCCACCTTCAGACTGTGAAGTAGCACATGATGAACCAATGCCCTACAAATATCCATACACAACTTATAAAGTTAGTAGCTAATCATTTTGGTCCCTCGAGATGCGCAAAAGATAAAGTTGAAGGTACAACACAGATGTGTGAAGGAATCTAGCTAGGCCCCTAATGGATTTCAGTAATTATGACAATGTAAGATTATTGTGACTAACGTATGTTTTGTAGAAACTAATTGAGTTAGGTCATAATAATGGTTTGCATGCCCTCTGTTGATGGAAATCCTTTCGGCTTTCAAAGGATGGACGACAAGGTTAAGGACGGTTAGTTTCGATTGTCGACAGCGTTGAGTGACATCGGATTAGTCGCTAGGACTTTGTTTTCCCTTTGGCCGTACTATTAAGGGGGGTGCGGACAGGTAGCTTGACCTAGGTGAGTCTAATGGGTTTAGTGTGGTACACACTTGTTAAACTTAGCACTAGGTAGCTGCAAAATGATTGTGAGATTGGTTAGAGTTGAAGTTGTTTTGCAAAGTGTTTGAATTGGAAGCGAAATGGAATTCATCTACTGCGCCGGACGCCGGTTGGAAGAGCGTCGAACACTGGTGCCAGCATCCGGCGCATGTTGGCTCGCGCAACACAGAAGACAGGGCGTCGGACGCTGACGTCAGGCACGTCCGGCGCGCCTCGAACACTGTCCAGTGAGCCCTGCAGGTGGCCATAGCGTCGAACGCATCCGGCGTGCAGGCCTCGGACGCGTCCGGCGCCTGCAATGGCTACTTCAGGATTTGAATTCAACAATGCAACGGACGCGTCCGGCGGTTGCAACTTGCGTGTTCGGCGCCTACAACAAAGATGACTTTTTAGGTAACGGTTGAATTTTTTGCCTTGGGATATAAATACAACCTTACCTCCTCCATGTCATCTCTCTTGCCCATTTGTTTGGCTAAAAAAACACTTTGAGTGCAAGGGAGAGCAAGTGCCTAGTGAGGTTGTTGAGATTTGCTAATCCAAGGCTAAGGACGTCATTAGTGCTAGGGAGTAAACAAGTGTGCATCCACTCTTCTCATTAGGCTTGGTTGGGTCAAGTGAGATTTCTCTTGGTGATCGCCATCACCTAGACGGCTTAGTGGTGGTTCGGTGCTTGAAGATCATCCGGTGGTGCTTGTGGATGACTCCAGCCTTCGTGTGAGCGGTTGTGGGCGATTCACCACGACAGAGTGTCAATGAATCAGCCCATAGAGAGCACTTGATCCTTGCGTGGATCAAGGGGAGAGATACCCATGTGAGGGTGATCCAGCGAGGATTAGTGGGGAGTGGCGACTCTCCGATACCTCGGCAAAACATCGCCGCGTTCCTCTTCTCTCTTTACTTTGAGAATTTACTTTCAAGCAATTCATTTCATGTCTTTACATTCTTAGAATTGCCATGCCGAGTAGGAATTGGAACTTAGGGTGCAAAACTTTATGCAATAGTTCATAGAAACACTTCTAGACACAAGTGGGTGAATATGTGCTAGTAGGTTGTTTAATTACGAGAAAATTTTAGATTAGTCCAATTCACCTCCCTCCTCTTGGGCATCTTGATCCTTTCAATGTGCATCCTCATTATTTAGTGAGCATGATTGTAAGCAAGGCTTCCAACATGGATATGGTTCAACAAAAAAAAAAACTATCAATAAATAGTAGTCTATGTCCTAAATAATTGCTAGGTTCAATGAGATTCAGGACTTGTCGAACTACTATACTAAATTAGCAAGAAAGGATCCTTACTTCACGAATTTTACTTCCTCACAAAAAGAAAAAAAATGCCTAAGAACATAACCAACAAGCGCTTACCTTGTCTAAGCAGTCATGGTGCACCTCGCCTAAAAAAGATTCGAGGTTGGCGCCAAAATTATATAAAACCACTGAGGGGCTCATTTTGCCTCTATTCACCCATCTCCAAGATACAAGGGTTGACACAAAAATTATATCAAAGCATCGAGGTGCTCATTCGCCTATATTCGTTCCTCACCTCAAAAGATACGGGGTTGGCCCCGAAATAATATAAAATCGTCAAAATTTTGCTTCTATTCACCCATCTCAAAAGTCTAGGGGGGGAGGGGGGTTAACACCAAATTAGTATAAAAGTATTGATGGCTCATTGTGCATCTATTTTCCCTATCGGAAAAAAGATGGCCTATTGTTTGGAAAAATAGAATGAAACCCAACAATTCATCAATGTGAACACCAACTTTAGTGTCATCAACATTTCAAGAAGGAGGTCTCCATCGCCAACGCTTCAGAGCCGAGGAGCCATCAATCAGTATCTTCGACTTCGCCCTTGCCAATATTTTAGAGCAAAGCGATTGCCATCGCTCACAAGGGCCAGCCAAGAGAGGTTGCGCGCGGGGTGCATTGGACAAGCAATCTGCTCGAGGACCAAAGCTTTGCCTGGCACCCGTAAATGAAGGTTTGAACACATGTCATGATCATCTATGACTTTTTTTGCCCATGTCAACCGCTTCACCTATTTCAACTGAGTTGCTAGGGGCTGGTCGTCACCAAGAAACTAGGCCACTGAGGTGTGAGCAAAGGGCGCCATTGAAGACAAGCCGAAGACTAGCTAAAGGCGAGGTAGTTCCTAGACCATCCATGTATAGATGAAAGTCACGTACCAAATCTGAGTTGTAGTTGGAACCACACCTTGTTGTATTCAGCTATTGTGTTTTGAGTCTTCGATCAAAACCAAATACTGAGGGGCTACTATTAGGGGGTGTGTCATAAGTTTGGGACCCGCCATCATGTTTTAGGCCTAGCTATTTGGATAGCCTAAACCTCACCAAGTAATATTTAGGAGCCATTTATAGTTTTTTAAAAGCATCTTTTATAAATATGAGACCCTTAGGGATTTGTTTGTAAATCATGACATTTCTATAAATATAAGCCCCACCAAGGACATGAAGAGAATCTACTCTCCCACCTCCCCTATAAAAAGGGGAGGGAAGAAGGAGAGTGGGGAGGAGGTTGATCGCTTAGCTCTTTCCTCTCTTTTTATTCATCCATCTATATGTCTTTCTATTTTTTTGTTAGCCACACCAACACTCCTAGTCATCTCTGCTTCTTCACTTCTTCAACGATGTACATGCATGCATATTCAAAAAATCTTAAATTTTATTGCATACTCATATTCTAATTGGAAAACTAATTAGAGAAGAAGACATTTAGTTTTCAGATACATACCATGTGCAATAAGTTATAGCAGTGATTAGATAAGACGTATCATTTTGTTAATAATTGAGTTATCGGTTGTTAACAGTTATTGAAAACAACCATTGTTATATGCACTTTCTTTCTTTGCTTTGTGACTTTTGGATTCTTTTTAAGATAAGGGATCATGACATAAATCCTCGCTAGAATTTTATTTTTGGTGTACCTTGATCTGTGCTCTTTTTGCTTAGCCCCACACCTAATCAAAACATATGCATTTAAGTGAAAAAAAGATACTTGACAAACAAAGTTTAAGTGAAAAAGATACTTGACAAACAAAGTTTAAGTGAAAAAGAAATGTTCGACAAGTTTTTGTGCCACCCATGCTCATTCTCTAAGACAACCATCCAATGACACTAAAGAAAATGGTGTCAATGCAAAGAGAAACCAACAATTTCCATTATGTATTTCTACGGTTGCTAGGAATACGACATTGCCAACAAACTTTATCTCCATGCAATAGGGTCAATGCAAATGGAAGCTTTTGTTGTACTTACCACTCGGCCTTTAGCGAGAGAATCGGCGGCACAATCCTTCCTCTCGCTTTTTTTTTGTTTGCTACCGCCTTGGCTTGTCTCTGTCGGCAGCAGAGCAAATCTTTCTAAAAACAATCAAAAGGGAGGACTTACGGGCATGAATTCAAACAAATAACGTGATGACTAGACAATAATTCAATAACATAACACAATAACCCAACAAGAAAAATCTATGTACTACTCTATAGCAAAAAAATGCAGTGTTGAATTTAAGAAAACAATACAATAAATAACCCTGAAAAGAATCCATCAAATATGATAACCAAAAAACATGACAACAAACAACATAGCAATGATTTTGGTTACTGAGAAGATTCAATTAAATACAATAACCACGAGTTGACAGGCATGCCATGGTTTGATTTCAAAAACAGCTCGGATTCTCTATGTATGCAACCATGGAGCATTGGCATATACTCTTGGTATCCTTTTGATCACTACTTTCCAAAAAAAAAGTTCCAAAAGAATAGGGAAATCATTATTACTAAAAATGCCGCAACATTCTAAAGTATATGATTATTTCCCTGCATATTAGTGGTTTTGGATTTTAAGCCATTCACTCCATGGTGGAATATATTATGGGGAGCGAGGGAGTGCTTATCTCTAATTCTGTTTGACTCACAGACTAACTAAAGGACAATGTATGTGTATATCTTTTAGGTTCTTAATAGCAGAAAAGAGAACTCCTTTGAGTTACCAGAGCTCCACTAATATGTAATCCTTGAAATGTGCTTACCCCAACCCCTAAATTACTCACACGTCACATTCTCCCTGCGTCTAATATGAATTCGAAGACCGAGTGCTATCCCAGTGCATAGAGAATGATGACCAACATTGTCTCCTGCGCTCATACTTGAATCATGGAACCTCTTCTTGTCTCCTGACGCCTCACTTGAACCAGACAAAATCCAAATTTTACAAAAAAAAAATGCAGGTTTAGGAATCTACACCGAGGACATTCAAAGTGGAACTTCATTTCCAAGCTCAACTTCCAAACTGCAATTCAGTCTTAATGGACAAAACTGTAGCTCTTTCTCTAGCAGCTAACATTGTTTCCAGAGTGCACTCAGGAGAAGTGGCGTTCTACATTGATAATCAAACTCTAGCAAACTTTTCTCACAGGATCGACTTAGAAAATCCCCTTATTGGAAAAACAAACCGTTTACTCAACGGTTCTTCAATTCAATGTCCGAACGAGGAGCTCATATCGTCAAAATTGATAGGTCCATGAATATTATGGCTCATTTGTTAGCCAGAAGAGCCTTAAGGAATCCTTTAGCAAACCATGGCTTCTTCATAGTTCAGTGTTCCAATATGAAGAACTCCAGCAGATGTAGCATCAAATCTGATATGGAAAATGTAATCTATGATATGTACTAACCACTTGCAGCCTCATGCTACTAATAATAAAATGTCTTTTCTATAAAAAAAACTAGAGTCACAAAAAAAAATATTAGATGACTTTCTCTAACTAGTAAACACACGCATATAGTCATGGGTGTAGCAAGATGGTGGTGCATACACAATGACGTTACAATATGCATTGGCGGAATAGAGTAGTAATATAAGCAAGATACTCTATGGATATAAGAGTGTTTTAGAATGGCTTTAGTTGGACTTGGCCTGTTTAATTCCCTCCTTTTCCCAAAATTTTTGGCATTTTATTTCATATTTTGGCAAATGCATCTAAACATCATGACAAAAAAAAAAAAAAAAAAATAGTAAAATTTTGGGTGTAAAATTTTGGCATTTGGGACTCTAGCGGCCAAAAAGTTTCTATTTTACCAAAATATCCCCCTATGACAAAAAACAAATGTCATGCATCTAAACACTACTATGCAAAAACTTTTGGAGCAAAAACTTTTGGCACCCATAAAGCAATTAAAATTTTCATGTTGGATGAGGTATGTTCTTTTGGCTTTTTAAAACAAACAAATGGCATGTTTCCATATCTAAACGGTCAATATAATACAAGCATCTTGATGAGTCCTCTAACGACTCATGGGTGTACTCCTGGGGAAACAATGTCTACAACAGCAAGAAGGCATATAAGGCTTTTGACAGGTTACGCTCCTGCTTCTCCTCGCTTCAAATGGATCCGGGCTGCCAGTAATTTGGGGAATCAAAAATTCTTCTTCTGGCTTCTTGTAAGAGACAAGCTAAACACTCGTAACATGCTAAAAAGAAAAAAAATATGCACCTCCCTAGTTACCAGGGCCGTCCCAATGATTTCAAGGGCCCTTGGGCAAAGATAGTAAGGTTTAGTAATTTAATTTTTAATATGATGATTGAAGTATATAGTACTAATAATAATAGTTAATGCGCAACATATGTTTGTCGTGGGAAAGTTTGGGCATGTTCCTCATCTTGTATTTGTGTGCAAACAAATGGTGCCGTGATGTCGTGGCTTCATAAACGAAGTGGCATCATCGTATTTGGCAATTGCAATGTGAACGATCGATTAATCAGGATCGGTCAATGACACGGAATAGCTAAATATCAAAATAGGTAGTGATGACAAGTTAATTTATATTTTTAGACTTGTGTTAAGTGTATCGATATTTAAATTTTCATTTGACAATGTCAAATATATACTAAATATTATATGCATACATATACTTATGGGCCCCTCCATGGCATGGGCCCTTGGGCGTCGCACCTGCTGCCCTCCCTCTGGGACGGCCCTGCTAGTTACAGCTGTGTTCTTTGCAACCTGGACCGTGAAGAATCATATTCTCATCTCTTCTTCCAATGCTCATTCAGTAAGGAATGCTGGATACCTTGAATATAACTTGTGATGTTAGTTTGAGCCCTATGGAAATGTTCCTCAAGGCAAAGGAGAACTTCCACAATATCGTTTTTCAGAGAAATTGTCATCTGTGCTTGTTGGTCTCTACGGAAAACAAGAAATAGAATTATATTGAAAAAATGGCGAAAAAGAGGTAGATGAATGGAAAATATTTTTTATAGAGAAGTTTGGCTTGGTTTGCATCAAAGCCAAACCATCAAGATGCCATCTTTTACAAACGTGGAGAGATAGCTATGTATAGGATCTTTGCTTTCTCTTTGGGCATGATTGCCTTGTTACTTTGTTCTTGTACCCAATCTTTCATTTAATTATAAAAAAATAGGTCGGGGACTTCCCCGACCGGTTTGGTAAAAAAAAAAACGTGCATTTTGGCAAAAGAACATACCTCATCATATGGAAACATGCGTGCGTGGAGGAGCACGCCGGGGACCCGGAGTGGAAGGCCATCGCAGCGCGCGTGGAGCGGAGAAGGTCGGTGAGGCAGCGAGATCCGCGGCGATGTCCATGCATATGGCGTCCGAGATCACGGTGAAGCCCGGTGGTGAGGCGGTGGCGGTGGCGCATTGGAGGATGGACGTCAGCGCCCTGGAGCTGGGCGCGTGTGCCCAGGTGTTCGCTGCCTTCATGCGCCACGTCGGCGCGCTGACCCTCTCGGACTCGGACTCGGACAGACTGAGCAAAGCGGCCCGTTGTGAGGAGGTCCAGGAGGCCCCAACGCCAGATACTTTGGCCCGGAGTGGAGCAACTGATGGGATCCAACCCAATTGTACTGTTAGCAGATAGTGAGCTAATAATTCAAGCTAGCCCATCCATACTGTTTCAGAGTTTTTTTTTTCACAACTTCCTCCTCTCGGTTGTTAAGCCATGTTAGGAGGAGGTTTTTCTTCTAGTACCATTATATTATATTAGCAGAAGAAACTAAAATTGTTGTGAATTGACTTGTAGTCAATTGGTAGGGACGGGTCCGGTGGGGACGCTACCCACGAGGGTTCAAATCCCGGTGCTCGCGACCTTTTCCCAGGATTTTTATAAGATTTTTGGTGTTATGCATTCGGTGGTAGCGGCGACGCCCCCGTCGGCGATGAGGCGCCAATGACTTCGAAATCTCCGGATTTGTCGGTCTTCGGTCGCCCCGGAGGTGGTCATAGGGGTAGGGTTTACGTACCTATATTCATAGGAATGAGTGTCAGCGTTGTACTATGTCATTCTAAAAAAAATCTGAAATTGTTCCGTTGCATTGGTGGACAAGATACTGTATGTATTTTTGAGGCAAAAGGAACTTGACCCTTTTAGTTGGCCTATATAATATAGGCTGGTTATCGACGTTTCCTTTTTTCCATTGTTATTCATCGATGCTATATTTTTGTCTATCAATTATTAAATATAACGTTGTGAACTGTTTTTCTTTGGTGGAATTGCCCATTTGGATTCAAACTTTTATTTCGGCTTAATATAATATTTTTATACGATGATAGTTGCTGTAGAAGAGTGAGACGTTGGACGTGAAGCAGATGGTTGATTTCTCATATGCATAGTAATGTATACACTTTCTAGAACTTATGGAAGGTAAGAAACAAGCGAGTTTCCAACAAAACTTTAGAAAACATTGTTTGGTGGTGAAGATCAAAGACGACATTGAACAGTAAAAGAGAGTGCTCGGCTTGGAAGGGTTTCATTTTTTTGAGTCGGTTTTCCTTTTCTGCTCCCCGGGGTGTGGTATCCTTGTCTTGGTTCTAGGTAAACACCTCCTTTTCATCTCTATCTTAATTGAAAGATAAAGATCCTGTCAAAGCTTTAAAATACTTCTCATTTGTACGTGTGACTGTGAGCCATAAGTCCACTACTCCGTATTTTGTTTTGAGATTTATGCTGGCAGTAGACAGATAGATACAATCATAGTCACTAGGTGGGTACTTAATAAGTGGAGAAAATGAAAAATCAAGGTCCGTGCTGTTGAGAGGGGAGGCCGATAGGGTCCTGTCGGCCAGCCGAGAGCCAACAGGCCACATAATATGCCGCGGTCGGTCCCTCCCACTCCCGGCTGCGCCGTCGCCCGCCGCCGCTCGGCTGCCTCCTGCAAGCGCGCGCGGCCAAATCAAGGAGAGGGGTGCGCCCGACGGCGCAGCTATGGGGCAAATAGAAGAAGGAAGTGGCCGCCGGGCCTGGGCGGCGGCGCGGCTAGTCTGTACTGTACTGGATGCGCGCGTAAGTGGGGGCGCCCAGCCACTCATGCTTTACTGCAACTGCGGTCAGCGCTGCTCGCGACCAACTCGGCGACTCCTGCAGCCTGCACAGTCCTACAGAGAAGCAGGTGCTCCTTCCTCGTTTGGTTTCCTTCAGCTCTGTGTTTAATTTGGTTGTTTTCAGATGACTGAATGTCTGACGTGAATTGTCTCTGCTCTGCCTGAACTTCATGTAAAGTTATTGTTTGGCCAATGCCTTTGCTCACCTATATATAGTAGATCTCTATTATTCTGATAGTTGCTAGGATGTATAAGGATAAGTTAGCTCAAATTTCAGTAGCTCATCCATACTAATGCTTATGATCTTGTTTCGTGTGGGAGACATGCTGTGAGATCTAAGCAAGTGGAACATATATACAAATTGGATATGTTCTTTGTTTTCCCTGTCAAAACTAGATGCGTATCCTATTTCAGTTCTTATTGTATCAATGGCATCGTCGGCGTTCATACTTGGCTTGGTTATGTAGGAGAATTGTAACATGCAGTGTAAATGATGATATAAACCTAGTGACAAAATTAATGTGTTCCTGTTAAGTGAACTAGTCCATTAATCCAATTCACTGAAGCCACCGAGCCATGATTCTGAGCACACCTGACGCCATTTCACTTTGGATGAAAACACATATATAGTGTTGTTGGTAAATATATCACAACTAGATAGAAACTATACAGTATTTAAATGGGTATTGGGTTAGAAAATAAAGAAAGTAAAAACCATTTTTGATAAGTTGTACTGTACATGCTAATTGCTAAATTTATCTATACAAACTACCTTTTTGTACTTATGTAACCTAATATTTTAAGCCATGTTAGAGAACATGGTTGATATTACTGTATAATATAACACAATGGTACATTAATAAGATGTCAAATGTGCGTACAAACGTGGCACTTATTACACAAAACCATCTATGTAGCCTGATGGTTGATAAAAACAATAAACATAGACACTCAGTACAAATCTGTGAGCATATGCACAACCATTATGCTCAACCACAAACACAAGGCACTCAGTTCAAACAAGTGCAGAACACAGATAAGCGCGCGTAGGCGCAGCAAACAGAAACTAATATACAAGCAGAACAAATGCAAATAGGAATTAATCCACACAAACTTCACCGTGGGATCAAAGGAGAGGCTTCTTCAGGGCCAAGCTTGTTTCTAGCAGCAGAGTAGTGAGAACCTTGCAGAGTTGCAGCGTCATTGTCGTCCTCTTGTTCGTCTCCTTTTGCTTAGTCTTGCGTTTCTGGTCCATTAAGTTTAAGAGAGCATGTACGTCCATTTTTCTTATGTTTTTCAATGGCCGTCCTCGCCTCATCAGGGACTTGTGCACCGTTGAACTCGAGCTCCTTCAATCTGGGAAGATTGTCGATGCCGGAGAGACATGTGCTAGAGGACCAGACAATCTTCTCGAGCCTAGGAGCAGATCCGCTGGTGAAGATGATGTTGGTGATGGCTGAGCAGTTAACATCAAGAAGGTTGAGCCATAAGAACTCATCTCTTCTAAGAGTAAATATATTCTCGTTCTGACTTCCTCCACCAAAAGACTTGTCCAAGAGCACCAGGCAGCGTATATTTGATTTCTTAGCGAGGATTTGTAGAGCATGTGGCTCTATCTCTGTGCCCACGAAGAGTCAGCTTGGCTATTTGTGTGGCATTGACAAATGATTGTAGCAACATGCCAGAGAATTTGTTGTTCAGATCAAGCTCTTCCAATTTTGGAAGCCATTCAACTCCAGAAATAGAACCTGCACTGGTGAATGACAGAACCATTTTCTCAAGCTCACAGGCTGATCCTTCCTCAAAAGTAATTTTAGTCAAGTCCGAGCCCTCAATGAGAAGGTACTTAAGACATTTGAATTCATCCTTCTTGAAGGTGAGCACCATGTGCTTGGTCTCGGTGCATTCAATGTGTTGGAGCTTGACACACCGTAACATGGGCAGCTTTGCAAGGTATTTCAAATCATCTTGGCTCAGCAGGGTGTAGCTTAGAGTTACCTTAGCAAGTTTGCTTCTATCACCTTTTACGAACAAGGGAAGCAGACGCCCCTTGTGTGTGGTTCCCCTGATGCTTAGACTCTGAAGAATCTTGGGATGGTTTTTTAAGAGAGAGCCAATATCACTAGGTAACTCCTCTGCACTAGGAGTACCCGCACACCCATTGCGTGGTGTGGGTGTGTCTACAGGATTAGTAGTAGTAATTGACAGAGAACGGAGGCACTGGCACTCATCTAGGTCACTGATCGTCTGAAGCAAATTCTCGAGGTGACTATCCTTATCATCGATGACCACACCTAGCTTCCTCAGTTGCCATAGCTTTCCAATATCTTTTAAGTCATGACTACGCCGGGCCTTGACATTAGAGAGCACCTCCATGTTTACCATTTTGTCCAACCTCTGAGGAATCTGGCCACTAGAGACAAAATCACTTGGATTATTTTTCTGATCGATGTGGCCAGCAAGCAGACGCTTCAGCTTCAAGAGCAGGATCTTTGCTGTTGCATGTGGAGGCACCTTAGTTTGTCGGATATCCAATACCTCTAGCTCACGGAGGTTGTTGATTTCCCCAGGTAGCTGGGCAATATCTGTTCTTCTTAGGCTCAGATATTTCAGCAGTAACATCTTTCTGCAAATGACCTTGAGGTACCGCTGATTCTTCCCAGAAAAGCAAGGATGACAACCTTCTAGATCTAGCACCTTGAGCAGGGATACTCTGGATGATCTAGAGAGCTCCTGGAAGAATTTGTCAATCTTGTCAGATCTGCGAAGCTGGAGATCATTGAAGACGGAGAAGTGGCGAGCCAAGTGGTGTGATAGGCGTGTCTCCAGGATGTGTTGTTTTCTGGCGATGGTGGTAATAATACCATGAACCTGATCACCTACGAGACAGCTCTTCACATTTCCTGTGGCACCGATATCAGCAGGGTAGACAAGGCACCGGTCAACAAGTGCGTCAAAGCATCGGTTGGCCTGGTGCACAGAACTGACCCAATCTTCCTTGGAAGTTAGACCTTCCGAAACCCACTGTCCAATCAGGGTTGACCGCCTCATCTTGTGTCTCGGAGGGAAGATAGCTAGGTACAGCAAGCAGGACTTGTATTCTTTGGGCAGATCATTGTAAGAGAACTTGAACATCACCTTAGCGATGTTGTTGAATGATTTTGGCGAACTCCGCAGGATGCTGTGCAGCTTCAGTAACTCCTCATTGCTCCTCTTGGGGTTAGCATACAAAGCACAAGTGAAGATCTTCATGCAGAATTCATGTTGCTCACACTCATCCAAGATATCATGAAAAATTTGGGGGCAATAGTTGTTGTCTCCATTATTCTGATGCTGCTGACTAGTAATAAGCTCAAGAACTCTATCATGGTAGAGGCCAGCAAGAGAATAGTCTATAGGTTCCCTAGTCGGATAGCAATATTCTTTAGCCAGATGGATATCCTCCTTGGAAGTGGTGACAATCATTATATCGGCGCTGCAATTTAACAGGCTCAGAGCATTTCTGATGTCCTCCAATGTGGAAACATCCATCAGCTTGTCAACTTTGAGGATAAACAGGGGACATTCATATCTATGCACACGCCAGCGATAATTCAGATTTTTTTTAATCTGGTTTACTAGCCCTTTGATCTTGAGCTGCTCTCTGAACTCCTGCTTCATTTTGTCTATCATGTGACCAATTTTTTCAGAAATATTTTCTGGGTTTTGATTGGGAACACCAGAGTCACCACCTGCCCCTTCACTCTTATATTTAGTTTCCAGTACCTCCCTTAAGATGTCTTCCTTTGCGTCCTGGATCATTTGTTTGATTTGATCCTCACCCAATGTAGCCGTTGTGGTCTTTGTAGCTTGCTTGCCCACTAATGATCTGTCTTGAGCCTGTAGGGGCCTGCTACTTCTGCTGGTCTTGGGGAACAGATTCTGCAGGATGCGTGTATATTGTGCCTCATCCAGATGAATCCATGTCGTATGCTGACTTTCGATTTCTTCACGTCTTCTTCCCCCATCCTCTATATGCTCAGTTATTTCTCCTCCCTCCTTCGCTGCCGCCTTCTCCGTACGTTTGGTTACTTCTCCTTGCTCATCCACCATATGCTCGGTTATTTCTCCTCCCCCCTGCTCCTCCCCTGCCGCTGCCTCGGTGTGTTTGGTTGCATCTCCTTCCCTCTCCGCCACCATATGCTCGGCTGTTTCTCCTGCTTCCCCGTCCTCCACCATATTCTTGCCTGTGGCTTCTTCTCCTTCTTCCGACTCCATATGTTTGGTCACTTTTTTTTCCTCTTCAAGCGTCTTGTCCTTTTCCTCTGCTTCCATATGCTCCTTAAGCTTCTTGGCGATAAGTGCTGGTAACTGATGCATGTCTTTGTTCTCCCCTTGATCTTGTTGAGACTCAGCAACTGCACCCTGGAGCAGCAGCTGAAGGAGTACGTCTAGGTCTAGCTTGTCGAGCTCACCATACAGCTTGTCTCCGTTTGGGAGTGCGTCGCTGTTCCCTACTCGATCCTGAATATCACTTTTGATTTTGTCAAGCTTTTGGTAAACCTTCATCTCTTTGATATTCTCCTTGATTTTAAGAAGAGAAAGAGCCTTCTTTTTTTCGTTGTAAATTTGCAACTTTCTTATGAAAACCTCCTGCCATGGGTCAAGGTCAACATGCTTCTCCTCTTCTCCTCTCCTTGATGATCTGAGCCTTGCCCTTGCTGCTGGTCTTGGGGTTGGGTTGTGGCATGCTTCAGCTCACGCAGAATGTAGAAGAGAACTTCCTTGGCTCGTAGCGGCATAAAACCAAGATGCACGGCGGTGATGTCGATCAAGACCATGCGTTGGTATTCGATGCCCTTGGAAATCCAAATCTCTTGCAAGAGGGCGAGGAGGTACTGATATGTATACGGTGCCACAATGCCGACGGACCAACTTTCGCTGGCACCAGCAGGAATTCCTGTTACCCATTTCCATAGCTTTGCCTTGACGTAGTCGTCCAGACTGCGGTAGCTGGTTGCTGTTGCGCTCACGAGTTGATCGTCAGCTTCTTCTTCTTCTTCGTTGTTGTCGTCTCCGGCAGCAGCCTCATAGCCACCTCGTGCCGATGACGATGATGATGCTGTCGCCTCTTTCGACTTCCCAGGCACCTCCACGCCATACCTCAGTCGTCGCTCGCCGACATCACGCGCCCAGTCCTTGAGCTGGCGTAGCTGGACCGCTGCGCGGTGCTGCGCGAGCAGCTTGCGCAGGAACCAGTAAACCCACCAGAGGTAGCGCCGCAGTCTGCTCTTGGCGCGGTGGATGTGGGGGTTCCCGCTGTACAGGTAGAGGTCGATGCAGTTGTGGCAGTCCTGGGCGAGCAGCCGCACCTGGGTCATCCAGGTGCGCACCTGCTCGTCGTGCTCCCCGCCAGGGGCGTGCTCCGGGCTAGGTGCGCCAGGAAACTCTTCATGCTCTCCATCTCCTCCTTGATGAACTGCACGTCGTCCTTGACGCCGCCAAGCAGCAGCTGCTCGTTGCGGACGACGAGCAGCAGTGAGCTCACGGCGCCAGCCGCTAGCTCAGTCATGGTGGAGGCTCACTGGCTCCCTCCTTCCCGCCGGCCGGCCGGCTACAGTCTGTGGTTGGTCTCGCTCTCGCGGGAGCAAGCTAGCTGGGGTACGGTGGCGATGTGTTTGTGTGCATGCTCTGTGCTGCGCCGCACTGATAGTGTGCCTTGGGCGACAGCAAGTAATGACTGCTGGCTGCTCGCCGCTGGTTTCTAGTACAAGTATTGGGTCTCTCTAACGGGGTACGGGCTCTAGTCCAGCTGGGCGGTGGCGAAGAACCCAACAGGTAACTAGATGGGGTAGATGAGAGCTAACAAAAAATTGCTCCTAAACTTCTCCTGTCTTATTTTACTGGATGTCCTATCGGAACCTCCAAGTGTGTTTAGTTCTCATACTTTTTTTTTTAAAAAAAAAGATAAATACTTAAAATTCGACAATTAGAAACATTTACAATCCTGTTTGATTTCGGTAACTAACATAAACATTTGTGAACTTAAAGTTGCATGTGAGATAAAGGTTGTGTAGTCCACAATGTAGGACTTGAGCTACATGAAGGCCATGGTGGAGATGACTTGAACCATGTGTTGCAAAGTCGAAAAAAAACGGTGAAAATGAAGATGGAAAGCAAAAGAGTGAAAGGTAAAGTGAAGATCCAAAGGTATATACATAGGTTTTGCTTTTATTGGCCATAAGATGTTTATATAGAAGGGCAAATAGCCAGATTGATAGGATAGATAGTTGTATTATTAAACGGGGCCAATCAGTCGCAAATGTGGTTACTATCTAGTGTCACTTGGTGAGATCTATCTTTGCATATGTATTAGGAGTGAGTGTTGAGTCAAGTACAAGTGAAGAACCTTTGAAAATTGTTTTCAAAATGCTAACTCAGAGCTAAAGGTGTTGGTCATGCTGTGGGAGACCTACTGGACTTAGTGATTTGAAAATGTCTGAGAAAAGAGGAGCTTCTTGGAGTGTTTTACACTCACTGGAGCTTCAATACAATGATCCAACCATGATGTTTTCAAGCGAGCACACTTTATCTTTCCGTGTGCATGCACCGGAATTTGATGTCAGGCGACGCCAAATTCAAAAGAGCACAATGGAAATATGGAATTCAAAGGTAGTGGGAGCACTGGAGAGTGAGTAGAAAGAGTGTGTTTTGTGCACTTCGAGGTTATTAGAGCTCAAGTTAACTCTCTAATCTCATTTGCTTGCTAGTGATTGCATCTTTAGAGTTATTTGGGGGTGATTATAGTGCATTTGCTTAAAGAGATTGCAATAAGTACGTAGCACTAGAGATCAAGTTTGTTGCAGGATTTGTGTTGTTACTCTTAGTGGTTTGCAGCAACCTGGACAACTTGGAGTGGTAGGACTCTGTTGAAACACTCAATTGAAGATCATGAGGTGCTGTTCCTCAAAAAAAAAAAAAAAAAAAAAAAGATCATGAGGTGCTCCGGAGGTGATTTGTGAAGGGCTCTTGTGCGCATCCCTGACGGAGTGGGCAAAGAGCAATTTTGTAAAGATATCACAAGAAATTCCAGTAGCAGCAGCTGTGTTTGTGGCGATGGTGGTGTCCATGGGATAGGTCGATCAGACGATCAATCTTAGTTCTCAGCCAAACTAACTGTACTTCTTGTAACGTAGCGTACTCTAATTAAGCTTTGTGATGGGCTGGAATTAACGTGAACCTATGCCATCCAATTCCATTGACCCGTGCCGTGAGCCGGTCAAGTCAAGTCCACGCTGAACCTTAAACCTTGTCGGCAGAGAGAGAAAAAGAACAGGCTAGCTTGAACATTAACGCAAATTTATTTGGTTTGTTGGTGCACACTAATGGCCGGCGCTACCCGTGTACGGTGTTGTACATGTACCGGGACCCTCCTCGCCCTTTCAATTCGTTGCCGGAACACGGTTATAAAGGTTGGTCATAACAACTTTCTGAGACTGGGCCTGAGGTCAAGTCAAGGCTCGCTGAACCTTGCCGGAAAAGAAAAAGAAAAAACAGGCGATGGGCGTCCGGTGAACCTCTCTGGTAGCTCATGCGTGTCATTTTCCTGTGCTGTGCCACTGTGACGTACGATAGAGAGGTGGACGTAGCAGCTATCACCACGTGTGAGCAGTGGCGAAGCTACAAGCAAGTAAACACTGCACTGCTTTAATAACTTACACAACTTTATAGAAATATATACATGGTAAAAATAAGACTGTTAAATGGCACCAGGTAACTTAAGCGTGACGTCGCCCCTGTGTATGGCGCCCCCCACGTCTATTGATGCTCGATCAGTGCTGACGTTGAGGGTAGCGCGCGGCTACCCCCCGTTTTATTAGCACCATTATTTTCGGCTTAGTTTACGACCTTACAGCTCCACCGTCTAGCCGGTACTTTCTGTCAGTGTTCCCCACCTGTGGTACCTCCTAGGCATCGCCATGGATATGTCACAGGCCGTGTAAAACTTTTCCATAACTCCTCTTTAATGAAGTACGAGCTAAGCTCGCTTTCGAAAAAAAAAGTGCTGACGTTGAGGCACCAGCCACTTGGGACTGACGAGGACGACTGGCTTAGTATTGCATTATTATTGCTTGGCCCTTTCCTAGTAGGTGGTCAGTGCCGCTGCCGGCAGCCCCACCGTGTTAGCTTGCATACTCACTCCGTCCCAAAAATAAGTGATTTTGTTTTTTCGTGTCATGAAGTTTGACTTCGATTTATATAAAATATATGTAGCATTTATATTTCTAAAAATTTATTTAAAAACTAGACTTAAAGATCTTTCTGATGACACTAATTAATTAGTTAACATAAATATTTATATATTTTAATATATAATTACGGTAGTTGTTTTCTCTGAAAGCGAAAACGTCAATACAGTTCTAACAATATTATTGATGGAGGTGCAGATGTCGAGGGCGTCGCTCATGGGGAGAGAAGATATATGGGATAATGGAAAAAGCAGGAGAGAAGAAAGAGAAGGGCCTTCTTAGTCATTTTATCTTTTTTTTTCTAACATGTAAAAAGCTGTTTTGCCGAACGAAGTCTCCAAAACAGCTCAGCTAAGCTATTCGTTGAGCTAAAAACCTAAAACAATAGTTATGCCAAATGAGGCCTAAACAGTGCATTATTATTGCTTGGTCTTTTTGTGACATTGGTCGAAGGCTGAAGCCTCCTTAGCTCCTGTTCCTATGTGCTCACTGCCGCTGGCAGTAGGCCAACCTCAGCTTACATATGCCGGTACAAGTGGTCGTGGCAATATGATTACTATTAATTGAGGCGCAGACATAGGACATCGGGGTGATGCTGCTCACGGGAGATTAAACAAAAAAAATGTTGAAAAGAGAATAAAAAATGCCACAGTACCCATAAATATAGTTAAACAAAAAAAACTAATTATGCAGTTTGGTGAAAAGTGCAAAGACGAATCTTTTGAGTCTAGTTACTCTATGATTGAACAATAATTAACAAATACAAGCGAAAAAAAGTGCTTCTGATGGCGAAACCCAAAATATTTCACAAACTAAACACCCCCTCGAGATAGTACGAAGCAGGAGAGAAGAAAAGGGAAGGACATTACAGTCATTTGATATTTTTTTTACCATGTGAAACTGTTTTGCCAAATGGGAGTCACAAAAATAGCTCAGCTCCCCACTCAGCAAAAAAAAAAAAAAAAAAAAAAAAAAAAAAAAAGGAAAAGAAACAATAGCTTGACTCATGAGACTATCCGCAGTCTTGGGAGGCACACTCTACCGATCCTCCGGTACCAAAAAAACTATTTTGCAGCGGTGTCCGTGTACAGTCTTTGGAAGCACGACATGCACGGGAAGAATGGCGGGATAGAGGGAAGCCCTGGACAGGCTGCGCGGGCCAGCGCTTGTACCAAGCACGAGAGAGGAGGGAAAAAGTGAAGGGAGAGAGGTTGCAACAGTGGGCCCCACTATTTCTACTAACTAAAAATTGTTATAACTCGTAAACTAAAAAAACCAAAATAAATTCCGATTGCACCATTAAATTCGTTTCAAAAAATCCTTCAAAACAAGATCACACATGAATATATTTAGATAAAATTATAAATAGACCCTTTGTTGGTGTTGGTAGTTGGTATAGAGTAGAGATATAAAGAAGGATGAGTGTGGAAGATGAATGCTTGTAAAGGAGGGAATCTTGATGACTAGGATGTATAGAGGGAGTAAATAGAGGAACATGAGTGCGGGATAGTCCGATTGAGCTATACCGAGCGTCACGAGACCTAAGTGCTCAATTATTGGTGGTGTTTGGATACTCTAATTTGATTAGGTTAGAGCTAAATCTAACTCTAACCCTCAACTAACTCTAACCCATGGGATGTTTGAATGATAGGATTAGATTGACAATAATATACAGTTCCAATCATTTGTCTCATTTAAACCATCATTTCAACAGGATCTAGTGTGGCCACCTCTTGGAGAAATGCTCAAGTACAACCCAAGATCCGGGAACCCCTCGCGGACGGCGCTTGGGAGTTGAGGTCGAAGCCGCCTCCTTCCATCGCGGGTGGGGAGCTGGAGCAACCGAGCTAGATGTGGCAAGGTCGACAACGAGGGTGATCGGGCCGACGGTCTTTGCTAGGCGAGGAACCCTGGCTGCGGTGCACGGAGATCCGGTGTGCGGCGGATCGGGGCTCCCGGGCTGGCCACGTGGCGCCAGTGGTGCGGGGACATGGCGGTGCTCCTAGGTGAGCGCACGTACGAGATCCGACGGTGGTTATGGAGCAGGGATGGCGGCGCGGCGCGAGTGCGGGAGGGTTGGCGGCGCGACGCTTGTGGAGGAGGGATGGCGGCACGAGCGATGGCTTCCTCCCAAGCTGGTGGCGCGGGGTGGACTCGGGGACCCGACAACACCGATGTGGGAGCTCACGGTGCGGAGAGGGTTCGAGCGGGCAAGCACCAGGCGCATGGGATCGAGTGGGAGTCACGGGATTGAGTGGGGATCGAGTGTGCTAAGCGGACGGGTGGGAGTCACGAGATTGAGTGGGCCTCACCAAAATAACCCAAATAGTCCTTTTAGCTGGGTTACCCTGCTGCTTGGATGCACTGGGGTTAGATGGGCCAAAACTAATTAACCCAATCTAACTCTAACCTTGGCATCCAAACATGACCATTATTGCTTGGCCCTTTGTAAAGCCGGCTAACGGCTAAAGCCTCCTTAGCTACTCTTCCTAGCTCCTCTTTGTAGATGCTAAGTGTCATTGCCCACCTCAGCTTACATACACGGGTACATATGGATGTGACAATATTCTCACGTTGCGTGTAGGAAAGGTCTAATAAGATCAAGGCCATAATAAAGGAGCAAAAGATAGTTTGCCTATTCAGCGTAGAGATTAATATCATACTAGTTTGCTATCCACCAGAGTTTAAATCCTGGTGCTCGCACCTTTTCCTGGGATTTTTCCAGGATTTACCGGCGTTATGCATTCAATGGTAAGCGACGTTCCTGTCGACGATGAGGCGCCAATGGTGACTTCAGGAATCTCCAGATTTGTCGGGTACTCAGTCCTTCGAAGGTGCTCATAAGGGTAGGGTTTGCGTACGTGTATTGTGATGGGTCGGATTTTCTCACATTTACGAGAGCTTCCTGCATGTGTCAATGGTGATTGATTGCTGATCAGGTGATCCCCAAGGTCTCTCCGCCTCTGTGAGACGATGTAGTCCTTGTGACATCGGGTAGAGTTAGGGTTTGAGTTTCGAACCTGCTCATCAATGGCGATGCGCACGCTTCGAGCCTCCTTAATCAACGAGAGCTCTTCCTGGAAGCGGAGCTCTGTAGCCGTAACCTCCCATGTCGATCCGAACGGGCCGCTCGCCGTTGATCTCGTCGGAGACGAGGACCGAACATCCCCACCGCCTGGATCGCCCCCGTCGCCTGTGTCGCCTGTATCGCTCTCGTCGCTCATAGCCGTTCTACATGACTCAGATTACTCCGTCGGGCAAATCACCACCAAATGAGTATGTAATTTTGATGATTTGTTTTACACATGCCTGTCGAGCATTTTCTCGCCCAAGATGCATAGTATATGAAAGTATATGAATATGGAGAGGCACGGCGGAGCCCCCGCGAGGTCGACACGCAACAACTCAAAGTGGACTTCAGCCGGCATAGAATTGGCACCACAACCAAACACACTCAAAGAGACCAAGAGGCGAATTTCGAACCATGAACGCCTTTCAGCATGATGAAGCAGGTCCATGCCGAAGGTCCTCTCCCTTCTCAGTCCTCTGTTCTTCCTTTCAGTTGTGACTTGTGAGTGCCCTGCCAGCAGCACCTGCCCCCATGGCCCTACGCCGCATGGACCTGTCGGCCAGCCGAGAGCCGACGGGCCACATAACATGCCGCGGTCGCCCGCCGCTCCCTCCCCGGCTGCGCCGTCGCCCCCACCGCTCGCCTGCCTCCTGGCTCCTGCACGCGCGCGCGGCCAAATCAAGGAGGGGGGTGCGCCATACGGCGCAGCAACGGGTCAAATCGAAGAAGGAAGTGGCCGCCTGGCCTGGGCGGCGGCGGCGCGGCTAGTATCTACAGTGCTGGATGCGCGCGTAAGTGGGGGCGCCCAGCCACTCCTGCTTACTGCCACTGCGGTCAGCGCTGCTCGCGACCAACTCGGCGACTCCTGCAGCCTGCACAGTCCTACAGTGAAGCAGGTGCTTCTTACTCGTTTGGTTTCCTTCAGCTCTTTTTAATTTGTTTTCAGATGACTGGATATCTGACTTGAAGCTCTCGGCCTGAACTTCATGTGAAGTTACTGTTGTTTGGCCAATGCCTTTGCTCACCTATATATAGTAGATCTCTATCATTCTGATAGTTGCTAGGATGTGCAAGGATAAATTAGCTCAAATTTGAGCAACTCATCCATACTGATGCTTATGATCTTCTTTCGTGTGGGAGACATGCTGTGAGATCTAAGCTAGTGGAATATATATACAACTTGTATATTTTATTTGTTTTCCTTGTCATAACTAGATTTGTATCCTATTCCAGTTCTTATTGTACCAATGGCATCGTCGGTGTTCATACCTGGCTTGTTTATGTAGGAGAATTGTAAGATGCAGTGTAAATGATGATATAAACTGAGTCACAAAGGCTGGAGTGCTTCACTCCTTTATCTAAAAAAACTGAGTCACAAAATAAGGTATTCCTGTTAACTGAACTACTCCATCAATCCATTTCACTGAAGCCACCAAGCCATGATTCTGAGCACACCTAATGCCATTTCACTTTGGATGAAAACACATATAGAGTAACTGATAAATGTATCACAACTAGATAGAGATTATACAATATTTAAATGGGTATTGTGTTAGAAAATAATCAGACAGAGAAAGTAAAGAATCCAGTTTTGATAAGTTTTACTGTATGTGTGCTAATTGCTACATTTATCCACACAAACTACTTTTGCACTTCTTCTGTAACATAATATTTTAAGCCATGTTAGAATACATGGTTGATGAGCTATTAATGTATAATATTGCACAACGGTACATTAATAAGATGTCAAATGTGCGTACAAACATTGCTCTTATTAACAAAACCATCTATATAGCCTGATGGTTGTCACTTATTACACAAAACCATCTATGTAGCCTGATGGTTGATACAAACAATAAACATAGACATTAAGTACAAATCTGTGAGAATAGGCACAACCATTATGCTCAACCACAAACACAAGGCACTCAGTTCAAACATGTGCAGAACACAAACATGCGCGCAGGGTCTCTTTTTGCTCTTAGTCTTGCGTTTCTGGTTCACCATTCACCTCTGAGGACATGGGCAAAAAATGATTTTGGTAGCTCCCAATGGCAGATGCATGATGACTGGTACTCTGACTGGTACCTGATGCATTTCTGAAATAAAGAATCCCCACCAGGCATTTGCGAGACGCAGGTCCCGGCAGCACGGCGGCGATGAGGGAGAGCGATTCGCTCTGAGGATTGACACTGATCGGAAGGAGTGGATGGACATCATGTCACACCTAGAATGCTAACTGATCTAATACAAATTGTTGGAGCTCGCTAGAAGTTTCGCACTGGCGGCGAACTATATAAAAGACGCACAGGGAAAACTCAGATGAACTCAGCGTTTTGGTGCTGTCAACTGACAGCGTTTTTTCAGTTTATCGATTGCTATATAAAGGAAATACAAAGGAGCTATCCTCCTGAATGTGCGGTACAAGCGCCACTACGATCGTGCCATCCCACGACCACGCAAGAGCCGCGCAGGACTCAGACATGCCTCCGCGTGAACCAGCACGCGTCAGGCTTACAACTCTGAATAAGAACTAGACTGACGAAACTGAATGCAAACTGAAACTAAGACAGACTCTGAAAACCAGGATGACGGTGAACAGTTGGTGTAGATCAACACAGAACGCAAACAAACGTGCAGACATAGCAGACAGAAACAAATGGACAAGCAGAACAAACCGAATTTATCCACACACACACAAACCAAACGGTGGGATCAAAGGAGAGGCTTCTCCACGTCAAACTTATTTCTTCCAGCAGAACAGTGAGAACCTTGCAGCATCTTCGTCGTCCTCTTCTTCGTCTTGTTTTGCCTGCTCTTGGATTTCTGGTTTACTATGTTTGAGATTAGGTTTGTTTTATGTTTTTCACTGGCTTCTTTCACCACTTCAGGGACAAGGTCACCGTTGAACTCGAGTTCCATCAATTCTGGTAGGTTGTCGATACCAGAAAGAGATGTGGATGAGGACCAGACGATTTTCTCGAGCTTAGGAGCAGATCCGTTGGTGAAGACAACCTGAGCTGTGGCAGCGCAGTCAACAGTAAGAAGTTTGAGCTTAGGAGCAGATCCGCTGGTGAAGACAACCTTGGTGGTGGTAGGCGTGCATGAGGAACAAACGATTTTCTCGAGCTTAGGAGCTGATCCGCTGGTGAAGACAACCTCGGTGGTGGCAGCACAGTCAACAGTAAGAAGTTTGAGCTTCCGGAACTCACCTTCGTTGAAGGTAATGTTCTGAGTTTCTTGATCGCCTTGCTGAAGCGACGTACTGACAATTGTCAGCTTGGCCATTGTCTGTTTGCCATTTTTAAATGATGATAGTAATGTGTCGTTCTTCTTCTTGTTGCTGATGATGCTCATAGTCAGCTCGACCTCTTCAATTTTTCAAGACCATCAACTCCAGAAACAGACTCTACATTGGTGAGAGACAGCCATCTTCTCAAGCATACAGGCTGCTTCATCCTCGAAGATAATTTTGGTGAAGCTGGATCCCTCAACAAGAAGGTACTTGAGATGTTTGAATTCATCCTCTTCGAAGATGAGTGACTCTATGTCTGTGGATTCAATGTGGCAGAGCCCGATGAACTGTAATTTAGGCAGTTTGGCAAGGACCTCAATATTGACCTGGTACAGTGAGGTGCTACTCAAAGTAACCTTGACAAGGTTGTTGTTAACATCTTTGATGAACAATGGAAGAAATCCCTTCTGTGTGGTTCCACTGATGCTCAGACTCTCAAGAAGCTTGGGTTGATGTTTGAGTTTGAGTGGTACTTCTGGCAACTTCTGACAGGGAGTAGCCTTGCCTGTAGCTGTGGGAAGAGTGATTGACAGAGAACATAGGCACTCGTGCAAATTACTGATTGCTCCAAGCAAATTCTTGAGGTAACTGGAGTTGTTATTGATAGGGACTACCACTCCGAGCTTCCTTAGTTGCCACAGCTTTCCAATATCTTTTAAATCTCGACTGCTCCGGGCCTCCACATTGGATAGTACCTCCAAGTTTACCATTTTCTCAATCTTATGAGGAATCTGGACAGCAGTAGATATTGATTCCTCAGCTCTGAGGGTTGGCCTTGGAGTCCGATCGGTGTTACCAGCTAGCAGACGCTTCAGCTTCAGGAGCAGGACATTTGCTGTTGCATTCAGAGGCACGTTGGTCTGTCGGATATCCAATACCTCCAGCTCACGCAGATTGTTGATTTTACTAGGCAGCTGAGTAACATTTGTTCCTCTTAGGCTCAAATACTTGAGCAATAACATCTTGCTACAGATGTCCTCAAGGTAGCGTTGGTTCTTCCCACCAAAGCACTGACAACTGTCTAGATCTAGCACCTTGATTAGGGACACTCGAGATGATTTAGAGAGCCTTTGGAAGAATCCATCAATTTTGTCGGAGCTGAGGAGATGCAGGTCATTGAAAATGGAGAAGTGGCGAGCCAAGTGACGTGACAGACGTGTCTCCAAAATATGTTGTTTTCTAGCCATCTTGGTAATGAATCCATGAACTTGATCACCTACCATGCAGCTCTTGACCTTTCCTGTGGCACCAGTTTCAGCTGGATCTGCAAGGCCCCGGCTGATGATCTCATCAAAACATCGGTTGGCCTGGCGCACAGAACTAGGCCAATCTTCTTTGAATATCAGGCCTTCTGCTACCCACCGTCCAATCAAAGTTGACCGCTTGATCTTGTATCCTGGAAGGAAGATAGCTAGGTACAGCAAGCAGGATTTGTATTCTTTAGGCATATCGATGTAAGAGAACTTGAACATCTTCTTAGCAATGACGTTGGATGATTTTGGTGAAGCCTGTAGGATGCTATGCAGCTCATTTAACTCCTCATTGCTCCTCTTGGGGTTAACGTACAAAGCTTGGGCGAAGATCTTCATGCAGAATTCATTTGCCTCACATTGTTCCAAGATGTTGTGGAAAATCTGGGGGTCGTAGTTCTCTTCAGTTTTCTGCTGCTTAGTAATCTGAAGCACTGTATCATAGTAGAGGCCAACAAGTGAGTAGTCTATAGGCTCACTCTGTGGATAGCAATATTCCCTTGCTTGCTCTTTTGCTTGCTGGATGTCCTTTGAGGTGGTTAAAATCAGTACATCGGCGCTGCATCCTAACAGGGTCAAAGCATTTCTGGTATCCTCCCATCTGGGCAGATCCACCGTCTCATTGATTCTGAGGATAAACAGGGGACATCTATCCTCCAATTGATCTTTAATATCGTCCACGAGCCCTTTGATCTTCAGCTGCTCTTTGAATTCATGCTTGATTTTATCCATTTTCTGGCCCACTATGTCTGTGAAACTGTCTTCTGTGTTTTGAGTTATCTCTTGTATTTTGTCATCATGTTTGCCTTCCTGCGGCTCAACTAAGATCTCTTCCTTTGACTCGTCGATCATTTGTTTGTTTTGATCCTCCCCCACTATAGTATCTGTTGCTTGTTTGGATGCGGGTTTGTTGCCAGTGATGGTCTTCGGGAACACTTGCCGCAGGATGTGTACATACTGATCTTTATGGAGATAAATCGGGGCAATCTGCTGCTCTTCTTCTTCACTGTCATTGTCATCAGAACTGTCGTCGTCGTCAGAACTGCTGTCATTGTCAGAACTGCTGTCGTCGTCGTCCTCCTCCTCATCTCCTCCTCCGTGTTCTTCTTTTTTTTCTCGATCAGGCCTTTCACCCGTATTTCCTCCTCCGTGTTCTCCTTCTTCTAATATTTCTCCCTGACCTCCTCCCCCATGCTCCTCTTCTACTATTTCCCCTCTTCCTCCTCCACTTTCTTCTACTATGTCCCCTCCACCTCCATCTCCACCTTCTTGTTCTACTATTTCTTTCCGGACACGTTTTTCTTCTACTGTTTCTTTTCCTGCTCCTTCACAACCTCCTTGCACACCGTTTTCTACTCTTCTCCTAGCCCCCCATTCGCCGTCGCCTCCTCCTCGTTCTTCTGCTTTGTCTCCCCACCTCTATCTCCATCTTCTTCTTCTGCTATTTCTTTTTCTCTACGTTCTTCTTCTACTATTTCTTTTTCTGCACCTTCACAATCTTCTTCTTGTACTGCTTCGTTTTCCACTCCTCTCCCAACTCCCCCTTCGCAACCGCCTCCTCCTTGTTCATCTTCTTGCATACGCTCCTTAAGCTTCTCGGCTATTGTGGCGATGGTTTTGTCTGATGCTGATAATTTAGGCATGTCTTTGTTCTTCAATTGGTCTTGTTGAGACGCAGCTGCAGATGTCCGGAGCAGCTGCTTAAGGAGTACGTGTACGTCTGGGTCCTGCTGATCCATTGTCTTCATCTTTTGTTGTCCCTTGGGTGGTCGGGTTTGAATATCACTCTTGATCTTGTCAAGCTTTTCATAAACATTCATCCTTTTTATGTTTTCCTTGATTCTGTTGAGCACCCTCTTTTTTTCACGATAAATATGGAATTTTCTGAAGTAAACTTGCCAGGAATCTACATCCTCCTCCTCCTCCTCCTCGTCTTGATCTGTGCCTTGCTTTTGGGATTGGGACTCTAATTGCTCAAGCTTCAGCTGGCGCAAGATGTAGTAGAGAACCTCCTTGGGTCGTAGTGGTGAATAGTCCGGGTGGAGCGCCGGGATGTCGACGAAGATAGCGCAATGGTAACCGGCCTTCTTGTACTCATAGTCAGGACCGAAAACCAGAGCTTGATATGCAAGTCTGAGAGCATCCGGATCTCTATCCGGGGCCACGATGGCGATAGACATCGTCTCGCCGGCACATGGTGGAAATCCATCTGACCACTCAAATAGCTTCGTCTTGACGTAGTCCTCCAGAGTGCGAGAAAACAAGGCTCTTTGGGCAGAACGATCGGTCGTCGCTAGTTGATCGTCGTCACCGTCTTCTTCTTCTTCTTCAAAGTCTCCGGCAGCATAGCCACCTGCGGCTGCCAACGATGACGCTGCCGACATCAGCCTAGCGGCCCTAGCCACAGGAGTCGACTGCTCCGCCGGCGCCGACTTGGACGGGACCTCCACACCATACCGGAGCCGCCGCTCGCCGACGTCGCGCGCCCTGTCCTTGAGCTCGCGCAGCTGGACGGCAGCGCGGTGGTGCGCCACCAGCTTGTGCAGGTACCAGTATACCCACCAGAGGTAGCGCCGTAGGCTGCCTCTGGTGCGGTGGATTTCAGGGTTCCCGCGGTACAGGTAGAGGTTGATGCAGTTGTTGCAGTCCTGAGCGAGCAGCCGCACCTGGTTCATCCAGGTGCGCACCTGTTCGTCATGGTCGCCGCCGGGAGGAGCTGATCGGGCCAGGTGCGACAGGAAGCTGTTCATGCTCTCCATCTCCTCCTTGATGAACTGCACGTCGCTCCGGACGAGGCGCAGGAGCCGTGCCTCGCTGCGGATGACGCCCAGCAGTGAGGTCACGGCACCAGCCGCAACCTCCGCCATGCCTCTTCGGCCGTGTCAGCCGGTTGGCAGTAAGAGGCTGGAACCTAGTTTTTTTTTATTATTATTAAAAGGAAATAATTATTCAAAAAATTATTAAAAGAAAAAATAACATCAAGTGAGGGAGGAAACTAATGTGCGGGTGATATACCTGCAGGCCTCACCGAGGAGGGTTGAAGATGCTGAATCAGACGAGACGGTCGATGAGGAGAGGAAGACGAATGAATCCGAAGCACGGCAGCAGCTGAATCCGACGCTGCCGTCTGAGACTGCAATAGAGAAGACTTCGGCAGTTCGGCGGCGACTTCAGTGCTTCATCTTTCGAACGGTGGTAGCTGGGGTTGAGAATTATGTATGGGAGGGTTGAGAATTATGTATGGGAGGTGCTGGTCGTAGGACGACCGATGGAAATAGGACGTCGGACGCCTGGCCCGGCCCGGCCCGGCCCTGCTTAGCTAGCACATGAATTCATCCTCTGCTACCACTATTTCCACTGCTAGCTAGGAGCTAGATAGCCACTACTGCTACCACTATTTTTCTTTTTCATGTTGCAATGGTTTTTTTTCATTTGTTTTAGCAGTGTTTTTGTTGCATTTGTTGGTTCTTTGATGTTGCAAAATAGCTCTCCCCGTTGCCGTGGTGGGCGAGCAGTTGGTATGTGTGGGGCAAGCTCGGGCGGACGGCGACGTTGGGGGACGAGTGGGGAGCCCCTGTTGTGCGCGCCCAAGTCGACGGCGAACCTGTCGTCTTCCACGTCGTAGAAGGTGGCGGTGCGCACCTTGTGCAGCCCGCAGCCCAGCAGAAGAGCCACTTGTTGCGCCGCCCACGGCCCACGCGCCTCTCCACCACTGGTGAGTCCCTCCTCCATGAGACACGGGGCAGGGGCTTGGGGAAGGAGGGGTGCGGGGGGGGGCGGGCGGATGTTGCGCCCCGACCGATTAAGCATCCGCACCACCCCTATAATTCGGCCCTTTTGGCCTTTTGGCCCATGGAAGCCCATCCGGCCCGCCCTCTCCTCTCTCCTCCCGTCGTCTCCTTCCTCCTTGTGCCGACGCGGCGCGGCGACGCCACCGGGTGGTCGTGCTCCTCCGCCCGTGGTCCTCCCTCTTCCTCCTCCCCCCGCGCCCCCACCGTGCCTTTAGGGTTCGGCGAGGGCCGTGGATTTAGGATTCCGGCGAGCTCCCCGCCCGCCTCCAAAACTTCCCCGGCTATAGAATCTGCCCGGCCGGCCTCGGGCGGTGGTCGTACGCCGACGGTGGTGGCGGATCGGCGGCGGTGGCGAGGGGTGGCAGCGCCGCCGCTGAGCCGGGCTGGGGCCGGACCCATCCGGTGGGTATGGGTAGGCGGGCGGCGGCCCGAGGTTGCCGGAGTTGGAGGAGAAGGCGGCCGGGCGGAAGCGGGCGGGGAGGAAGAAGGGGGCCGCCGCGGGCGCGCTAGGGGCTCGTCGGAGCTCAGCCGAAAGCCCTAAGCGCGCCCTGGGCGGGGGGGGGGCGGGGTGGCGGCGGGTGGCGGCGGCATGTGTAACACCCGTGTTTTTGCATCATTTTAAAAATCACTAAAAATTTGAACCTTTCGAATTACAACTAAAACTTGATTTATTTTTCGCTAAACCAAAACCCTGTTTTTCGAAAAACACGCATTTCAAACTCTCATCATATAGAAAATAGGAAACCTTGTTTGTTGTTTACTGAACTTTATGGTGGCCGAAGATGCAAGGTAAGCCCTAGATTTAAATTATGGAAATGTATCGCATGAGAAATGATTTACAAGTTACCTCTAGGAATAAAACACCGAACCCCGTGTGTACTAAAATATATATAAATACTTTTATGAGCACAACAGGAAGTTATCCTCGATAATAAAAGTCGTAGAGATATACATGTGCTCGTGGAAATATTTACGTAATATATATTTAAGCCACACACGGAATAATAGGAAGAAAGGGCATGCGTGTGTATACATATACATCTATACAAGTACCTTGCATAAATATTTTCCATGAATAAAGGTCATGGGAATGTGTAAGTACTTATATAAATACTTATGATGTAAATTGTTACACACATATGAGAAATAAGGAGAGAAAGAATAAAAGAGATGAGAAATAGGGAAAAAAGGAAATAGAAAAGGAAAAGAGAAATGGAAATCAGTCTTGGGCTCATTTCTTCCCTCCTCCCCTCTCCTCGCCCCAAATTATCCCTCGTCCTTCCCCCTCCTTCCCCGCGCGACCGAAAGTGGGCGGCCCAGCCATGAGCGAGGCGGCCAGACGGCCCGACCAGCCCGACGCGCTGAGCCCGCTTCCCTTCTCTCCTCTCGCGTTCCACGGGGACCCGCGGGGAGCCGCCGTCTCCTTCCTCCTTCGTCCCGCCGCCGAGCGACCGCCTCCATGGCGCCGCCCCGCGCTGTCCTCGCCGCACGGCTGCCCTCGTAGGGGAGACCGACACACGGGGACGGCGGCTCCTCGTGATGTGACGCGTCGCGCGAGCCACCTTTGACCCGTGCACGCATCGCAAGACCAGCGGCGCGAGTCCGCCACCCGCATCGGCCGACCAGGCGCCGCCAAAGGTCGTTGAAGACGACGGCGTACGCGCCCCCATGACCTCCTAGCGGACATCGACGACGACGCACACGGCGCAGGTCAACCGCACAGACCGCCACCACGAGTCGAGCTCGCACCGCCGCCATGGCGACGCCGAGCCGCCGTAGATGACGAGACACGATGACGCCCAGCTCACCAAAGACGTTGCACACGCGCTAGCGCCAGCCCGAGCTACCGAGGAGCCAGTTGAGATCATCAATGGCCACGACAGCGGTTTAAAAAGATCTCGCCGAGGCGGAATTGTCACGCCGGTCGAGTGCCGCGGCGAGGCTATAAATAGCCCACCCCGCGCGCCGATCGACCCGCTAATCCCCTCACGAGCCCGGCCGACTCTGGAACACCCGGTGCTCACCTTGGCCACCCCCTCCTCCTCCTCTCCCTCGCGGAATCGCGATTGCCCCCAACCCGGAGCTCCACCGCCGCCGTCGCTAGGTCAGAAGCCCGCCGTCGTCGTAGTCGTCCCCACAACAAATTGCTTGGCTGGTACACTCCCTCAACCTTCCCTCTTCATTTTGCGACACTCATACTACCCTATTAGGCGATGGTCACAGGTGCCCGGCGCCGTCGCCAACGGAGTCCGTGGGCCGCCGCCGAGGAAGGCGCAGATTCCGCCACCCCGTTCGCTCCATCCGGTTCGGGACGCCACGAGGATGCTCACGAGCCACTCGCGGCGAGGAGCCGCCCAAGAACGGCAACTCGGCGAGCACTCCGGCGGCGCCGCCGTGGAGCGCGGCACCAGGGCGGAGCCCTGTTTCCGATCGGACGACGCCGCCCCGGACGAAACGCCGTCACCATGCCGCCCAATGGAAATGAGCCACGCCGCCCTTTTCCGCCCAACGCCGCCCAACCGTTACGGCAACTCCATAACACACGTGGCACCTACGTGGCGCCCACTGACCCACACGGGCGCCCACGCTGTATGGATGCGGTTCTGTGTACACTAGTTTAATTGCTAGGTCTACAGGGTTATTGTACACAATGTCGTGAAAGTAGACCTTCCCATGTCGAAAAAAATTTTAAAAATTTGTAAATTCATTATTTGAATTATGGAATTTTATCATGTAATTAGTTCCAATATTATTACATGATAAAATTATATTATAATATTACCCTAATGATTTAATTAGGGATTAATATTGTAAAATCCATATCTCATGCAATTTAACTCCTTTTTCGCGAAACGACTTCCATAATTTATCTAAAATCTAGCTCTATGCATCTAACCCATTACCACCATAATGTTCTATGTTTGTTTTGCATGTTATAGTTCAAGCTAGGGTATCGCCGATCGCAAGGTAGCTTTCCGACGACCCGGATGAGGAGTTTCATCCGGATCAAGCGAGAGACGTTCAACGCCAGTGCCGAAGTTGTAAGAACCTCCTGTGCAAGTCCTTACCCCCTAATTATGACCTTAATATAATGATGAATGATGATATAAGATGATTAAGTAAGATCGATGTAAACCCGAGTAATAATGTGAACCCTCCAACAAAAGGTGAGTGGTGATTGTCTACATGGAGGTGGACTAATCACAATCGGGGGGATGAATCCCGCGGAGAGATGCTCGCCTCCCTAAGGACCGGTTCATAGACCTTCTACCTAGTGTGATATTACGCATGACCACACGCCGATATGGGGACGGCTTGATTCACACCCCGTTGGGTTGAGGTATAATTGGGAGCCAAGGTGGCCTGAAAGGGTGCAAACGACCTATTGGGAGCGGATGTGGGGAGAGTGGCCCCTAGTCCGGTTGGCGTGGATGCCGAAAGTGGTCTTCCACGCAAGTGTTTGGGCGCGGTGGCGCGGTGCTAGAGGCACATATTGATGATTTGAGATTGAGAGTGGTGTTGATAAAGATAGGTTGGGTAATTAGGTATTACCTCAAAGCCGTGGGTGATTTGGTATCACCATATTGTCTAGGGTGATGCGTCATCTTAGGGTGACGTGTTGTCCTTCCAACCCCCCGAGAAGTCGTGGTAAAGATTATACCAATATACCTAGGGTAGCACCCAAGCGGGTACGGATCTCGTTAGGTCCGTCCGTAGGAAGCCATGACGGTGGCGCAGGCAACACCTATCGTGTGGGGAAATTTGTACAACCTCTCGCAGAGTTACTTAAATCTATTCGAATAGCCACGCCCTTGGAATGGGCGAATGCTAGGCAGGAACATCTATGATTAGATACAACTAACCTTTTGTGATATGTGAAGGTGATGGTAAGATGAGATAATCCCCAGGGAACTAGTAAGAGCAGTTTTAGAGACTCTGCTAGGGCCCAACCCTTAATTTACCAAACCACCCCTGGTTTGGACTTGCTGAGTACCTTTGTACTCACCCCTCTGTTTTTACAGACATCGGCACAGAAGAAGGTAAAGTCGCCAAGGTAAAGGATACGCGTACGTAGGAGCCGTAGGACGATCGAGTAGGAGTAAGGCTGAACCCAATTCCTATCCACTATCAAGATGCCCGTGGAATAAGGAGAAGTGCCCGTGATGATATACCAACGCTTCACGCTTGGCTACTCGATATTCATAACCCGCCTAGGTGTCACTTCGTCACCACCGAAGATCTTCTATCCTATACATTTCTTGCTCGGTATTATTCATATAACTGATTTCTCACCACGTGGATCGCTAAACGTATTGGTAGCGTGATCCCGGGCGCCAATCTGGCGTGATTAAAAGTCCCATTAAAGGTGGGGCGTGACAAAGATGGGGGTGATGCGCCCGCGCGAGGAGGAAGAAGGCCGCGTGGGCGGGCCGAGGCCCACCTATGGCATCGGGTCGGGCGCGTCCTCCCACCTTAGGTGGTCGGCCGCTAACACGCCGGGGCGGTCCTTTCTGGCGGGGGGGGGGGGCCTCGGAGGCGGAGGTCGAGGCGTAAGCGAGGCGAAGGTCGGAGGTGGGCTGGGCTCGAGTTGGGCGTCCGATGGATTTTTATTTCCATCGGACGTCCGAGCGCAAGCGCCGCCGTTTTACTTGACCGTGCCGTTTTATGATGGGCTTCATGCGGGTGAGGCCCACGAACATCATCGCCGAACGATAGGACGTGCTACTCATAGCATTAGCGATTATGTATAGGTGCAAAGTAATGGTCGGGCAGAGATGGGAGAGGTAGCCCCGAGTCGTCATTACACTACCCGAATCCGAGGCTTCGACGAGTGCGTAATACATTCGGCAAAGCCTTTGCCGAAAGTGAACACTGAAAAATAAAGTGATGGCAAAGGCCTCTTTGCCGAAAGTGGTTTTTATGGGGCACTCGCGGCAAAGTCTTCGTTTGATGGTTTTTATGGGGCACTCGGCAAAGTCTTTGTTGAGTCCGTAAAAGAAAATGCGAGAAAAACAAAAATAATAGAAAAAGATTCTTGGGGAGGCAAATGAATTCCTTTATATATTATACTAAACTGGTCTAATTAAGTTGTTTGTTTGACACACATCTATCCAACTCGGGACCTCTTTCTCACACATCTCTTGCCTTACCACTGCATAAATTCTGTATTCATTCCTTATATATTATACTAAGGCTGTGTTTGGATCAAAGGAATTTCAAAGAATTTTCAAAGGAATTGGCTTTCCTATGGTTTTGGCTACTGTAGCTGCGTTTTTGGAACAAAGGATTGGGTGATTCCTTTCCAAAGGAAAGTTTCCTATACTTGTGCGGGTTTGGAGGAAATTTAAAATCCACAAAGAACCTTGGTTTCTTTTCCTTTGCGAAGTCCGAGAAAGAAGGCATGGTGCGGGTCATCTGTAGTATTGTTTTGTAGCATCTAATAATACATCCCTGAAATCTTGATTTAGCGAGAGAGAAGTAATGTGATGACAGGAGGAGGGCACTCTATAGTACTGCACTGAGACAAGATGAAGAGCAGAGTTGATGTGACTCGGGGGGGGTGGGCAGCTATTTAGTGGTGGGCCCACCATGTAGCAACACTAGCGTGGAACAACTAATAAAACAAGATTACTGTATGGTTTTTATATTTCATATATCCCTAAATAAGTATCGCCGTTGGTGACACGTGCCACAAGTTTGACTTAGTTTGTATAAAATACGTGCAACATTTATGTCTTCAAATAATTTCTATGTTTTTTCTTGCCTGTGTTCCAAACACCCACTTCTATGAAATTCCTACGCTTTTTTCCTTTTCCCTCTGTTTTGTCATTGCATTCCTATCATTTTCCTGTGTTTTTCTTCCATTCCTCCTCATTTTTTTATTCCTCCGCTCCAAACAGCCCTAAACTGGTCTAAGTTGTTTGTTTGATGCTATGAACGAATTCAAATTAAAAATTTGTCAAGTACAAAGTTTCATAACATTTCGAGGTCTACAATTAACGTGAACCTATGCCATCCAATTCCATTGACCCGTGCCCTGAGCCGGTCAAGTCGACGCTGAACCTTCAGAGAGAGGAGGAAAAGGGCGAGCTTGAACATTAACGCAAATTTATTTCGTTTGGTGGTGCACACTAATGGCGGCGCTACCCGTGTACGGTGTACAGTACATGTACAACAGACGCAGTGATGCACCCGGACCCTCCTCGATCAGTCTAGGCCGATCTTTCTGAGACTGGGCCTCGGCCTGAGCCAAGTCTACGCTCGCTGAACCTTGCCGGAAAAAGAGAAACAGGCGATGGGGTCCGGCGAACCTCTCTGGCAGCTATCACCATGTGTGAGCTGGCGCCCCCCACGTCTATTGATGCTCGATCAGTTCTGACGATGAGGCACCAGCCACTTGAGACGGACGAGGACGACTGGCTTATTATGGCTGGGCCCTTTCCTAGGTGTGGTCAGTGCTGCCGCCGGCAGCCACATACGTCAATACAAGTTGTGACAATATTATTGATCGAGGTGCAGATGTCGGGGCGCCGCTCATGGTAGATTGAGAGAAGATATGGGATAAAGGAACGAGCAGGAGAGAAGAAAGAGAAGAGCGTTATCAGTCATTGTATTTTTTTTTTTGGTACCATGCAAAGTTGTTTTGCCAAACGAGTTCACCAAAACAGCTCAGCTTCAAGCTGTTCGTTGAGCTCAAAACCTAAGACAAATAGCTATGCCAAATGAGGCCTAAATACTGCATTATTATTGCTTGGTCGTTTGTGACATTGGCCGAAGGCTGAAGCCTCCTTAGCTCCTCTTCCTATGTGCTCAGTACCGCTGGCAGTAGGCCAACCTCAGCTTACATATGCCGGTAAAAGTGGTCGTGGCAATATTATTACTATTAATTGAAGCGCAGACATAGGACATCGGGGTGATGCCGTTCATGGGAGATTCAGAGAAGATATGAGATAGTACGAAGCAGGAGAGAAGAAAGGGAAGGACATTACAGTCATTTGATTTTTTATTTTTTACCATGTCAAACTGTTTTGCCAAATGGGAGTCACAAAAAATAGCTCAGCTCCCCCTACCTCATCAGAAAAAAAAAAGTTTGATTCATGATTGAGCTATACCGAACGAGACCTAAGTGCTGCATTATTGGGCGTGTTTGGATACTCTAATTTGATTAGGTTAGAGTTAACTCTAACTCTAACCCACGGGTGTTTGAATGACAGGATTAGATTGACAATAATAACACAGTTCCAATCATTTGGCTCGCGTTTAAACCATCATTTCAATAGGATCTAGTGTGGCCACCTCTTGGAGGAATGCTCCGTACAACCTAAGATCCGGGAACCCCTCCGCGGACGACGCTTGAGAGTTGACGTCGAAGCCGCCACCTTCCATCGCGGGTGGGGAACTAGAGCAACCGAGCTGGATGTGGCGAGGTCGATGACGAGGGTGATCAGGCCGACGGTGTTGCTAGGCGAGGAACCCTAGCTGCGGTGCCTGGAGATCCAATACGTGAGCGGATCAGGACCTCCGTCTTGGGGACATGGTGGTGCTCCCGGGCAAGCGCACGAGATCCGGCGGTGGTTGTGGGAGCGGCCGGCTGGGGCGCGTACGTAGTGTCTGAGGGGTTGGAGGTGCGACGCTTGTAGAGGAGGGATGGTGGCACGGCGTGGACTCGGGGACCGGACGCCACCGATGCAGGAGCTCCCGGCGCGGAGGGTTCGAGCGGGCGAGCACCAAGCGCACGGGATCGAGTGGGAGTGACGGGATTTAGTGGGCCTCACCAAAATAACCCGAATAAGCACCTCTTTGGGAGGTTAGTCCTTTTAGTTGGGTTACCCTGCTGCTTGGATGCTTTGGGGTTAAATTGCGTACGTGTGTTCATAGGGGGTGAGTGTGCGTCTATGTTGAACGTCTGCGTTGTACTAATTAAAAAGAAAAATTATGCCATGCAGCTCGGCAACGGACTTGCCATGGCGTGAATCGAACAAACAACAATCTGACTGGTGACAAATCAACAATCCAACATACTCACTAGGAAACTGGATATTAGCAAGCACGGGCGAGACCGATCTGTAATCTGTTACCAACGGCGATTTATTGGAGGATTGGGTGCCGGTGAGGGTCCGTTCGCAGAGCACCGGCAACGGCGGCGCATCAAGACGTGGGCGAGAGGGCCGATTGCACAACGCAATGTGTCGTAGGTCGGATTTTGTCGGGCTACCTTAGGACTAAAAACGTGAGAGCCCAAGTCCGGTCCAAAAGTTATTGGGCTCAGTATCTGGGCATGAGCCCAAGAAGGAGCACAAGCCTAACCCAACAGGTTTTAATTATTAAACTTATTATTTGAAGAGCTAGCCGTTGAATATAAAAAAACGTTCTCCATGTCATCCTCTAACAATTTCTCTATATCTTATATACTGTACACATTTTTGAGAGTCAATTCTGTTCTCTATCTTCGACAATCGAAAAATCAAAAATATAGAATGACAATATTTAGAGATCTAACTAAATGAAGGATATAAATATAAAGAGAATATTGAAGTTGCTCTAGCACCCATATCTCAGCTATACTTGCTCACAACTTGAAGAATCCGTCATGTGCCTGCATGAATAAGAAACAAACAAACTGAATGAAAAAAGAAAACTGAAATACTAAATTATAAAGAAAACTAAAATTTTGAACTATTCATACATTTCTCTCCCTCTATAAGTTCTTGTTGCGCTTTTAATTTGACATACATGTATTATGACGTGATCTCCACACCAAGCATTCTTGACGCCAAACGTCGACCACCCCTTGGTGCTATGCGACATGGCCTCTAAACCAAGCATTCTTGACATCTAGAAACAGAGGTAAAGTACTGATACTTGAGCATACCTTCCGTCAGCGTGTGTCAATCAACATATCTAAGACACTCATGGTGTCATCAGCATATTGTAAGTAAAAAATTAATGCCTCTGGGACTAGATCTCTAATAGTCCCCTTCGTCTTAGCCTTGTTTAGGATATGTGCTATTGCATCTCCAACTAGGTTAAAGAGTAAATGTGAGAATGGCCCCCATGTCTTAACACTCTATAAGTCCTAAAGTAAGGTACATTCTCTCCCTCTCCTGCGTTTTCGAGAAAGAAGGTCCATTCTCTCCATTTATATTAATCCAGACTTTCACTTTCATAACAGTGCTCATAATCCAACTGATTAGGGCTTCCTAAACCATTTTCTAACCAAAAATTTCTTCTAAAAAAACCCAGTTTACACTATCATCATATGCTTTTTCAAAATCAATCTTTAGAATCACCGTGTTTCATCTCCTTGTTCTTACTCATTTCATTTAGAGTACCATGTAGGATAACCACCCCCATCTAAAATGTATCTCCCTTTTATGAAGGAATTTTACATTTATCTGCCATTTTGTCAGCCACTGTAGTTGGCCTATTCATCAAGATTTTAGAGAATATCTTGGAACTCACATTTAGAAGACATATGGGTTGAAATTGTTTGGCATTCATGGCCTCCTGTACTTTCTGTATGAGTGTGATTACCCCAAAATTGAGTCTTCCAATATACAGTCTTTCCATTGAAAATCATGAACCATTTCCTTGAAGGATCCCTTTATGATCTCCCAACAAGTTCAATAGAAAGCGATGCTAAATCCAACCGGTCCAGAATAGAGTCTACTTCATATAAAAAAACCACTCTCCTCACTTCCTCTTCTATGATGGGCAGAATTTCATTATCCCTGGCTATCAATCTCTCCCTTTGAGCCCGTACATGATCTGATAAGTGTATTGCTCCAGCCCCTTGTTGTCCAAAAAGTGCCTTATAAAACTTGTATATACTTCTGAATAGTCAAATACATGTATATACCCTTATTTCAATAAAATAGTCAACAAATTCACGACGACAACCAACAGATAGTTTTGACATTCATTAATCATAATGTTTTGACGTTTAATAAAAAAATAGTTCAAAATTACTTAGTATAGTTCTTTGCATATAGTTTTTTCTTTGTACATAGCAAAAGTTGTGTTTCAAAACATATGACTTACAATTTGAAACGAAGAGACCCAGAGAGTCCTATTTATTATACATGATAAATATGAATGTTTCTTGTATATTTTTTGAAGTTAAAAAAATGACTTCTTGAAAACGATATGTGGATTCTTTTCCGGGGCAGATGTACCGTTGGCAGAAAAGTAAAGTCGGATTCTTAGATGGGAAAGATCTTATCTCCTGAGCATATATCTCATATAATTGTGGCACATTCGATTCCTTACAAAGCATATATCCATGCTGCTTTAGTGCTTTCCTTCATCTTTCTCATCGTGTGGTGAGGTGGTCCACGATAGACCAGAGACAAATTGCATGCTCGTGTGTCATCCCATTTGCATGCTCTGTAACTAGTGTAGATATGTTAGATTGAATTTACCTTTTTAAAGGGAAAATACACTAGCATATGGGGTTTGTGTCCCCATTCCCGCCCCAACCATATGTCACTATTTTTTACACTTCATCGTTCACACAACATAGTCAATGAAAAAATGCAATAGGACCCAAATGTTATCCAATAGTCATCTCTCTTTAAGATGACCATGTTGTCTTGCCTAGTTAATATTTGACCCAAAAAGGGTGTAACTAATAAGTTTAGGGAGTGCCGGAGTGGTATTAAAAATTCATGGTTTATGAACTTAGGTGGCACCGACTCACTTTATGCACTCGTCCCAATGAATTACTAACGAGCTGTTGGGCTGGTGGTTTTATGGTCATAAGTTGGCTGATGTTGTTGTGTTGTAAGAGAAAAACATTTTTACCATAACCGATAAGCCGGGTTGATAAGTTCAAGCCAAGCTTGATAGTGAAGGATGTCGTGCTGGATGCCTCATGTTTGTCCTTTGTTTTTCTGAAGAATCTGGAGGGGCCATAGCCCCTACAATGTCTGTCCTTTGTTGCTGGAACCTGGAAAAATATGGCCATCCCAATAGCTGCCTCTGGGCATTGCAGCGCCAGGGTCATGACAGGGTCATGACATCGCTGGGCCTAGAAACTTGCTGGCAAAAAAGAGAATCAGGGGCGATGCTGGCCATTTAGTGCGCACCGAATAAAACATTTTTAGAAAATGACTACTCCGCCCACTCCAAATTAGAAGGCATTTTGATTTTTTCCATACATTTGTTTTATTATATATACAGTATATATAGTATATATTTACAAAAGCCAAAACACTTGTAAATTAAATTTGTTTTATGGATGCTCTTGCCGCACTTTTCTAGTAACAAAATTTACATGTGGGCGCAAAAAATTGAGTATATGACATGTGGACCAAATGGCTAAAAAGTTAGACCGGCTAAGCTGTGCGGCAGTAAAAAACATTGGTAAGAAAATTGTGGTTGCCTAACTTTAGGCAGCAATCCAATGATGCCTAGAGTAAAAGGAGCTATCAAGTTTTATGAAATTACAATGTTTTTACGAAGTGAGAAAAGGCAAGTTTAATGGAGATTAAACTCTATTAGCACGACTGCCAACTTCAATTCATATAAGCCACATAATTAAATATTTATGGAACTATAGAACGAAACTATCCATTGAGAATGGCACGTTTCATTTTATCCTACATGATGTGGCGGTGCCTAATAAACTAATTTTAGCAGCGCACGTGTTAATTAATTTGCATCCAGACGGCCCCAAGTCCGTGATAACTCGTATGCCACCCACTCACCCAAGTGACACTATGCACAGCACACAAAACATGGCCAGCAGCATACCCCAGCTAGGAAGCTAGCCTGCCCCCGCCCCGCGAGACCAACTACCAGCCGAGCGCCGGCCGGCCGGCCGACGACGGAAGGAGAAAACTATCAACCATGACTGAGCTGGCGTCTGGCGCCGTGAGCTCACTGCTGGCCGTCGTCCGCAACGAGGCGCTGCTGCTTGGCGGCGTCCAGGACGACGTGCAGTTCATCAAGGAGGAGATGGAGAGCATGAAGAGTTTCCTGGCGCACCTAGCCCGGAGCACGCCCCCGGGCAGGGAGCACGACGAGCAGGTGCGCACCTGGATGAACCAGGTGCGGCTGCTCGCTCAGGACTGCCACAACTGCATCGACCTGTACCTGTACAGCGGGAACCCTGACATCCACCGTGCCAAGGGCAGGCTCCGGCGCTACCTCTGGTGGGTTTACTGGTTCCTGCGCAAGCTGCTCGTGCAGCACCGCGCGGCAGTCCAGCTACGCCAGCTCAAGGACCGGGCGCGTGATGTTGGCGAGCGACGACTGAGGTACGGCGTGGAGGTTCCAGGGAAGTCGACAGCTGCAGCTGGTCTAGCAGCGATGGCATCATCATCGGCGCGAGGTGGCTTTGAGCCTGCTGCCGGAGATGACAACGAAGAAGATGATGGTAATGATCAACTCTTGAGCACAACGGCGACAGGCGGTCGCACTCTGGACGACTTCGTCAAGGCAAAGCTATCTGAGTGGACAGAAGCAGTTCCTACAAACGCCGGCGAAAGCTTGTCCATGGTGGTCACTGTAGCACCATATACATATAAGTACCTCGTCGGCCTCCTACAAGAAATTTGGGTTTCCAATAAGTCAGGCATCGGCTACGATCGCATCATCTTGATAGACATCCCGGCGGTGCACCTCGACTATATGCCACTAAGACCCAAGGAAGTTCTCTTCTACATTCTGCGCGAGCTCAAGCATGCCAAACCCCAACACCAGGAGCAAGGCCCAGATCTTGACCCTTGGGAAGTTTACAAAAGAAAGGTACAAGTTTACAGTGCGAAAAAGGAGGCTCTTGCTCTTCTTAAAATCAAGGAGAATATCCGAGAGATGGAGGTTTATGAAAAGCTTGACGAAATCAAAAGTTATATTATTCAGGGTCGAATAGGGAATGGCGACGGACTACCCAAGGGTGACAAGCTGCAGGGTGAGCTTGACCAGCTACACCTAGGCGTACTCCTTCAGCTGTTGTTCCAGGAAGCTATTGCTGCGTCTCAACAAGACCAAGGGAAGAAGAACAGAGACATGCATATATTACCAGAGCGGATCGCCAAGAAGCTCAAGGAGCATATGGAAACAAAGAAAGAAGTGACCAAACATATCGAGTTGGAAGGACAAGAAGCCACAGGCAAGTATACAGAGGAGAAGGATATGGTGGAGGGTAAAGAAGTAACCAGGCCTAGGGAGGAGAAGGTGGGGGAGGGAGGAGATTTAGCCAAGGACATGATGGAGGGGGAAGGAGGTGAAGAAATCAAAAGTCAGCATACGACATGGATTCACCTCGATGAGGCACAATATGCACACATCTTGCAGAATTTGTTTCCCAAGAGCATCAGCAGCAGTAGCAGGCCCCTGCAGGCTCAAGACAGATCGTTAGTGGGCAAGGAAGCAATAAAAGCCACAACAGCTACATTGGGCGAGGATCAAATCAAACAAATGATCCAGGATGCAAAGAAAGACATCTTACGGGAGCTACAGGATGCTAAATATGACAAGAGTAAAGGGACTGGTGGTGAATCTGGTGTTCCCAATCAAAATCCAGAAACTGTTTCTGAACAAATCAGTCAGATGATTGACAACATGAAGCACAAGTTCAAGGAACAGCTAAAGATAAAAGGGCTCGTGGAAGAGATCAAAAAACACTTGAACAATGCAAGTACACTGTTTATCCTCAAAGTTGATGAGCTGATGGATGTTTCCACATTGGAGGATACCAGAAATGCTCTGAGTCTGTTAAACACCAGCTCCGATATAATGATCGTCACCACCACAAAGGTGGACAGCCAGGTGGCTAAAGAATATTGCTTTCCTCAGGTGGAACCTATAGACTATTCTCTTGCTGGCCTCTACCATGATACAGTTCTCGGGCTTACTAGCCAGCTGCAGAAGAAGAATGAAGACAAGTACTTCGAACACCACCCCCAAATTGTTCATGATATCTTGGACAAGTGTGAGCCACATGAATTCTGCATGAAGATCTTCACTCATGCTTTGCATGCTAACCCCAAGAGGAGCAATGAGGAGTTACTGAAGCTGCACAGCATCCTGCAGGATCTGCCAACATCATTCAACAGCATCGCCAAGGTGATGTTCAAGTTCTCTTACAATGATCTGCCCAAAGAATACAAGTCCTGCTTGCTGTACCTAGCTATCTTCCCTCCGGGACACAAGATCAGGCGATCAACCTTGATTGGACGGTGGGTTGCAGAAGGGCTAACTTCCAAGGAAGATTGGCATAGTTCTGTGTGTCAGGCCAACCGATGCTTTGACTCACTTGTTGACCGGTGCCTTGTTTATCCTGCTGACATTGGTGCCACAGGAAATGTAAAGAGCTGCACCATAGGTGAACCAATTCATGGAATCATTACAACCATCGCCAGAAAACAACACATCCTGGAGACACGTCTGTCACATCACTTGGCTCGCCACTTCTCCATCTTCAACGATCTCCAGCTTCGCAGCTCTGACGGGATTGATAAATTCTTCCAGGGGCTCTCTAGATCATCTCGAGTGTCCGTGCTCAAGGTGCTAGATCTAGAAGGCTGTGAGTGCTTTACTGGTGGGAAGAACCAGCGGTACCTCAAGGACATCTGCAGGAAGTTGTTACTGCTGAAATATCTGAGCCTCAGGAGAACAGATATTACCCAGCTACCTAGGGAAATCAACAACCTTCGTGAGCTAGAAGTATTGGACATCCGAGAAACTAAGGTGCCTCCACAGGCAACAGCAAGTATCCTGCTATTGAAGCTGAAGCGTCTGCTTGCTAGTCACATTGGTCCAAATTATCCAAGCATCCCTCGCAAGATCTACAAAATGGTAAACATGGAGGTACTGTCTAATGTCAAGGCCCAGAACAGTCGTGATTTACTAGATATTGGAAAGCTATGGCAGCTGAGGAAGCTAGGTGTGGTTATTGATGATAAAGATAGTGACCTCGAGAAGTTGCTTCAGACGATCAGTGACCTACATGAGTGCCTCCGTTCTCTATCAATCACTACTATTCCCGTAGCCACACCCACACCAAGCGAGGCATTGGGTACCATCAGTTACCTACATGGGTGCCTCCGTTCTCTATCAATCGCTACACCCACACCACGTGTGGCATTGGGTACTACTCCTAATCCTGCAAGTGCAGATGAGTTACCTGCAGATGGCAATGGCAATGGCAATGAAAATGGAAATGGCATTGGCTCTCTCTTAAAAAACCATCCCAAGATTCTTCAGAGTTTAACCATCAGGGGAACCACGACCACGCAAAAGGGGAGTCTTCTTTCATTGTTCATAAAAGGTAATATAAACATACTGGCCAAGGTAACTCTAACTGACACCCAGCTGAGCCAAGATGATCTGAAAGCCCTTGCAAAGCTCCCCATGTTACGGTGTGTCAGGCTCCAACACATTGCATGCACCGAAAACACTCTCACCTTCAAGAAGGAAGAATTTATATGTCTTAAGTACCTTCTCGTTGAGGGTTCGGACTTGACTAATATCACTTTTGAGACAGGATCGGCCCGTGAGCTTGAGAAGATGGTTTTGTCTTTGACCAGCACAGGTTCTATTTCTGGAGTTCCCGATCTTCCAAAGTTGCAAGAGCTTGAGTTGAACAACAGGTTCTGTGGTATGTTGCTATCCTCGTTTTACAATGCCACACACATAGCCAGGCTGACTCTCCGTGGTACAGAGCTAGAGCAAAATGCTCTACAGATCCTCGCCAAGAAACCAAATATACGCAGTCTGGTGCTCTTGGAAAGGTCTTTGGGTGGAGGACAGGACAGGGCTATTGTTTTTAATAAAGATGAGTTCTTATGGCTAAACCTTCTTGTTGTTAACTGCTCAACCACCAGCAAGATCGTCTTCGAAAGCGGATCTGCTCCTAGGCTCCAGAAGATTGTCTGGTCCTCTCCTACATGTCTCTATGGCATCGGCGAACTTCCCAGATTGAAGGAACTCGAGTTTAAGGGTGACCAAGCAGTGCCTGATAAGGTGATAGAGGACATTGACAAACATCAAAACAAGCCATGTCTTAAACTTAGAGGACCAGACACTCAAGGCTAAGCAAAAGGAGATGAACACGAGGATGATGGACGGCCAACGATGCTGCATCGTTCTCTTTCTGCTGGAAGTATGTAACAGGCTTCATGCTGGAAGGGCCTCTGGCTGGTGGACTACCATCTGTTCTACTGCACAGGAACGGGTGTTTATGTCCTGCCTGCATTACTATTTACAACTGAGCATGTCTTTTTACTTTCTCTGCATGAATGGTTATATTTATGCTTGGATTTGAATTTGTGTGGCTTTCATCTGTATCGTATGCATTTATGTACAGTTTATTGTAAAATAAGCGTGATGTTTGTAATACATTTGACTTCTTATATTATATATCAATGTAAAGTGTGATATATATCAGTATGCTTCGGTTGGTTCTGCAACTTGTTAAAGATGAACTGGTTTGTGTCATGATATAGTTACCTGTAATGTAGGCATCAGTTGATTCAAACCAGCTGAGTAGCTGTTGCAATGCACTAATGCCTGCCAAAGTACTTGAAGCAGAGCTTTATGCAGATTAAGCCAACACATGTGATTCACAATCTGTCTGCATCTTTTGCTGAATACCGGGCAATCGTTAGCCCGCTAGGTAAAATTGAAACGACTTTCAGCCGTAGGTTGGCAGTGGCAAACTCAGGATTTGGCCAAGACTAGCTAAATTTTACCGGCCCAAAACCAAAAGTGTAGAGGTTGAAAACTATAGTTCTAGAATGTAAATGGAACCAAAACTGTACGGAAATTGAAATTGGGAAACCAGATACAAACCAGGTTGCAGCTGCTCTGTTCCTCAGTTCCTGTCTTCCTGCCTGTTCGGCTGTTCCAAACTTGCTATTCGCGGTTCCCTTGCTCCTGCAGTCTGCAGCCGAGCGGGGCCGGGGCGGCCACTGCTGGGGGCTGGGGCGCTGCCGCGCTGGGTAGCGGGCGGCCGGCGACCGGCCGAGGGCGCAGCCAGAGCTGCGGAGGGCGGAGGTGGAGCGCAGAACGGAGAGAGTGAGCCAGTTCGAGGTGCGGAGCGCAGAGCAGAGACCGGAGCTGGAGGGAGGTAGAGAGCGACGCTCCTGGCGGTGCGGCGGTCGACGGCGCGACTCCAGACGAGGACGAGACGAGGCGGCGTTTCGCCCGTCGCTGGGCTGACTTGGGCTGATAGGCCAATAAATTGAAAAGTTGCTTCTTCGCTATTTGGGCCACGGCTAGGGCCATGGTCCTAGTTGCCCTAATGTTGGCGTTCAATTAGACTTGGTGAATTTAGAGCGTTATTTTGAATTATTGTTTTCATATAATAGCAGATGTTGATAATTAAAAGTAAATTTATGAGGTTACTTATGTACGTAGTTTTATAATGACCTAAGTGAGTAACAATTAAGAAACAGAATATATTCAATTACTATTATTTGTGGCGATGATGAGAGAGAACAAAACTAAAGATGACCTGTTTTTATTATTGTGAGAATCTATGACATTAATCTATTTTCAAGCGTGCCTTGTGAAAATTAATAGGGAGACTTCTAATTAGTAATATATTAAGATGAGATCCTACCTACCATCTGCTCATGTTGCTACTTTTAAAATTCTCAAACACAAGTCCCGTGTAACATTTGTACTGATTCAGGCTGCAATAGGCATATTGATTAGGGTTATGAAATTTACCCTAACATTCCTACTGATTCAGACTGCAATAGGCATATTGATTAGGGTTATGGGACATTTACCCTATTGTTGCTAACTCATGCTACTTTTTAGTTTTGGGTACGCTCATTACATGTTCCCCTTTTTTCCATTGTGTTGTTTCATGTGTATTTATTTAAGCAAACCTTTCACCATAGTTTCAGCGTTCAGACGGACGTGAAAACAATTCCGTGGCAAGCCCAACAGGAACAAAATCGAAGCAAGAAAAGGTGTTCGACATATGCTTGAAACCACTCCAGTCAACATGTTACTCTTGGGTCAAAACTGATGATCAATCTGATATTTACATGGCACAAAAAATATGTCCAGTAAGAACTTTGCATTGTCGGTCATGGTACATTGAGGAAAGAAAAACTGTAATTATGTTACAGGTATATAGAATTTGTTAACCTTTAATCTCAACAATTTCTTCGAACAAAAACCATATCCTGCACCCAACTCCTGATATGCTGCACAAATCACCAGTGACCAATGTTGTTTCCTGTTTCAGATGAGTGGAGTTGACAAAGAAAACGTGAGATACTAGCTTTCTACAAAATCGCTCTTAAGTTCAACTTGTATTGTAGCCTTAGGTGCCTCAAGCTACTACAAGCTACGCGTGTTCTGCCGAGTGTGCTTTCTCCACCTCCTCAACATATGAATGCAACCTCCAGCTGCTAACAGGCCATAGGACGCAAGAAACAGGATGGTTGAATTTGTGAAGGCTCGATAATGGGCGCCCTGCAGGCGAAAGAAGCGATCTCAGCATTGTGTGAACATTTGCACAAAGATGTTGGTTCACTCACAAAAGGACTTCAGATGGACACCTGTAACAAGAAAATAAAGATGGCAGCATTTGCCAGCCACAGTGAAAAGCTCATCATGCCCCCCCGCAGCTCATTTGGTAGGTACCTACAGTGATGCCAGCATTGTAAACAGCAAATACTAGACTGTAATTTAGGCTCGATGACAGTATCATACTTGCACCAGTAACTTACATTGTTCTCAATCTTGCTAGTGAAGGCAAAATAAATCCCACACATGCATGGAAGATGCAGAACACTATCACCAGTGGTCCAATATCCTAATGATGAATATAACTTGTCATTAGACTTTGAATGCCAATTGCCAACTACATGTTGCTTTTAGAGGTCTGCACGGTATACCTGGTAATCATAAGCCACAATAGACAAAGCGAGTCCAGCACCAATGTAAGCTATGGTCAAGCTGTCCTCATTACGAAAGGGAGCTGTGACTCCATAAAACCATGGAAAACCAGCACTTCCAAGCATTCTTGATGCCAAGAAACATGGGTAAATTACTGATAGTTGAGCAAACCTGCCATCAGCCTGTGTCAATCAATAGATCTATGAGAACGGTAAAAACAATTTCAGCCTCAAGTTTCTGAAACACTAATCATACAGAAGACCAGGCAGAAAACTAGCAGGAAGAACTGAGACTCATACCACTATGGTGGGTGCCCAGAGAAACCAAAAGGTTGAGACAGCAAAATGGATGCTTGCTTGAGCCAAGACCAGGATCAGTACCTTTTGTCTGAAACATATTTATTGTGGTCAGACATGGAAATGGAAATGGAACATGCAAGACCTGAAAAGCTTAACATGCAACAATCATGATTCACGAGTTCATATTGTGAGAGATGGAAAAGCTGCTTCCTTTTATACATTTTTCACATCAGAATTCAGAAATATCTCTTAAATTGACTAAAGAAATTCCTCATAGGCTAAATTTATTTCGACAAAATCATAAATATCTAGCAAAGGTGGCGCACAAAAATGTTTATATTAAAATATTCATGTTTCATGGTAAATATTCAACAAAGTCAAAGGCAAAAATGCAAATGTTTTATAATGAAATCGTGAATACTACTACCGATCAAATACAATGCCATCAAAAACATTGGTCAACTCATATTTCTGTATCTAAATATGGCAAAAATTTGCTCGGGACACTATTTATGGAATATAGATACAGCTTTATCAATAGAAATGAGAAAGTAAGCACTGGAGCAAGCAAGATGACTCACCACTCACCTCTGAGGACATGGGCAACAAATGATTTTTGGTAGCTCCCAATGGCAGATGCATGCTGACTGGTACTCTGACTGCTACTTGATGCATTTCTGATATACAGAATCCCCACTACCGATAGTGTGGCTGCAAATGCATAGGGAAGCAAGAATCTAGTGTCATCATCGCTAACCAATACATTTGTGATTCCTTGACTTCCAATAAGGGACACCGATTCAAAGAATGTCATCAGCCAGAAGGTATCAAATAGTAGATCTTGCTTCTGGTCTTGCTGAAAAGACAGGATCAAGCAATCAATGATTTATAGAGAACAAAGTAATAGAACATAAGTGTTTCAAAAAATACACAAACCTTCTCATGCTCCAGCACAAGCCATGACTCAAAACAGAAAGAGAACACTGAAGAGGCAAAAGCCAGAATAAAATTGTTGATCCACGAACAACGAAGCACACTGAAACTCTTCACAGCACCTACTGCAAGCTGAAGTACCCAGTACAATATGCAAGCCCTTCGTGGTCCTCTGTAATCATCAGAAAAGAACATTATAGCTACTACCGTAAGGATAAGAAAAACATAGACTGCTCACAGGTGTATCACATAACAGTACCTGCGCAAAGGATACATGTAGCTCAAGGAACAAAAAACTACACAGGCCAAGAGAACAGAAAACTTAAATCATACCAAGGTGCTTGTCAAAAAAAAAAAAAATCATACCAAGGTGTAGATTATACTCTGCAATTCCTACTTGCCTAATATATCATCCAAACTTCACCATGAGACACTAGACTATGTTAAAAACTAAGCAAGCCGACCCAACCAACAGAAATCTGTGATTGGTGGGAAGAGGCAGCCGCCAAAATACCAAGGCAACATCAGCGACACTTCAACAGGGTGGTGATATACACAATTTGGAACATCTGGAAAGAAACAGGAGGATCTTGAAAGCACCTCTGTAGATGCACAGCAGGTGGCCTGTAGAGCCAAGGAAGATATCGACCTATGCATAAGGGTGTTTAACAATTTGCCTTAGTCAAGTGTCTGCTTAATTTCGTGCGCCTGTGGGTTCTTGGAGCTTTCCTGGCTCTTTCTGTACATACACTCTTTTCTGTCTTAATTGAGAGCCAGAGATCCTGCCATTTGTTCACCAAGAAGAAGAAGAAGAAGAAAAAGGCATAGAGATACGGAGTATCAACGCATTAACTAAATTAATCTTCAGGGCACTTTTAGGTGCTCATAGTTGTCATGGAGGCACAAGGGTCATATGACATGAAAGATTAATGGCTACTAAATTAGGTGGTAAGTGGTAAAGAACCAGAAATTTGCACACTGCTGGATTCAGAAACACAGGTGCAGATCGACATCGGTTCTCAATCTCTCCCCATCACAAAACCACAAAATGACAATGATAAGCCTACTCCAGTACAAGACCGTGAAGAGATTTCTAGGCTATGGTCAATCAGTTGGCATCCGATCTAGTTCAAACAAACATTGGTAAATTGAAAAGGGTAACATGTACCAAGTTCTACTATTCATGAAGTGGCTTCAACCCGAAAACTGAGGCTCATTTAACAGTGCCTTGTTAGTCAGCTACTCCGTCTAAACACTGAATCAGATCTCAGATCAAAGACTAATTTGAAATGCACTGCTAGACACCAAACAATAAAGGGGGGTTTTAACAGGCTATGCAAAATGTTACAGCACCTCATACTCACAAAACTTACAAACTGAGCAAACATTCATCACCAAACCTTACATTTTGTCAGAGATAACGCCAGAAATGGCACCGGGGAACAGCGCAGCTGCAGTGGTAGAGGCAAGTCGCGCGGCCATCTGCTCCCTGCCAAGCCCACACCGCACGAACTCATCCTCCCCGAACACGGAATGGATCCCTTCAACCACTGCAAAACAACAGCAAGCAACACCACCCGATTAGGCGAGGCACAGTCGTTCGACAAAGGCAGGAGATCGGACGCCGGGCGCGCTAGCTACTCACCGGACGCGAGGGAGAAGAGGACGAGGAAGGCGCGGCGGAACCGGAGGAAGGGGCAGTGCCCACGTCGAAGGGGAAGAGGACCCAGTGGCGTGCGCCGCAGTCCTCGCGGAGAAGTAAGGGAGGAGGAGCACCGCGGCGAGGGCGGCGGCGGAGAGGAGCGGGTAGGCGAAGGGGGTGAGCGCCCACTCCTCGCGCTCGATCACCACCCCCATCGCCGGACTCGGTCCGTCTCCTCGGGATCCGTGGCTGGGTCGCAGGAGTCGGAGCTGCGCGGTGGGACCGGACGGCGAGGCAGTAGTGGTGTCGCCGTCGCCGACGAGATCGACGGGGAAGAGAAGAGGAGAAAATGCGAGTGGAACGACGAGAAGTTGGGCTGTTGGGCCAAGGCCGAAGGACGTATTTGGGCCGGTCCAATTATTAGGACGTCTACTTTCCCTGGAATTTGAGCTAAATTTCGGCGACCAAAGCCCAAAACATGAAAATTCCATTTCTTGTAATTAGTTCATTGTTAAAGATTATTGTTACTTAAAAAAAACAAAACATCCCATTAAAATTAAATGTATATTATTTTAGTTTTGTTGTAAGTTAAACTTATTTAACTTTGACCAAGTTTATAAAAAGGGTATTACTCAATCCATTTCAAAATGTATGTCATTTTAGTTTTGTCCTCAATAAACTTTTTTTTTTTCTATTTTAAACATGTTTATGTAAAAATTGATAAAAATCCATTTGGTAGCTTCTTGTTGGTTGGTATAAGAGTTAATTAGACAAAATTGAGATGCAAAAAAAAAGTTAATTAGACAAATTTTGATGAGGTTGGTATAAGAGTTATTGTGGAGGTAAAAAGGTATTGTGTTTAACATCACATCATTATTAATTAACCTGATGATCGCAGATTGTAATCCTAATTCGATTTGATCTATGAATGAAATCCTCGGGTCGCAAAAAAAAATCTAATGACTTGGTATTCTTGACATCAAGATTGTTCGAATGGAATGAAGACACTTTTTTCATTGATTCTTCGCCTTATTGCGTTGGACTAAGTTGTCCGATCCATGCATGCTTATGTATTTTCGTCCTCGATGGAGACCGTGGTGATGCGTGACCGACACACAGGATGTAGACATTCGGTAGCTGTATCGATCTACTAGTACTATTTATCTGTATACATACATATATACATACATCTATCCAAGAAGTTATGGATAAAAAGAAAGTGGACCATCTCTCTCAGAGAGTCAGAGAGTGTGCCATCATCGGTCGTAGGCAGCGCACCGCCCACGCAACAAAAGTGCAAAATTTCGCTATCTATCACAAGATGGGAAGAAACGCGACGGAGTGGCCATTGAATTTAATTTTGAAGAAGAATAATACACACACGGGTCCAAAACGTGGCAGAAGAAACGGGACGCAGTGGCCATCAGACTCTAATATACAATCGGCAGAGATCCAAGTGAGAATTAATGAAGAGACCAAGACGTGACACAGAGTGCCACCGGGGCTCCGGCCGCCGGTGCAACATTTCATTACATCCCATGCATTTATGTATAGTTATAGTATATATACAAATAAGTATGTAAAGTTATCAGCTCAGCTAATAAAGCCATTATACGCAAATTGGTTTGTAATCCAATGGTAGGGACGGTCCAGTGAGTACGCTACCCATCAGGGTTCAAATCCTGGTGCTCGCACCTTTTCCTGGGATTTTCCGGCGTTATGCATTAAGTGGTAAGCGACGTTCCCATCTACCGGGTGCTCAGTCCTTCGGAGGTGCTCATAGGGGTGTTCATAGGGGTAGGGTTTGCCTACGTGTGTTCATAGGGGTGAGTGTGCGTGCGTGTTGTGCTCATAGGGGTGTTCATAGGGGTAGGGTTTGCCTACGTGTGTTCATAGGGGTGAGTGTGCGTGCGTGTTGTGGGGTGTTTATAGGGGTAGGGTTTGCCTACATGTGTTCATAGGGGTGAGTGTGCGTCGCGTGTTGTGAGTGTCTGCGTGTGTTGTATCTTTGTGTCATTCTCAAAGAAAAAAAAAACCATTATACAGTATTTTTCTTTTATAATAATTTTTAGCCGTAGAAAACATCAGCAGAACAACCCCTGTATACACAGAATTAATTAAAGCGCTGGGTTGTTCTTTTTGGTTATTTCTCATCAGAATCATGTTTTTTATTCTAATTACAAGCTCTGAAATGTGCTCCATAATTTTTCAAAATCACCAAAGTATATACACTAGTATTTTTATTGTTTAATTTGTGTTGTCGTAGCATTAGCACGGTCCATGTACCAGTAAAAAAACAAGAAACAAAACGCCTACACTGCATGAAGCAAGTCCCAGGTGATGCAGCAAGCGGCTGAACCCTGAAATGCACGTAGTCCTAGCGCTGAGCCGCTGACCGCCTTCCTCGGTTGGCCTCCGGCCGGCCGCCTCCCTCCCTGTTAGCTGTTACTGCCTATATATATTAGTAAGAGCTCGAGCGACCACGACCACATGCTCCCGATGCAGACGACGATGCACCACCACCAGCAGTACCCGAGCAGCAGCAAGAAGGCGCCAGTGGCGGCGGCGCCACTCCCGGCCATCGTCAGGATGGCGGCGCGTCGTCGGTGGTGGTCAAGGTCGTCGACCGCGGCCAAGGGGACCCGGCAGCGGCGGCATGCCGACGCGAGGCAGCCGCAGCGGTCGTCGCCGCTGAATCCGCGGCCGTCGACGTGTGCCTCGCCGCGGCCGCCATGGCCGGCGCCGCGCTGCTGGCGTGGTGGGCCGTCGCGTTCCACCCGTCCTACGCGCAGCTGTGGATGGTGCCGCTCGGTCTCGTCCTCGCCGGCACCCCGCCCGTCGTCTGCATCGCGCTCCGCTTCAGCTCCCACGACAACTCCCGCGCGCCGGCGACGCCGGGCAAAGGCGGCTCGTACGGCGGATCCGTGGGTGCGCCGTTGGTCGCCGTGGTCGTCGATAAGTCGTAGAGCGTACGTATGTGCGTGCATATGAACACGTCTGATGATTGTATATTCTTTAATTAGTTTCATCATTTGGGAGGCGAGGATGTGTGAATTGTGATCGATGCATTTCTTGAATTTCCAACTGGATCGGAAGTATATGATATGTACAGAGATAGATGACGATGGAGACCGTGATGTATATAGTAGTGACCTCCATCGATAGCTTTTTTTAATTTAGGGTAAGAAAAAGCTTCTAATAAAGAATGTAAACAAGAAGTCTGTGATTGTTGATCGTGTCCACATTAGGGCACAAGCACAACTTAGTGTAGTACTTACAATGGTAAAATGCTTCTTCTTCCTTTGCCGCCTTCTCCAAAAACATTAGTTTCTTCTACTAGATCGTCTCCACGACCTCTTATGTATTCGAGAAAAAAAAAAAAACGTCGTTTCCGTGGTGTGACGGGCCCGCCCCATCCTCCTCCCATATCCTTAGTTGGTGACTAATTCTTAACCATACCAATGAATTGAAAATCCATGGATCTCTAACCTTGCCGCACTTGATGAGATCGTCTTTTAAAGGTGACATCCTGTGTTAATCCACACATCACAATTCATATATAGGACGACTTAAAATCTTAAATTGACTATTGGCCGCCGGGAAAAAGGGGCTCCTAGCTTAAATACATGCATGGATGGTTTTAAATTTTCCTACTAGGAATAATGTCAGAGATGAAAAACACGCCTAGGCGCGACCTAAAAAAACCAATAGGGCCAGAGTTACGAACTGAAATGCGACTAGGTTGTGGTTTCATTAGTTACTGACTGAACTTTGTAAATTTCTTTCTTTCTCTTTGTAAGCGACATATGAGATTCTCTGGCAGTGACATTATATATGTCTTTGTTGAAATAAATAAACATCACACAAAATAAATAAACATCATCTAGCTATGTAATTTAATTAATTATATATGCACACATTTCCCTCTCCAATAATTAATAGCTAGCTTATTATTTATTATTAAATAGCTGTCGAGGAAAAAGAGAATTTCTACTGGCAAAAAAGAAAACGAGAACTTCAACTCACAGAAAAGAAAAAAAGAATTTCATCGTCTCATATGCATGTATATACACTGCTCCTAGATCAGAGAGAGAGAGAGAGAGAGAGCCGATCGTTGTTGTATATGATGCTGTGTGGAAATTAGCTAGATAAAGCTGAAGAAGAATATAATAGGATAGAGATGGAACCTTCTTAATTTGAATTTGTTCCGAGCTTTATTACATGATGATAGCCAACCAGCTTTGAACGAACTGCGGCGTGCATATGTATGGTTCTTGACGACTTGCTGAGGCAGTAGATTGTGGAAGGAAAAAGCGCCGACTGCCGAGCCGCAACGCAGACGTGCACTACATATATCCATTTCTATGCCGTACTTTCGACCAGGTCTCCAGGAAACCAATGTAGCTTCGGGATGCCATCCGCGCCGAGGGGGAGGCTTGGTTTCACGAGGGGTCGTTGAGCGCCCTCGGTCGATCGCCACCTTACTAGCTTTGTCGCTAAAATTTGCTCCTAGTTAGTACAAAACTCAAAGGGCCACGGTTAGAGCCGGTAATTTGTGTCGTGTGTTCGCCCACCTCTCCCCTGGCACCTCACCATGGACGTAAGTGTGGGTTTTGTCTAACTCCTCTTAACCAGATCTGAGCTAAGTTCGCTTTTAAAAAAAAAAAACTTTTAAGTTTGGACCAGTACTTGCGTCAAAAAGTGTTTGGTCTAGTACTTGTGGGTCAAAATAGTGCTACTCTCGTTACGAATAGTAATATTTTAAATTAAGCAAAATCCATTAATTGGTTAGATTTATGAAATATTCCGTGCGTGGGTGAAAGAAGCGGGATTTTTAATGAAATGTTAACATTTAACACATCAAAGAGGTGAATTATGAAAGTATACATTTCTTAATGTATCTAATAAAAAAAGATGATTTGAGAACCATCTTAATAAGTATTATTGTTCTCACCGGGCCGCCCGGCCGGTTCCTAAAACTTAGTCAAATTTAGCATGTTTTGACTTGAGAACTAAAATTGCCTTATATTTCAGGACCGATTGATCACATGCTCATAAAAATTAATTGGACAAGGAATTTAAATTAAATGATAATGTGATATATATTAGACACGGTGAGAAGCAAGGACGATACGATGGAATGAAAGAAAGGAAGTGTGCTTTATTTTAGGTTGACGACTTATTTATGTGTCTTGTTCATCTAATCTAATCGTCTCTTTTAATTTGATGTGAGGTGAGGTGGGGATCTGGATTATTGTTAGGCAGACCCCGGCGGGCGGCACGATCTCATCAAACTACATGTACAGCAGCTAAACCGTCTCGGGAAGGATGATTTGGGCATGGAAAACCCCGTGCCGGTGTCATCTGGACGAGACGAGACCCAGACTAGACTCGCATGCATGAATTGCATTTGCTTGGAGTCTTTGGACAACGGAGTCGATCGACGCCGCCATTGCTTCAAGTCTTTGGACGACGGCGACGGCCCTTCCCAGTTCCTTCCTTTCCGGCGGCCGGTAACTCTCCCTCTCTGTGTCTCTCTCGTCGCAATCCAATGCAAATATACCCATGTGGAATTGTGAATGTGATACAACTATGTAACTAGCCGCCACCAATTGTCATGCGTCGTCGATGGTGACAGCACAGAAAAAAAAAAAGTTCGATTTAGGTCGTCGTCCCTCTCCAGCTAGCCCAAAGATCCATGCACGATCCAAAAAGGTCGTGTAGAATAACATAAAAGTCTTCAAAATGTTTGATTATATGCATTTAATTCCAACAAACAGTAGACAAATTATTCAAAACAAATACGTAACTTTGACGTCTGTGTACCTCGTCTCGGAAGACGCGCGTCACGCCGGACATACATACCTGTTTTTTCCTTTTCCCTACTATATACGTTGAGGGAACGGCAAAAAATATAGACTCCGGAATTTCAAATCCAAATTCGTTTCGTCACCAAAAAGATGTTAATAAGGAAATTCCTTTAAAGGTGCAGAAACAGCCCAGTTGTACTTTTTCTTTTTGAGAATCAGCCCAGTTGTACCTGACGGGGATTCCAGCCCACTACATACACTATTTTCACTTGACTTGATGCAGTGGATGGATTATATAAAAAAATTGTCCACGGCCCCGTATCTGCCAACGATAACCGGCGATATGATGGTGATTCTCAAGCTGCCAACAGAACGAGATGTTCAACCTCGATCGGAGCTTCCGGCTTCCAGGGATGCCCTGACACAAACTTGACGACGAGATCTACAACTTTCTAGTTTTGAGTTTTTTCATTTATCGAAGTTAAGACGCTCAAAAAAAATTATATAACAGTTCAGCACCATAATATATTGCGTTCATCTATTTGTCATATTAGAAAATTCATAACTTTTTTATATATTGTCAAATGAAAACACTTCTTATACCAAAATTGTAGCACTCAAAGAGATTTACATGTTTGTCGTTTTGTGTTTTTACATTTGATGTTGTAATGATGTTCCAAAAAATAACATAAAGTATTAGCAACTTAATATGTTGTTGAAATTTTTATATATTGAATAATACAAATATACATATACTCAAAATATTATAAACAATTAAAATTCTAATTTTTTTTTTTTTTTTTTGACAAAGGGGTAAATTCATCTTTTTATCCTCTATTTAACACCGTCAAGTGCTCGGATGAACGGAAGACCTTCCAAGCTAACAAATTCGGTTCGAGGTCTTCTACCAAAATTCAAAAAAAGGGGTCCAATACCTAAAACAATATTTTTCCGGGGCCTTCCACCTAATTCTCCCCAAGACAATACTGTCACGCCAGCGGGAGTGGCACGACAAGCTTTTCCACGTCGGAAACATCGACGAATGTGTTGTATCTTGTCATGCCAATGCATGTGGCGTGACTATGTTATTTGGTCGCGCCAACGCCATTTGGGCGCGACCAAAAGGGACACGTCGTGCAAATATTTTTTAGAGTGGTTATTTTTAAAATATTGTTTAAAAAAGTGCTAAAAAAACTCCTCCAATTTGGATGGATTCAACATTAGCACCGAGAGGCGGTTAACCAATCCGGCACTGTCAGTGTAGAAGTGGAACTGTTTCAAATCAAGTTTTGAAGGTATTGCGGCTGCATAGGCAAGCGTCGCTGATTCGCCATCAGCACTGACGTGCATCCTTGAGCATGAGCCTGCAAGAGAAATTGAATCTACCTAGACGCATCAAAGATGTAGATGCCTAACCCCCGGCTGCAGTTCACCGGTGGTGAGCTTCATCATTACTGAGTTCAAGAATACTCTTCAGGTTGTTCAGTGCATGAACATTATTTGAGAAGATATGGCTGCCATCTGGAGCGTGGGATGAGCTGGTACAACATTTTGAGGCATCTGCGAGTAAGCGATAAGTACACAAATTCAACTATAGCAGATACACATGATCTAATGTGTCGGGCCTCGGGGCGGGCCCCCCCCCAGCCCAAGCGTGCTCGGGCGCACCCCAATGGGCAAGTTCTCCTCTGCTTCACTCCGTCATAACTGTCCTTTATAATGTGCAACTGAATTTAGAACATATTTAACAGTTACACTGTCAGCCCACGCTTTGGTTTTGACATTTTTTCAATTAAGGTCGCCAAGAAAACGGGTGTCGTGATCTTGGGAAGGAGGCTTGGGTGCTGCATATGATCCTGCGATTGTCTGTCGTTGTTGGATGGCAGCCTCTCGAGGATGGTCAAGCCTTGCTGAATCGTGCGATTGTCATGAGTTGCAAAAATATTTTATAGACTCGAAATTTCAAATCCAAATTCGTTAGGATGTCAAAAAGAATGGTGCAGCTACAACCCTTCTATGAAACTCCTTTAAACATGGGATGCCCGGGCACCGCATACAACTACATTACTCTTTGTGAGTATAGCTACAGTGCAGCACAGTACCATGCCCTCAGCCGTCCGATCTACATCCTACCGCAAGAATAGCTCACTCTGTGCGGCGAGCACCTCACAGCTGCGTGCCTTCGCTAGGTCGCCCAGACCCTCACTATATGCCCTCTCCCTTGCCTTGCAACTGAGCTAGAGCAGCGGCGAGGTGGTACTAATAAAACTGCTAACGCCTCCGAAGTCCGAACTCGAATGTCTCACTGCACGGTCTCTGTACACTCTGTTGTGCCTAGCCCATTACTCGGTGAAATTCACTCCCTGCAAGTCCATCCCAGCAGAAGATAACTACATGCAGAGAGTACCATTCGTTGTTCTTTCTCTACCTTTGCACGTGTTTTCTTTTTTCTTTTCTTTTCTTTTCTTTCTATAAACATTTGGATGCTGATTACGAGTTTTATTCTTAACTAAAGCACATCACGTGTTCACGTCAGCAGTCCAAATACAAATTCCTACGGCCAACCAAAGATCGTACACGGAAGAATGAAAATCCATTTTCCTTTTAGCGATTTTTTTCCCAAAAGCCAAAACCCTACCCATATATTTTCACCTCCACTGCATATACCAAATTCCAGAAATATATTCCAAAGAATAATCCATAAATCTTTGACTCGATTCCACTTTTATAATTCTTCTAAAATCCGCCTCACTGTACAGAAGCTCCAGCGCCGCACCACCTCCAGAGGCAACAATCCAAGCTTATATTTTAATAATGCTCTGTTTCTCATGTCCCGATGAGCTGTTGGTTCATTTTGTGAAAGTATTATAATGCTCTAATTCTCTCCTACATGCTTCTCACTGATTGCATACGCACAAGATTTGGAAAAATACGTTATCAATAACATATATCCAATAACCACCTCCCAAACTTTGCTCAATACTCTACACTCAACAAAGTAACCCGCTACCCGTGCTAATCCATACACATGTACCTCCCCGCAAAGGCGTGGGAATTCCAACTAGTTTTTAGAAACACGGCCGGTTGGACGTAACGGGTTTTGAGCCCACTGCATACAAATGCGATTGCCAAGAAGACTCGACCCAATGGCTACGAGATGAGCCTCCATGGTTTACTAGGCACTTAAAATCCAGATCTAGCCCACTCAATCGGCGGTGAAAGGGGCCGTACCCTCACGGCCGGTGCACGCTTCGGTCTCGATCCGGCCCTCACTTGTTCCACCAGGCTGCCCAGGAGTTTTTTTTTTAGATTACACAGTACAAACGCAGGCGCTTTAACACGCACGCACACTCACCCCTATGAACACACGCACGCAAACCCTACCCCTATGAGCACCTTCAAATCTTGGCGGCAAATCTTGAAGTTCGGAGTCACCACCTGGCCTCGCTATCGGGGGGCGTCACCTACCACTTAATGCACGGGCGTTGGAAAATCTCGAAACAAATCCGGGATAAAGTGCCGCACCCGGGATTTGAACCGCGGGTGGGAGCCCTCCAACCAATGGCCATTGCCATTGCGCTGCGTGAGCCCCTTGACGGTTCTACTTGCTTTTGATCTTGAATTTTCACCTTGATTTGATGATGATGCTTAGCTTCAGTGGCTCGCCGAATATCTGCCAACAAATGACCGGCGATGGTGATCCTTGATCAAGCTGCCAAACAAAGGAGATGTTAAACCTCGATCGGACCTTGCGGCTTCCGGAGATGCACGTGTACACTCAGAGTCAGAAACGCTGTAGGTGTCTACATGTCCATACGCCCATACGGAAATGCTTTGAAATGCAGCAATTTAATAGGGATCGTATTGAATTTCACAAGGAAAAAAAAACATGATTACAAAAAAAAAAAAAAAAAAAAAAAAAACATGCGTTCCTAAAGAGGGCACTACCGGTTGCAAACACATGCAGACGTACGAAGGTTTGGAACAAGACGACGAAAAAAAAATGTATAATACTGATCCCGTTGGTATCCATGGATCTTATATATTACAGAGTGCTCTGTCCTGATTCAGAACAAACTTATGCAACTTTACTTACAAGTAACATTATGTACATTCCGCACTAAAACTAATGATACTACCCCAACAGACCAATTTTCGTGTGCAAATCATCGATGTCAAGCAACGTACGGCCTGCAAGCAACCATAATAAAGAGAATCAGAGTGCATCGTAGTTTGATAGTACATGACCTATTTGACACACCAAGATAAGTTCATAAACCTACCTTGCATTTCACTCTAGAAAGATTTTGCACGAAACAAGAAGGGGATGTCCTCAATCATCACAGTTTTATTGCCGTTTTTTTCTGCTCTTAGAAGCATATGCTCCCATGCTCTAGACAACTGGGTATGCATTGTGATCCGTGCACACAAACATCTTGGTGTAGATTCACATTGTGATCCGTGTGCGTATCCAGGTGGTCCCAAAGCATGAGAGCATATGCTCCTAAGAGCAGGAAAAACTTTATCATAATAACTCTTCTCATCCTTGCCAACTATACAAATTTGTTGATGTGTCACTTTATTAAATGAGAATAAAACTCACTGAACCTAGCCTAAGGACATTATCAATGAGGAGTTTCATAGCATTATTTACAAGAATATCGTGTCATATAGAATGAAATGAAACATAGAGAAAACACCAAATGAAAAAAAATCATTTTTACAGTTTCATAACATTTAATTTCATGACTTAAAAAGTTGGTAATCATGTCAAAAGAGTTTCATGTGATAAAACTCACTTCTTCTTTCTCTCGTTAAAACATATCACATCATTAAAGCTTATGTGGTAACTTATAAAACATAAATGAAATAACTCCGATGAAACTCCCAATAACCCTAGTCATGAGAATTGGCCGACTCCGTCACTGACCGTGGTTGGTGGACTAATTTTTTTAGAAACGACGACAAAAACTTTATCTGACCGGGTTTTCAGCCCACTACATACAAATGCGATTGCCACGAAGCTGGACACCCAGTAGCTAAACGTTAAAATCCAGGTCCAGCCCACTTCAACGGCGGGAAAGGGCCGTACCCTCACGGCCTCCTGCCTTGGTCTCCAACCGGTCCTCACGTGCTTCACCCAGGCAACCGTTTCTCAACAAAAAAAAAGAATGCTGATGATCGCTGGCTCTGGCTGCCTACTGCTCCCTTTTCTCCAATAAAAAAAAAAAACTATTGCTCCCTTGAGATTGAATTTTCACTTGATGCACAGTTTCAGTGGATGGGTTATTAAAAAAATTATCCACGGTGTCATGATCCGGGGAGATAGGGCGGGAGGGCCGGGCCCGACAGCTCGAGGGGCGGCGCCGCCGGGCTCTGGCGGCATCCCGCCGCCGTCTCCTTCCTTCCGCGGATTCTTCGGCAACTAATCCGAGAAAAAAAGGAGGAAATTATCTAGGATTATCTTTAGGCGTTTTGGTGTGCAAGGGGCTATCTCATCTATAAGGGAGACCCTTATTAGAAAATAAATAAATAGGACATGCTTGTAAAAGGTATTCCAATCTATAAAGGAAACCTTTAGAGATTGCTTGAGATACAAGTCCCAATAGTCGGGCTATATAAGTAAGGGGTGCGTAATCTTTCGGGGTAACAAGCAAATAAAGAAATTTTATCCCAATCTCTCGCTCCTCCTCTCCCCGCGCCGTCCCCTCCTCGTGCCGCCGGCGCCGCCGCCGCCACCTTCGCCCCATACCTTGCCGCGCCCCGCACCGCGCCGCCCGCCGCCGCCCGCGCGGCGGCCGCCGCCGCCGACCGCCACCACCACCACCAACACCGCCCCGCCTCTCCTTCCCCAATTCCCCCAATTCACGTGTCGGTTCCGGCCCAATCTAGCTAGAACGGCGGTGGTATCCGGAGACCACTACGATCCACCTACCACCATGGACACCGAATCCAAGACGCTGGCTGAAGAACTTGACTAGCGAGGTCGTCGGGGATCCTGGCCGGGATAGACCGGCTTCGATGATAGGATCACCATCGTCACCGGTGATGATCTGTCGAACTCAAATGCCGCCAACAACCGTGCGGTTGAGATCGAGATGCGGGCAATGTTCCAGAAGCGACCAAGGACTTCATCAAGAGGAAGGCGATGGCAAAGCAGGACGGGGACAATCGGTTACGATGGCTGATCCGAATAATCGATGAAGTGCTACTTGAAGCCCGCACCGCCATCCTCTTGGGCGGCATATGGCCCTGGCGCAACCCACGTGGGCCTGCCAGTGGTCGTCTTCCTCGGCGGCATGGATCGCCTCTTCCTCACCGTCGACAAGCGTCCACATCATTCACGATCCGGAGAGGGCCACGCACCGGCTATCGCCCTCCCTCTTCGACATCGGCTCCTTCATGTACGGTCGACGATGTTGAACTTGGCCGCTACTCCCCTACGTAGGGACATCACTATCGGCGTCTACTTCGCTCTTCGTCCACGCTACACCCAATGAGCGTTTCTTGTTCTGGAGAGCCCCCTCGCGACGTGGTGCACCAAAGACCTCGGCGTATGTTCGAGGAGCTCTGTTGGCAGCCCGTCGTCCGACGGCCTTTCGGCAGGTCGTCACGGTTCATCGCTACATTTATCACGGCTACATCGGCAACCTTCACTACCTTCTTGAGTTCGACCCCAAGCGAACCCGGGGAGAACATGATCCTCGTGAATCCGGTGCGAGGGTCGTCTTATGCTGCAGGTCAAGCTCATCCTTCTAGGAGCGGCCAATCCCCTCCAGGGCGTTCTTGAATGGTCTTTCATCCAGCCAGCGAGGACGCGCCGGTCGGAGAGGGGGGAGAGATGTCATGATCCAGGAGATAGGGCCGGGGAGGGACGGGCCCGACGGGCTCGAGGGCGCCGCCGACCGCCACCAACACCACCCTCCGCCTCTCCTTCCCCAATTCCCCAATTCACGTGTCGATTCGGCCCAATCTATTTGGAACCCCGACACACGGCCCCGTATCTACCAACGATGACCAGCGATATGATGGTGATTCTCAAGCTGCCAACAGAACGAGAAGTTCAACCTCGATCGGACCTTCCGGCTTTCGGGGATGCCCTCACACAAATCCCTAGTTCTCTGAACTTTTTAATACCAACGTTATTCAAGGCACATACTGGAAAACGGTAACATACTTGTTCAGAGGAGGGATACAATTTGTGTGAAAACAACACACGAATACATATGTTGCATAAAAGAACAGCGAGAAATGAAACAAAGCAAAGCACATACGTTTTGATACATGCGACAACGAGAGAGATAAACTTGTGTCCTGTCCCAACGAATTTAGTGGCTACATCTCGGACCATGTCTTCTCAATTTCAGAAAGGAGAGGCCTCATGGTCTTCTTGAGTCCAAAATCAGTTCCAACGAAAAGCATGCTGCTTTCAAGTTCAGACATGATTTTCGAAGCTTCAGATAGCGTGCTCGTAAATCCACTGTTTCTGAAGATTTCTACATACAGTTCGCAGCCCATCACTGATATGGCAATCTGACCGCAAAGTTTCGCAATTCTCAGATTCTCTGCCACTGGATGACAGTTTCCATCTAGTATGGTCTTGAGCTTATCCGCAAATCCTTGACGTCTTTGCTCCGCACTTCCTGCATTGTTCTGATCAACGGCGCTCTGAATTGCACCATCCAAATCTGCACTGTCCAACTTATCACATATCACCTGAGCAAGGGATAAAAAACGCTTCTTGTTCCTCCCTTTCTTCATCAGAAATTTCCACTGCCTCTGCCTCCGTGGGGGCGATGTGGTGTTCTTGAACAACTGTGAGCCATTCATTTAATTATATCATATGGTTACAATCATTTTATACTTTCTAGGAGATAAAAGCTGAAATATATATTTACTTAATTTTTTTTTTTTAAAAATATATGATTAATAAGGGAAGTTTTAGATATAAAACTCTTTGTTTTTTGAGTTAATTGACACATGCATGATTTATTGGATATGATGTATTTTTATTTTTCAATTTTGAATATAACATAATTTGAACATGGCATGACATAATACTTTATCCATTTATTGGATATGATGTATTTTTATTTTTCAATTTTGAATATAACATAATTTGAACATGGCATGACATAATACTTTATCCCGTGAACATAATAGCACCGAGTGGAAGAGCCGCTCGCCCGTTTCTCCCGTGAAGACCAGATTTGATAATTCTCCGTATAAGTTAAATATAATTTATCCGTTTCTTTTTTTTTCTTCTAGTTTCTATAGGTTAAATAATTAATTTAAAAATCTAAAAGAACTCAATGGCTTTAATTTGGTTGAGATAGTACCATTTTGGAAGTACACAGAGCATCCAAGAAAAGCGGTGGCTTCCTTCATTGTTTGTGGATACAGAATTTCCCTGGTTCTCCTCGTCTCCTAATGCAGGATTGTTCTGGCCTTCTGGAACGTTTTTCTTTCTTGTGATCTTGTTTTAATTGACATTATTTCTTTGAGGACCTGCAATAATGAAGAAGTTACTTAGCTGTCTTTTGTTTTTCTTCTGTATTGGCATACTGCATTAACATTTAGCGGGATGCCAAGCCAGGAACAATAATTTTTGCTGAAACAAAGTGTCCTCTAAAGAATGGGAAATGGAATGCAAATCAGTGCACACTGGTACTTCTAAATGAGAAGATAAACTATGAAACTGTTCCGTTATCATGCTTCAATGTATATCTATTATTTTTAGGAAAAACGGTAGTGCTGTGGCACTGATTAACAGACTTGCACACTCACCTTTGGCAGCAGTATTTCCTTCATAGTATTGTCCACATTACAGTGAGGACACAGGTTCACCATGATCTCTGCTGCTATTGTTCTCTGTGTGATGTTGTTCTCATCGTCAAGTATTGCAATGATACGGTCAATAGCGCCGTCTTCTGTGGTCATGATGAGGGCAGAATTCCTTTCACTGGTAGCTGACAGGGATACCAGTGCCCACCCAGCCATGGCGGCACCATCTCCATTAGCAAGAAAGAGTTGCAGCTGCTTTGTGATGAGTACTTGTTTTACTTCCTCGTTGAGGTTGATAGACAAATCCAGTGCTGTGAGGATCTCCATGGCTACCAGCTGCATTTCTTGGTGGTCAGCTTCATTGTTACCAAGTTCAAGAATATTCTTTAGGTTGGCCAGTGCTTGAACATTATTTGAGAAGATTTCATGGTTGTCATCTGGAGCGCGGATGAGCTGGTACAACACTTTGAGGCATCTGATTACAATGTCAGCCCACGCCTTGGTTTTGACATCTTCAATTAAGGTCACCGAGTAGACGGGTGCCGTGATCTTGCGAAGGAGGCCTGGGGTGCTGCATATGATCCTGCGATTGTCGTCGTTGTTGGATGCCAACCTCTCGAGGATGGTCAGGCCTTGCTGAATCAGCTTTTTGCTTGTACTTCCTTGGCTCTTCTGCAGGCGTCTGTGTTCTCCTATCACCATTCTCTGTTGGTCTATCATCAGGTTCCGGTGCTGTTCCTCTTGGTGTTGGAGCAGGGAGGAGATCCACCGCATAATCCCATGGTACCTGGCTACATCTATGTGGCCAGCAACACCTGCCAAGATCGTCGTGGCGAACTCCATAATCTCTGTGCTTTCATCTGGGCTGGTACTGCTGATCCGTAATGAATCTACCAATTTCTGAATCTTGTGACTCGAGGCAAGCAGCACCCGGCTCACATCTTTTCCGTTGTTAACAAAGGAGCTGAGTAGCCTTGCACCACGTAGGTAGTCCTCCTGGGATTCAGAATCCAGTAACTCAGCGGCGTACTTGATCATGTCCGTGCCCTTAATGGATAGAGGATTCTTCCTGGATTTCCTGCATTCCGCGCTGATATACAAAATGTACTCGAGGATGGCCATCCTGCTCCACCACTCCGACAGGTGCTCGACTGCTTGGAGGCGGCTGATCACGATTTCCAAGACGAAGACAATGGTGACGAACAACAGCCTTGTTCGGCTGGTTTAACCAGCCGCCTAGCAACAGTGTTTTCCTCTCACGTAAAGCAAAGAGCCAAAGACCACCCAACCCAATAACCAAAGTGATCTTTTTTCTCACAACAAAAATAAAGACCGTAAACCGCAAGCCCGACCGGTAGGAATAAGGCCCCGGGAGCATGGCGCCTTGGAAAATAATAAGTGAATAGAACATGTTCAGTGCTGTCATCATGTTTGCCACGCTGCCAGTTCTATGATCCCTGTTACCATGATTGAGCTCCTGTATGCGGCCAAACGAGATCAATCCCCACATGGGCCCCATCGCCGGGATCAACTGGGCGTAGAAAGACACGACCAAGAATGGCAATGCTACGACCACGACTACGGCTCGTGAGAAAACATTCTTGCAATTCACCAACAAATCGCCAACCGCAAACAGGGCTGAAGAAACTGTCAACGCAAAACTGATTAAACTTCTCTCCCATTCATTGAAGATCCTGCAGGCAACAAGCATGCATGGTCTATCGTCAGTGTCCTACCCAATTCTTTCCGTGCAACTAAATTTTTTACGACTTCTGTGTGCCACTGAAATTGTTCAATGTTTGTTTTGAACCAATATGAAATAATTTTTAACCCCTTCATGTGTGTTTGGTTCTCACTGCAATTTTTATCCCTATCGCTTCATGTGTGTTTGGTCCAACTGATACTAACTCATTACTGCTACTTGTAATAATTTCTTCATTTCCGGTTATCGAAAGCCTGAAACTGATTGTTTCTAGCTCCAACTAGTTGCAACTGCTTACTACTACTTATTACAATTACTATTTCTGAAAGGCTGCAACTATTTTTTCTAGTTCCAACTGGCTGCAACTACTTGCTGCTGCTTATAATTGCTTTGCAACTCCTTTTAGATCAACTGAGTACTTGTCATCTCGATAAATCTCGTTAGTCCTCCAATTTTGTGGTCACTATCACCGAAACCCATAACAGGGCTTTATTGCACTTACAACTGGCCTCCTTGACTTCCTCTGTGGCACACGAATCAAATCCTCTAGGTGCTCTAAAGAAGACTCCTTGTACCTATCACCACTAGAATCTCAAATACTTCTGTGTGTGCAAAAACACACAGAAAATTACGAATACCAACAAAAAACACATAGAAATAGAATGACAAAAAATTGATTTTTTTTTTCTATGGGTTCACCCACGGAAAAATTACTAGTTTTTTTCTGTGCGTATCGAAAAAAGACACAGAAAAATTGGACGCACACAAGAGTATTTGAGTCTCAGAACTGCCCAGGTCCATTGCCTCCCGCTAGGTTGTACCCTTCTTTTCTTAAAAAGTATCTATCTAATACCCCATCTATTCTAAATTATAAGTCGATTAACAGTGTAAATATATAGCAAAATTAGATGTACTAAAAAAAGTCAAAACAATTTATATATAGTTTGTATATAGTTTGAAATGCTCTTATTTGAAACTGTTCTGGAGCGAAGTTTTGTAAGTATTGTCGCGGAAAATACTTTTTGAAACGATTTTTTTTTTTTTTGAAACGAAGTCGCGGAAAATACTTGGTGAGAAAAGGGATAGATGGAGACAAATCAAATGAGAGGAAACTAATTACTGACCCGGCTGCCTGTATCGCGGTAAAGAATATGATGAGCCTGAAATCCTTTTCCTCCAGCGAGGAGGCAAAGCCGCCAAGGAGGACTGCCGCGGACAACAAGAGAGCCAGGAGGCCGGAGCCCTTCAGCCTATCCGCACTCACGTTACTCTATTTATTCCCTCTATACATCCTAGTCATCAAGATTCTCTTCTTTCTGGCATTTTCTTCCGCACTCATCTCTCCTTTATATCTCTACTCTACATCCAACTACCATTAGTGGGGTCCACTTATAATGTTATCTAAATATATCCATGTGAGGTCTAGTTTTGAAGAATTTATTGTTACTTAATTTAATGGTGTAATCGGAATTTAATTTGGTATTTTGGTTTATGATTTATAGCATTTTTAGTAACTTGAAGTAGTGGGTCCCGCCATCACCTCTCTCTCCTCTCCCCCTCCCAGCCGGCTTGCATGCATTTGTGACAGCTTTTGGGCCCACGCCAGAGACATAGCGAAGGCACGCTACGCACGCCACAGATACAGACTCTGACACCATTCGGAAGCACACCGTGGCTCTTACAGGTCACCGCTGCAGCAGTTTCTTTACGCCAAACTGCTTAAGTGGCCGGTACAGGGGACCGTCCCGGATAGCAGTGCGGAGAGTCTCACACCCAGCGAAAACCATCCTCGTAGCATGCACATACACTCTGACGTACGCGTACGCACGAGCACGAGCGTGGGCGTCCGGCGCCTCAGCATGCCTCGCGGTATGCCGATCTGGCTGCTCGCCGGATCCACCGCCGTTCCTCCCCTCTTCTTGGACTCTATCCGCCATCGCGTGCCACACTAAGCTAAGGCAGGTTGATCTGCAGCTCGCCCGCGCTAGCTTGGAACGGAAACCTACTAGAGTACTTGCTGCTTCCTGCAGGAAGTATGCAACTGAACTAAGAAGGCTTCATGGTGGACTGGAGCAATGCGCGGCGTCGAATAGGAGATGAATTCCAGTGAATCGGCGATGAATTTCTAGTGAATCGGCGCTGCCCATGTACAGCAGACGCGGTGATGCACCCGGACTGCCCATGTACAGCCCTGTGGTCGTCGTTTTGTTGAAGGAACCCGGAAAAGGTGGTCACCAGTCATCACGTGGGCCTGTGTGTGAGAGGTCAAGTCAGCACGTCGCTGAACCTTGTCAGAAAAGAGGGAAACACGGCGGGGCGTACTGTTGTGTACGGCGGACAGATGGACGTAGGAGTACTAGCTAGCAGCCAGCAGCACGCCATTTGTGAGCGCCCCTATCGTGAGCCAGCGGCACGCCATTTGTGAGCCAGCACGCCACCTCTATCGTGCTCCGTTCACCCGGCGCCCCCTCGCACCGGAGCCCGCGCCGCGCCTGCGAAGGAAGACCGGTGGCGTTGTTCATGAAACGATCCGAGTCCTCAGTGGGGGTTTCTTGATGCCGAATTGATCCCGTCGGACTCGAGTTCAAAGTGGATAGGTGCTCGGCATGGCTTCGTGCCTCAACAACTCAGCTGACTGGAACTAGCACAGATGCACCAGTCGGACTTCAAGCAATTCCTATTTCCATGTACGAGCCAATAAACTGTGTTCTGGAATAAACGGCCTTAGAATATTAGCCAGATTAAACAAAATGCAACGTATCATATGCATTGAAAGCCGTGTCGCGAACGTGTGCGAACCATCAATTAAAGGTCACAAGATCACGGATCCATTTAATGCGCGGTGTTTTTCACTTAAACCCTCCACCGCGTGGGGGTTTAAATCTAACCCGTGTGTGTGTATCAGGGTGGGAGGGTTTAATTGAAAAAAAACCCGAGACGTTGGATCTAGATCCTATGGTCTTAATTCGTGGTTGCATATATTGTGAACGGCTTTGTTCGAGGATATGTTCGTAAACAAAATAAGTTGATCCCCGGCTAACTGAAAGGTGATAACAACATATTCCTTAGCATCCTCTCTGACTTCATTGAGAAGTTGGCGAGTTGCCCGTATTGGTCGGTGAGCCGCCGCGGAGTTGTTCGGAGAGGTCGGCGAGCTATTTGGATTGGTCGGCGAGTGGGGGGTTGGCGAGTTGTCAGAGAGGTCGCCCATCTGTCGTATCGTATGGATTGCTGAGTTCGGATCCGAATGAACACTCATCTTGCCATATGCCACTGGTCAGAACGATCATATCTAAGGCCGTTACAACTCCTTGGATATTTTTGAGTGTCAGCACAATGATTTTGAAAATCCTGTTGAGATGTTTTATCCCTATGAAATGTTTCCCTTCTCTCTCTTCCTAGGCCTGGTTTAGATGTCGAGGAAAAATTTATAAAAAACACTTTTTGGAACTCGCAGAGCTTGTATCAGAAGCACGTTTCGTTTTGTTTGTAGTAATATTATCCTACTATGGGGTAACTAGGCTCAAAAGAATCGTCTCGCAATGTAAATATAAACTGTATAATTAGTTATTTTTTTACCTACATTTTATACTCCGAACATATATCTTTTGGTGTATTGAGAGAGTGGAAAAACTTGGAAGTTGGGTTAGAAATTTTAGTCATCTAAACAAGGCCCTATTTTCATGCAAAGATTCATTTTTCGCTGATGTGACACCTCATTTCTTGTGAGATATCTTGAATTGTCCGTCATTTGATTGTGAGGTATTGCGGCCGATAAACCGATTGATGTTATTTTCTTGTGAGAGAAAATACTATGGATGGAGGGAGAAAAAGAAAACGTTGTACCGGTCTTTTTGGGATGGAGGAGTCAAGTACTCTAAGCTTGGTGATGGCTGGAATTAACGTGAACCTCTGCTTTCACTTCTATGGAAGTATGGACCCGTGCCGTGAGCCGATCAAGTCAAGTCGACGCTGAACCTTCAGCCCTGTCTGCAGAGAGGGAAAAAAGCGAATTTATTTCGTTTGGTGGTGCGCACTAGTACATGGCCGGCGCTGCCCGTGTACTGCGCAGTAGCGGTACAGCAGACGCGGTGAGGCTGCCACCATGTGTGACCTCTATCGTGCTCCGTTCAGACGATGAGGCCCCAGCCAGGGACGGACGAGGAGGGACGATGCCGGCAGCCCCACCTCAGCTGACACACGCCGCCGATACAAGTGGCTCTCTGACAACATTGTCACGTTGTTACGTGTAGGAAAGATGAGATCAATATAGAAGAGCAAAAGATTTTCCTAAAAAAAATATATAGAAGAGCAAACGATACTACTCGTCTAATTCATCCTATATTGAATTACTTGCCTTTACTTTTCTTTTGGCTTCGTCGAGATTTTTAAATCAAAGATTCGTTTGCACGGTTAAATAGATGGTCAGCTAGCTCCAGACGCCCGCGCATGCTGCTGCTCCTGCTGCGGCTGAGGCCTTAACCTTAGTTTATGAAAAGTGAACACAAAAAGTGCGCTACATCATCCGTTACATTGAATCTTTTAACGCGTGCATAGAACATTAAATATAGATAAATAAAAAACTAATTACACGGTTTATTTGGAAAGTGAGAGACAAATCTTTTAAAGACAAATCTTTTAAACTCGGTTAGTCCATAGTAGAACAATAATTACCAAACACAAACGAAAAGTGATACACTAGCCGAACCCAAAATATTTACCAACTAAAGACCCTCCTTGTTTAGTTCACGAAAAGTGAACCCAACAAATGTTACGAAGTACCGGTCACATCAACTATTCGGACATGCATGGAGCATTAAATGTAGTTAAAATAAATAACTAATTGTACAATTTGATTGAAAAGTGCAAGACGAATCTTTTTAATCGTAGTTAGTCCATATTGGGACAAAAATTATCAAATACAAACAAAAAGTGCTAAATGGGGTGAACCCAAAATATTTCACCAACTAAACACCCCCGATTCAATGTTGTTGCTGCTCGCCTCTCGCTAGGCGCTTCGCTACCGCTAGACCGCTAGTGGGATGGCATGATTTAATGGAAGACATCGGCTCAAGTATGGGCATTCGGTTAACCGTTCGGTTCCTCGGTTTGTTGATAAATTCAGTTACACGAGTTCTTTACAAAACCGGGAACCGACCAATTTGGGTTCGGTTCTACCTAAAGAAGCCAAATCAATATCCAAGCACCTGTTGCATCTACCGGGAGGGGTGTTGGGCGGAGGAGATTGATTTGCGGGGATAGAGCTAGTGGCCTGGGGGCTCTCGATGCATCTACCCCTTAGAGAGAAAAGGGGACCAAGGAGAGGGAACTCTCTAGCGGATGGGTGGGTGCGTCTTGCACCGATGTTGGACAACCGACGTCCCCGGATACGCCCACGCTGCTCGATGTGGTGGGTTGTTGCGGGCCGGGGCCCGGGGTCACCGTGTCGGGGTCGGGAAGGGAGGGGAGGGGAGGGGGGGGTGGGGTGGGGATGGCCGGAGGGCTAAGGGAGGATCGTGGACTGGAATTAGGAGTGTCACGAAGGGGAGGGTTCACGGCGTCGCTGCTCACGGGAGCGCTCCCGGGTCGGGCGGACGACATATCAACACAAGGCAGGGTTAGGGAGGAGACAAGAGAGTGAATGAGAGATATTAGGGTTTACCTTTGTTTGGGCCGGGTTGTATGCTTTAGGAGTGTATTATATTCCATGGGCCTTTACATAGTTCGATTATTTTAGTATTTCAGGTCATTTCGATTAACTGGAGCCTACAGCCGAATTAGCCGTAATAATTTCGGTTCCCTGGAACCTGGAACCGAAATAAGAACCAAATATTTCGGTTTAGTTTACTTCGGTTTCAGTTCAGGTTAGTTCGGTTCAGTTCTCTGTTTTTTTGCGCCAAGAGTGAACTATCGCTAATGGTGTATGCCCGATGTTGTACTCCTTTTGGTTCTCTGCGGTTTTGCAAGTCTCATTTTGATACTTGTGATTCGGGTAGACAACATATGCTGGCTGACGATTTGGGTGAAGAAACCAATAAGTATTTGTGCCACATTTTCTTCCAACGTAGATAACCTTGGCTTCTCAGGTCAACCTGTAGTTATTCAATTAGAAAAATCATGCATAAGTTACTAACATCACTATATAACACTTGGAGTTATTTGGCTAATGGTTTCTACGACTGATAAGCCATCCAATGATGTTTTGTTAATTTATTTGAGAGAAAAAAATAATATATCATGGTAGTAAGCCGGTCTAATAAGTTCAAGCAAACATGCGAATCCGTGCCAACAAATTAAAACCGAAAGTGATAGGGATATCAATGTGGATTCATAAGAAAAAAAAGATCTGTAACAGCAAGATTATAAAACCAATCGACATTGTATTGTCAGGACGCCAAAACCAGGAAAATATATGGTGGAAACCTCATATAGATAGAAACATGGAAACTAATTCAAAAAAACATTTTGGTTATTCAAAATTTATCCTCTAGTGTACATGCACCTGAAACATCATTTTCGTATGAACTTTTCAAAGTGAGTTTGCATCTGAACTTTTGCATGTGAGTACATATTTATAAATTGTATGCACTATGATGTGTCAAATTTACATTCTTTTAAACAGGTAAAATATGTCTTTTTGAATTGGTTTTCATGTTTCGTTTGCAATCAACGTGAAATTGTGAATGCGATACACCTATGTAAGTTCGGATGCACCAAGTCATGCATGGGTGGTCGACGGTGACAGCAAAAGAAAAAGTTTGATTTGGGTCGCTCTCCAGCTAGCTAGCCCAAAGATCCGTGCAGGATCCAAAAGGTCGTGTAGATGGAATCAAAGAAAAAAATAATCAAACTGTTTGAATATATATGCATTTATTTCTAACAAGCAACGGTATACAAATTATTCAAAACAAATACGTATATTTGACGTCCCTGCACCTCTGTCTCCGAAGGCGCGCATGCATCTCGCCCGAACAAGGGACAGCTGACATATCAGACCAGTTTCAATGGAGTTTTATGAAAGTGTTTCATACATACTAAAACTTAAGGCGTCACATTAGCAAAACTTTACTTTTGCATGAAACGCTTAAGAGAGAGAAGAAAAAGTTTCAACATGGTGAAACCTTTTAGACACTGTTTTCACATGCGTTGGAAACGGGATGAAATCCCTATTGAGACATAAATAACGTTTTACCATGAAACTATGTAAAGGTTGTCGGACTCGTGAGTCTATGAAACTGTGCAATGAGGGAGACACTTATTTCATGTCAAAGTTTCACATCTTGAAAATCGGGTGGTGAAACTCTCCATTGAGACTCCGGGCTTTAGAAAGTACCTTTTTCCCCGATGTGGTGGAAACGGCAAAAATATTATAGACTCCGAAATTTCAAATCCAAATTTATTTTTGTCATCAAATGGATGTCGGAAAAGAATGGTGCAGCAACAACTTTCTTTTTTCTTTTTTTTTCTTTTGAGAAATACAGCCTAATTGTATGTAACGCGTTTTGAGCCGGGCCTCCATGGTTTACTATGTACTTAAAATCCAGATCCAGCCCACTCAGTCGGCCGTCAAAAGGGCCGTACCCAAACGGCCTCGTGCGTGCCTCGGTCTCGATCCGGCCCTCACGTGTTCCACCCAGGCTGCCCAGGAGGTTCTAATTGCTTTAAAGCTTGAATTTTCACTTTGATTTGATGATGATGCTCAGTTTCAGTTGCCACAACCTCGATCGGACCTTCCGGCTTCCGGGGATGCACGTGTATACTCAGAAACGCTGTAGGTGTCTACATGTCCATACGGAAATGCTTTGAAACGCAGCAATTTAATAGGGATCATATTGAATTTCACAAGAAGAAAAAAACATGACTACAATTTTTTTTTCCATACGTTCCTAAAGGGGCACTACCGGTTGCAAACACATCTAGACGTACGAAGGTTCGGAACAAGTAGAAAACAGTGTATTATACTGATCCCGTTGGTATCATCCATGGGTCTGTATATATTACAGAGTGCTCTGTCCTGGTTCAGAACAAACTTATGCAACTTTACTTACAAGTTATGTACGTTCTGTATAAAAACTAATGATACTACCTCACCAAACCAATTTCCGTGTGCAAACCCTCGATCTCAAGCCAACGGTCTCCTAGCAACGGTCTGCAAGCAGCATAACAGAGAGAATCAGAAAGCAGGGCAACACGAACATCTCAAGTCAATAGAAACAATGTAACAACAAAGTTAATAAGCTCGTCATAGTATCATGCACAAAATTATAGCAGCTCGTGACAAAGTTTCTCACCATTTACCAAATTTATCAAATTTCTTCAATACTCTGTAGCACTACAAACCCTCCAAATCAAAGGCTGGTATGAATCACTCCAATATAAAATTCAGAACAAGAATGTGCTAGACCAAAAGCATTTGCCCTACTAGACCGAAACCAAGTCGTGTTTGCAGAAGACAAAAGCTTTACAGTTCACAATTCATTATCATTACAACCAGAAGACTAACATAGGAACAGCTCAGCTATTCTAACTACCAAAAGCACAAAGCTACATCTACGTCAACTAATTTTTTAGCCCAGAGGCCAGAACAAAAGAAAATTCAGAAGGAAAATGCATTTTCATCTTTTTCCATAATAATTGGAACTGCACTAAACAGTTACCGTACTAAGCAAAAGAATAATATTATTTATAGTTCAGTCTTCAACTTTTACCAAACAGAATAGTTAGTACATTTAACTTGTTATACAGTAATGTTGCATAAATCTCTATTCACAATGTTTTTTACAGAAAAATCAATTTTTCAACATCAAATGATAATGAATGCAGTTTAGATTTATGATCCATGGTTGTCTCACAGGTCAGTACAACAAGAAGAAGAAAAACAACCATCTTTTATTCCCGTTAGGGTAGGCTTGGGTTTAAACCCAACAAGGACCATTAATCATGGTTCAGGCCTGCCTATTGTCTCACAGGTCACTGTCGGCAGAAAATAGATTATTTGAGTGACACTATAAATCAAGAATTTTATTTTTTTTATGCAGCAAAGTTCATCAGAGTTAAATAGACATCAAATTAAGAATTCATTGTTCAATGTAGTGCATCAACAACTCAACATCCGGTGAAATATCATTCAATGTACGTAGCAATGGAAATCAAAGGAAAGATTTAAAGATCAATGGTCTGGCAAGGTTTTACTACTAGGTTTCATAAAGCATTTAGCAATATTTGCGATATTTGAAATGTATAATTCCATGCTACTTAGCATCACTGCAACGCAACAAAGATTAATTGCATTGCTGCTTTTACTGAAAAGGAATAACATAATTACTGACTAGGATATGTCACATAAATATTTACTAGTTAATTCTCGTCTAGTACTACAAGAAAGTGACCATTCATAACTATTGAACTAAAATCAACAAAACAGAAGGACAAAAGCAAATAAACTGATAAAAAAAATAACTAATATTCTGTTCAGGCTCTAGAAGCAGAGCAACATACAAGGCACATGAATGCGACTGGACATGAACCCTAGTCGGTCTCTCTCAGGGATTGGAGCAAAGATGGAGGAGCGGCCGGGAAGAGGAAGGCGGGAGGAGGAGTGGATATATAGGCCATGCATTTCGGGAGGGGGGGAGGCAGGAGGAAGATTCACCATTCCCGCTTGAGCCGGGAGAGCCACCCGCCAATCGGTAAATAAGCCCCAAATCGGTGACACGCTGCGCCACACGCTGCCGAGCTCGAGCGAACGCAGAAAATAGCGTAGCCGTGGGAGCCCGGGCGGAAGGGGGTTGGTTTGGCTCCAGCCGGGCCGGGCGAGAGACACAAAAACGCCCCAAACACCGGAGTGTGCCCCCGTGAGCGCAAACAAAGGGCACGGGCCACCCTACCAAACACGCTTTTAATTTGCCCGACGCATCAAAGATGTAGATGCCGAACCCTAGCTGCAGTTCTTGGAGGTCACTTCATCATTACCGAAGTTCAAGAATACTCTTCGGGTTGTTCAATGCATGAACATTATTTGAGAAGATTTTATGGCTGCCATCTGGAGCGCGGGATGAGCTGGTATGACATTTTGACGATCTGGTTACTGTTATAAACGCGATGCGAGTAAACAATGAAGTACACAAATCCAACCACAGCAGAGACAAATGATTTAATGTGGAAAAACCTTCCCAATGTGGGAGAGAGAAAAAAAAAACCACGGACACCACCAACAAATACTCCTCACTATATCAAGAGTCGTTATAACGCCAATGTGGTGGCTTACAAGAAAATTAATCGGCATCGCAAGTGAAAACCCTAGAACGGGTATATGTATTGTACACAGGGATTGGGGGGGGGGGGCCCCCCCCACCCCCCACCCCGAACCCCCAAAGCGCCCTCGGGGCACACCCCAATGGGCTAGTTCTCTTTGGCTTCGCCCGGCCGAATTGTCCTTTATAATGTGCAACAGAATTTGGAACATATCTAACAGATATAATATCAGCCCATGACTTGATTTTGACATTTTCAATTAAGCCCGCCCGAGTAGACGGGTGTCGTGATCTTGGGATTGTTAGATGCACCTCTCGAGGATGGGAGCCTTGCTGAATCCTACGATTGTCGCTTGGTTCGAAAAATATTTTATAGACTCAAATTTCAAATCCAAATTGTTAGGATGTCAAAAAGTATGGTGCAGCAACAACCCTTTTTTTTAGAAACACGCCCAGCTTAGACGAACAGGTTTTGAGCCTACTACATACAAATGCGATTGCCAAGAAGACTTGACCCAATGGCTACGAGATGGGCCTCCATGGTTTACTAGGTACTTAAAATCCAGATCTAGCCCACTCAATCGGCGGTGAAAAGGGCCGCCCTCTCACCCTCATCGACAATATTAGGGCGCCGACCAGGGCGTGGTGGGCCGCCCAAAGACGACGGTGGCCCAATAGCCCAAAGATCGAGGCAGCATCGCCGCCGCCGAGCTGCCGCGCCAACCAACCTCGCCAACGCTTTCGGCGCGAGGCGCCACCGCCGCTTTAGGGTTCCGCTCGCCGACGTTAGATTCGACCTCCTCCCCCTCCATTCCTCCCCGGCCTTGTAGAATGAGCCGGCCGGGCCGTCTGCCGCCGTCGGCTGCGCAGCCAGCGTCCAAGCTTCAGTGAGCCCGTGGCTGTGACGGGCGAGCTCGGCCGGGAGTAGGACCCATCCGAAAAAGGTATGGGTAGGCGCGGGGCGCGGGGAGGGTCGCCATGGTCTTGGATTGAGACTGGTTTCGGAGGCGGGCGCGCCATGGCGTCGTCGGTCGGGTTAGGGGTTAGGAGAAGAAGGAAAGGGGAGGAAGGCTCGTCACCGCCGTGTGCGTAGCCGCGGCGCGGAGCTGACGAGGGGCGGGGCGAGGACGGCGGGGACTGTGGAGTCGGAGGTTGACGACGACGCTTTAGGCGGGCCACTACCGGGCCGGGCGGCGCCGAGTCGGCGTGGCCGACCAGTCGGCCAAGATGCCCCCACCCCTCACGGCCTCGTCTGCCGCCTCGGTCTCGATCGGGGCCCTCACGTGTTCCACCAGGCTGCCCAGGAGGTTCTGCTTGCTGATGCTAAAAAAATGGAGGTTCTACTTGCTTTTGATCTTGAATTTTCACCTTGATTTGATGATGATGCTTAGTTTCAGTGGCTCACCCAATATCTGCCAACAAATGACCGGCGATGGTGATCCTTGATCAAGCTGCCAAACAAGGAGATGTCAAACCTCGATCGGACCTTGCGGCTTCCGGAGATGCACGTGTATACTCTGTAACGATACTAAGCACTGGATGAATACAGGTAGCTACCATGTATCTCTATTAACTAGGTTCAAGGTAAACTGGAGCTAGAACTCCGGTGGAATCGGCGTTCGCCGGCGGCGGGCTCAAGCCCTCAGCTTGCCCAATGCCGACGTCAACCAAGACAAGTTCCAACCGCTCTCCTTTCTGAGATTACAGCTGTTGCACAGCTTCTCACCAGACGCAGCTGGGCCTAGATTGTAACTTTGCAACATTGGGCCTGATATCCTGTTGTTGGGCTTCTTGATTCTCTTGGACCTGTTCTTGTCTTAGGACTTTGGTTGATATGACATACTCAGCTCAGAGTCAGAAACGCTGTAGCCTGTAGGTGTCTACACATGTCCATACGCCCATACGGAAATGCTTTGAAATGCAGCAATTTAATAGGGATCGCATTGAATTTCACAAGAAAAAAAACATGATTACAAAAAAAAAAAAAAACATACGTTCCTAAGGGGGCACTACCGGTTGCAAACACATCTAGACGTACGAAGGTTTGGAACAAGAAGGAAAAAAAGTGTATAATACTGATCCCTAGCTGCGGGCAAAATACCCGATACCCATTACCCGTGATCCCAACCCGACCCGAATAACCCGAACCCGAGGTACCCGATCCCAAATTCGATAGTGATTTTGATTACCCAAAATTACTTTGGGTAATTCGGTAATAGACTCCGTACCCAAATTACCCGAACTACACCAAGATTTGTCTTGTCTTTATATTTATCATGTGTTGCTAGTTAAACACTTGAAATTATCACTTTATTAGAATATAATTTTCTCGGTTCGAACAAGTAACTATAATATATTATTCTCCACAAATTGTTGTCGAAATTCTACCTAAATTTTGAGTGAAACTATGTATAAATTGCTACTGAAATTTTGTTTAATTTGTTGTTTTTCAGAAAATTGGGTAGATCGGTATACCGAACCCGAATTATCGGTACCTAAAATTTCGGTAGTGTTTTTTTCGACTAAAAAATAAAGTAGCAATTTTTCATTACCCGAATTTTAAATTACCCGAATTACTCAACCAGAAAAAAATCGGGTAACCCGAACGCCAGGCCTACTGGATCCTGTTGGTATCCATGGATCTTATATATTACAGAGTGCTCTGTCCTGGTTCAGAAGAAACTTATGCAACTTTACTTACAAGTAACATTATGTACGTTCCGAATAAAAACTAATGATACTACCTCAACAGACCAATTTTCGTGTGCAAATCATCGATATCAAGCCAACGGTGGTTTCCTAGCAACGTACGGCCTGCAAGCAACCAGAACAAAGAGAATCAGAGTGCAGCGTAGTTTGATAGTCCATGACCTATATTACACACCAAGATAAGTTTATGAACCTACAGTGTAGTTTACTCTAAAAAGATTTTGCATGAAACAAGAAGAGGATGACCCAAGGCCGCCAGCACCATTGCCACCGACAAACCGAAGTGAAGGCTTTCGCCCGCCTCAGCACCATGCCCGCCGCGCATGCTCGACCATGCCGGGAACACGCCCCCCGCCACACATCGCCGCCATCTACGGAAAGCCCGCACCGCCCAAGGCGCCATACCAAAAATCGCCGCCGAAGGGCGCTTATACCGTAATCGCCGCCGCTGAAGGGAAGAAGAGCAAAGAGCCATCATACCAAGAAACCAACCGCCCACGCGCCAGACGCCTCCGCCCCACACCATCTCCCCGGCCGCCTTTGGCTGGAGCAAAAGCAGAGCCGACGGCCCCCAAACCGTAGCCACCGCCAACGCCACCACACTAGCCAGCCGCCTCCCCAAAGACACCAACCGGCCCCGCCGGCATCGACCGCGTTGGTCGTTGTCCGCGCCGACCATGGCCATCGCCGCCGCCAACCCCGACCGCCCGAGAAGAGGAGGGAAGGCCACGCCACCACCATCCCCACGGACCTTGCGAAAGCAATCGGCGGCGTACAATGAAAAGCCAACGGGAAAGAGGGTAGACGGCTAGGCTCCGCCTATTTTTTTAATTTTGTAATAATATAAACCTATTTAAATTCGCTCCCCACGGGGAGTAAAACCAGATCTACCGGGTGCTACTCACCGCTCTAACCACTAGGCTAGAGACCCTTTCACGTTGGTGGACTAATTAACATGCATAGTTATGATTCTTCCTTTATTAATCTTCCCGGTTTCTTTTGAACTCGGCTCCGACGATGTGACTTCCCTCCACTTTTTATTTTCGACCACTTGCCTCCGTAGGTTCCTCGGGAGGGCTAGGATAAACACGCCATTGACGAAAACTAGACCTGTCTGCTTCTGTATGTCAAGGATAACAAGTTCACTGAATTGCTCAAATGATAATTCGCTGGCTGGCTGGCTGGCAGAGTGGCAGGTACTTGCAAGAAGCTGGTTCGCTCGGTTGGATTAGCTCGGCACTGAACAGGCTGGCGACATCTACTCATCCACATAGTTAATTCTGACATCGCCATAAGTCTTTCAAAGAAATGTATCATTGATCTTGCTCGACACATCATTGATCTTGCTTGATGCCCCAATGAAAACGACGGCTGTCCTTTCCATCTCTAAAAAAGAGGCCAAAGGCCAGTGCCCACTCAACAACCACAGAGTCCAAATTCTATAATCTTTTACTGTAGTGACATAATCACTACTCTAGTGACATCGTCACCGTAGTGAGATAATCAACTAATTTATAAAGAGAATAGTCAAGGGTGCCCGTGACCATGATAGAATCTTCATTATTATTATTTTGAAAGTTGCTCTCCACACACAGTAATCTTTATTATTATTATTATCACAAGGTTGTAATATTCATGACATGCACAAGAAAAGAAAAAGATTATATATTTTTTTATCCATAACAATTCTTGCTATTACAAATTAGAGGGCACCATCGTGCAATTAGGGGCTTAACCGGATGCTTAGAAAAAAAAAGATAGTCATAAATATTTAGTCTTTAATATGGTAGACCCTAATTCAACGTTTCGATAAGAGTCATTAAAACATTATATTATATCAAAAATTACCCATCTCTATTATTATGAAAATACATAAAGTAACCCATTAAATTTGTATATAGGTAAATCACCCACCTCCGCCATTATGAAACATAATCCAAATAATCCTCCTAAATGTGCTTCTAAATTACCACCTTTAACGTTAGAAAAGTGTTTTAAAATTCCCATCCCCTAAATTTGCCACATATACCATATTTTTAATGATAATAATAAAAAAGAACCCCCTAAAATATAACCTAAATTACCCACTTATACCACTACTTAAAGATAATTGAACGGACATATGTAGTTGTGTAAAACAACATAGAATTAACCCATGAATCTATATTTAAATTACCCACCTATGCTATTAATTACCAAACATGATCTAAAGTAAAAACCTAAATTTGCATCTAATTAACACTTACTCTTATAATATATAATATACTAAACCCTTAAATTTGCACATAAATTCTGTCATTAATAAAAAAATGTGTCCTCAAATGCATATCTGAACATTCAACATCTTCTATTATAAAAAAAATAATCGTAAATCATATGTGTGTGTGTATATATTTCTACATTATCACTTTTGTTAATTTTAGTACATTAAATTTTGATTGAAGTAATATACATGTTGTACCATCATGCGGATCAAGTACACATGCATGTATGAGCAATAAGTATATATACATATAAATGTTATGTTTTATTAAAAATAATTTATTATTGATTCCTTAATTAAAACAGTAATAATAACCATGACATATAGTAATTTATATAAGCTGTTACTTTTATATATTTATATTTTTTGACTTAATGTTGATTGTTCTCTTGAGCAAAATGCTTCCTTGATACTACTGGCAATAATAACCAGACGGCTGACGGCCAACTCCCAATAAAATGGCCCTCATGAGAATTCGCTAACTCTGCCACTGGCTGTGCTTGGTGGACTAATTACACGTATAGTCGTGATTCGCTAACTCCCAATAACACGCATAGTTGTGATTCTTTTTATTTTTTATTTTCGTACGCATAGTTGTGATTCTTTTAAAACGCTCGTCTCCGATGATGTGAATTCCCTCCTTTATTTTCGACCACTTGGCTCTGTAGGTTCCTCGGGAGGGTAGGATGAACACGCCATTGATGAAAATTAGACCTGTCTGCTTCTGTGTCAAGGATAACAAGTTCACTGCATTGTTCAAGAAGCTGGTTCGCTTGACACTGAACAGGCTGGCGACATCTAATCATCCACATTATTAATTCTGACATCACCATAGGTCTTCCAAAAAAAATGTATCATTAATCTTGCTTGATGCCCAATGAAAACGACGGCTGTCCTTTCCAATCAACAACCTCACTGAGTCCAAATTCTATAATCTTTTTACTGTAGTGACATAATTACTACTGTAGTGACATCGTCACCGTAGTGACATAATCAGCTAATTTATAAAGAGAATAGTCAAGGGTGCCTGTGACGATGATAGAATCCTTATTGTTATTATTACAAGATTGTAATCTTCATGACATGCACAAGAAAGAAAAAAATTATAGAAATTTTTATCAGTCAAAAATCTTGCTATTAAAAAATTAGAGGCTCCATCGGAGCCTCCATGGCATGCGCTTAGAACAAAAAAAAGATAGATTCTTGAAATTCTCACAATAATAATAAAAATTAGTCTTTAATATGGTAGATGCTAATCAAAACATCTTCGATAAGAGTCATTAAATCATTATGTTATATAAAAAAACATCTCTAATATTATGAAGATATACACAAGTAACCCCTTAAATTTGTATGTACGTAAATCACCCACCTCCAACATTATGAAACATAATCCAAATAACGCTCCTAAGTGTGTATCTAAATTACCACCTTTAACGTTATAAAAATGTGTAAAACAACATAGAATTAACCCATGAATCTATATTTAAATTACCCACCTATGCTATTAATTACCAAACATGATCTAAAGTAAAAACTAAATTTGCATCTAATTACCCACTAACTATTATGCTATATAATCTATATAACCCCTTAAATTTGCATCTAAATTCTATCATTAATAAAAAAAAAATGTCTCCTCAAATCCATATCTAAACCTTCAACATCTTCCATTATAAAATGATAATCATAAATAATAAATAATATGTATATATATTTCTACATTATCCACTTTTGCTAATTTTAGTACATTAAATTTTGATTAAAGTAATATATATGTTGCACCATCATGTGCATCAAGTACACAAGCATGTATGAGCAATAAGTATACATATAAATGTTATGCTTGATCAGCATGATGGTGCAACATGTATATTACTTTAAAGCCCCTGTTTGGTACGTTTTAGCTTCACTTATTTTGGAAAATAATTTCATAATCAACTCTTTAGGTGAAGCTGAGTTGTTTTGAAAGAACCATTTGAGAAAATAGCTTAAGGGAGAGAAACGAAGAAGAGAGCTAAGATAAGCTAGGGGAAGAAAACAACTTCATGGATGAAACTATTTTAAAATGAGTGTTTGGTAAGAAAACAACCCACAACAGCTCATGAAGTTATTGTGAGTCGCACTCAAACATGCCCTAAAATTGTATTAATAACCATGATATATAATTTATATAATCCGTTACTTTTCATATATTTATAATTTTTGACTTAAATGCCTGATTTTTGTCTAGCAAAAATGATTCCTTGATAACTCGTATGTGCATGATAACCAAACGGCTGACGGCCCCTAAGTCTATGATAACTCGTATGTCGCCCAAGTCACACACTCATTGCGGCACAGCACACAAAACTTCTCCACCGTGCCCCAGCTAGGCAGCTAGCCTGCCGGCCGGCCGACGGAAAGAGGGGAGGGAAGCAGAGGGAGCCGCCATCAACCATGACAGAGCTGGCGGCTGGCGCCGTGAGCTCACTGCTGGTCGTCGTCCGCAACGAGGCCCTGCTGCTTGGCGGCGTCAAGGACGACGTGCAGTTCATCAAGGAGGAGATGGAGAGCATGAAGAGTTTCCTGGCGCACCTAGCCCGGAGCACTCCACCCGGCAGGGGAGCACGACGAGCAGGTGCGCACCTGGATGAACCAGGTGCGGCTGCTCGCTCAGGACTGCCACAACTGCATCGACCTCTACCTGTACAGTGGGAACCCCGACATCCACCGTGCCAAGGGCAGATTCCGGCGCTACCTCTGGTGGGTTTACTGGTTCCTGCACAAGCTGCTCGCGCAGCACCGTGCGGCGGTCCAGCTACGCCAGCTCAAGGACCGGGCGCGTGATGTCGGCGAGCGACGCTTGAGGTACGGCGTGGAGGTCCCAGTGAAGTCAGGATCGGGGCAATCACCTCCGACAGCTGGTCGGTTAGCGGCGGCTACGGCATCTTCATCGACACGGACTGCTGCGCCCGGTGGCTATGCTGCTGCCGCTGCCGGAGTCAACAATGAAGAAGACGACGAAGAAGACGGTGACGGCGACCAACTCTGGGCAACAGCGACAGGCGGTCATTCTGGTCGAAGAGCCTTCGTTCATCCTCGCACTCTTGACGACTACGTTAAGGCAAAGCTATGCGAGTGGATAGGACAAGTTCCTCTAGGCTTCGACAAAAGTCTGTCCATGGTCATTAACATTATGGCACCGTATACATATCAGGACCTCCTCGCTCTCATACAAGAAATTTGGGTTTCGGAAGGCGGCTACTACCAACGCGTGGTCTTGATCGACATCCCGGCCGTGCACCCTGATTTCAATCCACTACGAGCCAAGGAAGTCCTCTTCTACATTCAGCGCCAGCTCAAGATAGAGAAATCCCAACCCCAACCCCAGGAGCAAGGCCCGGATGAAAACGAAGGGGATTGGGAAGTATACATAAGAAAATTGCAAATTTACCATGAAAAGAAGAGGGCTCTTTCTCTTCTTAAAATCAAGGAGAATATCAAAGAGATGAAGGTTCATGAGAAGCTTGACAAAATCAAAAAGTGATATTCAAGGCCGACTAGGAATGGCGATGGACTACCCAAGGGCTACAAGCTGCAGGGTGAGCTTGACCACCTAGAACTTGACGTACTCCTTCAGCTGCTGCTCCATCCAGCTGTTGCTGCGTCTCAACAAGACCAAGGGAAGAACAAAGACGTACATATACCAGCGATGATTGTCAAGAAGCTTAAGGAGCATATTGAAGCAGAGGAAAAGGACATGACCCTTCAAGAGGAAGAAGTAACCAAACCCGACGAAGGAGAAGCCGCTGACAAGAATATGGAGGAGGAGGGGGATGGAGAAGTAACCGTGCGTATGAAGGAGGAGGAGGAGGAGGAGGAGGAGGAGGAGGAGAAAGGCGGAGGAGGAGAAGCCACGGACAAAAAATATAGAGGAGGAAGAAGAAGACGATAACAAAGAAGATGACGACCATGATGATGATGATGATGAGAAAGACGATGGCAAAGAAAAGGAGGATGAGGAGGAAGACGATGACAATGAAGAGGAAGCCGAGGAAAAGGACAAGACCCTTCAAGAGGAAGAAGTAACCAGACATATGGGGTTCGATGAAGGAGAAGAAGTTGCTGGCAAGAATATGGAGGAGGAGGAGGGCAGAGGAGAAGGAGAAGCCAAAGGCAAGAATATGGAGGAGGAAGAAGACGACGACAACAAAGAAGATGCCGACCATGGTGATGATAAGGAGGAGAAAGACGACGACAAAGAAGAGGAAGACAACGGCGATGAAGAGGAGGATAAGAAATGGATTCACCTCGATGAGGCACAATATGCACACATCCCCGCGGAATCTGTCCCCCAAGAGCATGAGCAGAAGAGCCGCCCCCCGCAGCTCAAGAAAGATCATTAGTGAGCAAGCAAGCTACAAAGAACACAACGGGTACATTATTGGGTGAAGATGAAATCAAACAAATCATCCACGACACAAAGAAAGACATCTTACGGAGCGCAGGAAGGAAGATATGACAAGGGTAAAGGGACAGTGAATCGCTGTTCCGCATCAAAACCCGTAAACTGTTTTGAAAAAAATCGGTCGATGATTGACAACATGAAGCAGGAGTTCAAAGAGCAAACCAAGATCAAAGGGTTCGTGGAAGAGATTAGAAGAAACTTGAACAATCGCCTCAGACTTGAATCAAAAAAAGAATGTACCCCGCTTATCCTCAAAGTTGACGAGCTGATGGATGTTTCCACATTGAGGATACCGTAAATGCTCGAGATCGTTAAACAACAGCTCGATATAATGATCATCACCAATTTAAAAGGAGGACATCCAGGTTGCTAAAGAATATTGCTATCCACAGGTGGAACCTATAGACTATTCTCTAGCTGGCCTCTACCATGATACAGCTTCTCGAGCTTACTAGCCACCGCGAAGAAGAATGAAGACAAGTACTACGACAATCACCAACTCCGAATTTTTCATGATATCTTGGAAGAGTGTGAGCCACATGAATTCTCGCGATGAAGATCTTCACTCATGCATTGCATGCTAACCCCAAGAGGAGCACCGAGGAGTTACTCAAGCTGCACAAAGACCCCGCAGGATTTGCCAAAGATCATTCAACGTAATCGCTAAGGTGATGTTCAAGTTCTCTTACAATGATCTTCCCAAGGAATACAAGTCCCGCTTGTCGTACCTAGCTATCTTCCCTCCGGGACAAAAGATCAGCGGTCAACCTTGATTGGGCGGTGGGTTGCGTAAGGTCTAACTTCCAAGGAAGATTGGCACGCTTCAGGCGACAGCCAACCGATGTTTTGACGCACTTGTTGACCCGGCCTTGTTTATCCAAATTGATATTGATGCCACAGAAATGTAAAGAGTCGCGGTTGTAGGTGAACCAGCTTCATGGAATCATTACCACCATCGCCTTAAAAACAACACATCCCCGAGACACGCCCGTCACATCACTTGGCTCGCCACTTCTCCATCTTCAACGATCTCCAGCCTTCGCACCTCCGACAGTGATTGACAGATTCTTCCGTGGGCTCTCTAGATCATCTCGCGGTGTCCGTGCTCAAGGTGCTAGATTTAGAAGGCTGTAAGTGTTTTACCGAAGAACCAACGGTACCTTAAGGACATCCGCAGTAAAAGATGTTACCGCTGAAATATCCGAGCCTAAGGAGAACAAATATTACCCAGCCTACCTAGGGAAATCAACAACCTCCGTGAGCTAGAGGTATTGGATATCCGACAAACCGAGGTGCCTCCAGATGCAACAAAGAAATATCCCGCTCTTGAAGTCAAGCGCCCGCTTGTCGGGTCACATTGGTCCGAATTATCCAAGCGCTTTTGGCTCGCTTAGTTCTAGTGGCCGATCCCCTCGTAAGATCTACAAAATGGTAAACATGGAGGTAATCGGTTTAATGTCAAGGCCCAGCGCAGTCATGATTTACAAGATATTGAAACCTATGGCAGCTCAGAAGCTAGGTGTGGTTATTGATGATAAGGATAGTCACCTCAAGAAGTTGCTTTCGGACGATCGCTGACTTACATGAGTGCCTCCGTTCTCTGTCAATCACAATTATACCTGTAGCCACACCCACACCACGTGAGGCATTTGGTACTACTCCTAGTCCTATTAGTGCGACGAAGTTACTTGCGCATCGGCAATGACAATGACAATGGAATTGGCTCATTTTAGAAAAACATCCCAAGATTCTTCATAGTTTAAGCATCGGGAACCACGCCAAGGGGAGTCTTTCATTGTTCATAAAAGGTAATAAAAACATACCGGGCAAGGTAACTCTAAGTGACATGCCGCTAACCAAAGATGATCTCAAATTCCTTGCCAAGTCGCCCATGTTACTTGTCTCGTGCTCCAACACATTGCATGCACCGACACCGAAAAACATGCTCACCTTCGAGGAAGATGAATTCAAATGTCTTAAGTACCTTCTCGTTGAGGGCTCTGGCTTGACTAATATCACTTTTGTGTATGGATCAGCCCCTGAGCTTGAGAAGATGGTTCTGTCTTTCACCGTAACAGGTTCTATTTCTGGAGTTCACTGGCTTTCAAAATTGGAAGAGCTTGAGTTGAACAACAGCTTCTCGCGGCAGTTGCTATCCTCATTTGACGATGCCGAACAAATAGCCAAGCCGACTCTTCGTGGTACAAAGCTAGAGCAAGACATCGCATTGCATGCTCGCCAAGAAACCAAATATACGCAAATCTGGAGCTCTTGGAAGGGTCTTTCGTTGGAACACGTAACCACAAAGATATTAGAAAAGGATGATTTCTTATGGCTCAATCTTCTTGTTGTTGACCGCCGCCATCACCAAGATCGCCTTCACCAAAGGATCTGCTCCTAGGGTTGAGAAGATTGTCCGGTCCTCTTCCACATCTCTCCCAAGCATCGACAAACTTCCCAGATTGAAGGAACTCGAGTTCAAGGGTGGCCAAGCAGCCCCTCGATGAGGTGAGAGAGGCCATTGACAAACATCAAAACAAGCCTATTCTTAAACTTAATGGACCAGAAACTCAAGACTAAGCAAAAGGAGATGGACAAGATCGGTTCCCTTCCAGCTTGATGTAGCAGGTTTCACGCTGGAAGGGTCTCTCGCCTTTGATGCCATTGGTGTGGTTTGCCTGTGTGCTGTTGTGGTGGATTGCCATTTGTTCTGCTGCCCATGAACGGGCGTTTGTGTCCTGGGAGCGCTACAAGTTTACAACCGAGTATGTCTGTTTATTTGCTCTGTAGAAATGGTTATGTTTATGCTTGATTTGAATTTGTGTCCCGTTCCTCTGTATTGAACATGGTATGCATTCATGTACAGTTTCATGTAATAAGTGTGATGTTTGTGGACACATATAACTTGTTATATCAATGTAAAGTGTGATACATATCAGTATGCTTTGATTGGGTTCTGCAGCTCAAAGATGAACTGGTTTGTGTCATGATATAGTTACTTGTACTGTAGGCATCAGTTGATTGAAAGGAGCAGAGTAGCTGTTGCACTAATGACTGCCTAGATACTTGAAGCAGAGCTTTATGCAAATTAAGCATGTGTGATCTTTAGCGCAGCTAGTGAATCTTGATGCCTAGGGCTGCTATCTAAGCACCTAAACAACTCAATCTCAGCCATGTACAGATAATTCACAAACGTTAATGAAAATATGTATAATTTAGTGATAATTCACAAACGTGAATGAAAAGATGCATAAACTTGGTAAAACAATAACATGGTACACAATAATAGATAACTAAAGATGATTTGCTTTATCCTCGCCTCTTACATGTGAATTAACATACAAACCTACTTATGAAGGTTACCCTGAACCTACTTAATACCTATCACACATGAAGACAACCAGGTGGACTTTTCAAGCACATGATCTTTCAACCTGCTTGCTACTTGCTACGAAGCAGTAAAACAACCATTTGATCTTTCAATCTGCAAGGTACTTGCTACAAAGCCAACTAAAATAATCAGCTTGCTACTTTCTACAAAACCAAGTAAAATAAGCAGCTTACGAAGTTGCTATTATAAACAAAAAAAAAAAGCCTGTAATTAGGCCACAAACAACTGAGAACGAAATTGAAATGAAACATTTAACATTGCATAATTGGAAATTAGGAAAAAGTGAACGACCTGCTGACTGCTAGGTGCTGCTTTTTGCTCTGGCCAGCCGCGGCGGTCTGTCATTGGTCTGCAGTGCGGGTGGCCAAAAGCTGTTGGTCCGCTTGTGCTTTGCGGTTGTGCCTGGCCCTGGCACTGTAGGAGTCGCTGGCCCTTGACTGTCTGCGGCTGGCCGCCTGGCTCCGCCCGTGCAGCATACCGCCCGCCAGCTCCTCGATATGGCAGTGCGCCGCTGCCCATCGGCTGCCCGGTCTGCTTGAAGTAGTAGCAGCACCATCGACTAAGGTCGCTGAGCCTCTGATGTGGGTAATGTTGCCGCCGCTCGATTTTGATTTTTGGCCGGCGGCCAACACTGGGGTTTGATTTGACTTGACTAGCGGCAGACGCAACAAGGGTGGGCTTTGCTGGGTTTTTGGGCCACACCTCCCCTAGTGATCATAGGCCCACACGCGGAATATGTCTGCATTTTTTATGATTGTCGGGCAAGTTTTTAATCCCGCCAGATTAATCCCGCCAGGAAAAAAAAAAAATGAAACTATTGTTAGAAGATGGACTGAAGTATGGGAAGAAATAAAAACATTATATTAGGCCTGTGCTTGACATATGTTGAGCTACCCTGGTCATCGGTGCAAGGTGGAGATGAACATACTAACAGGTGACACTGAAGAAAATAGAGTCTGATCTCTATTGATTGATCTTAGTTCTTTACATACATATACAGAGAATGCTCTGTAACTTTTGGTACAAATTACGTTATGTACATTCTGTATAAAAAGCTAATGATACTACCTCACCAAACCATTTCCATGTGCAAACCCTCGATCTCAAGCCAACGGTTTCCTAGCAATGGCCTGCAAGCAGCATAACAAATAGAATCAGAGAGCAGAGCAGCACAAACATCTCAAGTCAAAAGAAATAATGTAACAACAAAGTTTGTAAGCTCGTCGTAGTATCATGCATGAAATTGTAGCAGCCCATTACAAAGTTTCTCACCATTTACCAAATTTATCAAACTTCTTCAATACTCTGTCACACTACAAACCCTCCAAATCAAAGGCTAGTATGAATCACTGCAGTATAAAATTCAGAACAAGAATGCGCTTAGACCAAAAGCATTTGCCCTGCTCTTATTCAAAAAACAAGTCCGAGTTTGCACAGTTCACAGTTCATTACAACCAGAAAACTAACATAGGAGCAGCTCAGCTATTCTGACTACCAAAAGCACAAAGCTACATCTACGTCAACTAACTTTTAGCCCAGAGACCAGTCCCGAACAAAAGCAAATTCAGAAGGAAAATGCATTTTCATCTTTTTCCATAATAATCAGAACTGTACTAAACAGTTACCCTCCAGACCGTTTTAAGTGGGCGATGCTCATTTTTTTCGTTTGGCCACACGGGAGACCGAGACCTAATTAATAGGTAGCCAGGCAACGAACGGTTGCATGTGTGCGTTTTGTGCGAGGTGGTTTCATCAGTTGAGAAAATTACGGAGGGAAACTAAAATATGATTGGCCAACAAGTTTTGGTGAGGCGTGGCCAGGCAGCACGCCTGCAATCGATGAGCATTTAATTAGCGTATTGGTCTCTGTGATTAGCCTCCCCACGCCACTTAAAACGGACTGGAGGGAGTAATGTACTAAGCAAAGAATAATAGTATTCGTCAGTCTTCAGCTTTTACCAAACAGAAATCACTCCATTCACTATGTTTTTTATACAGAAATCAAAATTTCAACTTCAAATCAAAATTTCAACTTCAAATCAGTTTAGATTTATGATCTATAGTTATCTTACAGGTCAGTACAGCAACAACAAGAAAAACACCTTTTAGTCCCAAGCAAGTTAGGGTAGGGTTAAGTTTAAACCCAACAAGAACCTTAATCATGGTTCAGGCCTGCCTTCCAAGCACTCCTATGGTCTCACAGGTCAGTGACGGCAGAAAATAGATTATTTGAGTGACACTATAAATCAAGAATTTTTTTATGCAGCAAAGTTCATCAGAGTTAAATAGACATCAAATTAAGAATTCATTGTTCAATGTAGTGCATCAACAATTCAACATCCAGTGAAATATCATTCAATGTAGCAATGGAAACCAAAGGAAAAATTTAAAGATCAATGGTCTGACAAGGTTTTACTACTAGGTTTCATAAAGCATTTAGCAAACTACTTAGCATCACTGCAACACAAAATAGATTAATTGCATCTCTGCTTTCACTGAAAAGGAATAACATAATTACTGACTAGGGACATGTAACATAAACATTTACTGGTTAATTCTCATATGGTACTACAAGAAAGTGACAATTCATAACTATTGAACTAAAATCAACAAAACATAAGGACAAAAGCAAATAAACTGATAAAAATAACTAATCTTCTATTCAGGCTCTAAAAGCAGAGCAACACACAAGGCACATGGGTGCATCTCAATAATAGCTATTATATTTAGGAAGGGAAAGAAATATTGTACTTAATAGGAAGTCATGATGGATAGTTGTTATTACCTTATGGAACATAAAAGCAAGCATAGGGATAGACCGTCTTAATGAGTACATTGTCAGTGATCATCTTGAACTGCATAGTCTCGAGCCAAACTACAAATATGCCAACCATAGTCCGTAGAAACACTACATTGCCATCCTCACCAATTCCACTTATCCAAACAGGAATGGAACCAACACGAGCCTGCATCAATGGCAATTCAAGGAGCTTGCCTACCTCAATTTCTCTGCGCAGAACCCATTCTGCAGAGCCATCAGAGTCAGCTTGCCGTGCCCAAAAATGCAGGCAAAAATTCTTTACAGCAACAAGGCCAAGCTCCCCACCGTCAGACCTCACTACACGGATGTTCCGCTTGTAAACTGAAAACGTCTCCGGCGGCCGGTCGACAAGAGCTAATCTTTGTTCGCCCAATTGAATTCAAGTATGCTGCTCTCACCAAGAAGCCAATACTGGGCACCCCCAACCAGGGCGCCAGGCTCCTCGCTGAGCTCACACTGTGGCGATGGCATCCGAATCGAGACCCGCTCGCCCCACGCCGCGATCCGCGACGAGTACACGCAAGCGAACGCGCGGCGTCGCCTGACGAACACGACAACCACGTCAAAGGGGCAGGAGTCGCCGCCGATGTTGCCGGTGGCGGCGGGCGGGCAGAGGACCGAGGCGTTGCAGTCGGACGCGCCGGCCCAGACCTGGTGGGGACGGCGACCTCGCGGCGGCCGGCGGTGAGAAAGGGATCCCACACGAGCAGATCGGACCAGTCGCGGGCGCGGAGGAGGACGCGGCCATGGCGGCAGTCAACGAACCACCACATGCCGTCGTCGCCGTCCCTGTTGAGGTCACGCACGTCGGCGGCGATGCGGACCCCGGCCCCGACGAGGGCGGACCCTGGGCGGCGACGAAGCGGGCCGAGTGCGGGGAGTTGTGGAAGAAGCCGAGCACGGGAGGCGTTCGATGGAATTCCCGAAAGCGGCGGAGGAAGCCCGGGTCGAGGACCAGGCGGCGCCAGCGCTTGCAGACGAGGGAGGCGCGGGAGAGGGAGCCCGGGAGCGGTGGCAGGCGGAGGAGGATCAGGAGAGGAGGTCCTCGTTGTCCAGCGGCGGCGCCGGGGAGGTCATCGCGTCGCCGTTCTCCTCTCGTACGGATCTTTTTTTTTCTCTTTGGCTTCTGTTGCGAACGAATGGGCATGTGGGTTCTTTGTGTACTATGGGAGCGACACGTGGCAAGCCCCACTGCCTACGTGGCAGGGCATGTGAAATGTCCTCTTTGCCCTTACACACAGCACATAAGGCCTGTAACGCCAACGCCACCAGCAAGCATCAGTTTCCATATGAAGTCTGAACTGTTGTTTCTCCATGCACTGGACATCCACGCTCTGACTATTCGCATTCGCTGGCTGCCCAAGTTCTGCTATGCTTCAACTCGAATTTTTAGTTTTTCAGTTTGATGATGTTCAGTTTCAGTGGATTAAACAAAAATGGTTCGCCATGTATCTACCAAAGATGACCGGCGATGGTGATTCTCGAGCTGCAAAAACAACAAGATGTTCAACCTTATCGGACCTTCTGGCTTTCGGTTATGTGTGCGTGCGTACTCAGGAATGCACTAGCTAGGTGTCTACATTTCTAGACGGCATCATCGAGCAAAGGCTCTTCGATAGTTCATTTTGGGATTTAGAGACAACAAGTGACTCTTTGCTGCAGCTCTGCGTCGTATTGAATCTCACAAAAAAAACTCATGATTAACAAAATTCATATATGATACTGGTCCTGTTGAACCCATGGGTCTTTGTTCTTTAAACAGAGCGAGTGCTCTGTACTGGTTCAGAAAATGTTACTATAGGCACAAGTTCTATGCGTTATGTACATTCTGTATATATAGAAACTAATGATACTTCCCTCACCAAACCAATTTACGTGTGCAAACCCTCGATCTAAAGCCAAGGTTTCCTACTAGCAACGTACGGCCTGCAATCAACCATAGCAAAGAGATTCAGCGTCGTCCGGCGCAGCACGAACAAGGCGGGATAGATGGAACCGATCCTTACCTATACTGTTACTATGTATATGTAGTATATGAAAGTTTGAACTGTGGTTTCTCTGACGAAACTGAATGCGCACTGGACAATGAACTCAACCTTGTCTACCTATGCCTGAAGCTTGGGACAGACCGGGGCAGATGGCGTCGACATAGAACCTGATGAACAACACCAGGTTTAGAATTTATAACCAAACCGTTTTGCAATTGTGAATCTGGGAGCACTCACAGAGGTTAGGGTAGCAAGCTTGCTTCGACACTGGGTCCTCTTCCAACGGAGGTGGCACCTGACCGTATATCATCTCACAGCTCATGTCTTCAAAATCTGCAGATGCGTACAGTAAATGGGCATGATTGATAGGACTGAACATCATGAGCATATTCAGGTAGTGACAACTACACAAGGTTGTTTCTGCATTTTCAGGTAGTGACAACTGAATTGGGAAAAAGGGGGCATTTTCAGGTATAGTGACAAGTGCATTTTCAGTTTCAGGTACTCACTTGGATTCATGGTGAGTGGGAGTCCAAACTCATTGGTGAAGAAATCCTGCGTTGGGATCTTACACATATTAACACACATCCCAACACACCCACTATTCTCGAGGTACCTGCATTTCTTGATGAGCACCCCACTCCTCTGCTTGACGCCATCGACCTCGACCTCGATGACCTCAGAGGGCCCGACGAGCCATCGGAAGAACGGGACGGTGAGCGCGGCGTTGAACTCGCAGGCCCAGCGCGTGGGTGGGAACAGCTTCCGGAACTGCTCCGGCGCGCCGGGCGGGAGCATGGACAGCAGCACCTCGCGCACCGCCTCCTGCTGCTGCGCGCGAGTGCGACCCACCATCACCCGACGCGACACGTCCACGAAGCTCTCGTAGTCCCAGTCCCACACCGCCTTCTTCTCGTCCGGCGACGACGACGGCGGCGGCGGCTTCTTCTTGGTCGCGTACTTCTCCATCTTCCGCGCGAATAGACCCATGAACGCGCGCTCTAGTGGCCCGTCACGGTACTCCGTCTTTCACCCATCGGCGCCGGCGCCGTCGCCACGCACCGCACGGTGCTGCCGCCGGCGCGCCGCTTGTGAACCGGGCTGATTGTCGGCGCCCTCTGGCACGTCGTCCCGGTGCGCGTGGCGAAGCAGAGCTCCATGGGTCGCGGCAGCGCTGCCATCAAGACTGTGGGTGCTGGGGGACGTACGGCGCCGGTTTCTGTTCTCTCTCGCTCGCGTCGCTGGCGCTGCCGAGTGCCGAGAGAGGGAGATACTGAGATGCCCGTACGCGTTGTGAGGCTGCGAGGGCGACACCGTGGCGGCGGCGGCCGGTGGTTGTCTGGGGCGTTCCGGGGGTGTGGCCCCGACGAGAGAGCCTCGCCAGGTGGCTCGACGGCCACAGCAATCCGCGCGCGGTTTGGATATCGTGCTATCGAATCGGCAGACACGAATGGACTGCTTGTGTGGTGTCAACCCACGGCCACGGGTGCCTTCTCAGTCGCGTTGCGTCGCACGCCAAAAGACGTCAGGCCCGTGGGCTCAAAGTGGCCCATGTGATGAGACTCTGCGGGCCAGATTGGGTGAGTAAGGATTACCGTCAGCCCCATACTAGTAGCAACGGTCATGGCCTGGTTTTTGCTCGTTGGCAACGGTCCTTATGGCCTGGTTTGTGGATGGCTGCCTGCGGAGGGGATGCTCTTGCCATTGCGTTGAAAGTTGAAACCTTGGTGGTCGGCGAGGTACGGTGTGAAGCATTGTCCCCCACGGTGGCTAGTGCTAGGCAGGAAGGAGGCGGCCTTTGTAGGTCGGCGTGGCGGCAACAGGTAACGCATGCCTGTGACCTTGTCGTCGCTGCAGCGATCTCCCGCCTATGGCGGCTTATTGTGATCGTTGTCTCGGTGCTGGTCTCGCATAACGTTGGCAAGTTGGTGTTGGTGACTTGGTGTTGCAACGATAACACTCTTTTTTTTTTACTTGAAAGATCCGGTTTCCCGGCTTTGATTATAAAGGAGAATAGAGTTTGTGACAACACGCGCGAGAAGCGCGCCCACCTACAACATACCGCTACAGGGGTAAAATCTCACACACTCATCAAAGTAAATGGGAAACGAGACCCAAATGACATCACGGCCGAAGTCTAGATCCACAACGACGCCTTCGTGAAGGTTACGACATCCAAACATCGCCGTTGCTCGCCCAAGAGAGGTCCGTGTTTTCACCCATAGAGAATGATGCGTATACCGATGTCGCAACAGATGGTTGATTTAGGTCACATGTGTTTAGTTTTGTGATTGAGTGATTGTCACAATCCAACATTTTCCTTCTATTTTCATTTATCTTTATGCTTCGGCTATGTTCACCGCAAGACGCGTGGAGTGTGTCGAAGACGATCTCTTGGTTCGTGTTGTGTAGGTGTGGAGCTCGGAGATGGTAGCCGACGGCGAGGTGAAGGGGCCAAGGAGGACGTGCCGGGCCGACGGACCGCCGGAGGTGAAGGACGGACGTGAGGCTTGGACCGAGGGACCGGATCGCCGGGTGGCTAGCCATGGTGGTCGACATCCGGGACATCGACGGATGCAAGAGGACGCGGGCGTGACCCGGTCGATCGGGTCAAGACGGCGAGCGTGTAGGCAGAGCGGGGAGCTCGGATGACTTGGCGAATTCGGGCGTCAAGACGGGCGATGACACGGTCGAGGAGGTTTGGTGGTTTGTCCTCAAACCACGGGTGCGGGTTTGTGGTTTGGGCCTCAAAACCATCGGGCGGGTTTACGGGTTTGGGCCTCAAAACCCGGGCAGCGTTCCGTGGACGGAAGGACGGCACGTGGCGGCATCCGGGAGATTGCGCGGAGCAAGGCTACGTGATGAGGAGGCGCCGTGGCCGCTCGGATCGACAAAATACCCGGAGTCGACCAAAATAGCCCTAGGGTTAATGGTTTGGCTCATATGTATCGAAGGGCAGGCAAAATAGGGATGAAAAAATAAGGACCATATATAGAGGATGGCAGCCATCCTCCCCTCTTTGCCTCTTCCATTTTCGTTTTTATTTTTCCCCAATTTTAGGGTTCTTGTTTAGAGGTCCAAGAACATCAAATTGGTGACTTTTTTGTGGTGATTTTCGTTGTGGGAAAGGGGAGTCCCAAATCTCCCCTGTCGTCTCCGGGCTTTTGATCAAATCTCTTGTTTTTGCTGTGATCTTTGTCGGAGATTTTGGATCTTGTGTTTGCCTGTGTTCTTCTGTTCTTTGGTTTCTGTGCAGGCGAGCAGGCTGCTCTGATCAGGCCGGCCACCGAGCAGTTCGCGAGCAGGCAACAGGAGCGAGCGGGTCCTGCTTGACCACGCACGCACGGCAACAAGCAGCTGAGCAGCTTGGGCGGCGGCCAAGGCCACCCGGCCATCCACGCCAGCAGCAAGCGCTGCTCCCTGCAGCTCGTTGCTCTCGGTGCCTCCTCCACGGTGACTGGGAGAAAGGGGACACGGCAGGAGCAGCACCAAGCCAGCAGCATCTCCAAGTTTGGTTCTTCGCGACAACAAACAAAAGGTTGAATTTTTCTTGTGCTGTGATCTTGGCCATCGAGCCAATCGATTTCTTCTCTTGCAGGGTAGCTAGGTTGAATTCGTGTGTGCAAAATCCCAGGATCCAATGAACTCAGCCTAGTTAGTTTTTTCATGTGCTTGCAAGCTGTTTGATGATTTGCCCCAGCAGTCTTGCTTCTCTGAATCGATCTAGAAACTGATGTTTAGTGTGTTACTAGTTGGAGTGCAGTCCATCCAATTAGCCCTGTCTTAGTCAATCTCATTCAGTTCGTCAAAATAGCAGAGGAAGTGCTTGTGCTGTACGATTTTGGCCTTGAGCTTAACTTGCTTGCATTCGCCTTGTCACCATCATGCTACAAAGACACCAATTTGTTTAATCCTCTTGGTCAGCTTGTCGCTTGAGTCGAAGTCTCGTGAATTTGTTTTGGAAATTTCTCTTGTAACTGTACCTTGTTTTGTTTATTCAAGAATGGAATTAGTGGCAGCTACTAGCATGTGCAAGAGTTGAGCTTGACAAGTTGTTTGTTTTGGAAACTCTCTCTTGCTACTTAATCCATGACTTATTCGCTTGTGCTTCTAATTGAGATCCGATTTTTGCGATGACATTCTCGTTGATCCGAGGAATTCTTCTAGTACTCTCGCCATAAGTTGGCGTTGGTATTTTAGTTTCGAGAACTCACTTATTCTCTATAGAAGTCGAAAGTGACTCTTTTTCAGTCCTCCGGGTTCGATCTTTGCTCTCGTCGGTCGTGGTGCGATAGTTTGAGGTGTCCCCTTTGTGTTCCTAGGGAACATCCACCCAACCATTTGGGTCGTGGACATCTCGGTGCTCTCTTTGCTCGTGACACCTTGCTTCCGTTAGCACGTGTGTTACTCGCCTCTCGCTTGAGTTTGCTTTTGAGGTTGAGGGTTGAGCCGATGACCCAATATTGAAAAGGGGAAAATCGAGGCTCCCATTCACCCCCTCCGTCGCCGTTTGGGTCCTTCGGATGCCCTCATCGTAAATTGGCGCCCCGCAGCGTCTCCGTCGCCGGGCTTTCGCCCCAATAAGCGCAAAGATAGACGCCAGCCCAAATGTCGGGTCCCAGCTTGTCTCCACAGTCGCCGTTGCCCAGCCAACCTGCAGGAGCCGCGCGACCCACGCACAACAACCCAGAGTCGCGTCATCCACCCCGCCAACCCGACGACCTATCGGGTACCAGCCATACTCCATGGTGCGCGTCCACCATCTTGGGCGCCGCCCCTTGCCTGGCCGGCAGATCCGAACACAAGGCCCCGAACCCGTCATCCCCTGTCAATGTCGCCGCCTCCGTCTTGAACTCAAAGCTAGCCGCTTGCATGTAGCTGCTAGGGCTATAAGGGAGGGACGAGGCAGAAGCGTCATCCCCAACGCCCGTCCGCGAGCCCGACCACCTGCGCAACCCGCCACCATCACAACACCACTGGCCGCCCGGCCCAGATCCGGCGGCCTGTGGGGCGGATTTCGGCCACCTAGACAATGGATCAGTGCGCAAGACCCGAACCCGGTGCCATGAGGAGGCGGTCGGTGCCGCCCCCACGCTTGCACGAAACCCGGCCACGGCGGCTCCCGGTCGGAAGGCCGCCGCCCACGAGCGGCCAAATCCGGCATCCAGACACGAGATCCGACCTACCGCCACCGGATCACGAGCGGCGGCGACGGACGGGTTGTCCCCGCCCGCGCCGCCATCTTGAAGACAGGAGGAAGGAAGGAGCGGAGGAGAGGAAGGAGGATCCTCGCCGCCATCTCCATGCTCCGGCATGGGCACCCGGCCGACGCGCCCACAACCTGCTGCAACCTCCCACGCCGGACTCCACGCAGCTCAAGACGGGAAGCGACGCGAGCTAGGGACGTTCCTATGTCACTTTGGCGCTTTAGGTGTTTTTCGCTTGTGGGTGGGAGACTTTTAGGGCAAAACTCCTGCTTCATGTCTATGCTGATAATGGTGACGCCTTTGGTGCCACGGTCCTCGTTGGAGGAATTGTTACGAGATCTCTGCATTCTAAGTTTTTGGTTGTAAAATCTTGGCCCCTCAATTGGGTTTGGCGGCATTTATAGACGTCATTTTCCTCCTTGGAGAGGCATTTATCATCGTAGGGATCATCCTTGTATCTAAGATCTATGCCTCTTCATTGCAGTTTGTAAGGTGACTTTTGTTCATCGCTATTGTGATGGCTTTGTGGGCAGCTTTTTCTTTCTTTGTTTTTTTTTTTTTTTGAGGGGAACAGCTTTTTCTTATTGTGGGTGTTACCGTGTCATGTTGTTGCTCCACAGTTCCACTATGTGGCTGGTTCCTTCTCACGTTTATTTATTAGTATATGCCTAGTATAATACTAATAATAGAATATACTCCTACGTAGTTGGCATGATCTCTTTTCTTGATGCAGCAGGCACGCTGTTCGTGCAGTTTCAATATGATCAACCGGCCTCTTGCCAGTACACACCTGCCTGCAAATTATCGTTTGAAAATTCGTCTCCGAGACCGGACGTTTATACTACAGGTACTGTAGGCATTATTGCGCGGTCGGTCGCTTTGGCTTGGGGACCGGGACAGGCGCGCCGATGTTGATGTTGCCGTCTTTGCCTCGTGACACATTTCTCCCGTCCATCACGAGGCCTTCTTGTTAGTTGCGTCTCTAACTGGAACAACGTCCACTTCTACGGCCACGATAACGCTGCCGCACGCATACACTTGCGAGATGACATTTCCCGTCTCTAACAGGCAGCAGAGAGTCAGAGACCATTGGAGCTTAGTGGCACGATGGCGACTAGCAGTGCCCGAGTAGAGAGGAGGAGCGGCGGTGGATCCGGCAAGCCGCCGGAGCGGCCCACTACCACGCATGCTCAGGCGGCGGCGTACCCCCACGCGCTTGCGTACCACTTCGCTCTGGCGTACGCGCTCGTTCGGGCGTTGGTTTCGCTAGCTGTCAAGGGCTCCGGTCTCCTGGCTCTCTTGTTCTCAACGGTAGTCCTCCTGGGCGGCTTTGTCTCCTCGCTGGGGAAAATGGATTTCTACTGCATCACAGTCATCAGTGTGATACAGGCAGCCGGGTCAGTAATCTCCTTTTATTTATTTTCTTCTTCATCTATCCTGTTCTGTCCTCCGAGAAGAGATTGAGAAAACTTCACACTGCAATAGTTTGAAGAGTACATACTATTGTTGAGGGAGACCCTTTTTGGACTCCGCCCCCGCGGGCGTTGGTGTCGAGGAGCTGCAGACGCGACGGCGGAGCTCGTCGGAGAGCTGTGGGCTGTGGTGTTTGGGTCCCCCAAGGCCCCAACACGCGTTTTTTATGCTCAGTTTTCAATAGGATTCTAGCGAGAAATTGGGGTGTAGGAGGCTTTAGAAGGCCGGGGCAAACGAGATGAAAAGATACTGATGACGGACCACACATGCTTGTTGCCCGCAGGATCTTCAAGGACTGGGAGAGAAGTTTACAATATATCGGGCCTTTTATGGAGACATTCGCTAGGGATGAGGTTTTGGTTTTGCTGAGGAATTTCCTGAAGAAGCGAAATTTGATGGAGCTCCTTATTATCTGGTTTGTTCCTGCAGTAGTGGTAGGAGCACCACTATGGCTCGTGGCTTTGTGCGTTGACATGATCTACTTGCTCGGGCCTTTCGCCTGTGCAGCGATCTCGTCATGGCGCATAGCGAAGCTGAATCGTGGTGACGTGGATGGAACTGACAGCATGGCAGATATGATGGCTGCACTGAATATATTCTATTCTCTTATAATTTTCCAAGGCACCATGTTCGGGGTATTGTTGTTTGCTGGATTCGTGGGCGATTCATTGGTCGCAAGCTGCGTTTTTCTACCGACGGTAAACCGCGGTAAACCGCGGTTACCGTTATACCGGCCGGTCCGTAACCGGACCGGCGGTATGAAAGAAGGCAAATTCAAAATTTAAAATTTGAAAAAATCGTCAAAAAAAATTCTGTAAAATAGTTCGTGATTTATAGAAGCCAATGGTATAAAAATTTGTCAAATTGGAGTTGGTTTGGTATAAAAATTTCAAATCTAAGTTTGAAAAAAAAAAAAGAAAAATACACAGCCCGGGTCCATTAAGGCCCATTAAATCATGAAGGTCGAAAAACATACTAAACACACTCAAATTTAAGTAATTTTGACATCATTGGATTCTACAAATCATGAAGTATTTTTAGGAATTTTTTAGCATTTTATAAAAAAAATTACATTTTGAATTTTGAAAAACCGCTCAAACTGCTCAAACCGCTCGGTAAACCGCTCAAACCGGGCGGTATAAATTCCAAACCGCCCGGGCATGGATTTTTACCGTTCGCCGGCGCCGTTTGAATTCAGTTGAATTCAAATTTCAAACCGCCCGGTGAACCGTCCGGTTTACCGGTAACCGGACCGGGTTTACCGAAAACCGAGGCCGGGCGGTTTTGATAGGACCGGTCGGTAAAAAACGCAGGTCGCAAAGCCACCTCCTTGCACTAGAACAACTGTCAGAGAAGTGGGGCAAGCATGCCATCCGCAAGTACATTTCTGATGTCAACGCGAAATGCAGGAAGGATTCTCTATCCATTATGGGCAGGGACCTGATCAAGTATGCCGCTGAGTTGCTGGATTCTGAATCCCAGAATGACTACCTGTATGGTGCAAGGTTACTCAGCGCCTTCATTAACAAGGGGGAAGATGTGAGGTGGCTGCTGCTTCCCTCCACGCACAGGATTCAGAGATTGATCGAATCGCTTGTGATAAGCAGTGGCAGCCTAGACCTAGATGGAGCCTGTGTTCAATTAAGACACCTTCCCGTCACGGTAGGTGTCTTGCCATGATCGGCAGCCTAGATGATAAAAAGAGATTAGGGAGCTCGCGGCGACCATCGTGGCCCATGTCGCTGCCCACATCGATGATCTATCCAAGTATCCTGGGGCTATGTGCTGCATATCTACCCTGCTCCAAGATCAAGAGGAAACCACCCAGACGTATCGAAATCAGAACAGCAAACAACTCCCTGATCATCCGCCCCAGCATCAGCGACCGATAGGGCCATTGACAAAACGGGAGCACTACCGCCAAAAGAGACGCATGCAGTGGCTGATCAGAAAAGAAGATGAATGGCACACGAACCTGATGATGGACCAGAAGAGAATGGCGATAAGAGAACACCAACACCGGCACAAGAGGGAAGGAGGTACAAGCAACGAGCTAGTTCACCAAGGCTTAACCATCCTCGAGAGGCTTGCGTCCAACAACAACGACAACCGCAGCATCATATGCAGCACCCCAGGTCTCCTTCCCAAGATCATGGCACCCATCTACTCAGCGACCTTAATTGAAGATGTCAAAACCAAGGCCTGGGCCAACATTGTAACCAGATGCCTCAAAGTGTTGTACCAGCTCATTCGCGCTCCAGACAACCATGGAGTCTTCTCAAACAATGTCCAAGCACTGAGCAACCTGAAGAGCATTCTTGAACTGGGCAATAATGAAGCTGACCACCAAGAACTGCAGTTGGTAGCTATGGAGATCCTCACAGAACTGCCACTGGATTTGTCTATCGAACTCAACAAGGAAATACAACAAGTACTCATCGCAAAGCAGCTGCAACTCTTCCTTGCTAATGGAGATGGTACCGCCATGGCTGGGAGGGCACTGGTATCCCTGTCAGCTAACAGTGAAAGTAACTCTGTCCTCATCACGACCGCACAAGGCGACATTATTAACCGTCTCACTGGAATACTTGATAATGATAACATCACACGGAGAACAATAGCAGCAGAGATCATGGTGAACTTGTGTGCTCACTGCAATGTGGACAACTTGAAGGAAATACTGGCAAAGGTGAGTGTGCAAGTGTATCAATCCATTCGATCAAAATGCATCAGTAGCACAACATTGCATATGTCAATTTTTTCTTAGAAATAAAAGATATACATTGAGGAATTTTTACACAGCAGTTTTTTTTTTGTCTATTCATTTACAAGTACCATGTGTGCATTGATTTGAATTCCATTTCCTATTCTTTTTAGAGGAGACTTTTGTTTGTACAAAACAAATATTGTTCCGGGCTTGACAGTTGGCACCCCCACAAATTTTTTTAGAGGAGACTAATAAGTAACTTTGTCAATTGTCATTGCAGGTTTTCATAAAAGTAATGTCAATTAAAACAAAATCACAACAAAGAAGAATTTCAGAAGGCCGAAACAATTCTGCACTAGGAGACGAGGAGAACCAGGGAAATCCTGTATCCACAAATAATGAAGAACGGCATAACATTTCTACACGGGGAAATCACACAGAAATAGAGGAAACTTCTGATGAAGAAAGGGAGGAGCAAGAAGCGTTCTTATCCCTTGCTCAGGTGATATGTGATAAGCTGGACAGTGTAGATTTGGATGTTGCAATTCAGAGCGCGGTTGATCAGAACAATGCAGGAAGTGAGCAGCAACGACGTGGAGCATTTGTGGAAAAGCTCAAGACGATAATAGAGGACAACTGTCATCCAGCAGCAGACAATCTGAGAATTGTGAAGCTTTGCGGTCAGATTGCTAAATCAGTAATACGCTGCGATCAGTATGTGGAAATCTTCAGGAACAAGGAATTTAAGAGTTCTCTATCCAAAGCTTCTGAAACCATGTCTGAACTTGAATGCTGCATGCGTTTCGTTGGGACTGATTTTGGACCCAAGAAGACTGTCAGGCCACTCTTTTCTGAAATTGAGAAAAGTTTTGGTCAATTATAGAACATGAACTGTGACCGGTGATTAAGCCCTTCGCTCTGCTCCTTGCTCCGGCAGAAGACACTACTGTATCTCTAGTCATCGAATTCACATGTGTGCTTTGGTTTGTTTCATTTCTCGCTTTTTTTTATTTACTGAAACATAATGGACTACTGTATTGTTTTCCACACAAATTGTACCCGTTTTCTGAACAAGTATGTTACCATTTTTATGCACGTGACTGGAATATCATTGGTCTTAAAAAGTTTATATTCAGAAATGTGCAAGCTGGTTCCCAAACCTGCGGGTGCGGATGGGAGGCAATCCAGGATCATACGTAGTACCTCCTTGCATAGTTTTAAACCCTGCTCTGAGCCTCTGATCAAGCATCTTTATTACTCTCCGTTTCACAATACTTTCTTTGACTCATATAAACTGTGTTTGACCTCTCGTCTTATTCAACTTTTCTTAATAAATATTACCACTTTTGTTATGACTTATTACATCACTAAAGATATTGTAATGACGTTTTGTTTGCTTTATAATTTGCATAAAAAATTTGAATAAGACGAGCAGAAAAAACACAGTTTATATGAGTTAAAGAATTGCAAGTATCGTGGAACGGAGGGAGTATTTCTAAAACGTTTGTTGCCTCACAGTCACGGGACAATGTAGCAACAGCAGCAGCTGGCTGCTGTAGTGCAGCCGAACAAAGTAGTATACGTTGGGAGGCCGCCGTTCCAACGCGCGCGGCGAAGCAAATCTCTATGGGTACGGTCGCGGCGGCGCTGCCATTAAAAGCGTTAAAACTGACGGTGGGTGCTGAACACTGCCGGCGCCCGGAAAGCTGTGTTCTCGCGAGCGAGAGGGAGACCGAGATGCCCTCCCGGCGCCCACGTTGCGAGGTTGTGAGGACGACAACGTGGCGGCGGAGGCCGATAGTGTCCGGCCAGTCTGGGGCGTTCCTTCCGGGTGTGGCCCTCGACGATCGAGAGCCTCTCCATCCAGTCCAGTGGCACGACGGCCACCACCATGGCACCATGTCCATCCGCGGCGCACGGACTTGGCAGAGACGAATGGACTTGCCGCGTGGTGTCCAGTCACCGGCTCACCGCCCACTGGTGCCTGCGCGCTTAAAAAAAGACATCCCCATGGGCTGAGATTGACCCAGGAGAAAAGGTCCTGCCGGCCTAATTGGGTGAGGCTTGTTCTCAAGGGTTATCTTTAGGCCCATTACTAATAGGCACGGGCGTAGCCATCACTAAAACTCTCAGTATTGCTCATGAACTGTCCTGGTTCACGTAAACACCAAATTTGCCTGACATTGACAGTAAAAATATTGAGTGAGTTCAGATTACCTGGCGTAATAGTAGCCACATCAGAAAGAGATACATCAGGGAACGTCTGGATTGGGCAGTGGCCAATGTGGCAATGCATGAACTATACTATTTTATTTTGGTGTTTTAATTTGGAGGTTGTTCACAGTGACTTCTTTAGAGAGAGAGAGAGAGAGAAGAATCAAATAACCATACTGTTTGAAACGCCATTTCTCGTGTGTGTGGAATTTTGGAGGCATCGCTGCTAGATATGCATCTGTCATTAGCAACTAATTTACTATTGACTACAAGTTGAGGTCAAGAACAACTACAATGTTTTGTTTTGGTGGTGAGTTTAATAAGGTAGTCCCTCTCGTTGTTAGAGAGGTACGTCTAGTAGGTTGATTCATGCTTTCTTTGATGTGATGCTCGTTCTCATAGGATCTTGGAATTGAGAATGAGCACAACCTTGCTATGGGTGTTCAATAATGCAATCCTTATTAGTTTCCATGTTTGATCACTTTTTTTCTCAGTTTTATTTTCTTTTTAATTAAATTTCTCCAGTCTCTGTAGAGTTCATTTTTTTGTGCTGCCTATATGATTATTGTGGAGTCGGTTCCATTAATGGTTATCATCTCCAAAGGCCCTTTAACTCACTCTCTTTCTTTCTATCCTAGCAACAGTAGCATGCTTGGAGTATTGTTCTACTCTAAACTGATTAATCTCAATTAGTTAATATCATAACTACAAAATTGATTTTCAGCTATAGGAGCCCTTTTTTAGTGGTGAGTCAATCTACCACCACCTCTACAGTGGCCCAACGCGTGGGCGGGAAGGGGAACAGCTTCCGGAACTGCTCCAGCGCGCCGGGCGGGAGCATGGACAGCAGCACTTCGCGCACCGCCTCCTGCTGCTGCGCACGGGTGCGACCCACCATCACCCGACGCGACACGTCCACGAAGCTCTCGTAGTCCCAGTCCCACACCGCCTTCTTCTTCTCCGGCGAGGACGGTGGCGGCTTCTTCTTGGTCGCGTACTTCTCCATCTTCCGCGCGAATAGACCCATGAACGCGCGCTCTAGTGGACCGTCACGGTACTCCGTCTTCTCATCCATCGGCGCCGGCGCCGTCGCCACGCACCGTACGGTGCTGCCGCTGGCGCGCCGCTTGTGAACCGGGCTGATTGTCGGCGCCCTCTGGCACGTCCCGGCGCGTGTGGCGAAGCAGAGCTCCATGGGGCGCGGCAGCGCTGCCATCAAGCTGACTGTGGATGCTGGACGTACGGCACTGGTTTCTGTTATCTCGCTCGTGTTGCTGGCGCGGGATGCCGAGGGAGAGGAGAAGACCGAGATGCTCGCCTGCGTTGTGAGGCTGCGAGGGCGACACCGTGGCGGCGGCGGCCGGTGGTTGTCTGGGGTGTTCCGGGGTGTGTGTGGCCCCCGACGAGAGAGCTTCTCTGCAGGTGGCTCCACGGCCACAGCAATCCGCGCGCGGTTTGGATATCGTGCTATCGATCGGCAGAGAAGAATGGACTGCCAGCGTGTCCACTGCCACGGGTGCCTTCTCGATCGCGAACAAAAATGTCGTCAGACCCGTGGGCTCAAAGCGGCCCAACAAAAATGTCTTGCAAGCGAACGCTTCTAAAAGCGGATGTTGCAGACGGTGCGAACCGTGCCGCGAGCGGCCTATTAAAATATTGCATCAATCCATGTTAAACGCTGCACAAGTCTACTTGACCAGCCAGTTCAGAGTTTTTTATTGTTTTTCTCTAGCAGCGATCGATTGCCACACTAGAGCCTTGCGAACTTTACTTCACGAGACTGAGCTGTGTCAGAACATGTCAGTATGGTTCGACTACCACACTGCGGATGCCCTAAGATATTCTAAAAACACTAATAGGCATGGCCATGGCCTTGTACTCAGCGTGGGCCCATGAGAAGAACAACAAAATTCCAGTTGCTCAGTGTGGGTCCAAGTTCGGCTGACATTTTTGCAAAGAAAAATATATCTTGAGTAACAAATTACAGCACATCTTGTAACTGATTCTTTTTATCCTTAATAAGATAGGCAATAAATAGCTGCAAACTTTCTTTTGAGACATCAGCTTGATTCACTGATTGTGTCACACTAGAAGTATTCAGTCAGTCTCCTTACTGTTTCATGCAAAATTTGTACAAGTACAATTTTTGGTTTCAATGAAAATTATGAGCTATGTTTTGTCAATTGTGAGCTATGTTCTGGTTTATGTGTTTGATGAGTGTATTGTCTATATGTCTGACATGATTAATGTTAACTGTATATGTTAACGTATAAACAAATGATATTATATGGTTAGTTGTATTATCATCAGACAAAGGTCGCTGTAGGTTTTTAATAGCCACCAGACAGTCGGTTGGTATGTCGGACAGTCGATTGTTATAAATGGTTCGTAGCTATAGATGTATATACCAAAGCCGCCAAGAGTCGGTATAGATATATAACGAGTGACTATAAGTCGCTGAAATGACATAAAACACCATATAAGGGGATACTAAAGATAAGCTGCGGTATACTGAAATTAATTAACATGTTCAATTTGAAGATACAAAGAGGAGCAAATTCAAGGAGCCTCTATATATTTAGTGAATATTCTCTTTGTATATCTAATTTATGGACAGATAGAGTCTTCAATTTTTGTTTTCTACACACTTGAGTAGTTTATTATATTGAATCATATGGTAGCCTCTTCAAAAGTGGAGAGCGAAAAAAGATGAAGAATGGTATATTTATCAAGTCTATTGAAGGATGTTTTTTTTCATTTGTTTTGTAAATTTTGTAACAAAAAATTAGAAACCCATGTAGAGCTTCGGTTTTCTTTTTGTTCGCTTGTCACTCTGACCATGTGACTTCCCGCTTTATTTTAGATAGAGTGACTTTTGTCCCGTTGTCTGTCGGTTCGGTAAAAGGAATATACTCATGACCCACTCAAAGAGAAAACAGAAGCTGCATGCATCAGTGAAGAAGAATATGAATAGCCGAATTTGAAATGACAATTTGCAGGCAGGTAGGAGTAGGTACTGGCAAGAAGCTAGTTGGTTCAGAAATGAAAATGCACCTTGCCATGTGCTGCATTTGGATTATCTCTCCGAACCACCGAACTGGCAGGCTTCATCTACCCCATGACCCATCCCTATCTTGGGTCTCCCGTTTCAAGAACATTAGACAGCGTTTTATCCATCCCATGGATCTTCACCCCTGAAAGCTTCGTTGCATCGAAGAGTACTTTCCATTTCCAAGCTACGCGCGAGCTCGCCTAGATAGCTTAAGTGGGATGATGATGCCTGATACTGTTGCTGCGCGAGCTCGGGCGGCGTTCACGCGCGCTCGGGCCGCTCAGGCGGCGGCGATCACCCGCGCTGAGGCCGCTCTGGTGGCGTTCCCCTACCAGGGCTGCGCTCACCCGTTTTCAGGCTCGTCGGGCGGCTCGTCGGGCTCGTCGGGAGGCGTATGATCAGGCTCGGAAGACGTACGCCCACGCTAGGGCCTACGATCACGCTCGGGCCAACGCACACGTCCGGGCGTACGTCTCGCTGGCTGTGAAAGGCTCAGGCCTCCTGCTCTCTTGTTGTCCACGGTGGTCCTTCTTGGTGGCTACGTCCAGTCGCTGTGGGACACGGATTTCTTCTGCGTCATGGCCATTAGCGCGATACAGGCAGCCGGGTCAGTAATAATTCTCCTCTTATCTTATCTTATATTGGGTCAGTTTCCAACAGATGTTTCATGTACACTCTTTCGGTTTGTCAGATTCGGCTAAATTGCGCCGGAATTGACATCCAATTGCGATCGTCGAGAGGAGGAAGAGGGAGGGGGGAGGCGGTGCTTGGCGCGCGCCGGCGGCGGTGGCGCGGCAGCCAGGGGGCGACGCGGTGGCGGGTGGTGGCGGCGCGGGCTGGACAGGCAGGGGGGGGGGGCGTGCGGGGGGGAAGGAGAGAGAGTTGGGATAAAATTCTTTATTTGTTTGTTACCCTGAAAGATTACAGACCCCTTACTTATATAGCTCGGCTAGTGAGACTTGTATCTTAAGCAATCTCTCTAAAGGTTTCCTTATAGATTGGAATACCTTTTACAAGCATGTCCTATTTATTTATTTCCTAATAAGGGTCTCCCTTATAGATGAGATATCCCCTTGCACACCAAAACACTTAAAGATAATCCTAGATATTTTCCCTCTTTTTCTCGAATTAGTTGCCGAAGAATCCGCGGAAGGGAGGGGACGGAGGCGGGGGCGCAGCGTCTGCGAGGGCCGGGAGGGGCGGCGCCAACGCTCCATGGGCCTATCGGGCCTGTCCTTCTCGGGCCCTATTTCACGGATCATGACATCTACCCCCCCTTCTCCGACCGGCGCGTTCTCGCCGCTGGATGAAAGTCCATTCGATGACACCGGATGGGGATCGACCGCCCACGGGAGGATGAGCTCGACCTGCAGCATGAGACGACCCCCGCACGGGGTTCCTGAGGATAATGTTCTCCCTGGTTCGCTTGTGGTCAAATTCCAGAAGATAGTGAAGGTTGCCGATGTAGCCGTGGTAGATATACCGATGAACAACACATCCCTGCTGTGAAGCCGCCCCGACGACGGGCTGCCGTAGAAGCTCTCTCGGGAACGCCCACATCTAGGTGCTGGTGCACCATGTCGCATGGGGGCTCTCCAGAACAAGAAACACTCATTGGGTGGAGCGTTGACGAAGAGTGGAAGTAGACGCCAGATAGTGATGTCGCGGCGAGTAGGAGGAGTAGCAGCCAAGTTCAACATCGTACCGTACATGAAGGAGTCGACGTCGAACAGGGAGGACGAGAGCTGGTGAGCGGCCCTCTCTGGATCGTAGTTGATGCGGACATTGTCGACAGTGAGGAAGAGGCGATCCATGCCGTCGAGGAAGACGACCCTGGCTGGGCCGACGTGGTGGCGCCGCGGCCATATGCCACCCAAGAGGATGGCGGTCGGTGCAGCTGATGTTGGCTCCATCGTGTAGGCTCCCAAGGCAAGGAAGTTCGCCCCCGCGAACTCCCGCCCCGGTAAGGCCTCCATGAAGTCCGGCAATAGTGGAGAGGAGACCGGAAGGTAGAAGCGCCGTCGAAGAGGAGGAGGCCGTCTTTCGTGTCCATGCCGGAGCAGCGTTGCTCGTGGTTACGTCGAGGGCGATGCGGCGTAGATGCTGATCCTCCAATGTAGCCCTGGCGTAGGCGGACGAAGACTTCGGCAGATGTGTCGTAGAGGTCCAAGGCGGTTGCATGCCTCGAACGTTTCTCATGCCGAGTCGCAGCGCACGGATGCCGCCGAAGATGCCTGACCTGAGGAGGCTAGGGCCGGGGGTGCCCCTACGCTGAGGGGGTGGAGCTGAAGTGAACGTGCTCGGGCGACCCTCACGGTAGTCTTGCAGCTCGTGGGTCGCGAAGTCCCACGTCACGCGTCCCAGTGGCAAGCCAAGGCATGCCAGGATGACGCCGACGTCCTCACCCAGCGGCATGACGTAGGCGTCGATGTCGAAGGTGTTGGCGTCGAGGCGTAGTCGCACGTCGAAGGTGGCGGCGCGGCATGTAGACGTGGCGCCCGTGCTAGTGGTGATCAGCACACGCATTGGCCGAGTCCGAGGCCCGCCGTGGTCACCACGCGGAGTCGATGTAGTTGTGCGTTGCTCCCGAGTCGACGATGATGCCGCCCGTGCCTAAGATCATACCGACGAGGTCGAGAATGAGCACCACGCACCGCGGAGTCGGGGTCCCCGGTGAGGACCTTCAGATCAGGTGGCTCCTCTTTGACGCCCCGCTAGTGGGGCGTTTGTCGTGTCGTCGGTGTAGTCGTTGAAGATCGTGATGTCGAAGAGATGCTTGCACTTGTGACCCCGTGAGAACGGCTCGTCTGATTGACGGAGAGTCCAGCCTTGCGTCGCTCGTCATCTCATCCGTGTCGGCCCGTTTGAATGGCCGAAGTCGTTCTTTGTTGACGAGGGGCGCACAGTGTAAGGTCCTAGATGGCTAGAGGGGGATGAATAGCCTATAAAAATTTTCTACAAGCTCAACTTAACAAACCGGTTAGTATAAAACACGGCGTAAAGCGGTTTGCACTAGCTCTAAAGGTCAAACAAGCCTTCTAGTGACAAGACTAAATAATTATATGATCTCTAGTCCACACAAAGTCTATGTCACTACTCTAGCTAATGAGCAAACCTAATATGGTCCTTATGCTAGCAAGAACACCTACACAAAGCAAGTGCTAGCTCTCTACTCAAAGTAAACTAGCAAAGTAATGCAAGAGTGAGAAGCTTGTTATACCGTCGTGTAGAGGCAATGACCCAATCACCAAATAAATGATTCCAACAATATATATATCAATCAATCCAAGATCACCGGGGGCAAGAGATGACACAATTGGATTATCCCCGAGGGTCACTTGCTTGCCGGCCAAGCTAATCCCCGTTGTGTCGACCAACACTTGGATGGTTCTTGGACTAGGCGGTGCCCTCGCTAGTTGGCCCCTCGGGCTCTCCAAGACACCACTCACAAGAGAGGTAACTCAATGACACGAGCAATCCACTAAAGTAGCAATTCGGTGTCCCACCGGGGAAGCTCAAGAACCCCTCACAATATCACCTTGATTGGGGGCGGACACAATCACCAAATCCCCTCACCAATCAATCCAACTCCAACCGTCTAGGTGACGGCAATCACCAAGAGTAAAGAGATAACCACAATTGCAATAATCACCTAGTGCCACGAAATGAATCACAAATGCAATGCACACTAGGGTTACCCTCAAATCCTCTCAAGAACTCAAATCCACCGATGAAGTGGAGAGGAGAGGGAAGCAATCTTCTTAGAGCTCTCAAATCGATCTCAAGCACAAGCTCTCTCACTTGATTTCAGCCCAAATCAGTAGATCGAGAGAGAGGAGGAGAGGAGCTCTTTTACTCTGTTCTAGGGTTAGAGAGAAGAGAAGAACAGCTCACTGTAGGATTTCGAAATTTGCAAGAGAGAGAGAAAGGAGGACAGCAGCTCACATATATACTCTCAGGCACAACAGCTCTCCAACGGGCAGATCCCCTTCTCCAACGGTCGGCAGGAGCAGGCGGCGGCCGCTTCGTCGATTTTCTTGTCGAGGAAAACAGAGCAGCAGCTCGCTCGGTCACCGCAGAGAACAGACCAATCGAGTAGCTCTTCGAAACAGACCGTGCCTCCTCGTGCCTCTTCATCGAACGGACCAGAGTGCCTCCTGGACGAGTGGGCCTTGCGAGCAGCAGCAGCGATGCAGCGCGCTAGCAGCCCAGCAACAGCATTGGCCCAGCTGCGTCACCCATTCGGCAACCACCAGTGTGTTCCATTCGGCAAGAGCGAATTCCATTCGGCAACATCTTGTCCATTCGGCAACATCGTGTCCATTCGGCAACCAGCAGCGGCAGCAGTTCAACAGCGTTGGCCAGCACGTCGAAGCTTTTGAAAATGGAAATCAACACAAGCTGCTTCATTACTTCATGCACGTCGACGTCAAGTTAGCTAGCAAGCTAAGACAATAGGTAGCACGTGCTTGTGCATTCACATATACATGTGTGTGTGTGTGTGTGTGTGTGTGTGTGTGTGTGTGTGTGTGTGTGTGTGTTGTTCTTTCTCTCCAATTTCTTTTCCAATAAATTGGCAACTCTTGATCCAAATAAAATGCCATCACATCCAAAGTATGTCAAACCTTTTGAGCATATTTAGATGACATTTTCTCAAGCCTTTTCCAAGGAGTTTCTCATGGAACCACCGTGTCACTAAACCAAATGCACATGCAATTTGAAATTCGGATTTAGTGGCACTAGATGAGTAAAGCGATTATGATTTTCTCCTCTTTATAGTACGGTTATCAAACCTAAATCACTCACATCCACTAGATGTCTTGAGTGTAAAATAAAATGGCCCTATCACATATACCTTTGCATTGAGCCCATTTTATTTTCCTTTTCCAAGTCCAAGCGCTTGATCAACTTTTGGATCATCACCGTGCATCCACCATGACCACTATGCTTCACAACTTGGCTAGAACCATCTCAAGCTAGATACACACTTAAGCATAGAGATTAGTTCTAGGTGTCACTAATTATCCAAAACCAAACTTGAGATCTTCACCTGGGGGCAGCCAGCGGGGTGGGGCGCAGGGACCCTGCCCCTTTGCCTGTGCTGGCTTGCCGGTGTCGTAGAGGATGGTGAGGCGTCGCTCGTACGCCCTGGCGAGAGACATGGCTGCCTCCATGTCCTTGGGGTTCTGCATCTCGACGTCCGTCTTGAGCGGTTCGCCCAAGCCTGCTGTGTAGATGTTGACCTGCTGCTGGTCGTCGAGGTTGCCTGCACGCGCCACGTGTGCCAGGAACTGCTCGGTGTACTCATCGACGCTGCCTGTCTTCCTTAGTGATGCCAGCTCACCCAGCGGATTGCGCCGTTCAGCTGGGCCGAAGCGCTCGTTGACATATTGAGCAAAGCTTGCCCAATCTGCCACCGGTTTCTCCTGGGACAGCCTCATGTACCATTGTTGTGCTCCTCCTGTGAGATGATAGGAAGCATACCAGACTTGCTCTGTAGCTGGTGTACCTTGTCCCCTGAAGAATTGTTCACAGCGGTTGATCCATGGGAGGGAATCCTCCTTGCCATCGTAGGTCGGGAATGACAGCTTGTGCAGACGGGGGCGAGCTGCGAAGGTGTCGACCGGAGGTGGAGGGGGGGGGGCGCATGCGCCCCTGATGGCGGCGCCCACCGGGCGTGGCCTTTGGCCTCAGGTAGCCCATCATCGGGTTCTCGGATCAGCTGCCGCGTGACTGATTGTGAACGTTCCCGCTTGCCATCAGTCCGCTTCTTGATGAAGTCGCGAGCTGCTGTCTCGAACACGCCCTCATATCGATCTCGGCGTCATGGAGTTGTTGACGGTGTTTGAGCGTTGCTGGATCGTCGCCTGAGAGGATATCGAGCTTATCGTCGATCTTGTCCATCCTGGTGTTGAGCTTGGCGAACTCATCTCCCAAGTTCTTCAAGCAACTTCTTGATTCAAGCGTCCATGGTGGTGGGTGGATCGTAGTGGTCTCGGATACCCGGTACCGTCGATTCAGGCTAGATTGGGCCGGAATTGACACCCAATTGCGATCGTCGAGAGGAGGAAAAGGGAGGGGAGGGCGCCGCGGCGCGTCGGGCGCTAATGGCGGCCCGGCGGCCGGGGGACGCTGTGGTGGGGGTGGTGGCGGCGGCGCCGGACAGGCAGGGGGGGGGTGTGCGTGCGGGGAGGAAGGAGAGGGAGTTGGGATAAAATTCTTTAGTTGCTTGTTACCCCGAAAGATTACAGACCCCTTACTTATATAGCCCGGCTAGTGGGACTTGTATCTCAAGCAATCTCTCTAAAGGTTTCCTTATAGATTGGAATACCTTTTACAAGCATGTCCTATTTATTTATTTCCTAATAAGGGTCTCCCTTATAGATGAGATATCCCCTTGCACACCAAAACACCTAAAGATAATCCTAGATATTTTCCCTCTTTTTCTCCGAATTAGTTGCCGAAGAATCCGTGGAAGGGAGGGGACGGAGGTGGGGGCGCGCGCGAGGCCCGGGGCGGCGCCGGCGCTCCTTGGGCCTATCGGGCCCTGTCCCTTCTGGGCCCCTATTTCCCGGATCATGACACGGTTCCAAATCATAAGTCATTCCAAAAAATCTTGTAGACTCAAACCATCTCAAGATGACCAAAAATTACGAGAGATGACCACAAAGATTTGTGATATCAAATAGACATACTATGAAAATATTGTTAATAAAAAATCTAATGATATTTGGTCAAACATACTATGATAAATATATTTTTTCGAGATCGGGCCTTCACCCATTTTTCATTAAGTTGATAAATATTATTAAATGTTATTATGCTATCATATAAGCGCAAGCTATGTAAGGATCATGAATGACACATGAGATTTAAGACAAAAAAGAGATGATTGGAATAATCCCTCCGCTCTTTTAATATTTGATTTGATAACCAAAGCGTTTCAATTGGAATAGACAATAAAAAAATATGTTTTTTACCTTTCATAGGTACGGTTTTCTTACACACAGAGAGAGAGAGAGACTTTACACTTCGACTGATGACAATTTTTATTACTTTACAAGAGGTACCAATTGTTAAAAAGTTAAACAATTTTGATTAAAAACAAAAAAAATAAATCATGACAATTTTGAATACTAGATTAAGAAAAACATGTATACTAGCATGATCTAACGTCATATTACATAGATGAACATAATTAGTGGTGTAAGCATAGCTCATACACCAGTGCGAATGGAGACATTGGATCACTAGGAATAACATACCTTTCTTATACGGACGGGCAGAAATTGGGAAGGACGTCGAGCGAGTGATGCAGTTTTCAAAAATCAAATAAACCAAACCGAACTGTCCGTTCACTACAGGAATCGCCTGCTTTGCCGAGTGCGTGGCGCGCACTCGGCAAAAGCTACATGCACTCGGCGAAGCCTTTGCCGAAAGTGCCAAACTCGGCGGCGCATTCGGCAAAGAATGACTCGGCAAACCATTCTTTGCCGAATGCCAAATGCCGGGCACTAGGCAAAGGCGTCGCCGAGTGCCATGTTAGTGCTTTCGGCGACCGTAACGTCGAACGTTACATCGACGCCTCTTTGCCGAAAGTGCCAAACGTGGGGCACTCGGCAAAGATTTGAATATTCTATTTAACTTTGCCGAGGTGCCAAATGTCAGAACTTCGGCAAACTATTTATTTCACCAAAATAAATAAATAACCCTTGCCGAGTGCAATACAATTGGCACTTTCGGCAAAGCTATGGTCATTTTGCCGAGTGCCACCTCGGCACTCGGCAAAGCCGGGAATTTCTTTTTTTTTTTTTTTTGCGTTTCTATTGATTGTTGCTGCAAATCAACATATACATATACCATAGCATTCATATATACATCATAAACCACATATATCACCAATTCACATATATAATCCACATATCTCACAAATTCACATATATAATCCACAAATACCACAAATTCACACATATAGTCCAACATCAGGGCGAAATCCAACATGTCCAACAACCAAACGAAATGTAACATGTCCAACATCGAAAAACGAGATCCATGATAGTGCAACATATCCAACATCTAAAATAAATCCATCACGGTGCATCTACCCCGACCCGTGGCCTCCCCAGTGCGAAGAGTGTGAGGGGCCCCCACCTTGCCCCGAATACCACCCGTGCTGCGGCGCCGATTGGTACGTCCACCCCGTGGTGGTGGAGGGGCGTGTGGAAGCCCGTAGTGTGTGGCTGGCGCGCCAGGAGGAGGAACGCCACCCTGGCCACGTGTACCGTGTGGAGTCGGGCCGACCGGATAGGCCGGATGGGGTGGAGAAGGGCCACTGGAGGAGTCGGGTTCGAACCCGCCGACCGTGGCTGCACAAAAGAAAAGACAATCTCATTAGTACTGCGGGTGAGCGCCACAGGCCAAATAAATAAACAACAACATATACTCACCGGAGTGCGTACAGGGGAGGAGGAACGGGAAACGGCGGTGGAGCGACAAACGAGGGAGGCAACGGAGGCGGGGTGACACCGGGGATCTGGAGGCCTCTCGGAAGTAGCTTCGCCACGTCCTGCCGGGCGGCGCCGAGTATTCTTTGGATGCCTCCAACTCCCGCCGATGGGCCTCTGCCTGGGCCGCCTGCCTGGCCTCAAACTCTGCCGCCTGGGCCGCCTGCCTGGCCTCCAACTCTGCCATCCGGGCCTGCAATATTACAACCGTAACATTGAAACAATGCATAGGTAGCGGACATGTGTAAAACCGGTGAACGACGAGGAAAGCTCGGTTACACGAAAGTCCCCGCATCATCTGCGTGGAGCTCTGCTGCCGAGGTGCTATGGGGATGTCGGTGGAGGTCGTGCTCTTGAGCGAATCACGCCACCTGTCAACAGAGGACGGGTTGATCGGCCGTTGGCCATCCGAAGTGGCCGTCTCGCTTCCCTCCTCCCCAACCTCATCACCGGTCCGTGTCCACGGGCGCGGTGGCTGGATCGAAGTCGTCCCCATAGCGCTGCTTGGCCGCCTCGGCGTACTGGGTAAGCTTGGGGTAGACGCTGGCGTTGGTGTACGCCTCGGGCCCCTTCGCCGGGTCGTAGACGTTGGCCGGGTTAGTCGCTCCCCGCCGTGAGTCAAGGCCCACCCGCGTGCTCGCTGATCCGCTAGTTTTCATCGCGGCCGACTGAGGAGAACACAGAGATGGTTAGAAGTGAAGAGATTTGAGCGCTTGAATAAAAATCATCGTAATCGCACCCATCTGCTCATATACATCGAGGCACGCTGCCTTGGTGGTGTGGCTTCCCTTGCATCTCCAAGCGACACCTCCGACGCAGTCTCTTGGTCTCGTACGTCTCGTCCAAGAGCCACTTGTCCACAATGGCCACCCAGCAGTCCTTGTACTTGCCGCACCACTCCGGACACATCTGCATGACATAGCAGAGGATGAATGGAAGCCTGCTTATTTTTCATTGAAGGAATCAGAATAAATGCATTCTACGAACCTGGATGTACTGGTCCCTGGTGAGGTCGGTCTCCCTCTGGAGCATCATCTCCCTTGCTTCATTCTTCTTCACCACCTTGCCAAGCACGTCGGCGTTGTAGGAGACGATGCACCGGACACGGGCCTCGTGGTGGTACAGGTCCTTGAGTCGGTCTCGGCGGACCACGCCCACGCACTCTAGCGGCCACCGCCTCCCGCCCCGCCTCGCACGTGAAGTAGTTACGCATACGGACAACATGTATCATTCTATTATGACCGGTTAACACAAGTATTTAAAACGGCGTGAAGTAATCCCGCATACAGACTCACCCCGAAGTCCGTCTTGATCTTCCCCGGCAAGGGCGCCCTCCTCCACGCAGCGCCGCGGGTGCTCCCACGTCCAGGGGAACCTCCCTCACGTCCCCCGACGGTCACCCGGCCAGGGTAGTTCTCTTTAATCGAAGGCTCGGATGCCATTGATATGGCGCGAATCGCCCCCTAAATACAATCAACCCGATTCTTGCCCGCGAGCCATTAAGACAAATTGTTAGTCTCAAGTTTGATTTGCAACATGTCATATGAACAAGTAGTGAAAAATATCAATGGCTACTTACTTGTCACCGTTGGGTCGAATCACCGGGCGGCGGGGGAAAGGGATCGGTCCTCGTGGGAGGCTCGAGGCCCCTTTTTGGTAGACCTGTTGGCACTCGAGGAGGGCGTCTATTGGGTGTCTCTTCGCACCGAGTCCGAAGTCTGGCGGTGTGGCCCGACGGGGCTGGCCCGACGACGGCCCCGGCTGGCCGACGATGGCCCCGGCCGGTCCGACGACGACACAAACTCAAAGCCTCCTCGTGGACGGGCGACGTCGCCGCGCCTCGACGTCTCCACCATCAGGTGCTGCTCGTCGGCCTCCTCCTCGTCGGCGTGGGGAGAGGGTGGGGGGGGTCTCGCGTAGAGGGACTGGACCCCCTGTCGACGTTGCCGCCTTCCGCCTGGCATTTTGTCGAGTCCCTGCAAAGACAAATAGTAAACCAATTAGTATTGCAAAATGAATGAAACATAATTGAAAGGTAACAATAATAACAAAATAGTATTACATGATTTAGAAATTATCTCCCCGAATGCCTAAGGCTGGCATGTAGTCATCACTATCACTACCACTATTGTAATCGTCAATGTCACCATCCTCATCATCTGTATCACCCTCAGCATGTGCATCGCCCTCCACAGCTCCTTCGCGCACCATCCTCCATCGTTCAAGAATTTGCGGGTCCTTAGCATCCACGCACCTCATCACCCTCGTCCTCATCGATGGCGTTGTCTACTTCCATGCCCATCGGCGAAAAGAATGTCTATCTCCAAACGTCCTTCTAGCCCCTCGGGTTGATAGAACTCTTCGGTGTTTGGGTCGGGGTTGTAATCATCATCGTTGAACAGGCGCTTTACAGATGCGGCGATACCGCCGCACAAGGTACCAACCCCGCAAGGTCCTCGTGTTTTTGGCACGCCCATGGGAGGTAATAAACTTGTGTGGTGTGTATATTAGCCACAATATAGACATCCTCTCCTCCATATACGGAATCTGTCGAATTTCGACTTGCCCAATCGTAGGGTCCACTTTCGTGTCATCGAGGATCGAACCAATGGCATTTGAATACCACTAGCTTGAGCTCTTTATGACCCCGAAGTTGAGCTCATATATTTCTTCGACTATGCCGTAATAGTCCTTCTTATCCAAGCGGGCGTCACGAACTCCGGTGCACGTTGTTTTTTTTGCGGTTGGGCCGACTCTCCTCGTAGCTTCTCGCGTGCGGCGATAGCCATTCACATCATAAACGGTGAGCGAGTTGACCCTACGGGGAAGCCATTGCCCACCTGTTTTAAATCTTCGCACATTTCGGCATGCGTGCGGGCACGCAAGGTGAGGCCACGTAGATCGTTACATTATATGTTACTAGGACCAAAGTGGAATATCAAAGTCGGAACGAGGTTAGTTGGATGGTACCTTTGAGCAGAACCAGGAAATAAAATCGGGCTGCCCATTTTTAGAAGATTGTCTTCTTGTTGCAAGGTAGGAGCCCCATTCCCTCTCGGTGTTGACCAATAAATTCCCTGAAAAAAACAAGGCGGAGGTTTAGGGTCGATAGGTGGAGGATAGTGACGGCGTATGGAACAAGCTCATTGAGAACTTACTGGCGATGATAAGGAGCAGTTTCGTCAAGGTTCAACAACACATAGAGCATGATAGTGCGCCACTCAACAAAGGACAAGTGCTTGTGGGTAGCTGCGCTTCCTCTTCCGACTTGCCCTCGAAAAAAGGCCGAGGTTCGATGAACTCTCGTCGGCGTTGTAACGAGGGGGGGTAGGATTATGGATATTTGGGAAGTTTCTCAATTATAGTGCGCTGTGTGAAGGTCGACACCTCCTCGAGAATGTATGCCCTCGCCACGGAAGGCTCAATTTTGGCTTTATTCCTGCATTTTCTCCGAAGTACCTTGAGAGCCCTCTCGATTGGATAGCACCAACGGAACTACACGCCCCCAACCGTGCCCTCGGGCAGGTGCAAAATCAGTGCCGCATCGGCGGGAAGAAGCCGGTGGAAATATCATCTCCAACTTGCAGATCAACACAAAAGCACGCTCCAGATCGACAATCGCATCCCGAGATAACTCCTTAACACAAAGCCGGCGGAAGAAAAAAGCTCAACTCTACTAGGGCGCGCGCCACAGCGGCTCGGGGAGGTATCCCCGAGTCATCGCAGAAGGATCCGCTCAATCCATATGTGGAAGTCATGACTCTTCATCCCTAAGACTTTCATAGTCCGCAAGTTCACTCCCCTACCAGGTTCGCCGCATACCCATCAGGGAACGATAACGTCTTCATCCACTGTAGTACTTCCTTCCTATCGGCCCTTTTGATGATGTAGTCGGCCGGGCCCTTTTTCCATCTCCTCCCAGGGCTAGGGGTCTCTATCACTAGCTTTGGTCTATCGCCACAAACATCTCTATGTCAAGTCTAGCCTTAACGTTGTCCTTTGACTTCTTAAGGTCCATGGTTGTTGCGAAGAGTGCCTGGAGATATTCTTTTTCTCGTGTGTATTACATCGATGTTGTGTGGAAGAAGAAGATCCTTGTAGTAGGGGAGATTAGTCAAGCCCGATATATAAGTCCACATGTGTGTGGTACCGTATCCAACAAAACCACCTTTCTTTTCATCGATTTTGAGACCAGCTAGCTCGGCAAGGACCTCTTCACCGGTCATAAACTTTGGGATGGGGTCGGTGACTTCAACACCTTTCGTGAAGTGCTTTTTGTCTAGTCTGAATTCATGGTTCTCGGGCAGGAATTGACGATGTTTGTCAAACGAAGAATACTTGCCACCCTTGAGAAGCCAGGTGAACTGCACAGCTGCCTTGCATGTTGGGCAAGGGAACCTCCCATGAACACACCATGCGCTGAATATGCCATAAGCCAGGAAGTCATGCATTGAATATAGGTACCACACATGCATTGTAAAGTTTGTCTTTGTAGCTCGGTCGTACGTCAGTACCCCATTTTGCCAAGCATCTTGCAATTCATCCCATAATTGGCTGCATGAACACACCCATATTGTTGCCCGGGTGCCGGGGTATTATCGGCGTCAAGACGGGTGCTTGAGCTTAAACATGACACCGGGGAAGATTGAGAGGGATCATTTAACACGGGCCAACAAGTGTACGGGGCCACTAGTTGACCGTCACGGGTTGAACCCATTCATTTGCGAACGCTACTGGCGTACATTTCGAGCCACCATAGCTTTTTCGGGATGCATATTATCGAAGTGCTTCCATGCATCACCATCCGATGGGTGTACCAACTTCTCAGGACTGTATCTTTTGCCCTTCTTGTGCCATGTCATTTGTTTCGCGGACTCCTCCGTCATGTACAGCCGTTGGAGCCTCGGTACGAAAGGAAGGTGTCGTAGGACCATCTCGGGGATCTTGGACTGTTTCTTCCTGCCATCACTACATTCTACCTCCACAAACCTAGAGGCTTTGCACTTTGGGACGATCGCGTTGCTTCCTTGAGGTCTCCCCTAAAAAGGGCGCACCCCTTTGGACAAGCATGGTACGACTCATACGACATCTTGAGTCCACGAAGAAGTCTCTCGTGACTCGTCGCGTGTTCTTCGGCGGGGGCGTGACCCTGGAAGCGGCTTTGCCAATAAGCGGCGGCGGGGGTGTCGGCCGAGTCTCGACTAATGCTCAATTGCGACTTCAACGCTATAAGGCGTGAAATGGCATCGGCCGTAACCATTGTCTTTTCGTGAAGGGGCTGCGTGCCGCCTCCATCATCTCGTAGAAACGCCTTTTGCGGTTTCACGAGGTTCCTCCTCCAATCCTCCATTGAAGCGTGCATCGTGAAAGTACGCCATCATGTGCGCCATCCCCGCATCTTGATCATACTCCTCGAGGAGGGGCCTCACCACGTCCTCTCTAATACGATCGACTTCACCGTGGAAGATCCGGCTATAGTTTGGGACGAATCCGTTGTTGTAAAATATGTTTGCCCATTTCAACCTTGACTTCGCTTTTTCTTGTTCTTACATTTCTTTGCACGGACACGGCATCCGAATAGACCCTTTAGCGGTGGGCCAAATGCATGCTCCAGGAAAGCATCGGTCCCCTAACCCATTCAAGGCTCTTACTTGCGAAGCCCGTGTACATCCACTCACGGTTATCCATCCTCTGTCATACGCCCAAGTCGGCCGAGCCATATAAGCGGCAATTGCATCTACACGGCGTTCCTACCATCTAATAGGTGAGGGATAGGTCCTAATCCACCAGGATGCGTGAACAAGGTTAGCATCCATGCACGAGGTCCGTCGAGCCGGAATTTCGGCAGCACCTCCCGCTGTTCTCCCGATACACGTCTGGCGGGGAGAGTGTGTATCGGGAGAACAACGGGAGGTCTTTTGCCGAAAATCCGGCTCGGGCGGGACTCGAGCATGGATGCTAACCCATCTACGCATCCACGGGCTGTATGGGATGTCGGGTTTTTAGGCATCCGACGTCACAACTTGCTCCAAACTTTTTCAAAATTTTTTCCACAGCCTCCTCATGAGATGACAAGACACCTCGCCAAGTTTCGTGATTTTTAAACTTCGTTTGGATTTTATAGAATTTAAAAAACACTTCTCCCGCACGTAACTTCGTCATGTTCCGACACATAAATGTTCTTAATTTCACGCGAGTCCCTGGATTGAGCTTAAACATACGCCAAGCATCATGAATAACATTTTTTGAATCAGGGGCATTCCATTATTTCATGTAGGCTGCGAGTTCAAATTTGGAGTGGTCCAACAAATGCAAGGAAATAGAAATAATTAATGAAATATAGCAAAACAACTTCAAATTGTCCCAAATTCTCCACATGACATGTAACTACTGTACTAATGCCACACAAAAAATATGGGACGAAAAATCAAAAAAAAAAAAAGAATTAACGGTTTGCCGAGTGCCAGGCTGGACACTCGGCAAAGAGGCTGTTTGCCGAGTGCGTATAGGTGTGGCACTCGGCAAAGAGTGTCTAGTTTGCCGAGTGCTAACGTTGGACACTTTCGGCAAAGGTAACGGAGAACGTGGCCGTTTGGTCTGTTATCCTTTGCCGAGTGTATTCTTTTGCCGACGGCCAGGCACTCGGCAAATATATTGTTTTCCGAGTGCTTTATGTCGCCGACGGACAGACACTCGGCAAAGGAATCTTTGTCGAGTGCTCGGTTTGGCACTCGGCAAAGAAGCTCTTTGCCGAGTGCCCGATTTTTGCCGCTCGGCAAACTTCTTTTGCTTTCGGCAAAGAAGCGGATTCTGTAGTGGTTTAAACCGATTGCTACAGTCTTACTAAAGTAAACTTTTCCTAAGCAGTAATCAGTTTGACAAGGGGCAAATGAGATGGGTAGGATAGGACACTGACGAACTATGCATGCTTGCTGCCTGCAGGATTTTCCACGACTGGGAGACCAGTGTACAATATCTCAGTGATTTTCGGCAAACATTCATGGTCCTTATAGAGAAGTATACTCTAATGACTCTAATGATGGATGCGAAGGTCCTCCTTATGCTTTTTATTTTTTATACACATCCAGTACTAACGGCACCCATGGCCCTGATTTGGTGCGTCTACCTGCTTTTCTTGGTCGGCCCATTGGCATGTGCAGCGATCTCGTTGTGGCGCATAGTGAAGTTCAATCAGGGAACACATGATGGCAGCATTGTACACATGATGGCAGCAATGAACATATTCTATTTACTTATTATTTTCCAAGGCATCATGTTCTTTGTATTGCTAGTATATATGGTCATATGGGAGGCAGTTATGGCAAGCCACCTCCATTCACTAGAGCAACTGCCGGATAAGTGGGGCAAGGAGGCCATCCATAGGTACCTTTCTCATATCAGCACGAAATGCAGGAAGGATCCTCTATCCATTAAGGGCTTGGACTTGATCAAGTACGGTGCTGAGTTGCTGGATTCTGAATGCCAGGAAGACAACCTGTATGGTGCGAGGTTACTCAGCGCTTTCATTAAGAAGGGGAAAGATGTCAACTGGGCGCTGCTTTGCTCAAGGCAGAGGATTCAGAAATTGGTAGATTCACTGTGGATCAGCAGCAGCGGTCAAGATGAGAACAACATAGAGATTAGAGAGCTCGCGGCGACGATCGTGGCAGGTCTTGCTGGCCACATAGATGTAGCCAGGTACCCTGGGGCTATGCGGTATATATCCTCCCTGCTCCAAGAGACATACTGGAACAACATCAAACAAGCTTGTCATCCGCAGCCACCTCAGCGAGATCCAGGGCCATTAGAAATATTATTTCAATCCAAAGAGGAACAGCTGAAGCACCTGACCATACTAGAAGAGAAACGCCAATGGAGACTGATGAGAGACCAGAAGAGACTGGGGACAAGCCAAGAGCGACGCCGGCAGAACAGTGAGGGGCATACCACTACCAGCAACGAGCTGATTCTGCAAGGCTTGACCATCCTCGAAAGGCTCGCTTCCAACAATGACAACCGCAAGCTAATGTGCAGCACCCCTGGCCTACTTCCCAAGATCACATCACCCCTCTACTCTGAGACCTTAACTCAAGATGTCAAAGCCAAGGCCTGGGCCGACATTGTAACCAGATGCCTTAAAGTGTTGTACCAACTCATCAGCAATCCAGAGTGGACTAGCAGGAGGCTGCGCCATGAAATCTGCTCAAATGATCAAGCACTGAGCAACCTCAAGAGCATACTTCTTGGTCAGGGAAATGTTGAAGCTGACCACCACCGAGTACTGCAGCAAGTAGCCATGAAAATCCTCACAGAACTGGCACTGGATCTGTCTATCAACCTCACCGAGGAAACAAAGAAGGTGCTCGTCACAAAGCAACTGCAGCTCTTCCTGCTTGCTAATGGAGATCATGAAAAAGAATCTGCCACCATATCGCCGGGAGGGCAATGGTATCCCCTATCAGCTAACAGTGAAAGTAACTCTGCCCTCATCATGACCACAGAAAGTGACATCACTGGTCGTCGTCTCACTGAAATACTTGATGGGAACGATATCACACAGAAAACAATAGCAGCAGAGATCATGGCGAACCTGTGTGCTCACTATAATGTGGACAACATGAAGGAAATACTGACAAAGGTGAGTCTGCAAGTTTGTTAATCAGTAGCACAATATCCAATACAGAAGAAAAACAAAGATAGCTAAGTAATATTGTCATTATTGCAGGTCCTCAAAGAAATAATGGCAATTAAAAGACAATCACGAGAAAGAAGAGTTTCATCAGGCCAGAACAATCCTGCTGCACCAGGAGACGAGGAGAACCAGGGAAATTCTGTATCCACAAATAATGAAGAGAGCCACCGCTTTTCTTGGATGCTTCGTGTACTTCCAAAATGGTAATTTCTGAAACAAATTAAAGCTATTGAGTTTTTTAGGTTTTTAAATTGATTATTTAACCTATAGAAAAATTAAAAGAAACGGGTGAAACTGAAACGGGAGAAATTATATTTAACCTATTATCAAATCTCGTCTTCACGGAGAAACAGAAATGGGTGACAGCTCTTCCATTCGTGCAACACGATAGGAGGTACTCCCTCCGTTTCAAATTATTGTTCGTTTGACTTTTTCGGACCATAAGTTTGACCACTTTCGTCTTATTCAAAAAAACTTGCACAGAACTAGTCAAATTTAAATAATTCTTAAACATCATTTGTTAATAAAGTAATCTACATCAAAAGAAGTGGTATTTTGCACAAAATTTTAAATAAGGCAGTGGTCAAAGTTAGAGTTGAAAAGGTCAAACGAACTATAATTTAAAGCGGATTTAGTAGTATTTACCGTAAAAGTAGCTCATTAAAGTATGCTAATTAAATTATGCCATGTACGTTAGGCCAAATCCAAATTATGTGACGTATATCCAAAGTATTATGTTATCTTCAATTATGTTATATTAAATTAAAAGTTGAAAAATAAAAATATTTATTATATCCAATAAATCATGCAATTGCCAATCAACTCAAAAAAAAAAAACAAAGATTTTTGAAATGTTTTTCAATAATTCAGAAAATATTCAATGGCTCCCATCAACCGAGAGCAGCCGATCCGGCGACAACGAAGCTTTGTTATGTGATGCTATTTTTTTATTTTTGATACATATGCATGTTATATATTATGTATATATTTTTTTTCAAAAAATTTTGGGTATTCAACTGAATACCCATGCATATCTTTGGGCCCACCCCTGTTCGCGGGGATGCATCCGGCGGCGGAGTTGCAGCGTAGTCATGTGTTGGTTAGGCAAGGGGGGGCGGCCGCAGACTAATAGTATCTAAAGTCGCCCCCTCGCGATCCTTTCCTCTTCCCTGGTTTGTGCGGGTACACAGTGACAATATTACCCTTTCAAATAAAAATAATAATTTAGGGGAGGCAATAGTAGGCAATAGGAGGCAATTTTTTAAGTCTTGTAAAAGGGCTCAAGATTTTTTTATATCTAAAACTTTCCTTATTTATCCTATATTTTTAAAAATTGTAAATGCATATTTCAGCAATTATCTCCTAGAAAGTATAAAATGATCGTAACCATATGATATAATTAAATGAATGGCTCACAGGTGTTCAAAAATACTCATAACTACGGGAATGCTACAACAAAAACCCCACAGAGACACATGAAATTTCTGATCAAGAAAGGGAGGAGCAAGAAGCGTTTTTATCCCTTGCTCAGGTGATATGTGATAAGCTGGACAATGCGGATTTGGATGGTGCAATTCAGAATGCTGTTCATAATGCGAACAATGCAGGAAGTGAAGAACAACGACGTGAAGCATTCGTGGATGCGCTCAAGAACATTATAGACGACACTCGTAATCCAAGAGCAGACAGTCTCAGAATTGTGAAGCTTTGCGGTCGGATTGCAAAATCAGTGATGCGCTGCCAACACTATGTGGAAAACTTTAGAAACAGGGGATTTAAGAGTTCTCTATCTGAAGCTTCGGAAGCCATGTCTGAACTTGAAAGCTGCATGCTTTTCGTTGGGACTGATTTCGGACCCAAGAAGACTGTCAAGCCGCTCTTTTCCGAAATTGAGGAAAGTTTTGGACAGATATAGAACATGAACCTGTGACTGCTGATAAAGCCCTTCGCGCTATTCCTTGCTCCGGCACAAGACACTGGTGTATCTCTAGTCGTCGCATTCGCATATGTGTGCTTTGGTTTGTTTCATTTCTCACTATTTTATTTGCTGAAAAGCAATGGACTACTGTATTTTTTTTTCCACATAAATTATACCCGTTTTCTGAACAAGTATGTTACCATTTTTATGTATGTGACTGGAATATCATTGGTCTTAAAAGTTTATATACAGAAATGTGCAAGGTGGTTCCCAAACCTGCGGGTGCGGATAGGAGGCAATCAGGATCATACTTAGTACCTTCTTGCATAGTTTCAAACCCTGCTCTGAGCCTCTGATCAAGCATCTTTATTTTGTTGCCTCAGAGTCACAGGACAGTATAGCCACAGCAGCAGCTGGCTGCTGTAGTGCAGCTGAACAGAGTCACGTTGGGAGGCCGCCGGCGCCGCCCCGGCGCGTGGGGCGAAGCAAAGCTCCATGGGTCGCGGCAGCGCTGCCATAATAAAAGCGTTAAAGCTGACGGTGGGCCGTGGGTGCTGAACACCGCCGGCGCCGGGAAAGCTGTGTTCTCGCGAGCGAGAGGGAGACTCAGATAGAATAGTAAAACTCGCAGTATTGCTGAACACTGCCGGCGCAGCCATGTACTCAGTTTGGGGCCAAGAGAAGAATAGTAAAACTCGCAGTATTGCTCATGAACTGTCCTTGGTTCACGCAAACACCAAGTTTGGCTGACATTGACAGTAAAAATATTGATTGAGTTCAGATTACTTGGCGTAATACCAGCCACATCAGAAAGAGGTACATTACGGAGCGTCTGGATTGAGCAGTAGCCAATGCGGCAATGCATGAACTATCCTATTTTATTTTGGTGTTTTAATTTGGAGGTTGTTCACAGTGACTTCTTTAGCAAGAGAGTGAGTGAATGAGAGAGTGTAAATTACCATCCTCTTTGAGACACCCTTTCTCGTGTGTGGAATTTTGGAGGCAGCGTCGCTAGATATGCGTCTGTCATTAGCAACTAATTTATTATTGGTTAGGCTACAGGTTGAGGTCAAGAACAAGTGAACAACTACAATGTTTTATTTTGATGGTGATTTTTAGTAAGGTAGTCCCTCTCGTTGTTAGAGAGGTCTAGTAGGTTGATTCATGCTTTCTTTGATGTGTGATGCTCATTCGTGCTTGGTCCATGACCAGCATATATATACGATGCAACTATGGGAGAAAGAAAGATGCCGGTTAAGAACCACAGAGAAAGTCGTTAGAAACCTAAACGACAATTGATGCCACCACCGTCGGCTCAGAGCAACCGGGATATTGTGTTCGTCCTTAGACTATCTCCAACAGTATGATTTGCAGACTCAAATGTGTCCGTTGGTTCCTTGGGAGGGTATAAAAAGAATTACATGCACACACAACACCACCCAATGGAAAAATAGGACCTAGATCTGGATCATCTGAGTCAAGAAGAATATGAAAATAGTCGAAGTTTCAAATGACAATTTGCAGGCAGGCAGGGCAGGAGTAGGTACTGGCAAGGGTTGGTTCAGAAAAGTTGGAATGAAAATGCGCCATACCATGTGCTGCGTTTTCGATTATCTAGGCACCACCGAACAGGCTGGCTACATCGTCTACCTAGCTATGACTATGACCCATCCATATTATTATTTGTGACCTCGATCGTTGTTTCAAGAAAAAGTTATTTGTGACCTCGTCATAGGGCTTCCCAAAAGAAACATAGTATCATGCTTATCTTTGATAGATCATGTGCTCGGACTTGAGAGCAAAAAGAGAGTACACTAATTCATGCATTGATATACTCCTACTTAAATAATGTGCTTGGTCAGAGAATCGAAATATTCACTAGGGGACCATGTCATGTCACGTAAATACTTAATAACGTAGTGGGCATGCTCCACTTGTTTTGTAGTAACGAGACTCTCATCTATACTAGTTATATTTGTATGAACTTTGGTTTGTAAATGATTTCATCCATACGTGCGATGTATTTATCGAGTTCTTCGAACCATGAAACTATATATATGCTATAGTGTTTATACTTGCAAATTAATTAATATAGACACTGCCCATGGAACTATATACTCCCAATAAATATTTTATACAAATAAAGTTTTCGTCTAATCATATGGAGTATACGTCTTCTCTCCTATCATGCATCCGTCACAACTCTTTGCATTTTGGTTCCCATATAGACATTGTTTCTTGTTTGAGAAAGTATTTCCTTATCTCTTCTTTTTTTAGTTCTAACGCCATATAAGCGTTTTGTCTACTTTGGTGTATTCTCGAACTCATTATGATCCGCGTTTGGAACAACTCCACTTAACTAGTGAAGTAATTTCCTTTTGGCTTCAGCTTAGAGCTGAAGCTGTTTTTTTGTTAAACCATTTAGTGAAACGGTTTTTAATGTAGAGCTTCTTAAAACATGTTCTCATAATCCTATGTAGGATTCACCATAGCGAAGCGGAGAGAAGCTACAAATTTTAGGTTCACCTCTTATGTACCCCTTGTAACAGCATGTTTTAAATAGTTTCTCGGGTGGAGTTGTTTTATTTTATTCCAATTAGCAAAAAAACACACACACACACACACACACACAGCTCTTGGAGTTTTTGAGGAACTGTGCGTAACGGAGCCTAAGCCGATGCATGTAGCTAGTATATGTTTGTGTATTCTCGATCTCGATGCAACTAGCTAGTATAACGAAGCAGGTTCTTGTCTCATCTAATCAGCGCGAATGAGGTAACGTTAGACCTATACTAACTGTTCCCTCCATCCTAAATTGTAAGAATTTGGAAGAATCAAAACATCTCAAGTTTGACCAAATTTATATGATAAAATAATAATATTTAGGATATCAACTAAGTATCATTAGATCCTTCGTTAATTATAATTTCATAGTATACCTATTATACGTCACAAATCTTTATGTTTCTAACTATAATTTTTGGTCAATTAACTCTCCAAGATTTTTAGAATGACTTATAATTTGGAATGGAAGGAGCAGTATAGCTAGGAGTGTAAACAAAGTCAAGGTCAAGACAAGCAGGCACATGGCATGAATAATATTATATAACATATAAAACGAAAATAGGAGGAATAATCAATGCTAGGCGGCCTCCTACTACGGGAGCAAGTAGGCTCGTGATAGATGACAACGAGCCAGTATTCGTACCTTGCATATCCCGGTCCAAAAGCGTTGTTAGCGCGCCCTTTTAAAGCCCCCGTTCCTATGGCTTCTTCACCCCTGAAGCTTGCTTGTCTATAAGCAGGAAGCAACAAGTACTTGTAGTTTCCAGTTCCAAGCTCGCTAGGCTTCAATAGCTAGCCGAATAAGTGGGATATGACTTTCGCTAAAAAGAATAAGTGGGTTATGTTGACTGATAGTGTCGAAGGAGAGGGGGTGACGGCGGTGGATCCGGCAAGCAATGGCGGTGGGTTACGAAGCTCGCTTGGCGTTGGGAGGCGTACCAAAAGGCTCGGGCTTGGGAAGATGAGTTGGGCAAGGCTTGGGAGGCGGCGTACGCTCAGGCTCGGGCGGCGAACGCCTACGCTCGGGCCTACGATCACGCTCTCGGGTGTACGCACGCCTTCAGGCCTACCTTTCGCTGGCTGTGAAGGCCTCAGGCCTTGTGGCTCTCTTGTTGTCCACGGTGATCCTTCTTGGTGGCTACGTCCAGTCGCTGGGGAAGAAGGATTTCTTCTGCATCATGGCAATCACCGTGATACAAGCAGCCGGGTCAGTAATTTCCACAGATCTATTTTCGTCCCTTCTCTCTAATGATGAGTACGTATTTCCGATACAAGGTTCACAAGACCAGTGAAGTATTTTTTTTTTTTTTTTGGCTTCAGCTTAGAAGCTGAAGCTGTTTCTGTTAAACCATTTAGTGAAACAGTTTCAAACTATGGGGGGCGCTAAGCGCTCAGGCGTCGATGAAAAAACATCATGGACGCTCTCCTGCACGCAGGCCCAGCCACCTCTGTTGTCCTCCGCCTCTGCCTCCCCCAATCTCCGCACCCCGTGCTCACCAACCCTCTGCTCCCCACGCTCACCACCTAAGGTCCCCAAGGCTCTGCCTCCGCCTCCCCTTCCATCTGTCTGCACCCCAACCCGCCTTCGCCTCTAGCTCTTCCATCTCCACATCCCCACCCCGGGGTCGGGGATTCGGGTGGGGACGGTACACCATGATTGGGGAAAAAAGGGCGAGGCAAGTACACATAAAATCGATTTTTGGAACATTTCAGAGCGCCTATTACAACATCTAGGAAACCATGTTGCAGCATCTAGAAATATCTACAGTTGCACGCATAAGGGGACATGTTGGAACATCTTAAATAGACATTTACAAAAATCGGGAAACATGTTGCAACGTTGTTTGTTTCAAACATTCAAACAACACATGTTGCAACATCTCAAAATCTTTGCTACAACATCTCAAAATAGACAGTTGCAACATCGAGAAAAACATGTTGCAACGTTGCTTGTTTCAAACATTCAAAGAACACATGTTGTAGCATCTCGAAAGACAGCTGCAACATCCAGAAATAAAAATGTTGCAACACCGCAAAATTCCCTGCAGCGGGCGATGACAAAGGGGAAGAGGAGAAGCACATGGGTCGGGTGCACGTCGGGGTTGAAGATGAAGCCGCCTCCATGGATGGGGTGGGATGAAGGGTCGCCGTCACCGCTAGATCTCGCGTCGAGCTCCATGGATCCACCGAAGTGGAGGCCGGGTGCGCGACGGCGACCTGGTTCCCGGACCCGTACCTCCACGCGGACGGGGGCGGAGGTGAACTGTGGCGAGCCCTAGGGCACCGGCAGTGTCGGATCTCCTCCCTTCCCCTTCTCTTCTTCTCCCCTAACCCTAACCCTAGGCGCCATTGCCGCCGCCTCCGAGCTCCAACCCGCCACCATGGACGACCTCCACTCCCCGCTGCCTACCCATACCCAAGCGAGATGAGTCCGGCCCCGGCCGGCTCAGCGGCGGGCGCCGCTGAGCTCATCGCTGGTCGAACCGCCCGACCACCGCCGTGTCAACGGCCGCTGCCGAGCAGGGCGGCCGGATTATACGGGCGGGGTCATTCTAGAGGGGAGGGGGCACGCTGGATGCTAATTTGGCGGGAGCGGCTTCGCCGGCGTCGTCGCGTCGTTGTCTCCATAGCCTCCATCTTCATCCGTCGGTCGTCGTCTCGGGCTCGTGGCAGGCCGTGGGCCGGCCAGGTACAGGGTGGTCGGCGCGACCTTCCAGCGCCGACTGGTCGGCGCTGAAGAATGCGGGCTGGGGCCCCATGTCACGTGGTGTGGTCCTCTCGTACAGAAAACAGAAGCGTCGGGTGTCCGGGTAGATGAATCGATGGATCACGAGACTGATAAATGAGATTAAGCAGAAGGGCAATGCAATCAGTACCGAAAAAATACATATATACTTGAGATAAGAAATATGATTAAAAGAACCAAAATGTCATGAAAAACAAAGTGTCAATGTTTCACATATTTTAGCGAAACCAAAGATTGAAATCTTATAATAATGAAGTCAATTGTTTGAAGTCCTATAATAACAATTATCTCCTTCTCTTCCATCGTGAGGAAAGGAAAATAAAATTAAAAATACTACTAAGCAAATATGGTTGCTAAGACACCAATCTACTACACCTACGTAGAGAACCCCACTAGTTCTCTTGACATGCAAACATGCCACCTCAACAGCCCACTAAAACCATGACATCCAGGTGGCGGTCTTCATTATTTGAACTAACTAAAAAATGTTATAAACTCACAAACCCAAAAACCAAATTAAATTCCGATTACACCATTGAATTCCTTTTAATAAATTATTCAAAACAAGATCTCATATGAATACATTTCGATAAAATTACAGGTGAGCCCCACTAATGGTAGTTGATATAGAGTAAAAGTACAAAAATAAAAAAAAAGAGAATGAAAAAAAAGAAAGAAAAAGAATAGGAGGGTGATAGTAATATTCTAACTCATAGATTTCTCCTACATATCCGCGACACGTGGGGATATGACACGTAGGGGACGAAGTTAAAGGGATTTTTTTTTTTAAAGGAGGAGTTAGGATTAAATCATCTACCAAGGATTTCTTCAAATAAATTATTGTATATGTTTTATTACATTACAAGTTATCACCGGTCCAACATATCTAAATATTCCTATTCGATATTGGTTCAGCTTGGAGTTTAAACATACAGTTACATAATCTTTATGCCAATGAGTATATACTGTGTTCCATATATTTAAGTTCTTCGTTACTAACTCGTTTCTAACCTGCACAAAGTAATTGTCCTTAATAGCTAATTTTGATAAGATTTCTTAGTGATTACAATTTAATCCTTTAACAATACTCCTTCCTACCCATAGCACGCGAGGGGAATCACTCTAGTTCATTGGACCCATATGCGTACCCCCTTGGTCTCCGGCCTTCTCACGACCGGCCGGTGGGGAGGAGGTTCTAGGCGCCTTTGTGGCGGCGCCCCACGGTCTCCTCGACGACTCACGCTTGGAGGGTGGTCGACATCCCGCATCCGGCTACAACGGACTCCTAGATGCGGCTAGGGGGGGGGCTCCAGCCTCCGGTGCGTAGGCGCGGATCGCTAGGCTTCTAGGCTGTGTTTAGATGCGGCGAAAAAAACAAACTCACTATTCACCCCATCACATCAAAATGCCGGCAATCGTATGGACCACTAAATGTAGGTAAATAAAAAACTAATTACATAGTTTTTGATGTACCGACGCAGACGATTCTTTTGAGCCTAGTTACGCCATGATAGGATAATGTTTACCACAAACAAGCGAAACGTGCTTACGTTACTTTTTGATTGGAACGGTGTTTTTCTATCTTTTTCCACCAACTAAACGCAGCCCCTAGTCGGCACGTGCTGGCGGGCGGCGGGGGGCGCTGGCGGCCGGTGAACGTGGCGATCCGCGGCCGGCATAGCATCCTTGTCGCTAACAAAAGCGCAAAAGCGAGGCGGCGGCGCCGCCCACCTTGTCGGTGGCAAGAGATATGTGTTCGATTGAGCACTACAAAAACAATGACATGATCAAAACCAAAACCTACAACTCACTATAAGCTCCTTGCCAGCAAGTATCATCTCCATCCTCATGTTGACTTCCACCATTGGCATTTGTTAGCTGCCTATTCACTTTCTCGAGCTTCATCCATATCATTTGTAGCGTGGATTCACGCCACAACTCACATCAAGTTCACACCATACATAAAAGAAGTGATTAAGTTTTACAACAAGTTTTTGTTCTACATTTAGTCATAACACAACATACACACTACTGGATTAGCCTTGTTTGCCGAGTGTCCCAAGCACAATTACACTCGGCAAATAAGGTTTTTCTCGTAGTGATACAGAGTACTAGTTGAAGACTTGGTTCAAACAACATAGTATTGATATACGTCTATGGGTGTTCCACCTCGATCCATAGACCTATGTCATGCAGAGCAATACATCTACCAATCCTAATCCTCAAAGGACTGGCTCATAGAAGAATCCATACACTAGAACTACCCTACTAACAAAACTTAAGCAATAGGTGGGTGAGTACACGGTTGTACTCACTTCATTCTAAATTACAAGTCATTTTGATTTTTTTATTACATTTATTTTTTTCTATGTATCTAAATACAATGTATGTCTAGATAAATAGCAAATTCTATGTACGAAAAGATCAAAATGACTTATAATTTGAAAACAGAGAGATTACTTACACTACTACAAGATTGATTTTTGCGAGACACTTAGCAAATCTTAACCGTGGGCAGTTTTGTGCAAACTGCCATGGTTAATATGTCGATAACCATGGCGGTTTAAAAAAAACGCCGCACAAAATCAATTAACCATGGCGGATACTATAAAAAACCGCCATGCAAAATTACTGCCAAACCCACTTTCGCAATGCAGCCCATGTTAGCCTGATAGGGTACATAGTATATGTAATTGGAAGTTGGAAAGCCGAATTCCCTCACTATGACCCACACCCACCTCTCTCTCCTTATAACCTAGCACCTCCCCCACGTCTCTCTTGTGCGAGCCCCCTCCTCTTTTCCCAGCCACGGCCAGACTCTCCCTGTCCCCTCCCTCTCTCCCATGGCCACGTGCGCCCTCTCCATACGACATCCCTCTCCTTCGCATGACCGGTGGTGGTGGATCCGGCGGCGGCCCTCTCCTTCCGATGGAGACCATGTGGGGCGGCGAGGCGGCGTCTGGCCTCCATCCATGGAAGGATCCGGCGATGGCCCTCCACCTCCCGGTGGAGGGCATGCGTGCGGCGGCCCCCCTCCCCCGGTGGAGGCCAATGCGGTGTGGCCTAACGGCAACCAGGCCTCCAGCCGTGGAGGGCGGATCCGGCGGCGGCCCTACCTTCAGCCATGGAGGGCGGATCCGGCGACAACCCTCTCTCTCCTAGTGGAGGCTATGCAGGCATGGCGGCCCATGGGCGTGGTTGCTCCTCCTATACTCTCTCTCCTCTCCTCCAGCGGCGGATCAACCGGCGGCGTTGGAGAAGGCAGATCCAGCGACGGGGCCGCGTGGAGGAGCCAAATCCAGCGTCGGGGGCTTGGATCCAACGGTGGCGAGGGGGTGGATGGCGGCGGCGGCCTAGATCCAGGCCATTAGAGTTTGGATGTTTTTTCTTCGTTTTATTCTCCTATTTTTTCTTAACCGTGGTAGGCAAAAAAAACCGCCACTGGCTGGTTGATCTAAAAAACCGCCACTAGCGGGCAAAATAGGGGTGGTTACAAAAGAGTATACATGAGAAAGAGAGAAATTTGGTAGGGGGTAGCTCGAGTGCTAATCCTAAGGTTGTCTCGCCGCTGGTGGAGTCTTCGTCTCGTCGGAGAGGAGGATGACGATGGGTGTAGTGGAGGAGCTCTCGGAATGACCTCCCCTTATATTCTGAGGTAGGTCGGGTACATGAAAATTTGGGGATGAGTCATGTTGTTTGTCCGATTTGGTGTCGAGTGCATGTCTCACGGTGGCTCAGGTGGACTCAAGAATACAAGAATCCTGAGAGAGGATGCAACGATTTATCCTAACTTGGGTTGATGATGCCCTATGTTCAGCACCTGATGATCCATGTACTCAAAAAGAACCCAAAATTGGGAGGGAGGGGGTTACAACAAATTATATAAAGAGATTTGGTAGGGGTTAGCCCGATGTTAATCCTAAGGTTGCCTCGCCACCAATGGAGTCTTCTTGTCATCGGAGAGGAGGAAGACGATAGGAGTGGAGGAGCTCTCAGTGCTACTCTCTAGGTTGCTCTACCCTCGGCATTGGGCAAAAGCGGATCGGTGAAGAGAGGAGTGATTGTCAAGGATCACCCCTAGTGGAATGATCGCTAAGTGTTCCTCTAATCATCAAACAATCGTCCTCTCCCCTCTAGGATCTAACCTCCTCTTATATTCTGAGGTAGGTTGGGTACATGGCAGATTGAGGGATGAGTCTATGGTCTACATGTGCTAGAGTCCAGGAGGATCTTGTAGTGGCAACTTCTGGACCGTGGAGATGGAATGGAGCCGAAGAAGCTCTCGACGTCATTTGGCTGCCCTGCCCTGACATCCTGCGTGTCAGGTTCTGTCAGCTTGGACCTATGTTGCACGGGCGCAACTTTTGGAGTCTTCCCAATGGTGAGAGAGGTTGGCTCAAGGTCTGACGCATGGGCCCAGAAGCCCTTGAGTCCTTGGAAGCTGAGGAGGAGTTGTCTACTTGTGTCACGCATCTGCATGACCCTGTTAGGGGGGGCGACTAGCAAAGCCATGCCTAAGAGGCAGCGCTTGGGAGCCCCTTAGCCTCGATGGCTCAGGCCACCATCTTCTTGCGCTTGAGCCTTGTTTGGTGCTAATGGATAGGAAAAAGCCAAGGGTCGGGAGCCTATGGTTCGAGCGATCCCCAAGTCCTAATGGGTGTAGCCCCGAGCCCCAGGTGATCCTAGAGGAATCGGTTGGGGGTCGCTCGATCGAGGAACCTCTAATCCCAAGGTTTAACATACCCAAATGTTAGGATCTCGTCAAGAGCCCTCGAGCCCTTCGTGGCCTCACTTATCCTAGTTCGTAATGGCGGCAAAGGGCTAAATTTGATGTTGCTGGTGACCGGGCTTGGCATGGTGGCGATAGCTTTCGCTGACATGGATCCGATGCTCTACGTGGGACCTGCTTCCCAAATATGTTGGGAGTGCTTAGCTATCGAGGCCGAGTAGCAGTGGTGGTGACTTCTCCCTTCTTGACCACCCGTGCAACGAGCACATCTAGGAGCCAACCGATCTTAGGCCTAGAGGCACCCTCATCTTTGTTCCAGTCGCTCCATGGATTGGGTGATTGAGAGCTTCTAGGCTTTGGCTCGGGGCCATGATCACTTGACGCACCATGCCCTTTTGAGGGATGTGATAGCGAGTCCCGATCCTCTCAGGTCCGCCTTCTGGGCCAACGTCCTTCTACCATAGGTCGAGGTGCGTGGAGCGGCCTAGGCTTGGGGCAGGGGGGCTCATTGGGCCCATTGCTCAGCGGCTCTTGGCCCTAATCCAGGGAGTTGGTTGATGGAGTTTGGGGGTGTGCTTATCTATTGGGGGGGGGGCCTTCCTTCATCTGAGGAGCTGCATAGCCCCGGAGACTGTCGTGGGGCTTCCTTGCTAGTAGGAGGGACGAATTCTAAGAGATGGTGCATGGGTCACCGCGCCAGCTGGAGGAGTTAAGACATGCACTCTAGCACCATGTCACTTCATCTAGGAGATGGGAGGTCAGGCCACGTGGAGCAGATCTGGCGGCGGAGAGGCCATGATAGTTTATGCTCTCAGATTCGAGCTATTGATGGCGGCTGGTGGGCCCGAGCGGAGTCGGATTCCCTCAAGTCCCGTGAGGAGGTGTGCGCGGAGTGGGCGGTGCGCCTGGTGGAAAGTAGAGCGGGGACTTGACCCATTGTCAGCGTCTGCCTGACTCTGCCTTTATTACACGACCACCTTCACACAACTACCCTGAGGCATTCTATACGGGGATCGAAGGGAGGCCACTGGTACGGCGCGAGGGAGGAAGCAAAGACACATGGAGGAGGACCGGGGCCTCCGACTTCACCATTGGCCTGAGCGGCTGCTCTGTTCCTCCGAAGTACGGCTTGTGCCCACTCCTATATGTTGCGTCGGGTGCCATTAAGCCCCTGTCGCTGTGCTTCAATGCTTGTTATGGTTTTGATCCCATGACACTTACACAAAAGGTTTCGAACACAGTGCATGTATTCTAAGTGATTCATGATCGGAATGTGTACCTAGGGTTTTTGCATGTGTATGAGACTTTGCAGAGGTGTTTCTAAGGTGCTCTAGGTCACATCGATCTGGCTAGGTGGATTGAACTATATAATGTTGGTTCACAAGAACACCTATTTGGGCATAGCTAAGTGATGAACTAACTAAAGTGTGATCTCTAGGTCTTCCTAGTGGTGAAAAAGCTTCGTATTTGGCTTACCAAGAAGGTGAGGAAGAAGCAACATAAGCTTCTTGGTTGTGTGGATTGGCGCTAGCTCATCCTTCTCCTCTTGCTTCTCCTTGAAGCCTCCTCCTCAGTCTTCCTAAGCTAGAGGAGGGCTCCTCCCTTTTATCTCCAACAAGGATACTTCTTAAAGTCCTCTAGCAGCACTTTTGGGATAATAAAAATTATTTTCCAATATATTTATGAGTAAAGTATTTATCGTGTTACAACGAAAAAATCTATCAAGATTATATTTTGGTTTTGATAGAGACTTAATAGAATGTTATCATTTTATTGCAAATATTAATTTATAATATGGATGGTTTGGCAAATATAAAATAAATTGTACTTTTAAAATTTTAACATTTCTATCCTCATTTTTCATTAATTAATATTTTATTTTTTTTCTTCTATTGCAACGCGCGGTTTGCTAGTAAGAACAAAAAAAAGGAAAAGGGTGTAAATGAGATGGGTTGGACACTGACGGACTATGCATGCTTGTTGCCCGCAGGATCTTCGAGGACTGGAATACCAATCTAGAATACCTCGAGGATTTTAGGAAAACATCCGATATCCTCATACACAAGCTTTTTAAGATGTATCTGTTTTCCAACAATGTGAAGGTCCACCTTGTCGCTTATATTTGTGTACCAGTAGTGTTGTCATTCTGGGTCCTGTTTCTTTGCGTCCTTCTGTTCTACTTCGTCGGCCCATTGGTCTGTGCAGCCATCTCGTCATGGCGCATAGCGAAGCTCAATCACGGTAATAGCTGGGATGGAACTGACAGCATGGCAGCCATGATGGCAACACTGAACATATTCTATTCACTTATTATTTTCCACGGCACCATGTTCTTGGTATTGCTACTACCTATGAACATCTACAAGGCAATTGTGGGAAGCCGCCTCCAATCACTAGAGCAGCTGTCGGAGGAGTGGGGCGAGGATGCCGTCGACAGTTACCTCTCTCATATCAGTAGGAAATGCAGGAAGGATCCTCTCTCCACTGAAGGCATGGACTTGATCAAGTACGGCGCTGAGTTGCTAGATTCTGAATTCCATGAGGACTACCTGCGTGGTGCAAGGTTACTCAGCGCCTTTGTTAAGAAGGGGGAAGATGTGAGCTGGGTGCTACTTCCCTCGAGGCACAGGACTCAGAGGCTGATAGATTCACTTATGATAAGCAGCAGCAGCAGCAGCCTCGATGAAGACGGTGTTGAATATTGTTTTGGCGATGATATTTATTCTTGCATTGCCGTGATCGGCGGCGTAGAAGATAAAAAGAAGATTAGAGAGCTCGCAGCGAAGATAGTGGCCCATGTTGCTGTCCACATAGATGATTTATCCAAGTACCCTGGGGCTATGCGGTGCATCTCCTCCCTGCTTCAACACCAAGAGAAGTACCGGAACCGGAACAGCAAGCAAGTCCCTGATCCGCCCCTGCGCCAGCAACCAATAGGGCCATTGACAGAAGAAGAGCACTACGCAGAGAAATTCTTTCAGATGATGATCGAACGGGAGAAACGGCAGCTGAACCTGATGACAGACCAGAAGAGAATGAAGATAAGAGAACACCGACAACGGAACAAGAGTGAAGGAGGTACAAGCAACGAGCTGGTTCAGCAAGGCTTGATCATCCTCGAGAGGCTGGCGTCCAACAGCGACGACAACCGCAGGATCATATGCGGCACCCCCGGGCTACTTCCCAAGATCACGGCACCGGTCTACTCAGCGACCTTGCGAAGATGTCAAAACCAAGGCATGGGCAGACATTGTAACAAGATGCCTCAAAGTGTTGTACCAGCTTATTCGTGCTCCAGGAAGTCCTAGCAGGAGGATACGCCATCAAATCTTCTCAAAGCATCAAGCATTGAGCAACCTGAAGAGCATTGTTGAATTGGGCAATGAAGCTGACCACCATGAACTGCAGCTTGTAGCCATGGAGATCCTCACAGAACTGTCTCTGGATTTGTCTATCAACCTCACTGACGAGATAAAAAAGGTGCTCATCACAAAGCAGCTGCAGCTCTTCCTGCTTGCTAATGGAGATGATGATGAAGCATCTGCCGCCATCACTGGAAGGGCAATGGTGTCCCTGTCAACTAACAGTAAAAGTAACTCTGCCCTCATCATGACCACGGAAACTAGTGTTGTTGATCATCTCACTGGAATACTTGACGATTTTCTCATCACACGGAGAACAATAGCAGCAGAGATCATGGTGAACCTATGTGCTCACTGCAATGTGGACAACATGAAGGAACTACTGCCAAAGGTGAGTGCCCAAGTCTATTAATCCAATCAATCAATGCATGCATCACTAGCACAACACTGCATGGCAATTTTTTTTTCTTGAAAATAATAGATATATACATTGAGGAATGTTTACACAACGGTTTTTATCTTCTCATTTACAAGTACCAAGCAATGATTTGAATTCCATTTCCCATTCTTTTTAGAGGTGACTTCGTTTTAACAAAAATTATCGTTCCGGGCTTGGCACTTGGCACTTGGCACTTAGCAGTGGTACCCAACAAATTAAATAATAATGCACTAATAAGTAACTTTATCAATTGTCATGGCAGGTCCTCAGAGAAATAATGCCAATTAAAGGAAAATCACAAAGAAAGAAAAGAATCAGTGGGCCAGAACAATCCTGCATCAGGAGACGAGGAGAACCAGGGAAATTCTGTATCCACAGATAATAATGAAGAAAAGCATAACATTTCTACACAGGGCGACGAACCAGAGTTAGAGGAAATTTCTGATCAAGAAAGGGAGGAGAAAGAAGCTTTCTTTTCCCTTGCTCAGGTGATATGTGATAAGCTGAATAGTGCAGATTTGGATGGCGCAATTCAGAAGGCCGTTGATCAGAACAATGCAGGAAGTGAAGAGCAACGACGTGAAGCATTTGTGGATAAGCTCAAGACCATAATTGACGAGAACCGTCATCCAACAGCACACAGTCTGAGAGTTGTGAAGCTTTGCGGTCAGATTGCTAAATCAGTGATGCGCTGTGAACAATATGTGGAAATCTTTAGAAACAAAGGGATTTAAGAGTTCACTTTCTGAAGCTTCGAAAACCATGTCTGAACTTGAAAGCTGCATGCGTTTCGTTGGGACTGATTTCGGACCTAAGAAGATTGTCAGGCCGCACTTTTCGGAAATTGAGAAAAAAGTTTTGGTCAGATATAAGAACTTGTGACTGGTAATAAATCCCTTCGCACTATTACTTGCTCCGGCACAAGACACTAGTGTATATCTATTATCTAGTCATCGCAATCGCATATGTGTGCTTTGGTTTGTTTCATTTCTCACTTTTTTATTTACTGAAACATAATGGACTACTGTATTTTTTTACCACACAAATTGTACCCGTTCTCTGAACAATGTTTCCATTTTTATGTATGTGATTGGAATAACATTGGTCTTCAAAAGTTTATATACAGAAATGTGCAAGGTGGTTCCCAAACCTGCGGGTGCGGATGGGAGGAAATCCAGGATCATACGTAGTACCTCCTTGCATAGTTTCAAACCCTGCTCTGAGCCTCTTATCAAGCATCTTTATTTTTCTAGAAAACATTTGTTGCCTCAGAGTCACAGGACACTGTAGCAACAGCAGCAGCTGGCTGCTGCAGTGCAGCCGAACAGAGTCACGTTGGGAGGTCGTCGCGCCGTCCCGGCGCGCGGGGCAAAGCAAAGCTCCATGGGTCGCGGCAGCGCTGCCATAAAAGGGTTAAAGGCTTAAAGCTGACGGTGGGCCGTGGGTGCAGAACACCGCCGGCACCGGGAAAGCTGTGTTCTCCCGAGCGAGAGGGAGACCGAGATGCCCGCCTGGCGCCCACGTTGCGAGGTTGTGAGGACGACAACGTCGCGGCAGCGGCCGATAGTGTCCGGTCAGTCTTTCTTTTTTTTTTTTTTTTTTGACAACAAAACGCGTGCAATTCATTGCATTAGCAGCAAGAAGCTGCTATAGCAGTTACACAGTTAATGGGTACAGAGTGAAGTGCATCCAAGAATGGGCACTCTAAAACATGATTGGGATGTACACAAATCCCATGATCCTGCAAATGTAAAGGAAAAAGATGAAGTGCTTGCTTCGCCGGTTGATCCGCCATTTGATTGTATTCTCTTCTAATGTGATGGACCTTGAAGTTTCTTTGGGTCATGGCATTGATGATCTCTTGTGTGTAGGGTTTAATCCTCCAATCTGGAGGGTTCCCGTGATTGGAGCTGTTGATGTAGTCCGCCAGCGACTTGTTGTCAATCAAGAAATTGACATCTCTAATCTGCAAGGCGTTCCTTTTCCGGGTGTGGCCTCCGACAATCGAGAGCCTCTCCATCCAGTCCAGGTGGCACGGCGGCCACCACCATGGCACCATGTCCATCCGCGGCGCATGGACTTGGCACTTGGCACAGACGAATGGACTTGCCGCGTCGTGTCCACAGTCACCGGCTCACCGCCACTGGTGGCTGCGCGCCAAAAAAAAATGGAAAAAAGCGACAGCCCCATGGGTTGAGATTGGCCCGGGAGAAAAGGTCCTGCAGGCCTGATTGGGTGAGGCTTGTTCTCAAGTAAGAGTTGTTTTCAGGCCCATTACTAATAGGCACGGGCGCAGCCATGTACTCAGTTTGGGGCCAAGAGAAACAATAGTAAAATTCCCAGTATTGCTCATCAACGGTGTTGGATCCCGCACGTCAGACTGGAGGTCGTGGTTCCTGGGTCTGGAACGTGAGATGGCTCACAGGTAAGGCCAGGGAATTAGTGTAAATATGTTCTAACTATACTCCCTCTAATAAAAGGCAACTTTCCTTAAATCAAATTCTGAGTTATGTTCATTATTCCTTGCACCGTCCTTTCAAAATGCTTAAGGCCTAGTTCGTTTTGGTCGGATTGAATTATGGTCCATATTACTTTCGGGCCCGGTTTGAGTGAATCCACGCGTGTCACTCAATCACGGTTGTTTTCCGTTCGAACCTCAAGAGGTGTGGAACAAATCCATGTCTTTTGGTATATAAAATTGGCGGATTCAAAATCAGGCTAGATCAATTCGTTCGGAACCATTCCTTAACCGGCGTCTATTTTAGTATGAACCGCATTCAAAACTAGGTCAAAAATCAATCCACGGAATGTAGCCAATCCAACCAAAACGAATAAGGCCTAAAGAACGAATGATATAAGAATCACACTCTCACTCAATTGTGTACTCCTCATTCCTAATGTGAAAACATCCTACATATAACATGTAGCTCGTTTTTCTTTGACCTTGTATATACTACTATCCAACTAAGTTGGCTTGTTCACCTTTTTCCTCAAGAGGTCAAACTTTTTGCCTCAGTAGATCAAGATTTTGTTCAAATTCCTAATTGTCCAAAGTGTTTTTTGTTTAGTTTGGAGACATAGATTTGGGTTGTGCACTCTGACACATTGGGCCCATGCACCATCCTCTTTCTCTTCTTTCTTCACCTAGCTTCGAGCTTTTCCCGTCACCGCATCCACCTTCCCATGGTACTTAGAGTTCGTTTGCTTCTTCTTTTCATCTTGTTTTAGCTAATTCTCAATCACAGAATATTATTAAATGAGTCATAATTAATTAGAACAGCCTCCTAGCTACTCCTCTTTGGTTCACCCTCTACGATTTTGCCCTCCTAGCTAGGAGGTTTTCTACCCAGCTCGATACACAGATCGGAAAGAGCAGAGTGGACTAGACACTCACTACCCTGTTTGGTTAATAAAGTCATGAAGATGCAATCGGAGCGGTACCAAATGGTTAATAAAGTATCGTTTTGTTTATATAGATCATAGTAATAACATGTAGGTAACATAAAATAAAAAAAAATAGCCCGAGACAAAGAGATCGAGCAGTCACAGTGAAATACGCTGGCAATTTAATCCTGCATGCATTGTCAGAATTTGAATTTAAATTGAGCCGATTGGTCCGTCTAGGATTGAAAAAAAAAGAAACTTCTCATCGTTTTGCCAGCTCGAGATAGAATCAACATCGCCATCTTGTGACCACTTTCTTTTACCAGTTGAGGCAATAAGCCTTCTCAGGTTCCAGCATTTAAGAAAGCAGGACTTATCTCCATCTCGTTACACAAAAATTTAGTTGCGACTGTACCTTCGATGCGTTTGTTGATACAAAACATGGTCCATCCATATAGGAATATCACCTAGCTACTGTGAATCTGCAATAAAAATTGAACAGGCCTTGCAATCCAAGTCCAAGAAAGAAAAACTTGGTTCATCAAATTCGAAATCTAACCTATTCAGATAAGTTATCAGCATGGCACCGAGTACAGTGCTCCACCACTGTCAGCTTAACAGTAGACGGAACTGTATCTTCAATGTATGTTCTAATTGCCATGACCCCTCTACGGGCTTCCATGAGAGAAGCTTTACTCATTGGAGCGCACATGCCACCGTCGTTCAGTATTGCGTCATCACACTTGGGATCACCATAAGTGGTATCCAGTGTAAGGCAACCAAGTGACTTGGCGTTCTTGAGAATGTAACATGTTAGCTCAACCAAGCTCTTCTCTGAATTGAAACCTATGAACTTGACACTCTTGAGGCAGCCATGGTGCTGTTCAGGAATCTGCCTCAGCTGCGATGAACCATCAAAAACCGATGCATGATGTATCTTATCCTGGGATACCTGAAAATGAAAAGAACAACAGAAAATACACTTAAAGAATGGTCGCCCAAGGGTGATCAGATATCTTTTCAGGATCGAATGAACGTTGCCTTACATTCAACAACAAATTCTCCAAACAAGGAGAAGCATCAAGGAAAGAAACCAGAGAAAAATAATCATAACCCGGGCAAGATGCATATCTCAGAGAAATATGCAGGTGCTTGAGGAAGAGGAATTTGGTAGGCAGCATAGGTGTATCGACCACCTGCAACATAGAGATGTGTCAGATTAATTATACAAAGGTATAATATTGCGATATGCACACATTCCTAATCTACAATAACTTATGTTTTGGGAGAAAGTATACCTCAGAATCCGACTTGATGGAAAGAGACTCGATGTTTGGCATATTGGATGGAAACTCGGCACGGGCATAACATATGAGGTTTGGATGGGACATGTAGAAGTACTTCAATTGCAATGTTTCTCCAAGTGAGACTTTTACGTCCCATCCTGATAATAAAATAAAACTGGATAGATTTCGAGCTTTTGCTCTCCAGCACTTGCAGATTGGAGCAAGAAGAAACCCTTAAGCAGCTAAGCTGCTGCACCACGCAAAGGTATCCTCATGCACATTATCCCCAAGCAATTGTCGACTTCTAACTGCTCTAAAGCAGGAGAGTTAGAAAGAAAGCACTCAAACTCATCATCAAAATATGCACGGACTCAGGCACAAGCTTGTTAGGTTTCTTAACGGGCCAAGGTCGGCTGTGGGATGGAAGGCGCAGAAGGAAAGTTGAAGACACCGGATTGAGTTTCGGACCCCATCAGATAAAACTGTGCATGGGATATTTTGCTTCATTGTGTCAAAATGTTCTTCCAATATACTATATCTATTATGATATGGCTCAATGGTGAGTTCTTCAATCCCAGGTGTAACAGCAACCTGTAGCCAACTGTCAGATACTGGTAGGAATCATATATATCATATAACTGAAGCTTGAGTATCTTAATGTGGCTGCCTTTGTGGTTCCTCAGGATGTTGTCAATTATGCTTATGTAGCTGAAATCCTCTCGAGGTGTTTCTGCATTTGAGGCCAGGATATGCCTATTTAAGGTGAGATTGGGATGACACCTCCAGGAATCTAGAAAGGCTTGAGACAAGCAAGCAGCACGGGCAGCATCACGCAGTGGCAATAGGGAATGTATATGGCACCAGATGTCCTGCACAAACATGCAGGGGACAAAAGAGATGCATAAGGATATGCTAAATGATTATGATCCTGTTTGGTTAGAGGGACTTTTTGGAATCGGAACTAAAAAAAAGGCACATGAGGAACTTTTTGGTTAGATGTCCTCCTATGAAACCAAACAGGAGTTTTTTTTTTTTTTTTTAACTTTTAGTTCCTAGCTCCTCCTTAAGAATCTTTTTCTAAAAGTCCCTAGGACTTAAAAAAGTCCTAGGACTACTTAATCAAACAGGGCCTATTATATATCAGAGAAAGAAAAACAGCAGATAAGCATGACAGTAGTATTACCCTTGGTAATTCTTCGCGTGAGTGCACATGGTGTACTGCGTTAGATAGTATGCTGGACCCAAAGATGCAGTAGCTTTTTTAAAATGAAAGCTTTCTGTGAGAACGCTAATAATTCAGGGTGCAGGAATTTGTGTAGCACTAGGATTCTGTTCTCTGTTTATTTTGTATACAGATAATGTTTAGCTAACAAACATAGTCCAAAGAATTTGTGTGGCTAGAGCAATTAATCATGGTGATATTATGTTATGCCTCTCCATCTGCGAAATTTGATGTTAGCTAAAATAGTACCTCCGGAAGGTCTGGGATTGAGCATCTCGTTCTTTTGGCAGCTTTAGAATCACCATGAGCACCTTGCTGACAGGAAGAGAACTTCCTTTTACCCCCTGATGAAGCAATCGATCCATCTGCAACCCAAACAGATACAGATTGGGTGTTAAAAGTTGTTCGGTTGGGGATCTAATAACCTATTGAAACAGAATGCCGATCTCACTCACAATTTATTAAGCTCAGACTCAGAGTAAACCAACCAAGTTTGGTAGCCGCCGGTTCACATGATTTCAGAACAAATCAGTTAGCGGACACGTACAGCAGATTAAAAAAAAAATCATCTTTTAGAGATGGGATGCCGACGAGTGCTTAGAGAGGGAAATACGGGCTTACTCAGGGTTGGGATTCGCCGTCGACGCCGCCGCTGCCGGTCGCGCTGCAAGGACATGAGCCGCTGCAACGCCAGTAGCCCCATGGATGGTCTTGTACGCTGGATGGAGACTGGAGTAGACAACGATACCTCTCCCCCCCGACAGATTTTCTCACCGAGAAATCAGCACGGCTCCGTTCTGCCTATCCTGATTCTTACAGGCTACAAGACGAGGAAGAAATCGACGTTGGCGCCAGCGCCGCCGAGCGGAGCTAACCCTGCTGCAACTGCAACAGACGAGAGGAAATCAGGGAAGTCCAAAAGAAAGAGCCCACACTGCCGGCCCATAAACTCCGCCCAGGCCCAGCACAACGCGCGGCCCAGGAATGAGGCGAACGTGGCCGACATGGAAAGGCGAAAAGAGGAAGAACTAGGCCCAAAATTCTTCTTTCCTTTTTTTTTCCCTCTTCGTTGGAGATAATATCATACTGTACATCTGAACTCCTGAAGGCGTTGATCCAAGTTGGATGTTGATATCCGAAGGCCAATGATTTGATTTCATAAGGTTTGGCATGGTATTTTGTACAAGCTGATTACAGGAATTTATATAGGTCATATCGGGAGAGAATCAGAGAGTTTCTATTAGAAGCTAATAGGGATAGGGATGCTAATTTTATGAAGGAATAAAAACAAATACAGCGCGACCGAACAATATTTGAGAGGGATGCAAAGAATATATATATCTATATACCTGATACTAAGAGGTAAAATTTATGCCACCTCTTTTCTTTTGCCTACTCCCTCCATCTTAAAAAAAAAAGTGTAATTTTTGCTTTTTAAAGAAGTAAAGTTATTTCAAATTTAACCAAATTTATATAAAAATGGTTAAATTTATATAAAAATTACTGATACTTCTATACCTACTAATAAAAGAGAGAAAATTTCTGACTCCACCTCTTTTTTTTCTGCCTGCCTCCACCTCTTTTATATAAGCACATGAGTCATATTGACAATATTATAGATTTGGTTCGGATCGCTAGAAAGTAATACGAGTCGCTAACACCATATCCAACTCGGCCTCAGCCGGACGCGCGGCGAGCAGCGTTGGCCCAAGCAGAAGCGGCAGCCCAGCTCCCAAGCAAGCAGCGGCAGCAACAATGGGCAGCAGGCGGCCCACGAGCTGAGACGACCGAGGCTTCCCAGTTGGGCCCTGCCCTCTCACCGAACGCCTCAACAGGCCAGCAGCAGTAACACGTTAACTAAATTAGCCAAGGCTCCCATGCATTCACCACACCTACCTTATAGGACTGCAGGGCTTGGGATTTTCTTTGTTGACCACCTAACGGCGCCTCCTTCAAGTTTCTTTTTACAGGCAACTTTGCAGGACCCGGACTCCATCTTCACTGCTGAAACAGCAGCAATGGAGTTAGCCACGATCCTCTTCACGCGCATGGGAATCGACGGGGTACACTACTTCACCGACAATCAACAGCTTGCCAACTTCATAAATTCGGAGGACAGATCGAGCCCACCGGAATGGAGAGTAAAACCCAGAACCCAGATGATTACTTCCATGTTGCAGGCATCAGACTCTACCATGCGTAGGATATCAAGAGAAAATAACATGATGGCGGACTCATTAGCTAAACAGGCTTTAGCTTCAGTGCATTCAGGCGATGTTACCTTCTCGGGTGTTTGTGCTAACCCGGCACATGTTCATGCGTGTCCTCTTTTGGACACGCTGCGTTTTGTAACCATTAACGGTGTAATGGTTTAAAGGCGTCTGCTCCTGCTAATCAATGATATTATGTTTCCGTGTCAAAAAAAAAAAAGGCAGGCACGTGCATGGGCCTTGCTTTGCTCCTCCTTACCCCTATGACTTGGACGAGATTTGGGGATTTTTAAAAAAAAAACTTGTGCACGCTCTATCCGTTTTCTAATTTCTTATTTTTTAGCATAGAGAAATTTCTTCCGATCTGGGCGTTCGGTTTAAACCGACAGTCGGTTCCGGTTCGGTTAGGTTTATAAGTTCGGTTCAGAGAAATCCAAAAACCGATCGGTTTGTCACAATAGTAGAAACCGACCAAATCGGTTTCGGGTTTTTTCGGGTTTTAAAACCGAAAAACCGCGAACAAAAGAAAAACACTTTCCGAACCTCTCTCTGCTTTCGCGGCCTCACGCTCACGCACCGCGCCGCCGGCGGTCGCTGCCGATTTCCGCTCACAAGCCTCGCTGCCGAAGCCCGCTGGCTACGCCGCCGTCGGCCGGTGCGGCCGCGCGCGCCCTAGGGTGCCCGAGGAGAGTGAGGCAGGGCGCCGGGCGCGTAGGGATGCGCCGCCGCTGCCGGCATTCTTGGGGAGCGTCGGGACGGGGGGCCGCGCCGTCGGCCGCGCTGGGGTTAGGAGTCGGGGTACGTGGTCTGCGGATGCGGGGAAGGGAACGGCAATCGGCACGGGCAAAGTGGGCGGCGTGGGGATGCAAAGCCAGTGTGGTGTGGGCTTGTTGGGCCGCCGCGGTGATTGGTCGGGGAAAAGACGGAATCGCTGGAATCGGGCCGGTTCGGGTTTAGGCTCGGTGTTCGGTTCGGTTGCAACCTAAAACCGAATCCGGCCGAAAACCGAAGTTCCCAAAAACTGGAAACCGGTTTAACCGAAAAAACAGAAACCGAGATTTCGGTCGGTTTCGGTTCGATTTCGTTTTTTCGGTTAAAAAGTGCCCGAGTGATCTTCCGGTTCGGCGGTGGTGTTCAACATGAGAAAGACGTAGCCAAAAGGTGGTTCACGGAAGAGTGGGTATCTTGTCGTGCTTAAAATGATTAGAAAATCACGCAAGAACGTCATACAAGATAGCGCGACAAACTTCAAAATGAAACAAGATTATGGACCCTTGAAGTTTGAATTAATAGTACTAACATATTTGCCCATCACTCATTTCAGAACGCACAAGCACCACAACCAATTTATTTAAATGAAACAAATGGAAGTGCGATACAATTTACCTTAGATATGATGGAAAAGTCATACGCCTCAGGCTAAGAAACATAATGTTTAATATTTTTTCCGTTGCAACGCGACGGGCATATTTCTTAGTGTAATATAAAATAAATATCAATAGATTAATAATGGAAAAATATTGTTCAAATAAATTTTGTATAAGACATCAATAAATGTCCTGTCCGTAGCCGGCCGGGGGCAGCAGGTAGCCGCGCATCTCCTTTGGCTCTCCGGGGAAGGGAGGGAACGGATTCGATTCAGGCTGCTGCCCCAAAGGAAACCTGCAGGAGTAGTAGATACGACGCGCCGCCGGCTCCAAGGAATCGTCGTCTCGTCTACTACATGGGGATGTTGGTGCTGAACCGCCTCATGTCCTTGCAGCGCGACGACCGGCAGCGGCGGCGTCGCTGGCGGGGTACGACGCCTCCTTCCTCCTAACACCCCGCTCGCCCTCAACGTTAGGTTACTTTGGTCGATGTTTTATTCACTTCATAGTTTTTTCCGATCTACCAAGTGCTTGGGTGCCTTTTCTGCTTTTTTTTTTTTTTCGTTTCCTAGATTCATTCATGTGTCGATCTGCTCTACCATTACCATCTTTTTTTTGTTTGTTTCTGTTGCAGGTAGACGGATTACCTCATCAAGGGGTAAAAGAAAGGGATCACCCTGTGAACAAGATGGCGATGGAATATCTAGAGCTGGTAAAATAATGAGGAGTTCGATCCCAGACCTTCCTGAGGTATTACCGTCGATGCCTGTAACTCTGATGATGATGCAGCTTTATAGATTGATTGAGTTCTCCTCGGTCTAACTATTTCGACAATGCATCAAGGCTAGCTGCGTACTATGATTTGTAAACAGAGAATGTCTCTTAGTGCAGCTATCTGGTCACATTGTGTGGATTCCTGCTGAGCTAATGACAAATTTCATAGTTTATTTATAATTGTGTCTGTTCTTCTGTAAAGGATGGTAACATGTCTCTATGGAATTTTATGCATAAGTGGAGGTGCTTTAGTACTATGTATAACTTAGCATGTATGGGTTGTTTTCAGCAATTCTTACTCCCACCGTTCATTCATTTATACAAGGTATGCTCTTTGTCTGTCCAAATTCATAGTTTGACCTACAGTTATTCTGATAATTAACATGTGAACTTTGTGCTCAGAATTCGTACGATTGGATTCTTATTTAAAAGAACTTGCTAACCTTTATGATTCCCAACTAGGAGTATTATTGAACTATTATAGGGGAAAAATGATAGCCAGAGGTTAATTTCGTATAGGCCATCAACTCAAGGATTATTACTTTGTGCTGTGTCTATGCCGCCAGAGTTGTGCTGCAGCCAAGTTCATACAGCCATTCATTCGCATATAATATACTTCGCGGATACCTAGGGGTGTCCACTTATTCTCGGAGTATCAGTAAAAACAAATAGGAGAAGGGTAGGGTGCTGCTTTTATGGGCTGTTGGATGGATTGGATTCTACTGAGTTAGTGGGCTAGCTGTTAACAACTGTGTTGCATTACTTAGTTTGCCTACAGTTATGTTCCCCCGCACTATGTACCTATTCTATATAACGCAATGCACCATGTACCATCGTGTGGAGAGCTACTTCGATTACAATGTTATTCCAATGTTATTCCTTGTGCATGTACTGTTTTTCCTTCAATCAGATGAAGTAATGGCTTTACAATCTCAACGTTGATGTTTTATCCAATGCTTCTGTGTGCAGGAAATGTTGTTTCACATACATTCCCTGATGCCAATGCGTGAAGCTGCTCGTGTTGCTTGTGTATCTCGTGCCTTTTTACATTCCTGGAGATGCCGTCCTAATCTTATCTTCAATAAGGATACGATTGGCTTGAAGATATATGGATTATATGGGCGTAGATTGAGTTTCCATCGCAAAATTAACCACATTCTTAAGAAGCACTCAAGGATTGGCTTGAAAACATTCAATCTTGACTACAGTGGCATACATGGTTATAATGGTTGTCGCTTTTTTTCGATCGTTGGATTAAGATTGCTCTTAAACCAGGCATTGAGAAATTCACCATCTGGTGGCCCGGAACACCGAAAATATACAACTTCCCATGCTCACTTTTAACAGATGGGGTTGAAACTCACTTCAGTACCTTGAACTTCATTATGTTGACCTCCATCCCACTGTTGAACTTGGCCCCTTGAGAAGTCTAACAAGTCTGCATTTGTGCGATGTGAGGATTACATGGGATGAGTTAGAGTGCCTGCTTTGCAACTCTCCTGGTTTGGAGGAACTGGAGCTAACAAGTTGTACAATTGCTTGCCTGAAGGTACCTAGTTCCTTACGGCGGCTCAGTAGCCTTACCGTTTTTTAATTGCTGTGAAGAAGTGATAGAAAGCAAAGCTCCAAATCTCTCTAGTCTTTCCCTTAGTGGACACAGGTTGAACTTTTCATGTGTGGAAACATTGCAAGTGAAGAAACTAGCCATTGATTATCCAAACTCTCCATCGTTGATGCTCGTATCAAACTTCCATCCCGTATGCCAAATCTTGAAACTCTTTTCATAAGTTCACGGAGTGAGGTATTCTCTCTACAAGATAGGGTCTTCTTTGCCAGTGACATCTATGGATTACATTGTTTCATACCTGGTGTAATCTATCTGACACATGACATTTTTTGTGTAGGTGGTTGATGCACTAACACTGCCTACCAAATTCTTCTACCTTAAGCACCTAACCATCAAGTTGCACTTAACACCTGTTTCACGTCTATAAGACTTCTGCTCTCTGATTTCTTTCCTTGACGCGTCTCCTTCCTTGGAGACTTTTGTATTAGATGTAAGCCGTTGGCTCTGTTCATTCATTTAGTTATGCAAAGCTATCTGATTAGTCTGGTACTTTTGATTGAATCATCTTATCCTTTTCATGGTCAGGTGTATCAGCCACATATGTTGTATCAATCTGTTTTTGAGGATTCACAACTGAGAACATGCCTGTCCGCAGCCATGCTTATCTCCAGAGCGTGAAGATCAGCGGTTTCAGCTCTGCAAAATGCTTGGTTGAACTGGCCTGTTATATTCTAAAGAATGCGGCGTCACTTGAGTGTCTTGCGTTGGACACCAATTGTTTCTATAGGTGTGGTGGAAGTAAGCAAGAACAACGTTGTCCTCCCATGTCAGCTGCTCACTTGAAGGAAGCCCATAGAGCGCTCTCGGCCGTGAGAACATACATTGAGAATGAAGTTCCATCTACAGTTAAATTAACTGTTCTGGAGCCTTGCTGCCGGTGCCATCCTAGTTTCACGCGTATGGTCCAAGAGGAGGAAATGGACTGATATCATCATGTAATGTTATCTCAATTTACTTTGTTTCTTGAACTATTTATGGTTGTGGCCCCCAAATGTACAACAAATCTAATTTATCTTTGGACGAGGCATATGCTTTGCTTTGTTTCTGATTTACCAGACTATTTAATGTTTATCTTTTGTAGCATGTGATCTGTGATGTGTCGATTTGTTTGTAGTGGTAAGCTTACAATTTGTGTACCTGCTTAATTAAGGATAACATTTCCAGATGCAAGATGTGTTGTAATTCATTACAGTCAGTTGTATTGTTACTGGCAGTGTTAGCAAAACTTGGTGCTCCATCTACTGTAACCATTCCACTATCTGATGAGTTACTGGTTCCCTGAAAGGAGTAAAAGTTGTTAGTCCACTAGTTGCTAGATCCTGTTGTTAGGTGACTAAATTTTAGTCGTGTGTTATTTTGGATACATGGACTAATAGCAGTCCACATTAAACTTCTCTTTCCCAACAAGTGAACTACTCCTCTGTCCCTAAATGTTTGTCTCTAAAACCGTGTTTCCCCACAAACACGTTTTTGGCGACACACATAAAGGGACGGAGGGAGTAGTTATTAGTTGGAGTATGGACTAATTTTTTTTTTTAGGACACGGCTTCACGTGTACTTGTATTGGGCGTCTTCAATGGTTACCAAATCATTATTTAGAAACAATTTATTGGCTATCAACGCTACTTTTCAAATCATTGCTAGATGAGACATCTAAATAAGAAAAAAATAAACACTATAGTTGAGAGTGATGTGAGAGAGATGTTTCTAGGAGAGCGGCTAGATTAGATATTTATTAGTCGCTAGCTATTTGAGAGTCAATTAGCTATTTGGCCTCTCTCCTCGATAGCCAATCAACATGTTACTTTTATATTATTTTTATACCTCATTCAAATATTTATTTGTAAAGTGTCGTTGATAGCCAATAAATTCCTCCTACTAAAGCTATTTGGTCACCATTGGAGACGCCCTAAGAAGAAGCAGTTTACAACCCCGAAGTATCCAAAAAAGCGAGTTGCCAGGATAGAACAGGCACGCCACATGCAACACAAGTTACAAGGGGAAGCAGTGCTAAAAATTAATCCGTCCATTAGACCACCTGATTGGATGGCCTAGGACTAAACTTTAGTCTAATAGCCACCTATCTGAAGAGGTCATAAGTAATGTGAATTTTGCTGTTCCTCTGTTGAGAACAAACTAAGTGCAAGGCATAATGATGTTGATAACCGGTTGTGGATAGAGCCAGAGCCATTTGGCAACGAGCAAAGGCTGGTCAAGAAATTGGACAGACTTTGCGCGTGCAGTCCCCAAGCTGCACTGCATTTGCACTGGTGAAAAGTGAGGCATCCATCGATCATCCATGACTAGTGCATGCAGAGAGGGTGCATGTGACTGGTCAATGGTCATCTGGCCATAGCATTGATACAGTAGCAGCAGTAAAAAATTATTACTACTAGTAGAGTAGACTAGTCCACTCATCATCACACTCCCGCGGTCCAGCCATGCTACAGTGCTAACACACCGCATGCATGTCAGCATGTGGTATGGGGGCCTGCTTGCTTTTGCTTTGCGTCCCTGCCGCCTTCTGGCTGCCTGCTGCTTTCAATTGAAAACTGCAAGAAAAGCCGACCGGTCGCCATGTCCCTAGCGACCAGGGGCCTCTCTCTCCTCCCGTGCCCGTGCCCGTTGCCGCGGCAGCGCAGCCGGCGGCAGCTTTATCTCTTTTCCGCCGCATCGGCACCGGCCAACTCCATCTGCCTTTGGCTTTCTCCACTTCCAGGGAGATTGGGAATAGGGAAGGGAGTGGAGTGGAGTAGGGCGTCGATTCAGAAGCGGCCGCACGCAAGGAAACCGCAGGATTAGTAGGGGACAGTCTTCATTTCTCACCTTAATCTCGTTGCCAACATTGGTAAGTCCTGCTTGCATCTCCAAGAAACTACAGGACGAGGCAAAGAAGAAAAAAAAGGAATAGGAGGATCCAAATACAAAGGAGCCAAGGATTGGTTACAAAGTACTAGAATAACAATTTCTAGTGGCCTTGGAAATGACCAACGTACATTTTTGTCTTGTATTGAAAAATTTTCTCACACTTCCAGACGAATCATTCCTCAAGCCGAAAGTCACCCGGTCAAACTTGCGGTCTTCTTGGGATTCCTCTGCAGCCGCACTCCACTCCACTGCATCATGTCTGTCTCAAAACTCCCCGTTTTCAAGCAGCTGATACCGGTCTTTTGCCACAAAAAAAGCTTCACTTCCAACTAACTTAACCGTCTTTGCTCCCCTTTCTCTCTACAAATAAGGAGGCGAGACGACTGTCACTCCACTCCCCCACTCTGCTCGGGAGACCCACCCCACACTACCCAACTGTCACTACCCAGCCACCAGCAGCCGCCATGGAGCCCCGCCGGAGCCACCTGCTCAGCTTCTGCGCCGTCCTCCTCCTCCTCCTCCTCGCCCCGGGCCTCGTCGCCGCCTTCAACTACGCCGACGCGCTCACCAAGTCCATCATCTACTTCGAGGGCCAGCGCTCCGGCAAGCTTCCTCCGGGCAACCGCATGCCCTGGCGTGGCGACTCCGGCCTCACCGACGGACACCAGCACAACGTAATGCCAATGCCCCTACCATCTCTTTCTCATTGTCCACGCCTCCACTCGGGGACGACGACTGACCTGACATCGATGTACGTACATCTCCGGCGTGCTCTGCTCTGCGCTGACTGCAGGTGGATCTGGTGGGCGGGTACTACGACGCCGGCGACAACATGAAGTTCGGTCTCCCGATGGCCTTCACCACCACAATGCTAGCATGGAGCGTAACCGACTTCGGCAAGTACATGGGCTCCAACCTCCCACACGCTCTTGCCGCCGTGCGGTGGGGCGCCGACTACCTCCTGAAAGCCGCCACCTCCACGCCGGGGACACTCTACGTCCAGGTAGGCGACCCGGAGCAGGACCACAAGTGCTGGGAGAGGCCGGAGGACATGGACACTTCACGCGCCGTGTACGCCGTGACCGCGTCCACCCGGGCTCCGACGTCGCCGCCGAGACGGCCGCGGCACTAGCCGCCTCCGCCGTCGCGTTCCGTCGCGCCGACCCGGCGTACGCCGCGCCTCCTCCACGGCGCCATCGTCGCGTTCGAGCTCGCGGACCGGCACCGGGGATCGTATAGCGCCGGGACACTCAGTGCAGCGGTGTGTCCGTTCTACTGCTCCTACTCTGGGTACGAGGACGAGCTCCTCTGGGCGGCGGCGTGGCTCCACCGTGCCTCTGGCAACGCGACGTTCATGAGGTATGTGCGGGATAATGGCGCTCAGGACGGTGCTGTGAACGACGACTATAGCTTCAGCTGGGACGACAAGAGGATTGGCACCAAGGTTCTGCTCGCGAGGACCGTGCTCCGGCGAGACCGGAGACGGAACGTCCCCGGGTTGCAGCTGTACAAGGCGCACTCCGACAGCTACATCTGCTCGCTTGTTCCCGGCGCCGCCGGGTTCCAGGCCGGACAGTTCACCCCTGGTGGACTTATTTACAGGGAAGGTGGCAGCAACATGCAGTACGTGACGACGACGACGTTTCTCCTGCTGGCGTACGCGAAGTACCTCCACTCCGCCGGCGCCGTTGTGTCGTGTGGAGGTGGGGAGGTGGCGTCGGCGGAGCTGGTGGCGTTGGCGAAACGGCAGGTGGACTACATCCTCGGGAAGAACCCGGCGGGGACGTCGTTCATGGTCGGGTTCGGGGACCGGTACCCGCGCCGGCTACACCACCGCGGCGCGTCGTTGCCGTCGGTGCGCGCACACCCCGGGGAGGATCGGATGCGACCAGGGGTTCGCGTACCTGCACTCGTCGGCGCCCGACGCGAATGTGTTGGTCGGCGCCGTCGTCGGCGGGCCGGACAACCGTGACGGGTTCGTCGATGACCGTGATAGCTATGGACAGACGGAGCCCGCCACCTACATCAACGCGCCGCTCGTCGGAGTGCTCGCGTACTTCGCCGGCACCGCCAAGTATTGATGCTGCTGTTTGGTGAGGCCCAGGCGTCGTCGTATCGTGTCCGTGATGACTCGGTGTCGTGTCGTGTTGTTGTGTGTGTGTGACAGTGTGGGAGCGCCTAGGCAAAAGGATTGGCCTGAGAGCTCCCCGTCAGTCGTGCCGGGTCTGGGTCTGGGTGTACGTGTTTTTCCCCGATTCTGCCGGCGCTAGTGCCACGGATTTGGGGATGGACCTGTCTGTCTGTGCTCGTACGTATTTATTTTACAAGTACTCTGTACTGTTTATCATGTTGCACCGTACGTATTAGTACTCTGTACTATTTATTTTACAAGCGCCGATGGTCTATGCACGAAGATATGGTGTCTTAAAGGCACTCCTAATTGGAGTATTAGTAGTGGTACTACTTTCTATCTCTGTTAAATAGCTTGCCAACTAAGTATTGCCAACTAAGTACGTGAACCCCTGATCGCATCTGATGGTCTATGCTCGAAGATATGGCAACTCCCTGTTGGGTTACTACACTTGGTTCATCTTTATTTCATTACTCAAAGCATATGCAAACTTTGAGGGCATGTAAAACTTTGTATCCAATGCTCTAAAGTTCTGCGACTATACTTTTAAACTATTTTAGCTCTTATAAGGCTCTAAATAGGTGGTCTAGAGTGATATGATATCTAAATTTCAGCCAGACTCAGATTTCTCAAAAAAAAAAAAAAAAAAAGGCTTGAAAAAAAAGTAATTAGTTTATTAGACAACACAAGTTTTACCTGTAATAACGGCCCTAAAGTGGTGTACCCTTTAATTACTTACTTTGTCAACTGAATTTTTAGACCATAGAATCAAACATGTTCTTAGGCGTCATATTCAAATCATCCTACTTGAACAACTTTTGAAAAAATTGCAAGTGTGCTCGTAGAATTTACTTAGAAATTTTTATATATAAAAACAGCTACCGGTAATTCCGTGGAACTCGTCCTTTATCAACAAGAAGGGCGTTCAGTCATAAAAACAACCTTTGAAATTTGCATTTGTGCCTGTAGAATTTGTTCGAAATTGAAAATAAAACAAGTTTCTGAGCAGTATCCTGTGGATACTTTGTCAACAAGAGGTCGTTCGGTCATACAAACCAGAATTCTGAAACAGGTTAGCTTCAGCTCCAGTTCACGCACCAAAAAAAATGTTGCACCAAGATAAAAAGAAGACGCTGGCTCGGTCCAAAGTTTTCTAAAAAAAGAAACGATCATTCCACGGAATACAGCAAGTTATAGATTTTGCTCGATTTTTTTTTCATATCAACATTTTTCAGAAAGTTTAAAAGCAGGGGCTGGTAGAGTCCTGTGGCGTCCACTCGCCACTGGTTTCAGTTAGTTCTGTGTATTTGTCCTGTTAGCAAGAGGCCGTTCAATCACACAAACCAGAATTCAGAAACCTCATGTAACTGCACCAAGATGCAAGACAGCCAATGGAACTTGAGTCATCAACAAGATAATCTAGTGGCTGTCACCACTGTTGCTAAGCCAATAGAACCTCTGTCGGACAACAACACTCAGCCGATTGAAGACAGCAAAATGAACTCTTCTAAGCCAACAAAGGTTCAGAAGCCACAGGTACTTCGTTCATCAGTTCACTACTACAGGTGCCAGAAGGCAGGAAGTAATACAATACAAGGCTACCAGAGTTGTCACATTAAGCTACCGAAGAAGCAGATGGTACAAGCTGGCCCTGTTCGCTTGGCTTATCGTTGGTAGGTCAGCAGTATTTTTCTTACAAAGATCGGCCAGCCAACAGCAACCAAATAAAGATTTCTTCTCACAAAAGATCACCCATTGATACCAAATTTAGGCGAACAGGCTCATAGTGCCATTGCAGACAGGACCGCCACCACCACAAACGCCATACGTATCTCCCATGTAGCCACCACCATAGGGAGGAAGAGGATAATTAGGGCCTCCTCCAGACCTGTATGAATGATCAGGCTTCTTATCTGCCACAGTTTTGGCCATGGATACTTCCAGTACTTGACCTGCATTTAGTAAGCCCAAGGTTACATCTAAGGTGGATCTATTCATAATGCAGTAAGCAGTTCTATCAACTAATAAAACTCCTTCTATACCAATAAATGAACCTCACAACCTTAATAAATAAACCTCATGTCACACAATTGGACTGCAAGCTGAGACTTGCCCAAGTAATTAGTATCGGCACCAATAGAAACTGATAGTGATCTTAAACTGATTCAACTATGAATAATTTCTGATTAATCTGGTCAAAAACAAATTCTAATTGTGCTGCTGCTACAACAATAAATTTCATAGCATACTGGATGATACCAGGGAGGGAGTTTACCATCAATTTCATACTTTCCATCAATTTCATACTCTCTGCTACAACAATTCTGATCTGCCTTCAGTGCGCTTGATCTCTCAGCAAAGTGAACAAAGCCAAAAATCCTCTTATGCCCAGCATGGGCAGGAGGCAGAACAATTTTGTCACCTCTTATGCCCAGCGTGGGGTATTCTCTAGTTACCACTAAACACAGAGAGCTGGAAAGATAAGCTGCCTGGTTGACCAAGGCAGAACATACAAACCTACAGCTATCTAATCAATGCTAGGGGTAGGGTTTGCGTACGTGTGTTCATAGGGGTGAGTGTGCGTGCGCGTTGATCGTTTGTACTGTGTAATCTCAAAAAAAAAAAAAAAAAGAGGAGATTAGACACTACAAATCATGCTGACATAGCACTTAGTTCTTTATACAACACTGTAAACTAAGGCCAGATTTTTTTTTTTTTTTTTTTTTTAAAAAAAGGCACTAAACGTCTTATCAAACTATCCAGGTGAGAAATTAATAATCAACAAGTATAACAAATAAGCAGCCAAATACTTAATATACTTCTTCTGTTTTTTATGTTCCAGTGGCCACATCTTGTTCCTAACAGAATATAACAGCAGAAAAGGGAATCTAGAACTCATGCTGTACAGACGAAGACAAGCACAAAACCAAAACGACACACCTTAAACATCTCAATGTTGACAACACCTGGCCCGTTCCCTTGATAATGTTGGTCAGCTCCTCCTTGCTCAGCCCCCCTTGGGCACAGTTCGCACCGCAAAGTCCTACCCTGCAGCACCAAAAACCATCTGATACAAGTGCATTGCGCAGGGCACACGGCATAATGCAGAAACTCGTGTTATGTAGAACAATCAGCAGCTCGAGTAGCTACCTTGTACTCCCTGTCTTGCACATCCTCGCTCGAGCCTGAACTAGGAGGGTTTGGGAACAGAGGATAGGATGGTTGCGATAATAGGAGTGTGGTCAGAGATTGGGGGCTGCCTGAGGAGAGCGTAGTGCCTGGGGAAAGTACAGGTGAAGGAGGTGTTGGTGAAACTGTGAAAGCACGATCCAATCTGGCCAGCGTCGGCGAGGCCTGTTTATTTGTCCAAGTGTAGCTGCGGTCGAGTAGCCGTAACTCAACTAAAAGCAGAGCGTCGACTGCCTGGTTAAATTTGGTTGGACTTATAATTTGGGATGGAGGGACTATGTTCTTATCCAGCCCGTAAATTGAGTTCTTTGCTCCAATTCAAGCCAATACAAACAAAAAAATATTGCACACATTGAACATCCAGTGATTTATTCAGAAAGAAACGCCCTCATACACTCTACTTTCAGTCTGGAAGCAGTGTATCTCATCTTTGGACAGGTGAAAACAGATTTAATTTATTCCCAGCTGCAGAGGAATTATGCCACACAACTAAAGTGAAGACAGCGGAAGTTCAATGAGAGGGGCTATGCTAAGAGGGTGCCAGTCATCATACTGACAGCTTCTCCCTGAATTCGCACTCTCCTGCCTGCAGCTTCCAACTCCAGGTACAGTATTCCACTCCGAGGGGGATGCCTGGTGACATATGGATGGATTCAAAACCAATCGATGATTAATCAAGGAAACACTGAAGGCTTGTTCGGTTAAGTTTTTAATCCAAGGAGATAGATGGGGATTAATTGAGGGGGAATCCCCTTCTAGACCTCTTGGATAGGAGCTAACTGAACAAGCTCTAAAGTGGTGCAGGAACGTACTTGAAATGCTGTCAGTTTGTGTTTCCCCAGCTTCCCGACCCCAAAAAAGGAGCTAAAACACAATGCGCACTGCCACAAACGGGATCCTGTCAAAACATAGTGATTAGATGGTTAGGTTGGAGAAAATTTGTAATGCTAACACAAGCATGGAAGCCAAAACAGAATTCCCTGAATGGTCAGGCCCAGGACACCAGGACATTATACAAGCAACAAACATTTGTAGTTCATTACTACAAAAAATAGTGGACTTTTCTGACAAGTACAGAAATGAGATATTCCAATTCCACGATAACATGCATATTCTCAGTGAGGTAAGCATCGTTATGTATGTTGTATGTATAAACAAGACCAGTGAAACCATACTTGTAAGGTGCTTAATGCCTTATTGGAAGGAGTTAATGTGATTGTATCATGTAAAGATTAGTTATTCGCCTATTCTAATAAATCATTCTCCATGTAAAGAATATGTATGGCCTACCATATCAGGTTAAGGATCAAATAAGATTTTCTAACCAGGAAAAGGAAGTCACAAGAATATAGATACATGGTTTATTACATACTGTAGTCAAATGACAACTTTGCACTTTAAAGCATCCATGATAAAGCATTATTGAGGTGTAAAGGTACATCATAACAGCAATCACAAAGTATCCTATACATATTTGATACTCTTTTTTTATGTTTTATGTTAAGCAACCATAGCTCCCTCAACGTATGTATTTAGGACAGAGAGTATGGCATCACCTCATCTACCCCAAATTTTGGGCAGAAAAAAAGCGGGTGAAGAAGTCATAACCAGATCCTTCAGGCGCTGGCCCTGTAACAATAATTCCTCTACCAGAACACATTTTGATTTCATGAATGTTAGGAACGAGATCAGCAACCTCTTTTCCTGATGAAAGCTCCACCTGAAAGCCAAATCAGATTTTCTTTCCATGAGTTACCTGAACAAACTGCACTCCCTCATTTACCACTCTCGTTTCATTGCTTCTACGGAAACTTAATGCAGCCTACAAATAATTCTAGTGCTGTTCTACCTAGGATTGATTATCATGTTTTTGAAGATTTGTTTGGTAAATTTTGGATATAGTGCTTGGGCATCAAAGTACATTGCTAGGCATGCAGGCACCAACATCATTAGCATTGAGGCGAAACAAGGATTAGGAGAATTACAATGAGGTCACCGGCCGTCGTTGATTTGTGAACGCTGACAATGGAGGCTCCATTGAGGGTCTCAGGGATGGACGGCAGCTCGGACGGATGGCAATCATCAAGGTCAATCATGGGGAAATCCAGCTCAATGAACAGTTTCCCCTCGCCTGACAAGCCCGTTTTCTCCGGAACCTTTTTTGCCGTAAGAATCCCCGACTTGGTCGAGAACTCGATGAGCGTCTCCTGCTCCGGGAGAAGGGATGTGAAGAGGAAGTGGGCGGAGGCGAGCGTCGCGTGGCCGCAGAGCTCCACCTGGAAGGAACGGCGTCACGAGCGCCCGTGTCAAGACCGAATGACGCGCAAGCAACCGTTGAGTTGGGTGGGTGGGTAGGTACCTCAGCGGCGGGGGTGAACCACCGGAGCTGGAACCGCGGGGCGGCGGCGCCGGACGCGGAATCCCGGAGGAGGAAGGCGGTGTCGGAGACGTTGAACTCGGCGGCGACGGACTGCATCCACCGCTCGTCAGCGGCGTCCTCGAGGAGGCACACCGCCGCGGGTTGCCCTTTGAACGGCTCCGCCGTGAAGGCGTCTACCTGAGAAGCGACGAACACGTTGACGATGTCAGGTATCCTGCGAGTTGGAGCATCCATCACTTCCAAGAGAGTAGTATTACTCACCACTGCGTACTGGATGCCGTTCTTGCCCATTCCTGTCCTGTGACGAAGAAACAGCTCCTGGGCTATGGCCGCCGCCGGCTGCTGCTCCTGGCTTATTTCCTATGGCCGGTCTATTTCCTTTGTGCATCTGCACGACGATGACTAAAACACCAGTGAGTGCGTTGTGCTGACTGGTGAATGTTGCCATCAGCAGTGACGACATCGAGCTTGTCGCCTCTCGAAAATGTACTGAGATAAGATAGGATACCAACTGCAGGGTCTCTGGGGACTACCGGAATTCTCACAGGATGAATGGCTCCCTTGGGCATCATACCGAATCCACATTCAGGTTGTTCAGATCTAGTATGTTATTTGTCCAGCATGTAAATCTAGTTCGTTGCTCCAAGTGTAGCCATGCAAATAGAAATGATGCACACAACGAACACCGATTAATTCAGAACCATATGCTAGCTTAAAGTTTCATGTTATTGCACCAAGGTGCAAAGACAATGGCTCGTCTCAGTATAAATTATCTCCTGTGAAATTGGCCAGCTACACTTGACTCATATTGAAGACAGCAAACTAGCAAAGTAATAATCACTCTAAAAAGCCAACATAGCTTCAGAGTCCACATGTACTTTGTTCATCAGTTCACTACTACAGTCCCAGAAGGCAAAAGTAAAAAACGAGGCTGGCTATCAGAGAGTTTCTTTGAGTCACATGCGCTGCATGATAAAAAATTAAGGTGCCCTAAGTAAACAGATGGTACAAGGCTACTACAAGCATCGTGCCATTGCAGACCTTATACTGGAAAACAAGAACACAAGCTCCTATCTCATCTCTCATTAAGTTAACAAACGATTCACGCGGTGATGGGAGTAGAGCGCACAAAGGCAAAGCTAGTAAGGGCGATATCGCCGGCTGTGCCCTTCACCACCTCTGCCACTGTCTCTCCTGTCACCACCCCTCCGCGGTGGGGGTGGAGGTGGCATTCCACCAGGTTGTTGCCTGTCATCAGAAGAAAATGCTGTCACAAACTGCAGATATGCACTCTGGACATACATTGACCATCAATGGAGTTGTAGAGAAATATACTTACAGGACATAGCCAAGACGGCCATCGGAAGCACCATGGGCACCATCCTCATTCCTGTGGTGCTGGTCCTCTGCCATATATCATTGGCTGCCAAAAGTATACTATGTTAATAAAGCAAAATAACACAATGCTGTATTGCAAATATTTGACTGTCTGAATGATTAGGTTGGATCACCTGGTTGTACGTGCCAGGACCACCGCCACCATAAGCACCATACGGATCTCCCATGTAGCCACCACCACCACCATAGGGAGGAAGAGGATAATTAGGGCCACCTCCAGACCTGTGCGAATGATCAGGTTTCTTATCTGCCAAAGGTTTGGCCATGGACACTTCCAGTACTTGACCTGCATTTAGCACGCCCAAAGGTTACATATAAGATGGATCTATTTATGACATCAGTAAGCACTTCTAGCAACTAAAACTCCTTTTTATACCAAATAAATGGCCCTCATGATCTAAATAAACTCACTCATGTCACACAATTTTACTGCAAGGAGATTCCTATGTAATCAGTATCGTCACCAATAGAAACTAGTGTGATTTTAAAGTGACTCAACTATGAATAATTTCTGTTTAATTTGGTCAAGAACAAATTGTAATTGTGCTGCTGCTACAACAATAAATTCCACAGTATCCTGGATGATAAAAGGGAGGGAGTTTACCATCAATTTCATATTTTTCACTTCCTTTAACTGCCTTCAGTGCGCTTTTGATCTCTCAGCAAAGTGAACAAAGCCAAAATCCCTCTTATGCCCAGCCTTGGCAGGAGGTAGAACGATTTTTATGACCTCTCCATGTTTGTCAAACAGATCCTTGATCTTCTCTTTAGAAACGTTCTCAGGAAGGTTCTTCACATATATAGTCTTCACCTGCGTAATTGTAGCAAATATTAACATCCACAGCCAAAAGGAAAGGACTGAGTGTAAATTTCTGATATGAAAAATCACAATCCAAGATTGTTCTAAACAAACAGGACACACATCTAATCTAACACAAGTATACAAGCACATGTTAAACAATGGCAAGTCAATCAGTAGATTCAATACAGTAACTTTGCAAGTTTACACAATCAACAATAATTTTTGCAAAAATGATTTCTTAAGAATTCACATTAAGCACTCAAGCCATAATCCATTTATGTATAAATTATAATTATATCTTTTTGGCATACAGTACAAAAAAAAATGGTTAAAATGTTGGCTCTTGCATGGTACTGGACTACATGCAACCAGATGAGGATTTTTCTTTTAGACTACAATATCTATTCTCCAATATATCCCAATTAATATAAAATGGAGGACTCTTAAGATTCATATGTCTGACAATACAGACATGTATTACCACTACAACACAGAGAACTTCAAAGATAAGCTGCCTGGTTGACAAAGGCAGACCATAGAACCTACAACTATCTAAGCAATCTAAGGGGAGTTTTGCACTATAAACCATGCCCACATAGCACTTCGTTATTCATACTTAAACACAGGCCTGATAAAAGGCACTAAACCTTTTATCGAACTATCCAGGTGAAAAATGAGTAATCAAGAAATACAACCATTAAGCCCCAAATACTTGGTACTTCTTTTTGTTTTTCATTTTCCAGTGGCCACATCTACATCTGGTTCCTAACAGGTTATGACAGCAGAAAAGGCAGTTATAAATTCATTGACATCCAAATTGCTCAATTCATCTAGAACCATACAGACTTGCATAAGCCTAACGTTGCAAAACCAAAAGGCCTAATAAAACTTGAAATATAACAATACGAGTTTGAATTTTTCGTTTCAGCCCATATGACTACCTGAGCAGCTGCAGATGAAGGATCTGTTGTACCCCTTAGGTTCAGCCCAACTAACAGTCAATTGGCTGCCATCAACCTTGAAGTCTTTTGATGAAAGCTTCTGCCTGGCATATTCTGCGCAGGCGTTGTTATAATACTCAACAAAGAGGAAGCCACGGTTACGGTTCGGGTCATGCTGATCCTGTGCAACATCATCTCACTATTAGTGAATCTAGAACTCATGCTGTACAGACGAAGACAAGGCACAAAACCACAAAGCACACCTTAAACATCTCAATGTTGACAACGCCTGGCCCCTTCCCCTTGATAATGCTGGTCAGCTCATCCTCGCTCAGCCCCTTGGGCACGTTCCCAATAAACAGCCTGTGCTTTGCCTGCGACAGAGAGCAGCGCAAAGTCCTCCCCTGCAGCACCAAAACCAATCAGATATAATCTCATTTCGCAGAACACATGACAGAATGCAGAAACTCAAAACAATCTGCAGCTCAGAGGGCTGGCTGCACTAGTACCTTGTACTCCCTGTCTTGCACATCCTCGATGGCACGCTGCGCCGCGTCCTTATCAGTGAAGGTGACAAAGGCGAACCCCTTGTTCTCCTTGGTGTCCTTATCTTTGGTCAACCTCACCTGCGATTTCATTCACCACCACAGAAGCACACATTACAACTCCCTCCTCCACGCATGTAGTAACAAGCTGACGAACAGTAAGAAACAAGAGGATGGATTCGTGTATACGCATGAAACTGACCTCGTAGATTTCTCCCAAGGGTTCACACAGCTCACGGAGGTCATCCTCGGTGATGTCACGGGGCAGGCCACCAATGAAGACCTGGGAGCCATGAGGTGGCAGGGCGAGCATCTCGTCCCACTTGCTCCTCTCGTCCTCGTCCTCAGGCCCGCTACCCTCTGCAGCGTCGGCGCCCTTCCCCATCTCGTCCCCACCTTTCCCACCGCCATCTCCTCCGGCCAGCTCCATCCCGTTATCGTCATCCCCTCGTCCATCGCCGTCGCCACGGCGGTCATCATTGTATTCGTCCTCCTCAGGCTCCTCTGAGTCATCCCGGCTCCCGCGACGGCGGTACCCGCCGTCATCGTCGTCCATGCCGTCGTCGTCCCCCTCCAGGTCCACCTGCTCCTCCGGCTCCTCCGACGGCTGCCGATCCGACATCGCCGAGGACAAACCCTAACCCTAGACCAGAAAAGCCAAACAAAAAAAAATCCCCAAAAAAATCAACACCAAAATAAATCCACAGAAAAAAAAGTTACACACGGGAAATCGCGTCGGGCGGACGGAATCGCTGCGGATCTGGCGGCGGGGGCTCGTGTTCGTTCGTTACCTTTGCGCCGCCGGAAAAAACCTACGCGCGGCATGATCGATTGAAACAGGAGCAAGCAGTAGTAGTATATAGAGATTAGTAGTAGTAGCAGCAGTGGAGCGATTCGATTCAGTTGCAGTAGCAGAACGAATTGGAAGGAGATCGAGGGGGAGGAGGAGGCAGGGGAGCTTACTGGAGTGTGGAGGTGGTGGGGGTTGGGGAATTTGGCTTGGAATTTGGGGCTGCCTCCGCCACCGGATGGATGTCAGACTCAGCAAGGGGCCGCCGGCCTCGCGGGGAGGGATGATTTTATAGCGGCCGGTGGAGGGTCCCTGTCGACACCGCTGCTCCCTCCTGGCTCGCCGTTCGATTCAGATCCCCGCAACAGAGGGAGGGGAAGGAGGACACTATCACGCTATGACATGGAACTTTGTTTTTGTTGCGCTAGAAAAACATGACAAGTTAGTAGTAGTTGTTGTACTCTTTGTCATGTGTTTTTGTTCATCAAGATAGGAATATTATTTATGATTTTGTTTTCTGTGATTATTATGTGTCTTGTTTTTCAAGGGTTTTTTTGCAATTTTTACGGCACATAAAATTTCATTTAGAGCCAGCCATCATCCTCTCATTACAAAAATAAACCAAACTACTCCCACTCTATTGATGGGGAGACAAAAAAAACTGAAAAAACAAAACATAAATTCCACCATCTAATCATCATACCAAGCGGGTATCTTGGGACGCAAAGTTCCGATCTGAAGAATAAGGTCATCTCACCGTTGAAGTCTTACTTTTTCTCGTGTGTTTTCATCACAAACATAACATGATGAGAGGTCGAGAGCGAGTCAATTTTAGGGATAGTTTTGTGGAACCCTACCTCCTGATTATTAACCTTTGACTCCTTCATTCTTGATTCTTAACCTTTTACTCCTTCATTCTCTGATAGAGTTAGTTGGTGGAGGAGTATGTTGGGGACCATCCGAGAAGTGATTCAAATGGTCATTGAATGGTTGTTGAACGAGAACTGATGAACAACACGGTTGTTTGTACTCTCATCTCATAGAGTAAATGGAAATGTCATTCTTGTTAGCTCCTCTCTAGCAGCGTTTTAATTGTTTGGTAAAGATCCACAAATCTACTAGAAAAATCTGAGAGAAGCTACACTGAACATAGACTTAGTGATCATTTGAGTCTTTTGAACTTTCGTTTACATTTTGTAAGTTCTTGTAGTCATGCCATGTTGACAAGTTGTACCATATTACCAGATAAACCGGATGCTTCAACAACGAAAACCTACATAGAGCAAGCTTCTTTCAACTCTAAAACGTCATATTTTTAGACCTTGTTTAGTAGGGTTTCTTTGCAACCGGCTACAATCAAGAAGGTAAAGTAAGTCAAAGAAGTCACATTTTTGTGCATCATTAAGCTAGCATTTGGCAAGACTTGACTTTGAAAAAAAAAACATCAGAGTCCAATCCCTTAAAAGAACACTAAGGCATGATCTCAACGAGCATTGATTTCGTGTGATTCGAATAAAGGGAGCATCATGTGCATTGTTTCCGCGTTCATTCAATCCCGTGTCGAGTGTCCGATGGTCTTGGTTTGCTTCATGTAATGCTGTTTTTTTAAAAAAAAAAAAAACTGTGAAAGCAGCAGCCAGAACAGCGGCAGGGACGCAAAGCAAAAAGCAGGCCGTCCCATGCAGTTTACAGTACTGTAGCATAATAATTTTTTACTGCTGATACTGTAGCAATGCTGTGGCTAGATGACCATTGACCAGTCACATGCATCTGCATGGAGTGATGGATGGACATGGACCTCCCGTTTCACCGGTCACCGGTCAATCGAGCCGCGCGTCTCGTCTACGCTCCCAATGCAGTGCCAGTGCAGTGGCGTGAAATTTTACGATTTTACCCCGTTTCGAAAACAATTCTCACAAATAGGCCCCTAGCCAAACTTTCGCCGAAAATGGGCCAAAACGGTCGGCGTTAGGGGACGTAACGCCGACGTATGGGGGCTCGGCGCTCGACACCGCGCCGAGATTCGCCACGTCGGCGGCGACCCGGTGGCGACATCCATGTCGGGTGGGGCCATGGACGCGGCGGCGTGAGGCTATTCTCGCCCGACCGTGACACCGGCGGCGTGCCTTGACACCGCCCGAGGTTCGGGCGGGGTTCCGGGCTAGGCGACCACCCAAACCGGTTCCGGCCGGGCGACCCGTTCCCGGGCCGGGCAGCCCATAGCGTCGCGACGACCCAGCGCCGAGGTGGCCTCTCATAACCTATCGTTGCGACCCTAAGTTTTCTATTCTCCACGGCAACCCGCCGTCTTTCGCCGCTTCGCTCGCCTCGCCTCCGGCGCGGGGTCGTCTCCCCCTCCGCCCCACCGCCACCTCCGCCTCCCAGCGCCCGCCACACCTCCTCCACTCCGCCCCCCCCCCCGGCGTCTCCACCCGCCCGCTTCGCCCCCACCGCGCCTCCCGCGCCCGGCACCACACGGCGGCCACCCCACGGCGGCCATCCCATAAATAAACTATTATCAAATAAAGCAAAATAATACATACAATTCATCAACCTAACTAAATCAGAGAACCCGGAGGGGAGTGGAAGAGATATTACCCCGCGAAGCCCCTTCCCTCACGGCAGTGCATCGGTGCCACCCGGGAGCGCCGCGGTTGGCCGCGGCGGTGCCCACCGCTGGGTGCGGGAACGGAGGCTCTGGGGGCGAGCGCAGCGGAGGCGCAGGCGAGGTGGCGGCGGCGAGGCGGAGGCAGGGTGGCGCGAGCAGGGAGGCGAGGGTGGCGGCGGCGGAGGCGGAGGCGAGGCAGTCGCCGAGGCGGAGGATGGAAAATAGAAAGCAGGGGCCGCCCGCAACCCAAGAAGCGAAGACCTCCGGGCTACGGTCATAGCGCGCCGAGGTAATGGTATGGGCCGCCCGCCCAGTGTGGAACGGGCGGCTCGTACACCCTGGGACCGGGCCGCGCCCGCCCGTACCCCAAACAAACAATCACGGGCGCAGTTGTCACGGACGCCCGAGGTGGTCACGCCGGGCAGACGGCTGCTCTCCGACCTCCCCGGCCCCACTCGCCCACGATGGATGTCGCGACCGGGCCGCCGCCGACGTGGCGTGGCAAACCTCGGCGCGGCATCATTGCGCTACCGAGCCTTATACCTCGGCGTTAGGCTCTAACGCGCCCGAAGTTTTTGGCCCATTTCCGCGAAAGTTTTGCCAAGGGCCTAGTTGCGAAAAATTGTTTTCAAACAGGGGCAAAATCGAAAAATTTCACCGCAGTGGCTTGGGACTTCAGCGCATGGCGTACATTTCGGGCGTGTATCCACCGTTCAAATAGAATCCGATGGCTCTCACAGATTTTCAGCACATCTTTTAGCTTTTCAACACATAGCACAAATGTTATTCTCACATAGAACAAATGCAGGCTTGTTAGACTTCTCTAAGTTCAACAGTGGGATGCAGGTCAACAAAATGAAGTTTAAGGTACTATAAAGCGAGTTTCAAACCCCAATCTGATAAAAAGTTTCGAACCCGGGCCACCAAATGGTGAGTTTTTCGATCAATGCCTGGTTTAATAGCATCTGAATCCAACAATCAAAATAACGAGCACCATGAAAACCATGCATGCCACTGTAGTCAAGATTGAATGTTTTCAAGCCAATCCTTGAGTGCTTCTTAAGAATGTGGTTAATTTTGTGATGGAAACTCTGTCCACGCCCATATACATATATTTTCAAGCCAATATATCGTATCCTTATTGAAGATGAGATTAGGATGACATCTCCAAGAATGTAAAAAGGCACGAGATACACAAGCAGCACGAGCAGCTTCACACGTTGGCATCAGCGAATGTATATAAGACAATATTTCCTGCACACAGAAGCATTTTGGATAAAACATCAACGTTGAGATTGTAAATCCATTACTTCAATTGATTGAAGGAAAAACAGTACATGCACACGGAATAACATTGTAATCCAAGTAGCTCTCCACACGACGGTACATGGTGCATTGCGTTATATAGATAGTAGGAACATAGTGTGGGCAGGGGAACATAACTGTAGGCAAACTAAGTAATGCAACACAGCTGTTAAGCCCACTAGTTCAGTAGAACCCAATCCACCCAACAGCCCATAAAAGCAACACCGTACCCTTTCTCCTATTCCATGGATACGTATCGACCATGTATCCAGCGAGTATCGGTATCGGACAATACGGGATAAGCAGGGGCGGATCCATGTATATGGCTGTGGGCCGCACCCACTATAAAATGAAAAACACAACGATTACAATCTAATTTCCACTGTATCTGCATCCGGTCAACGTTATGTGACTGTGTTTGTATGAGAATGACACTAGAAACAAGTACTCATTCTCTGTGTTTCATGTAGTCAAGCCTTGCAAGCAAGCGGGCGCCGGCAACCCGTAGGCAAGAGCAGGAAATGCAACGAAGCTTGCAGACACCTGCAGGCTTAGCGTTTTGTTAAGCAGGCGGATGCAGGATCCTGCGGGCAGCCTGTAGGTGCGCCTGCCTGCATCCAATTCCTTGAAAAAATGTGTTGCTTTTTTATCGGTACAAACAGAATTGAAAATAGATATAACATTAAAAAATGTGTTGTTTTTTTTCCCTGTGTGCCATGCATGGCGTCAGCCACATCCAGCAGGAGCATTAACACAGGGTCACCCGTTAATCCATGTTTTGTATCTATCGTTGCATGTATGATGTAATCGTATTCTAATTTGTTGAGAAAAAATCGATTGAAGCACAGACAGAAATCAGTCGAATGATGCATATAGCCACTCGCAGCTACTTTTCTATTTCTTTTTCCCTCGCGTGCGCTTGGGCCATCTCTGTTTTGCCTAGGCCGGCCCAGCAACGTCGGCCCGCCCGGTAGCTGAGTGGAGAGGAGAAGGCAGCCAGTCGGCCAATGTTAACTGCCGACCAGTCGGCAGTTAACATTGCGCCGACCACCCCTCTGAATTCGGCGCCACGACTGTTTCGGCCCAGTTTACGTGTCGCGGCCCAATACCGTCTAGCCGACGAGACCGCATATTCCAGTCGGCATCGTCTTCCTCCTTCCTCCGTCGCCTCGCCTTCTCTGCTCTCGGACTGCGCCGCCCGCCACCGCGCAAGGGGCACCGGCCAGTCGGACGAACCTGAAGCTCCCCGGCCTCGGTTGCGTCACCGCTCTCCCTCCCTTCTCTTCTCTCGTTCACCCCGCGTGCTGCGCTATCTGACTACTTGGCGACGACTGGGCAACCGCCGCCGGCGCCGTACATTTGCCCAGGTATTCGCCGGGCCCTTCGCCGGCGACGAGCTGCCACCAGGTATGCCCAGGTCCTCCGCTCCCTTCCCTACCTGCTGTGTGAAACGGAGCACCGAAACCCTAGCTTCTATTTGTATGCGGATCTGATCTAGCTACAAATCTGCATGTATTATGCCTACTAGCTCCCATTTCATTGCAAAAAAACACTATAGGATGTATGGATTTCGCGGTTCAGTGCTGCAACATGTATATGTTTTTGATCGGTCACTCAGTTTGGGAAGCCTGAGTTTAATAAAATTATTTGGCATGAGTGCTAAATTTGTAGGGGGTAATCGAGGTGCTTCCTGAATTGCTGGGTGATGATTTTCGAGCGGGCCATCATCTTTTTTTGCATCTACTCATGTACTGCTTAGACCTTGCAGCTTTATTTAGTGGCGAGTTGGATTCTGCATTGCAGACATGACGGATTATAAATCTCAGATCATATAATCTTGTAAATTGACCTTCCGTAGGGAAACCACATCGGCACCAAAACGAGCCAAACAATTCTTTTGTTGCGAGCCTGCACAAAATTGGTTCCTATGGAGATGAAAATATAGGAAGAGAAGTCATGGACATAGAATTTATTGACTTTTGTATCAAATATGCCAATCCTCTGTCCATCTATATCCCGATGTAGCCTGCCAGTTTTAGAAGTTTCTTTGTTCTGTATGCTTATCCTAGCATGCTTAGGACCCATAAACATTTCTTTGTGCTGTTATGCAATATGAATCTTGTGTTGCTGCAATATGAATCTTGTGCTGCTGACTTAATTTTCAATTACCTTTAACAAATGTGATGTTCCATGGGTAAATATCAATTGTTCTGGTTTTTTGTATACAATGTTCCTACAATTTCTATTTGTTGTTCAACTATCTTTGAACTGATGTTTTTCTATTATTCACTTTTATTCACATGACAAACCTCTGGGTTCTACTGGACCTGAAAAAACTTCTCTTGATTCTGCAAAGTTACATGATCCTGACAATTATGAGCCATCTTGTCTTCATCCTTTGTATTTATTTAATAATCATTTTAGTTGACTTTTTAGTTTGTGTATGGGATTCAGTACACTTTCGACTACTTAAAATGTAGTATGGGTGGCTTGTCTTTTTTTTTTTTTTTGGAACTATGCTTGCTTGGTAAATTCATACTTGTCTTTTTCATGTTTTTGAGTCAAGTAGATTCAGTGAAGAATGAGTGAGTGTTTGTGCTCAGGTCTATCAACCTCAAATTACATTGGTTATTCACGTATACTGTTTGTGCTATATTCTCGTATTTACTAAAACTTTTAAGAGTTGATATTCTTTCTTATATGCTGGTGGATCTGTCTTTTTAAGCCTTTTGATTTGAATCGAGATGTCTATTGTAATACAGTGTAGGTATTATGATTTTAAACTAAATTCATTCATTCATATGGTTTTAGATCCTAGTCCAACATATAAAAATAGTTTTCTCACAGTAAACATTTAATTCTGTAGGACTCTTAGATGTTGTTCTTAGAAGTAAATAGATCATGCGTTTGATCATATACGAAATTTCATGTGCTGCTAATAATTCCTGCCCATTGCAGGTACTTTTGATTTCCTTTCAGCCTCGCTATGTATAACTTTGATGCATAGACCGCTTCTCTAAGTAAGCTACCACCCTCTTTGCTTTTGTTGTTTTCACACCCACTTTTTTTTTCTATATTGCTATGTTCTATCATGTGTGCTTCGATGTTCTATTATAATTACATTGATGTTCTCAGTGAATGTTTCAATTTATGCCTCTATATTCTCAGTCATGGTTCCAATGTTCTATCATGTGTGCTTCGATGCTCTATTATAAATAAATTTATGCCTCTATGTTCTCAGTTATTATTCTCATGTTCTATCGTGCTATTCTCATGTTCTATCGATGCGTGCTTTGATGTTCTATTATAAATAAATTGATGTTCTGAGTAAATATTCCCAGTTTATGCCTCTATGTTCTTAGTCATTATCCACATGTTCTATCATGTGTACTTCGATGTTCTAATATAAATAAATCAAAATCGATGTTCTCATTGAATGTTTATGGTGAATGCTTCCAGTTTATGCCTCTATGTTCTTTGTGAATGTTTCAAATAGATGTACTCCTTTTTATTACTAATAGTTCATGGTAACATGTTATACCATCTAGACTTCTCTAGATTTATATCTCTACATAAGGATAAATGCTAACATGGAGCTACCAATTCTTACAAGATACTGGAACCTTATGAAAATGTCCTGCGCCAAAGAGGAGCGCCAGTGTACCCGAGCCCGGAGAGGAAGACGCCTGTGAGGCCGTGACCCTGAGGAATCGCCCGGCTCCCTGCTCCGACGGCCCCAAGGTCAGTGGCCTTTCGATTCTCCTTTGCTTTTGAGATTTGAGCTGACGATTAGCTAGCTTGCTGGATCCAATTTGCTTTGTAATGTGAGAACTAGCTAGGCCCATAGTGTTGGTTGCTGGCTATTAGCTGTATGGATCAAGTTATTAGGCGGTTTTTTCCCACAAAACTATGTAGTCCTGTATGGATCACGGTCACAAATTTTCTACTATAATTGATTGGTATTGTTGCCTTTTTTTTTTTTTTCTTTCCCAGTTGCTGAATTGAGTTGCCCTACAGTTGAGAAGAGTGCTATTCAGTTCTCACAGTTCAATAATGTAGTTGCAAAGTGCAGTGAACTCCTGCCTGGAACCGGATAGTGTATCAACAGTTGTCATGGCCCAGTAAACATTCTGATTGTTGTCATCGACATTGTCTATCCAAGTCTATGCTATTCTAGTAATAATATCGACATTGTTCTAATTGTTCTGTAAAATTCTTAATTAATCTTTTTTTTGTGGTTTGGTTGGCTGCAAGCTAGTAGTACAGCTGCAGTTCGTGCTTGCCTTGACCATGCTAGATTTATTAGTCTTATGTACATGTACCCATTGGAGCACCACCTTCCTGAAAAGTTAATTTCTTGGTCATGCTAGATTTATTAGTCTTCTGAAAAGTTATGCCAGAATAACTGTTCGTGCTTCCCAATGGGGGTACTGGCTTTCCGTTGGTGCCATGATAGGATATACTATTCTTTTCAACATTCTCTTCCTTTGCGCTCTTACATTCTTGAGCCGTAAGTTTTTTTCCTGGAATTGTTATTAGCTTCATGCCTAGGTGAAGCACTTACGAATTATATTTCCTACAGCTGGTGGCAGTTCAAATGCTGTAGTTTCTGATGACGACGACAAAAAGAAGTCCACAGATCAAGAACAAATGTTCCATGTCACCGATGGTAAGAGAACAGTGAATGCATCCTTATTGCTTCTTCCTAGTTTTCTTTTAGTGTCGCCCGTTTGGATTGTAATTTTACAAGTTTGGAGGAAAAGAAGCATCCAGTCTTGATGTTCTGTTTCAGTATACCATTCCTATGAGAACCCTACATTCAAAGGGGTCCTAAATAATGAAATAGCTTGATTCCTACAACTCACAGTAGACCTGCAAACATCATGATTCACAACTCACAAAACATGTTTTTTTGTTTATATCAATATTTTTTTAATATATTTACCATCTCATGATCTACCCTCATGTCAGGCACAAATGAAGCAGCAAGCAGCAAACCACTCACTTTCTTTCAACCAAATGAACTACTATGTTGACATGCCTGCTGTAAGTTTAGTATGTACTGTTAAAACAAACTGAATTGATCTGGAAATACCTCTTTAAACAGTGCATGATCTTCTAAAAAAGTGCATGATATTTTGCTCCATGTTTGTGGCATTCCATAGTAGTGACTATACAATTTTGGTTCTACTTTTGCTCCGTGTTCTACAGTGCACGATCCGCAGAAGAGTAGTGTTGTTTATTCATGTCGAAACCTTAGTGTAGACCCTTCATTGTCATCAGAATGTTCATTTTTTTAAAGAACTAAAGATGCCTCAGAAATGTTCGGACGCTTCAAGCTTCCTATGTCATTTTAAGTTGATAAATGAAGGCACCTCCATTTGAGAAATTTACAGTTTGTTATTCCTGAAAGACTTCTTGCTCTGATTTCAAGGGATTTAAACTTTTTCTGTGATGGTTTGAAAAAAAACATGCTGTCGAAACAAATCTTTTCCCAGTAGCAATGCTGGGGCAGCTTCTTGTCGGTACATTAGAGGTAAAGCAATTCTCTGCATTCTGATGAATCTGTACTCCTGCAAGAATACATATTGACCTAATGTGGTAGTTCATTTGTATTTCTGTCTTTAGTATTCCTTGAAAAAATGTTGATTAGCTTTAACTTGGCATGTTGGCAAGTGTTAACAAACCTGCCAGCTTGGTATTGACTTAACAAAATACTAAATCTATTTAGTCTCTTGTTCCCGCAATGTTACATTTATTCCTGTGAATTTGACTGCCAATGCTATGTGCCTATTTCAACCTAAGGAACTTTGCATTGACATGTTGCTACCTAGCACATCTGGCCCAATTTCCAGGGACATCTTTGGCTGTTGGGTGTGCCAGTGCCATGAACTGTCTGGGTGTGTTTACTGTTTGTGAAAATTTTGGTTATCTTATTCTACTCATGATTACAATGTAGAAATTTCAACAAGAGGATAAAAAAGTTATCCAACTCTGAGGCTTTTCTGCGCAGATCAGAGACTCAGCGAAAGGTTTGCTCACCTTTCCCATGCATATCTCAAATGTTAATGCCCGATATTCAGTAGGGGCTTCTTCTACGATGTAACAAGTGCTTTTGTATTGTTATTTTCGTATGTGCATATAATCTATGATAACACATTTTTGTATTCCTGTGGGCACAGCTTCTACTTGTGAAATTTTTTTGTACAGAATGCATCTGGCATTTGCTTCTGAAAAAACAAAAATGATTTAACACATTTAATATCTTATAGGATAACAAGGATGTCAATTTTGATGTTGAAATTCATTCGTGCTATGGAATAATAGAGAAGGAATTTGTTAAAGAATGGGACCTTAATATTCTGCAGGGTATACTTAGGGCAATGCATCATGGAAACAATCTTTAACAATTGTGATTGTACCTATATAGAGAGCACACAGTCAGATAATATTTAGTATTTCCAAGGGATTCTGTGTTTTCTTTAAGCTGTCACATCTCACATATGTAATTAGATGTTATAGAGATTGACACTATTTGGATCACTAAATTCCATTTAAACATATGATGGTTTCTGAAATAATTGACTGGTTTTAGGCTGAGCAAAAGGTTCGTGAAGAAAGTGAAAGGCTGCGACAGCAGGAACGTGAACAAATTGCAGAGAAGAAACAGTCACTGTATCTGTATGGTCCTGAGCAAATTGACTGGTTTCATGATCCAGGTTGTCACCAATCAGTGCATGTTACCGATGGCTCTTCACCTATAGGGATCAGGAGCTCCTCTTCTCGATTATTAGTCTGTCTCTGTATGGTCCTGCCTCACTGCGATTTCTCTTCCATCTAGTCGATTGCTGTGCATCTTCAGTCCAGAAATGTTTATTTCGCTAACGTAGCTATTCAGCTATGTCATGCTACTGTCACTGTATCACCCACTGCTCATGTGACCGGACCTGTAACCATTGATATCTCATTATAGCGAAATACATTGCTATCCTTACAAAGAAAATGGGCCTTAAAACCCCTATAGAAGGAAGAAACAGTCATCAAAGAAAAATGGGTCTGAGAATAAGAAAGAGAGACACTAACTAATTTTATGTTCTGTATAAAATGTTTTTTTTTTAAAAAAAATGCGTCTAAGGAACACTAGTTAGATGAAACAAAGAAATAGGTCTTGAAATACTATTCTTGCATTCACGTGAGAAGGAGAAACAAAGGAGCCCAGCAAGGAAGAAGAAGAAACACAAAACAGTAAAAAAAACAAAGAAGCCCAGCAAGGAAGAAGAAGAAACACAAAAACAGTCAAAAAAGAAGCCCAGTAACAAAAACAGTCTAAGCATGGCAGCGGGCCAACAGAAGAATCAGCCCAACAAGGTAGATTGGGCCATGCCTGGTCGGCGCACGCATCCGCGCCGACCAGTCGGCAGTTAACAGCCCCCAGCCAGTCCACCCGCGCGTCCCTCCTTCCCTCTCTGTTCAGCGGGGGCCACCCGTCAGCCGTTCCAACCCCGGGAAGGCGGGAACCACGAGTTGGAAGGCGGGAACCACGGGTTTAGAATTGGTGTGCGCGCCACCTCCGTTTCCGATTCGCGCGTGCCTCCGAGTGTAGCCGGGCCCACACCTTCCTCTGTTCCCAACAAAAGCACTTGCAACGACATGCAACACTGGCCACACACGAGGCGCTGTTCCACGGCCATGGGAGACGTGACTGCGAGGTGGAGCACGGGAGCGACGCGAGGCGGAGCACTGCACGGGCACCACACCACACGAGTTCAGTGACGAGGAAGGACGTGCCGGCGCGGTTGAGGAGGACCAAGGGCGCACACGTATCTCGGCAGGAGATCGACTGGCACCAGCCTGACGTACGGATGATCACACGATTGCACGAGCAGTAGATTGCTCAACAACTTGTACTAGTTTTTTTTTTAAAAAAAAAGAAAAATAACAACATCTTGTACTAGTACAAATTGCACGAGTGTTTGTAGCGTGGAGTTACGGAACTGAACAAAACTGTATGCTCTTCCGTAACGGGTGACTGAGACAGACTATAGATCGATCTCCATTGTCAGTAAAACGAAGACGCACGTACTCCAACTCCAACTTGCCAAGCACCAAAGGCAGGAGGAATAGCACGTAGACGCTATGCCAACTCAAAATTATACAGGACGCTTCGTGCCACGGTAACACAAAGGAAAAATAGTCCGGTATGGTATAAATAAATAAATTCAGAGCACAGTACGATTAGGGAGCACAGGATTTTTTTTTTTTTTTTGGACAACAAACAGGAATATATTTAGCAGCAAGATCGGCCGCTTCAGATGAATACCAAAACGCAACAACCAACGACAAGCATCAGAACAGATAGTAGCTAGTACTGTGCATCAATTCAGAAACGATTGAAACTACTACTACTACTCTGCATTTCTATTCAGAAATGATTGCTCCTTGCACAGGAATCATTCACAGCAGTATACATTGAAACTACTACTCTACTCTGCATTTCTATTCAGAAATGATTGCTCCGTCCTTGCACAGGAATCAAGCACAGCACGATTAGGAAAAAGGAGCACACAGGAATTTTGCGATAACCAAAACTTCATAATGGATACCAAAACGCAACAAACAACGACCAGCACATGAACAGATACCAGTAATAAAACTTACTCTGCATCTCTCTATTCAGAAACGACTGTTTGCACAGGAAACATTCACAGCATGATTCATTAAACGACTCCTCATTCACAGGATTCATTCATTACAATCTCCATTCAGAAACGACTGTCAACAGGCATTTGCCAGACAACTCAGATCTGTTCGGCAGAAATTGTCTCAGAAACAACTCTACTATGTGAGACACGATAGAAACGACTCCTATGCAGCAGATACGACTGTCGAAACGACTCCACTCTGTACGTGAGAAACGACTAGTACTACTCTGGAAACGAACCGATCGCAGAGACTTGCCTGGCGAAGGGAGCTCTCCCAGGACGCCTGGGGCTGAGATGCTTGCCTGGAGATGGAGTTGCCTGGCAGGGCTCCATCCAAACACAAGAAGGCTGTGGTCGCTTTGAGCACCTTGAGTTCATCGAGCGCAGCGTCCAGCTTCTCGACAAGCCACTCCTGGGCGCGACGGTGGTTGAGGCCGCCCGCGATGATCTTCCGCATCAGCTGACAGGTGCTCTTCACGGTGTGACACTTGCTGAAGCTACCTCCAAACTCTGTCGCTGCTGTCTCCCAGGTCCAGTCCCGACAAGCCTGCAAGTACTCCACCGTGCACAAGTTGTTGTAGAGGATTGGGAGGTGGGCGTTGATGCCGAAACAGGCAATTTGCCATTAATATTTTTTTTACAAGGAAAATGTATTAATCTTAACGCATTATACCGACCCTTTTATATATAGGATCCCTAAGAAAAGAAAAATTACATAGAAGTACAAAACTTTTGTTCATTGTCCTCGAAGCCCCGAGAGATCCGTTCGTTACCGGCTTACCGCCGCTGAAGCCACATCCCAATCGTCGTCGGGCACGCAGAGCCAAACTCCTCAAGGTGGGGGGCAGAGGAGGGCTTACTTCTAGGCGAATCGGTCGAGTACCTTTGTCTCCCGGGCGCATCGGCCAACTCTCCGTACCCACGGACGCGTCAGCCGATTCTATCACGCAACCCGAGCGAAGCTCGATTTTCACCAAATATCATCTTCCTCGAGATTAACAGGGTCAACAACATCATCACACGAAGAAGACGACGATGCGCCGGCCCTCGACTCTGACAGGTCTCCCGGCCCCTCTCTATTGACGTCGGAGAAGATCGCCATCGGAGAACGTAAGAAGGCGAGAGAATTTATTCCCGCTTGGCTTCTTTGTCGCTTCCGTATCGCCGGCGTCGCTAGGAAAAAGCAAACCACGGAGAGCCACGCTCCTCAAGACAACCTAACTCCACCGCCAAACATCGGCGACAAGCAAACCCTAGATCTAGGTGGACTCGACCAAGATCCTACGAAAACGGGAGATGCGTTGAAGGCGGACCCCGGCTCCTCGTCACCACCGGCGGCGAGGCCGGAGGCGAGAAACGGGGGCCGCACGGGTGGCGGCGGTGGCGCACGCTCGGCGCTCCTTTTCTTTTCGCGAGAGCCCTAGGCGGCGGCTATGCGACTTGATGATACGCTGGTTGGTCATCTCAATTTGCCATTAATATTGGGAAGTACACAAGTTTTATAATTGCCGTTTGTTTTAGAAGGGATGTAGAGTATAATCTCTTAAGAACAGAAGGAAAAGAGTTCTATAGCGTTTATAGGATTCGGGGCTGTTTGGCTCCGGCCACAGTTTGCCACAACAGTTGTCGCACCGCCGAAGTCTCTGTGGCCCACATGCAACCACGACCGCTGTGGCGGCCACACTTCAGCGGCGGTAGATTTCTTTGCCACAACCGTAGCCTAGTTTTGTGAAGGGAAAGGTTGTGGCTGCCGTAACTTTGCCTTCAACCAAATATCAACTTTTATTACATGGCGGGCTAAACTTAGGCGTGGCGAATGAGGCTGCAAACCAAACATTGGTCATCATTATGTGGCCGCCGCATGTTTGGCATGGCAGAGTTGGGCGGCAACCAAACAAGCCCGAATCCAAACTGAGATGGAAACGAAACCGATAGTGTCTCCGAGGACATAAAGTGGGTAGGGCTGCCACGTAGAGAGTCCTAATATCGACGGAGAACGTAACTTTTTTTTTTTTGAGAATGACACGATCTGGCGTAGCCGCCACAACACGCACGCACACTCACCCCTATGAACACAACTATATAGCGAGTTTTTCTCGGTGAGCCGGCGAGGTAGATAAGCTGATTTAGGCCCGGAGCTGCAGCCCAGGGCGCAGCCCAAGGAACAGATCTTCATACGAGCCTTCTCGTCTAGCCTCATTTCATCCCAACAAGCAACAAGGCAGGCCATCTGCAGTGCTGCAGCTCGAAAAAAAAGAAAAAAATCTGCAGTGCTGCAGCTCGAGTCCTCGACGCCGGAGCCGCGGCCCTCGCACATAGCCGCCTCGCGCCCTCCTCTCCTCGTCGGAGCCGCGGCCTCGCACATCGCCGCCTCGCGCCCTCCTCTCCTTCCTTGCTGCGTCGCATCAGACCCCGCACTGCGCCCGCCCACCACGTCCCCCCGCGCGCGCCCCTTGTGCCATTCTGCCTTTCTGGATCTGCCACTGGAGATCGTCGTCTGGTCGAAGCCGAACCACCATGGGGCTGCTAGCGCTGCAGCAGCTCATGTCCCTACAGCACAACCGACGGAAGCGTCAACGGAGAAGCCGAGCCCTGAGTAAGCCCCTTCCTACCACTCCCGGGCATGTTAATTGTCTTTTTTTTCTCGATCGGGCCATTCACCCGTATTTCATTAAGAGGAGGAAAACCAAATCAATCAAGTACAAACTAAGCCGGGATGCCGAAATGTGGACATCAGGCTCGAAAAGAGAAACAAAACAAAACAAAAACAAACTCAACACAAAGCAAGCAACCTAACTCTTTGGATTCAACCCGAAAGCCAATTACAAGATAACCAAATGTCGCGACTAGACTGCAAGCATCCTCATGCGGGCCGGCTGCACCCGTCGCGCCGCTTCTTCCCCAGAAGGAGAAGACCTCCATGGCCTCCAAATTGGCCTCGGCATCGGGGGCCCGTGAGGGCGCCTGCGACTCATCAAGGGAGACCGCATCTTCATGCTCGGCCTCGACCTCGATCCCCATCTTCTTGAGCAAAACCCTCCTTGCTTGGTCCTCCGGCCTATGGAGCCTGGACCCTCTTTGCGGCCGAAACCGTGCCTTTGGCGCCCGGCACTAGCACGGAGGCGTCTTGGCGCGGGCGCGTTTTCCTCAAGATCGGGCGTGGGAGTATGGATGGCTCAAGCGGCGTCTTGAAAGCGGCTATGAGAACTCGTCGGTCGGCGGCGCGAGCACCGGGCTCGAAGAGCGCGATGCACCCATCTTCGTCGCCACCGGCCGCGTGCCGCCGTCGGAGCACGCGGGGAGGTCCTCGTGACCTCGGGATGCGCCTTGGCTGTTGTGCTCTTGAACTCGTGTGCGGCGAGGCGGGGGCGCTGGTAAAGCATCCAACACGACGGTGACTAGCGGGGCGGCGGAACTCGACCTCAGCCAAGTCGGCCCACGTCGTCCACGGATACTGGGCGGTAGGCGATGGAGGGGCACCCACAGAGGCGCGGCGGCCACCACCATAGACAAAGGGGCGCCCGCGGCCTGCCGTCCGGCTCCGTGAAGGTAGCTGGGCGCACGGCGAGGGGGCCACCGTGAGCTCAACGAGCATTGGTCGACCCATGGCGGGGGTCACCCCTCCCGCTAGCGGCGCCCGGCGGGTCAGCGGCTTTACCGTGCACGGCGGTGAGCATCTTGAGGCTTGTGCCTGCGGCGCGGCCAAACGCGGCGGACGCGGACTGGCGCCCCAGCGGCGTGTGCATTGCCAACGGCGAGGGGGCATCCCCCACGAGCTCTGCGCCATCGATCGAGGAGCGGACGGAAGGATCTCAGCACGGATCGGGGCAGCGTCGCGATTCCGGCAGCGCCAGGGGCCCCAGCGCCGCCACCAAGGTTGCCATCGGCGGCACAATATGGAGGTTCCTGCGGACGGTCCGCGAAGGCGGCGCTGGGCCCTCGAGGCCGACGCCAGGCGTGAGGCGGGGCCGATGCTTGCGGTTCGCCCGGTGCCTCATGCCGAGGCGTAAGAAGCGGCGGGGCGGGGAGGAGCATCGAGCGGCGACATGATCATCGGCGAGGCGGTTGAAGCGAGAGGCCAACAAGTGAAGGCGGCACGAGGGCGGCTGGCGGCGAGGGCGTGGCGAGGTGTGGCGAGGCGTGGCGAGGGCATGTTAATTGTCATATCTCCTCTACCTTGTGTGGCTGTTTCCTTCAGTTCACAGCAAACCAAAAAAAAAAAAAAAAATCCTGTTGTGCTATGTTTCTTACTTGTTGTACCCACTAATTCATTCATCTTCTTAAAAACACATGAGTCGGTGACAAAACTTGTACTGTTTTGAGAGAATGATACGTGCCTTTAATTTTCTTTTAAGAAACACAGGCGTGTGCTCGCAAGTAGCCAGTGCTCTATCTCCTTGGGCCCCTGTCTTTGCACTGATTTTTTTATACGAGCATTGAGAAATTTCTGTACTAAAAAAGAATGTATTCCTAGGTTCAGACTAAGAACTTTTTTAGGTTTGACTAGATTTATAGGAAATAGTATCAAGATCTGTATCTCCAAATAGCTCTATTATTTCATGATTAATCTAACCATACTTATTATACATCATAAATATTTTACCTAAACTTGAGGTTGATTGATTGACTTATGGCAAAATGAGTTTTACTTTCATTTTTGGACGGAGTAAAAAAGTTATTTGCAAAAGATTGTCCTTTTCCATTCTTATTCATTTTCGATTCTGGCATAGGCTAACCATCCTTGTTGGTCTGCAGATGGATCGATTGATTCACCAGTGGGTAAAAAGAAAGGGCTCACCCTGTCAACAAGATGCTCATGGTTGATTCTCACGCTGTCAAAAGAACGATGTGTTCAGTACCAACCCTTCCTGAGGTACTCTTTTAGTGTTTGCTTGGTTGCCGCTGCAGCTTGCCACACTGTGTTTTTTATGCGCTGCAGGTCTGTTTGGTTGCCACCGCGGATCTGGCATGTCGAAGAATCTGTGGCGCTGTCTCTGCTTTTTGTGCCAACGGTCGCCAAATGTGCGACACTGTTTTTCTCCACCACAAGTTCGGTGTGCCGAATCCTCAGTGTGGTGCTATGTGGTGGGCACCATAATATCCCTGTGCCAACTCTAGCCACACATTCTTTTGCACTGTGTTATCTTAATATATTATCTATAAACAGAGAACAGAGCTCCTAGTTATGCAATTGTTCAGTCCTGCACTCTTTCCAGCCCTTCTAAATTAGTACCTTGGCTTTGCTCAGCTCTGATGATATGTTCTATTTCTTAGGGGAAAAAGTCTGGATTCCCCCTAACTATCACGAAAGTTCATTTTTCCTCCCTCAATTTCGAAAACAGGACATATTACCTCCCTCACTTTTTCAAACCATGCAAATTACCTCCCTCGAGCGGTTTTTGAAGGTGGATTTGCTACAATAACCGTGGTCTGCTACAGTGTCAGTGGGTTTTGCTACAGTACCAGTACCTTTTCTTTTAAAAAAATCCTGTTGAATCTTTGAAAAAAATTATAATAAATCATAGAAAAATCATAAAATAAAAAAAATCAATTTTGTTGGACTCCATATGATTAGATGTACACAGTGAATATATAATTTGATATGCTTTAGTATAAAGTTTTTTGCTAAAAAGATTTTGTCTTTTTCTTTTTTATTTATTTAGCTGAATCTTTAAAAATCATAGTAAATCACAAAAAAATCATAAAATAAAAATCTAATTTTGTTAGACTCCACATGAGTAGATCTACACGGTGAATATATAATATGGTGTGCTTTTGTCTAACAAAATAATTATAGAAGTTGCGACTACGAATTATAAATATAAAAGAAAAAAGGCAAAACCTTAGTAGCAAAAACTTTGTCTTGAAGCATATCATATTATATATTCACTGTGTGTAGATCTAATCATGTGGACTCCAATAAAATTAGATTTTTTATTTTATGATTTTTCTATAATTTACTATGATTTTTTAAAGATTCAATCGAATTTTTTAAAAAAGAAAAGGCAAAAGACACTGTGGCTGTAGCAAACCCACTGGTACTGTAGCAAACCACGGTTACTGTAGTAAATCCGCCTTCAAAACCATTTCGAGGGAGGTAATTTGCATGGTTTGAAAAAGTTGAGGGAGGTGATATATCCTGGTTTTTCAAGTTGAGGGAGGAAAAGTAAACTTTTTGTGATAGTTGGGGAGTGAATCCAGACTTTTTTCCTTTCTTAGGTACACGCACACACCTGACATAAATAGTGGGCTCTAAGCCCATGGGCTCATTACAATTTATACAACAATAGGCAGCCCAATACTCCCTCATTTGCGCTTTTCACTTTGCAGATTCTTGGGATATGTGCAATGTGTAATGCAATATACTGTGTGCACCCATGTGGAGGATTACCTAGAATATTACTTCCATGTTCTACCGTTTTTTTTTTCTCTTATAGTATCTTTATATAAGTAAGTATTTGGGTTTACAATCCTAATGTTTGACTTTTATCACATGTGTATGCATGCAGGACATTTTGCACCATATACATTTCCTATTGCCGCTGCGTGATGCTGCCCGTGCTGCTTGCTCGTCTCATGCCTTTCTACGTTCCTGGAGATGTCATCCCAATCTCAGCTTAAATAGACATATCCTTGGCTGAAATGAAAATGCGCCTCGACAGAATTTCAGCTACATAATTGATAACATCCTGAAGAACCACTCAGGCAGCCACATTAAGATACTCAAACTTCAGCTATATGGCATTCAAGATTCCTACCAGTATCTTGACAGTTGGCTTCAGGTTGCTGTTACACCTGGGATTGAAGAACTCACCATTGAGCCATATTATAGAATTGACATGAAGTATAATGTCCCATGCACACTTTTAACTGAGGGTGTCCAAAACTCACTCCAGTATCTTCAACTTTCCTACTGCGCCTTCCATCCCACGGCTGAACTTGGTCCCTTTAGAAACCTAAAAAATCTGCTCCTGCGTTCTGTGCATATTTCGGATAATGAGTTAGAGTGCTTTCTTTCCAACTCCCATGCTCTGGGGAAGTTAGACCTCAGTGGTTGCGAGAAGATAACGTGCCTGAAGATACCTAGCATCCTGCTGCAGCTCCATAGCCTGAAGATTTCTGGTTTGCCGAAGCTGAGAGTGATAGAGAGCAAAGCTCGAAATCTCTCCTGCTTTATCCTCATAGGAGGGAGTAGTGTAAAAGTCTCACTTGGAGAAACACTGCAAATGAAGAACCTGTGCATGGGCCGTCCCACTCTCGTTTGTTACGCCCGTGTTAAATTGTCATCCAGTATGCCAAACCTGAAGACTCTTTCCATCAGCTCACATTATGAGGTACACATTTTCTAAAATATTAGTTTTTGTAGACTAGGCCATGTATGAATGTTACTGTAGTACTTTTCCCCCGTATATCTAATCTGAAACATCTTTACCTTGCAGATGGTTAATACACCAATGGTTCGTACCAAATTCCTATTCCTCAAGTGGCTGTCTATTTGTCTGAGATTGTCCTCTTGCCCATCATATGAGTATTTTTTCGCTGGTTTCTTTCCTTGACGCTTCTCCCTCCTTGGAGACTTGGTTGTTGGATGTAAGACGCTGTTCATTCCATCCTGCAAAATATTTAGTAACCGCTGGATCCATTTTCACTCTATTTTATGACGTCTTTTCCACCCCACACAGGTAGCTGGGGAAAGTATGCAGCACGAATCAATTTTTGGAGGCGGCTCCTTGCAGCTGAGGGAGATGCCTGAGCAGCACCATGGCCGCCTTAAGACTGTGAGGTTCAAAGGCTTCAACTCAGCCAAGAGCTTAGTTGAGCTAACGTGTTATATTCTCAGGAACGCAAGGTCACTTGACCAGCTCACACTGGATACCACTTATGGTGATCCCAAGTGTGATAGCGCAATGTCCAGTGGCAGGTGCACTCCCATGAGTACAGATTTTCTCATGGAATTAAGCACGTAGAGGGGTTTCGGCAATTAGAACGTACATTGAAGATAAGGTTCCATGTACTGTTAGGCTGACGGTGGTGGAGCACTGTACTCGGTGCCATGCTGATAACTTATCTGAATAAATAGGATTTAGATTTAGATGAAGCTTTCTTTCTTGGAAGATTGCAAGGCCTGTTCAATGTCTATCTCATAATCAGAGCACGCGTAATATTTTTAGGCCACACTTTCTTGTCTTATTGGATTGGACACCGTCCCTTTAATTAATTCAGATCAGCGTCGCTTTTCTTTGGTATATACAGTATTCTGTTACATGCGTGGATTTTTGTTTGTGGGTGGAGGTGAGCAGGGTTGTGTTTGTGGTGACAATTAAGCTGGCATCATCCTACGCGGATTCAGCCCGATTGTTTGAATGTCGTTCTTTTACTTGTGTTTAACTAGAACAAGAAAAAAAGTGTGGTGGTTTGTTTGTTTATACCGCAAACGCCAGCGCAAGTAATCTGTGTTGCAATTGGCCTATTGACCGAACGAAGTGGAGCGAATCTGTGGTTTGAAAAGTGTGGGAAATCACTAATGTATGTATGTATGTATATATATATGTATATATATCAGGCTATATGGAATCAATTTCCTTGCCTGAAAAATCAGTGTGTTTTTTGTTTTTGAGGGGAGGAAAATCTACATATCGCAAACGGAAAACATTTCAGTCGCCGCCCACTTTTCCCAGCGGGGTTCCGGGCCTTATCAGTCAGGCAACCTCCGAGGAAAACTCCACGGGCCACCCAAGCCCAGCTCCACGCAGGCCCAACAGCTCCCTCGTCCTCGCTCGAAAGCCAAGAGGGCCATATGGAAAAGGAAACACGGCCGGCCCATACGTACTACCGACCTGGCTTGGCATCTTGAAAAAAACATATAAAAAATCGGAATTTCTAAATGTTGCCGGATTTCTTTATATTCCAATTTTGTGCGGTTTAGATATTTAGTAACATTTATGTTTTTTTTACGTTTCCGTGATTTGGTCGTGTTGTCTGTGATAGTGTGATTGTTTTGTAGAGGTCGGTATAAAATGAACAACGATCTCCACCACCCGTCAAGGCGTCAAGCACAAGGTTCGATGGCGCGCGCGATAGCTGGGTCTCGGCATGATGGAGCAACACGGTGCGGTGCCTTGGTGTTTTTTTTTTTTTTTTTTTTTTTTTTTTTGTCATTCCAGAATTTTTATTTTCTATTAGAATTAGATGTATGCCCGTACGTGCTCGCATGGGGTCATGAATGCTTGTCTGATCGTTGAGTATTCTATAAAATGATAAAAAATGAAATTAATGATTTTGCAGTGACAACCTTAATGACCTTGTAACTTGGCGCGGTAGGCTTAGCAGTAGCCGTGCTTCTCAGCTGGATATTTGGCGTGCTTACTTCACCTCTTGTAACTCTGAACACTAGCTTTGCATGTTCTTGCAACGGCCTCTTTCGGTAATGAAAATCATGGTGGGGAAACTCTCCCCGTTTGCTTTTCAAAAAAAAAAAAAAATTTGGATTTTATGTAGATTTTTTTCACTTTTTATTTACTAGCAAATTTGCCCGTGCGTTGCTTCGGGGGAAAAAATTGTACATATCAAGCTCCATCGTGCTCTAACTCCGCGTCGTCGTTGCAGCCCGCACCTGCGCTCATCTTCTCCGAGATTCAAGTCTCGGTGGCGGCTGCCGTTAGCTAGCTCTCATGGCCGAGCTCCACCTTGCCGCCATCCTAGCAAAGCGGTCGGTGGCCCGCGCCCAAATATAAGAGATGCAGACGACATCGCTACTGGAGCTCCACCTCGTTGTTGCAATTTCAGAATTTTAGAAATTTCGGTGTCATACTAAACATGTGTGTTGCACCTCAAGGGAATCCTAAATTCAAAATCTAAAGAATATATACTTGACATACCACGTATACAAACACAATCATGGGGCTTAGCCGCTTGACAATTTCTTATTACCTCCGAGTACTTATGCAGACCAGGAACGGTGGGGCGCACATAGGCCGCCGGGCGTTTTCAAAGACGCGCTCCGGCCGTCGTCGGGCTGCACTGGTACACCATCGTCTTGGCCGTCCCCATCCGGCAGCACGTCTCCCTCGCGTTCGCGAAGCCTACATAAACGACAACGGCGACAATATCAATGATCATATGCATATATATGCTAGCTCGCTCATACCACTATGACATGTTCGATCACGGCATTATTGAACACGTCACGCATGTACCATGCTGCCGGGTCTTGTGCGAGTTTGCAGAGCTGCGTGTAGATGTCGAAGATGGCGAGCTTGAGGTCGGCGTGTGCCGCCGCTTGAGCCTTGACGGTGGCATTCAGCTTCTGTTAAAGGTCTTAGCGTCCACGGTTGAGCCTCCTCGGCACGTGTACTTGCCTTCGCTCTACAGCCGATTGGCGCCCGGCAGGCAGCTAGGATTGATGAATCGTATATATGTATGTGGAGAGTTTTATTTGCCCTCCGTTAGACCTGTTTGGTATTGGACAAGAAATCGTATATATGTATATGCGGAGTTTGTGGAGAGTTTTTTTCCTGGATTTAGAGCTCTTTTTAAATCTACACCCAAGGAAGTATCTATTCCATATTCTATACGAACCGTATCCCGGGCAGGAAACCGAATCAGTTGGGAAGAAAAGGCGGGCATGCGAGCTAGCTTTTCTCTTCGTATCCGTATGCAACTCGTTTAGTTTATTCTGAGATAACCGGGCGGACGGACGCTACGCATGCGTGCGACATGATAACCAAGGCGGACAAATACTACATGGAAGCGGGACGTAAAAGGCTGGACAAAAATTTTAGGCAGGAAACTTCGGTCGGATGGAGGGTAGGGAGAGGGCTGGACGAAATTTTTGGGTGGACCATTGTCTTCTAATTTTCTATTCTAATCAAGACTTCATGAGGCGTGTAATGGGAGTCTCGAGGCGTATTCGGTGGGACATGTTAGACATAGTAGTGTTCTAGTCATATTCCTATTGTAATCCTGTTAGAGTCCTAGTCATATTAGAAGTCCTAGTGTAGTTAGGACACATAGAGTTCTAGAAGGTTCCGGAGATGTGCACGAGACCTTCGAACCGTGTCCAAGTCGGAGTCCTTCCCGTTGCATGTAGGTTTGCATGTTTTATGGTAAATCCTAGAAGGATTGCCATAGGGACTTCATAGCAACGGGGGGAGGAGGTCAAGGCCCCAGGCCTATATAATGTAGACAGAGAGAAGGTGGAACCAAAGATAGGGAGACGACGGAAATTTTTCTCTCTTTATTAGTAGGTATAGATCAACCCGTGGGACGGTGGTTCAAGGACTTAGTATGGGATTCGGTCTTGGTTTCGGAACCGGCACGAACGATGTGTCATCGGGTCACATGGACCTACGAGTGGGGGTAGTGGTCTGAGGACTTCATGTAGGATCCGGTCTTTTTTTTTTAAGGAACTGATGTTGTCTTTGTTTCGGAACCTCGATAAGACATAGACATGTCAGCTCCAAATAAAGGATATGATTTGTATCGAATTCGAACTTGAACGCATGAGTAGTCTTCATTTCAGAACCAGATAAGACATAGACACGGCCCTTCGCACGCCCTGGTCAACGGGCACGTAATACGACGGGACTACGAAACATTGAACATTTGTCAACTCTGTTACCAGAGCTCATGTGTACTACTAGTACGCATGTCAACTCTGTTACCAGAGCTCTAAAATCCAGCCAGGAGCAGTACGTACACTACCTGACATTGACATTGAAAATTTGTCATTAGAAAATCTACTCTTTCAAATTAAATACTGATTATTATTAGTACGAAATCTACTCTTTTCATTACTATCATCTCTCATAGTACGTACGGACGGAGTACCAAACAAAGCATTAGGCTTACTACGAAATACTCCTACATTTTTTTTTTTTGGAAGCGAAATACTCCTTTGTATTGCCGCCTGGTCAAGGTTCACACCGGACCTGAGGGATATAGGCATGTCAATGACGAGTAGAGTAGCAGCATGGCCGTGCCGCAGCCTGGTTGTCCTCCACTCCACTCCATCGATCCATGCATGCACCGGGACGCAAGTGCGCAACTACTCCGTCACGTCCAAGCAGAGAAGCGGCCGCAAGTGCGCAACTACTCCGTCACGTCCAAGCGGACCCCACGAGGAACGCGTGCTCGACCAGCCCTCCATGTTGAACGCCGTGACGCCGGGTAAAAGCAACCAAGCAAACATGAACGACGTCGTTACTGACGGAATGGCCATTAATAATCCCCTCCCGGATCGATCGAAGACTGTAGTATACATCCAAAAACAAGGTATCTTGGCAAGCAAAGACTGTAGTACCATCTCATTATGTATACATCCAAAAACAAGCAAAGACTGTAGTACCATCTCATTATTCTTGTCCAAGGTATCTTGGCAAGGTCACTGCTTAGTTATCCTCTACTTAGCCGTTGTGACCATAGACTTGGAAAGAGGCTTAAGGTCTATGCATATTAGTCTGACACAAATTACTTGTCGATATTTTCTAATCAAGGTGTGCTTGTCTGCATCATTTCTTGAATTGTACCGACGAATTGCCAAATTTACTTCCATGATACTTGTAGCGGGCCCCAAAGACTGGGGATATGGGGTTTTAGTGTTGAAGACGATAGTTGGGCGATAACATTTTCATGTATTCGACCAGGGGTTACGGACGGAGGCTCTTCCGCGCCGCCGGCTCCCGCTTTCCACCACCGTGGTCCCCTTCCTTCTCCTCGCATCACGCCCGGGGGTTGAAGGGAGTGTGGATCCATCATTTTTAATAAGTTTTTCCTAGTAGATCGAATCTTCAAGGTTCAAGGTTTCTCCGGAGATCTAATCGAAGAGATTGCCCCACGGCGTAAAGGCGTCGTCAAGATCGTCGATGGAGCAATGGAGCATGTCGTTCTCGGCGGTGATGGCAAGACGAAGACATCATCATTGATGGAGAATAAGGTACTCCGCCCTTCCTTTGTCTCGCTGTGTTTCTATGCAGCCGTGGCGATGGGCCAGTCAAGCACCAGGTTCGATGGCGCGCGCGATGGCTGAGTCTCGGCATGATCGGGAGCAACACGGTGCGGTGCCTTGATGTTCCCTTTTTTTTTGTCATTCTAGAATTTTTATTTTCTATTAGAATTAGATGTATGCCGTGCTCGCATGGGGTCATGAATGCTTGTCTGATGGTTTTGAGTATTCTATAAAATATAATAAAAATGAAATTAATGATTTTGCAGTGACAACCTTAAACTATTTTGGATTTTATGTAGAGTTTTTCACTTTTGTTTAGTTATTTAAGAACCCGTTGGCGGTGGTCCAAGGACTTAAGTATGGGATTCGGTCCTGGTTTCTGAACCGGCACGAACGATGCGTCATCGGGTGACATGGACCTACGAGTGGGGCAGTGGTCTGAGGACTTCACGGAGGGTCCGGTCTTTTTTTTTTAGGGGCTTGAGCGTTTATACTCCTGTTTTTCATGACCATATGTGATTTTACCCCCTGTTTTTTAAGTTTGTGATTTTATCCCTACTTTTTTTAAAACGAAGGCAGACTTTACCCCCTGGTCCGTTAAGACCACATAACGGTGTTAACTTTTTAGCCAAATGGACAACTTTGCCCATACGTTTTGCCCCTGTTTTTTTGTGATTCATGTGTTTTTACCCCTACTTTTGGACATCAATCTAGCAATTTTTGTACTACAATTTTATAAAATTTTGACAGCATATTGAGAGCTGGTTGCCTCCTCCATGGTGGTTGTCGTGGCGAGCTTGGGGCCGTGGGCTGTCGACGCATATTCGCCGAGGTTGGGGCGTGGGATGAGTGCCGCCCCCGGCCCCGGTAGCTCCGCCTCGGCCCACGGGGGGAGCCCCGCCGGAGCGCCACCGGAGCACCGCCGCCGACCGGCTTGAAGCCCCGCCCGCCGTCACCTCAAACCCTAACCCTAGTCCCTCATGTTGTATGCGCGAGGAGTAGGTTGGAGGAGGGAGATGGGGAGGGGAACGACGATGGGGAGGAGGAGGAGCTCGACGGGAGTTAGAGGGACGATGGGGAGGTGGAGGAGGAGCGCAGGCCGGCCGTCGTCGTCGCCAGAAACTCCGCACGGGGACGCACGCGGGGAGACTACGACCACAAGTTTTTTGGTCCGACGGGAGGAGGCTCCGCATGTGGCTATTTTTTGCCTGGGGTATTTTGGTCTTACGGCTTGCCCTTTTTTTTCTTTTGTATTTTTTAGCACTTTAATAAGTCACAAGTCCGAACGGTGTTTCTGAGTAGGGGCAAACGGGAGCTTCACATCAAAAAAAGTGAGGGCAAAATCACAAAGTTAAAAAAATAGGCAAAATCACATTTAGAGTCTAGAATAGGGGCAAAAACACTAAAACCCCTTTTTTAAGGAACTGATGCTATCTTTGTTTTGAAACCTCGATAAGACATAGACACGTCAGCTCCAAATAAAGGATATGATTTGTATCGAATTCGAACTTGAACGCGTGAGTAGGATCCAGTCTTCGTTTCAGAACCAGATAAGACATAGACATGCCCCTTCGCACGCCCTGGTCAACGGGCACGTAATACGACGGGACTATACGAAACATTGAACATTTGTCAACTCTGTTACCAGAGCTCATGTGTAGTACTACGCATGTCAACTCTGTTACCAGCAGTGGCGGACCTAGGATTTTAGCATAGGGTGTGCACGGCAAAAAATTCTTATACAATCCGGTAAAACGACATCAAATCTTAATATGTTTTGTTCAAAAATCAAGATGACTGAAAAAAATACTTCAGCAATTAGTAAAACCAACGATCGGACGACACACTAATCAACAATCAACTTGAATCGTTTGTTTTACATTCACAATTTTTTTCACAATGTCTATTTTGGGTGTATGACATGTCGCACACAGGGTGGTCGGTGGACCACCCTGACCACCTACTAGATCCGCCACTGGTTACCAGAGCTCTAAAATCCAGCCAGTAGGAGTAGTACGTACACTACCTGACATTGACATTGAACATTTGTCATTACAAAATCTACTCTTTCAAATTAAATACTCATTATTATTATTAGTACGAAATCTACTCTTTTCATTCCTATCATCTCTCATAGTACGTACGGACGGAGTACCAAACAAAACATTAGGCTTACTACGAAATACTCCTACATTTTTTTTTTGGGAAGCGAAATACTCCTTTGTATTGCCGCTGGTCAAGGTTCACACCGGACCGGATGGGCATGTCAATGAGGCTGGCAGGGAAGAAAACCAGGCGCATGAAGCCCTGCACTGCCCTGCACGCAGTGTACTGTACTGCCCTGCACTGCACGCAGTGTACTGTAGCGTGGAGTACTGTACTATCACCGTCGGTCCCACCGCATGAATCGGCGCGAGCGGCACCTCGCAGAGGCAGAGAAGATCCTCACACGGCAGCACGGCAAAACACTAGTACGTGTACGTACTACTCCTAGCAAGCAACAATGATTTTGTGTCTCACACAAAATAGATGGTACTTAGGCAGAATGGATAATTGGATATGCGAATCGAGCGAGACTTGTTTTGAGCACTGGACGGCTGGACCACACCGCCGGCTCGCCGTCCAGGTCGTACTGTAGAACGAACGGGAAGTGCTACTCCTATGTCGATCGACGGGTGACCACCCCGGAAGTAGCGGTCGGTCGGACATCGACGCGGCCGGGCCACTTCCCACTTCTGCTCCACCGTACCGTGTGCCGCAGCCTGGTTGTCCTCCACTCCATTGATCCATGCATACACCGGGACAGGGTCCAACTGTCCAAGCCAGCTGGCTGGCTGCTGCACCATCGCATCGCTGCCGTGACGGTGCTCGAGCAGCCGATCCATGTTGAACGCTGTGACGCCGCAACAAAACAAACATGAACGTCGTTACTGACGGAATGGCCATTAATAATCCCTCCCGGATCGATCAACCTGGTCCCAACAAATTGTCGTCCGTTCATGGTTCCGTGCTTTTATCCGGTCATGGTTCGATGCTTTTTATCAACAAATTGTCACATGCCACGTTACAACCTTTTGACCATTTATGCCTCGTGCAAAATACACCAACTTCCATCTTTAAACGCTTCTTACGACCAGACAGGCAAACGTACGTGTGACTAAGACATGGTGAACAACTCCTTTCGAAGTTCCTTCAGGACACATTGGAATTTTATAATGTTATAATAATAACTAATCCCACCATCTCAAATTGTTAGTCATTCTAAGAATCTTGGAGAGTCAAAATGTCTTAAGTTTGATTAAGTGTCATAGGATGAGATATGACATTTAGGATGACAACTAAATATCATTGGATTCTTTGTTAATTAATTATATTTCACAATATATCCATTTGATTTGATGTCACAAATCTTCGCAATTCTCTCTATAATTTTTGGGAAACCTTGAGATGCTTTGACTCCTAGAGATTCATGGAATGACTTACGGGATGTTTGGTTCTTTGCCTTAACCTGCCACGACGCCGCTGTGGCGGCCACACTCGGCCACGGCCTCGCCACACTCCAGCAAGCGACATGAATGACAGTAGCCTGTTGCAGCTTTGTTTTGTGCCCACGCTCTCTCTGTGCCCACGTTCTCTCTCTACTGCTGTCCCCGCATCTTTGTCCCTACATGTTATAATGAAGTATCTAGACCGCCACAAAGACAACAGCAAGCGACAATCGTGTGGCGTGGCGAGCAGCTGGGCGCCAACCAAACACCGGCCGGCGTAGCATGGCGGCCTGAAGCGTGGCGTGGCGGGCCGCGGCGGTAAACCAAAGAGGCCCTTAGAATTTGTAATGGAGAGAGCACTTAGCATTGATATCCGTTCCTTCTAAACATAAATTGTTCTTCCATCCAGTATCCAGGAAAGTATTGTTTCCTATGCGGTGATGTATACATCCAAAACAAGCAAAGACTGTAGTACCATCTCATTATTGGTGTCCAAGGTATCTTGGCAAGGTAACTGCTTAGTTATCCTCTACTTAGCCGTTGTGACCATAGACCTCGAAAGAGGCTTAAGGTCTATGCATATTAGTCCGACACAAATTACTTGTCGATATTTTCTAATCAACGTGTGCTTGTCTGCATCATTTCTTGAATTGTACTGATGAATTGCCAAATTTACTTCCATGATACTTGTAGCCGGCCCCAAAGACTGGGGATATTGGGTTTTAGTGTTGAAGACGGCAGTTGGGCGATCATATTTTCACGTACGGTTAAGCATGCCATCATTTGAATTCTGCATTGACTAACTTCGTTAAGAAAGCACAATGCTCTGATTCATCGTATGTCCATATATATGTTATTCCCCAAAGCTGTAACCGAAGCAAAAAAAAAAAAAAAAAAAAAAAAAAAAACATATAAGAGAAAAAAATTATATATAGTATTTAAGAAAAGACGAAGAAAGGAAACATACATTTTATAAAGAAAGGCATACCTTGGTATTTTTCTTTGAGCGAGACGTATTTAGGTATTTTTTGTTTTTAGAATGGTCTCGTAGTCGGGAAATCCGATGCATCCACGTGCAGCGGATGGGCTTGCTCGTGCATTTGCGCCTGGATGCAGCGCCCGTGCAATGCCCAGCGCGCAGGTGCTCCGGTCGACTAGCAAGCCAGCGCCCTGTAGCCGGCCGCACCCGCTCCGCACGCAGCGCGCGTCACGGATGCACGCTTCTGTGCGCGGGACTCGACCAACACGCAACACGCGACACGCTCCAGCTCCTCCTCGGGTCGGCTTCTAGAAGCTTCTGCGATTCATCGGGTCGGACGCGATTCATTGGGTCGGACCGAACCCGCTCGGCTCGGGCTCGGGTGGGACCCAAAGCTCTTTTCGTGCAACGCACGCATAAACCCGTCTATAACTACAGTCGTCTCCGAAAGACAGCGACAGCCCCACCCGACCCCACATTCATCGTCGAGAAGGGGAGAGTTGAAAAGACCGGGCGGCGCAAATGGCGGCCCCCGGCGAGAGAGCCATCGGCAGTCTTCACGAGGGTCTCCTCCACCTCTCCAGAAGCCCGTCTCGGGGGCATCAGCGTGAAGGTCGACGCCGTGGAGACGCGTCTTGCGCCGAGTCTCCTCCACCTGCCCTCCGCAGGGGAGTCGGTACTGGCGGGCGTCTGCGCTCGGTGACGCGTCATGTGCCGAGTCCTCCATCTCCACGTCCACCACCACCTTGCCCTGCTGCCTCCTTCACGAGCGCTTCCGGTCCTTCTCGGCCTCCCCGGCTGGCGGTCTCCGCCATGGCCTTCCACGGCTCCTCGGTCATATCCTCCCACTCCATTCCTTCCCTCCCCTCTCCTTCCCCTCTCGCAAAGTTGTCTTACAAACTAATTTCAAAGGCACAAACTAATTTCGATTTTAAATCTACTGCGGGCGGATATGACTACATGTGTTTTACAAGTAGGGCAGGGGCAGGGGCAGCGACCCCGCCAATGCGCTTCTAATGTGAGGGAGGGGCCTAGTTAGTCTTTCATGGGATGCATGTCAAGAGTGGGTAGGCCCCACGCACGCCACGCCGAGCGGGGCAGGCTTCGTCGTGAGCGATGAGATGAGTGATGTGGGTCCATATCCATAGTGAAAAATATACTAGATCACGTAGCATTTTCAAGTTGGGTATTCTTAAAATCTAGATCGAAACATTAAGTGTTGAAACTACTATTTGAGAGAGAGGGAGAGAGGAGAGAGCGTATTAGTGGCTATGGTTTTAAGTGAGAGGAGAGAGCCCTTTTCTCTCATAACCTTATCACTATATATAGGCAAGGACAAGGGCATTTTACATGCATCCCCTCAATGAGGTGAGTTTTATAAGACACTAAACTAACCCTTATTAGTCCACCTTAGGGGGTTGGCTTATACGCCATATAGGCTTTCCCCAACAATATCCACTCGGCTACTAGATTTTCATTGATACTACATGACCTAGTATATGTTTACAACTCAAGACTTTAATGTGAGGATTGCCCTTCATAACCTACACATGCATGTGCCATGAAAAACTCCATCCCAAAACCCTGTGAAAAATGGCGTGGAGAAACCACGTGACTTTATTCTATACAAATGCTGACTCTAGAGGCTTCTAGCGATAAATAGTTTGATATTCTTCTCTTGGATGACTTAATCTTTGAACTTTGGCTCCTTTTACCATTTCTATGACGCAGTTCATTGTCTTCGTTCGATGTGCAGGTCTTCACTCTAGGACTTCCTTGCTGTAAAGGTCTTTGTCTTTCCGGCCTTTGACTTTGGTATCTTCTCATCACATAGATCTTCATCTCCAAGGCCTTCGCCTTCGTGTATTCTTGGTGCGAAGGCTATAAGTACAATCAAACCCTAATTATTGGTTTTGGTGATGATGACCACATAATTAGTGAACTAATTAGAATTATCAAGATGACAAGCAAGTTAATAAAGATGGCGGATAATGTATACAAGCATAGCTCATATTATAACAATAGCTATAGAGTTAGACTCAAAAGGAGCTTTATGGATTTTTGTTTGTTGAAATTGAGTTTAAGAAAAGTCATACTTTAAAGGGGATACAATCATAAGCTTAGATGTGCAACCAAATGCTCACAACTCTAAATTCATACATCTTCAAACCTAGCTTTGCTAGCTAAGCCTAATTCCTATCTTTTCCCCTGTTGGTTGGCGCGACACTACCATGCACCTCGTGCTAGTGCCATGACTTACCGGCCTCTCCATGGGTCACCATTGACTAGAACTCACCACCAACGTTCACACAAGCCTCTCGCTCCAATGAAGGCTCTCAAGCTCCACATTCAATTTCGGGATTCCCTTAAGTTCTTTTTGATATTAAACCCTAAAACAATATTAGAGAGCTTGCCCACATGCACTTTACTCTAAAGAGAACTTGTACCGCACCCTAGCCGGTGGATTGTGTTTGTTACTATTCCTATTGAGGGGAGGAAAATCAATGATGTACATGTCTAAAATGAAAACTTGAGCACTACCGCCCAGATGTCCCGACGATGCTAGCGACCGCGCCCGCCCGCCCTAGCCGTTCCTTCCTAGCCCACTAGGCCCGCCATACCCCCCCCCTTTGCATTCTGTTTTTGCACGTATGCCTACTTGCCCGCTTGCCCGCCCGACCCCGGCGACGGGCGCAACCATGAGGGGCGCCGAGCTCGACCTAGGGCTCTACCATGGCAGCAACATTTAGTAAAAAAAAAGCTTGAAGAAGGAGCAACACCTGATCTACTTTTGAAACAAGAGGGACCAACAGATGAAACATAGACATGAAGGTAGTTGAAACACTTGAAAACTACAATCTAAAAACGCTAGAAAACATACCCCGATCAACTTTTTGAAACACCCGAAAAACAATAGTTGAAACATACGATTGAAACTAGTTGAAACACACGAATCAAAACTAGTTGAAACACTTGAAACATCCTCTTCTAAAACATCGATGAAACATGAAACATCCCCCTTCTAAAATATCGATGAAACATATATCTAAAACATGTGAAATACTCGATATACTTTTGCAACATACAAATGGTTCAGTTGAAACATCCCTCTGAAAACATATGAAACAACTGCAACAAAAAAATTGAAACATTGGGGATTGAAACACTAGGGGACACAAACACTAGAGTGGACTAGTGGAGCACTCACTCACCAAAAAATCAGCACACTACTAGCAGTAGGTCACGAATTTGTCTTGTGTTTTCTTGGCCGACCGACAAGTTTGAGAAACGGAGAGAAACAAATCATTTCCCAACTTGACAGACTTGCTCTTTCACGCAATTCCCAACTGGTCAACGTAGTTGAATTCCGACCTTTTTCGCCACGGCGACTGCATACTTGAACCAATTCCACCAAATGGGCTTGGGTGCTTGTTTCCAATTGCACCTAGATATGAGCCGCCAAATGGAACAAGGATGCAATGCTTATGTTTATTCTATTGGCCCAAGGACTAGGTCATTCATACTGGGCTCTTGGGTTCATCTGGCTTATTAGCATCGCAGCCCAACATGAGATAACTTTTCTGGTTGACAAGTGCACGACACCATGGACAATTTGCACCACAGGCAAGAACATTTGGCCTTTTGGCTTCTCGCGTAATGTGCATGTTGTGTACATCTGCGTTTTATAATATAATTTTTTTAAAAACTTATGAAGTTCTTTCTATAAAAAACTTTTGTGAATTTCTTAAAAAAACTTTCAAGAAAAAGTACACAAAAGCTTATGGCATACACAATGCATGTAAGCACATGTTTCCAACTGCTCCCAAATTAATGAATTTTTGATGTCAACATCTCGCTGCAAGAGTCGCTTTTACGATCCACATTCAGACATGCATGGGATGGAGACGTGGGCTAGTGGGCTCATCTTCCTTTGCTAACTTCATCCATTGCAACACTTGTATGGCCTATTCGCAATTATAACCTGAGCATATATAATACCTTCCCTACTAGGAAAAGTTGTGTGTTATGCATCTTGCTACCTGTCACTGAAAAATAAAACTAACAACACAAGACAAGAGACGCAGCAACTCCAGATCAAAATTTCTCATAACCCTATCATGATCATTCAATCAAGTGTCAATTAATTTAATTAATTACATTTTATGGAAAAAGAAAGTCAAATTCAACACCAAACACAACACAAGAAGTTATTACTAATCAGCTAACTCTCATCACATGTTGTCCCACCTTCTGCCTGTAATAAAGTTAAAAATACAGCCTAACTACTCTTTAGAAATGTGGCCCTTGTGGATTAGCAACTCTCGTGCCCTAAAAGTCTAGTAACCAATGCAAGAAGCTTCAGAGTAACAACATAACAAGTTAACAACGACAAAAGACAGCCAAGATTCTACCTTTAGTCTGATAAGAGATGCAGTTCGATCAAATGCTTCCAATAAAAAAATATACATAATTCCAAACGTATCTGATATTTCAACAAACCACATCTATTGGTCAACACACATACCGTGTGCCCACCCTGCACTTCATTTCAGTGCACCAATCAAATTCTTCATATCACAGAGGCAAAATGATGCTTGCTCTGCGAGACGTACACCAATTCAATTCAAATACAAGAACAAGACAAAGAAAGACAAAGGCAAAAAGATGGGATCTAATATCATTCGTCAGAGCTCGTCGACGAGTCGTGTGCGTCGTTCAAACACGCAGACCTTGGCGTCCGTGTACACCTTCCCGGAGCGGCAGAAGTAGCCCTCCTCCGGCGCGCAGTGCTCGTCGTCGGAGCAGACGCAGAGTCCCTCAATGGCGCACCGCGACCCAACGACGTTGGGGCTGCCTCTGATGCCGAGCACCTGGTCGCTCCACTCGCTGGAGAAGATGCCATCTGGGTCGTACCTGTCCTGACCTCCATGAACTTCGCCGCGTTAGGGTACTTGTCAATGGCGCCGTCAAAGGCGAAGTTGCGGTTCTTGCCCCAGTGCGGCAGCGCGCCGTACTTTTTCAGCGCCATCTGCTCGAGCTCGTCGTAGACGTCGGCGTGCGCGCGCGGGACGCCCTCGTCGTAGCTCCGGTAGTAGGTGACGTCAAAGTCCAGCGAGTCCTCCGCCTTGCCGAGGTACGCCGACGAGCGCTTCACGTAGCGCATCAGCACGCCCATCTTGGCGTCCATCCCGCAGAAGGCGCGCGGGTTGAGGTCGCGCAGCCGCTGCATGTCGGCGACAAACGCCGGCACCTTGGACATGGCGACGCTGAAGCCGGACTGGTAGAAGAACGGGCCACGGATGCGGGAGTCCCACGTGCAGGTGGAGAGGAGCCCGTCGTCGCCGCCGTTGATGCAGGTCCCTGACGCCTGGATCCGGTGCTGGAACCCCACCACCGGGTACCCCGTGAAGAACAAGCCGTCGTTGGTGAACCCGTACGCCTGCAGCTCGAACGTCGCCGCAGGCAGACGCGCCGCCAGGCACCGCGCGATGTCGGTGCCGTTCTCCTCCAGTCGCTCCTCGGTTGCACGAGCGGCGAGGAGCCCCAGCGTCGGCTGCGCGCGGAAGCCGATGTAGTTGTTCAGGCCGTTGCCGGGGTGGAGACGTCGACGCGGTCGTCCTCCCGGTAGATGGCCTTCCCCTGCCGTGGCAGCCATGACACGTCGCCGAACTCGTGGAGGTCGCCCCACACGGCCAGCTTCTCCGCCATGTCCTTGTCGTCCCGGGTCACGAACGTCACCGACCGCTTGAACTGCGGCTGCAGCTCAAAAGTCACCTGCATGCATGCATTCACATCTATCAACACATGGAATGAAATGTACAATTGTACTCGATCCATATAACCATAAATATAAGCATGGTAATTACTCTATAATTGTGAATCAAATTAACTTGTCATTTACGGCATATATGCTGCAGTTAATCTTCACAGTACGTAGACGCTCAAAAAAAAAAAAAAAAATCTTCACAGTACGTACACCACCGACCAACCTGAGAGATGACGCCGAGGACGCCGAGCGAGACCTTGACGGCGTCGAGGTCAGGATCACCGGCGACGAGTTCCCTGACGACGGCGAAGCCCTGGGATGCCGGGGCAGGCGTGACGATCCTGATCCCGACCACGTACTCGTGCACGGCGCTGCCCTTTCCCCACAGCGAGCTGCCGTGGGCGCCGGTGGCGAGCATGCCGCCGACGGTGAGTCCGTACCAGTAGGGGCGAGTGCGGCAGCGCCAGGCCGTTGTCGGCGGCGACCTTGACGAAGTCGCGCAGCAGCATGCCGCTCTCCACCGTCAGCAGCCGGCGCGCCGCGTCCACGCGCACCGTCGCGTTCAGCCGCTCCGTGCTGATGATGGTGCCGTCGCGGCCACCCGGGCACGCCAGCTTCGGGAAGCTGTGCGAGTGGCTCGTGGCCACCTTCACCTTGCGCTTCGCCGCAGCCGCTTCCGCCACCGACGCCACCAGCTCCTCCTCGGTCCGCGGGAACGTCGCGTTCGCCGCGCGGCAGATGGTGCGGTCCGGGAACGACCCGTACGTGCTCGTCACCGTGCAGTCCGACGTGCCGCGCGTGCAGGACACGGGATCCGGCGGGGACTCCCGCCGGCGAGGCCGATCAGGAGGAGGAGGAGGAAGACGGCGAGACGAGTCGTTGCTCCTGATGGCCCTTGCATGGCTGCCATGGCGGAGACCATGAGCTCTAGCTGGCTGGCTATCGCGCTTCTGCTGCTCGTGTCGAATTGGTGAGCTAGCTGCTTGCGTTGCAGCAAGGCAGAGCTCGAGGGTCTTTAAATACACGACGGCCGGCCGGCGGCGATGGATGGATGGTAGAGGACCACACGGCGTCGTGCAACTGTGCAAGTGCAACTGCCTCGTCCATCATTTGTTTGTTTTTATATATCTGTCCCAGCACAGATTTGTTGTGTAGGAACTTGTGTTTTGTTAATACTACTGTACTAAGGGCATGTTTGGATGGAGGGATTAGAGATAGCGACTAATAGGGACTATAGGGACTAAAAATTAGTCCCTAGCCTCTTCCAAGAGTCTAGTGAAATTGAGACTAATTGAGACTAAAAATTAGTCCCTACTCCTTATGTTTGGTTATCTAGGGACTAAATGAGACTAAAAATTAGTTCTTAGTCTCTGGTCTCATGGGAACTAAACAGGCCCTAAATCACATGCAGATAGTTTCATATATATTGTTTCATCAACTGGGCCACATATATGATATCATACACACTCACATCGATTTGTGTCACCACCGCTCTCATTGCCATCCTATTCAAGATTTAGGCCACTAATTTGCTTGTTCGTGATGATCTATCCATATATAGTGAATTCAACTTTTTTTATTTGTTCCATAAGTTTCAATGCATAATCATCAGGGGACGATCGAAGGGCTAGCTCTAGCTTGTTGATCAGTTTGCAACTTCAAATCAAACAATGAATGGTCAAATGGACCAAGTCAAGTGTGGAATTTATGGACGATCGAGGTAAATTAACATTTTGTGACAACAGACAGGTAACAAGAAACCATGAACGACAAGTCACATATGATCTCCTTGTTAAACCTCTTAAATAGTTTCACCTTGTTGTTCACGAGACACAATAATATATGCTTTGGAGATGCGTTAGACGGGACTACGACTTTCTCTTTTTTATTTCTGCTTAGTCCTCTATCCAATCCAATCACGCATATTTGGTTAATGGCTACAACTATAGATCGATATCATGCCTTTTCTTCTTACTAAACTCTATGTAATCTTGAATTAGATTAACATTGCTTTAAACACAATGGAGTAGAGTGGACTACACATTGTTCATGGCAAGAGGAGGAGGATATAGCAGGCAGTTTCATCTCATCTACCTATGTCATTTTGCTAAGGCGTGTGGCTAACTGGCCACACAATACTCTCTGGCTTAGAGAAAGATATGGTGAAAGACCAAAGGATATTTAACACCATAAGCATTGTTTCATACATTTCGAGTACTATGTGGACAGTTAACACCAGACTTTTCAGCAAGCAATTTGAGCATTTGCCCGTAATCGTAATATATTTGGGAGTCCCTCCTTGTCTTCCCCTTGGGTGTTGCAGACCAGACATAAATAAATTCATATAAACTACTAAGTACAACATTGATCCCACCTGAACTCAAAGTTGATCCAACTACCATATGATTTTTGTAGTCTAGACTAGAGGTGTTTGATTCCCCGCCCCCCACACACACACACACGGGGGTGTTGTTTAAAAAAGTATCCTCTATTTTCAAGGCATATGTAACTTATTAACACCAATCAAAGACCTCCAAATAGCATTTTTAAAGGTGGTTGACCAATCATCGCTGCTATGGGCTTCTTCCTTTTCTTTTTCTTTGGCTTTTTTATGACAGTTCTTTCAATTTTCAAAATCTTTTAGAGGAGGGTCATGCTAACAACCACTAATAGAAAATCGATTTCTAGAGACAATTGCATAACTACATTGTTAAATGGATTTAGTTTCTAGATGCCCCTGAGTGTAAAGTGAGGAGTTGTTACGAACACTTTAACAAACTGAATGTAACCGCCTCTAAAACAATCTACTCCTATGTACTAGTGTGGTGAAATAGAGGACGGCAAAGGAAAAGGAAGCCCGACTTGCACATAACTGATTGATAATAATGCATTAATGCATCATCATTGATCAGCTGTTTTGGTTTGATTGAACACTAACAAATAATTTATTAAAAATATGAACGACTCTAATGAAGTTGCATATATGGCACTGTTTGGGACCGCTTATGCTTAGATTTTAAGCGGAAAAGCAAAATAAGCCTGCCAAACACTTCGCTTTTCTCATTGCGGCCTCGAACGCCACCGCAAAATAAGCGGCTCCAGCACTCCGTTTCCATAAGCGGTTCTCACCCCGCGTTCGAAAAAGCAACGCTTTTCCACACCTGCCCCCTTCCCTCTCCTACCGCACTCCACCTCCGAATCTCACGAATGTGTGGCGCTTCCCTCCGGATCTCGCGACGCGGCGGCCGTCGAGCGGGAGCGGGCCGGCGACACCCACGGGAAGCTGCACGTACCCCACCGGTGCAATATCACAGCACTGGTCGAGGATGCCATCGAAGCCGGAGCCCGTCCATCTCCGTGCCGGTGATCCCGGCGTTGCGCCTCCCATCCGATCCCGGCGGCCCGGTAATCACCGCGGCCTAGTATGCAAAAGACGCGGGGACGGATCTTCCTCGCCACAACCACGGGCACGATCTTCTTCGTGCTCGTCATCATTATCTCCGGTGCGGCGGCGGTGGTGCATGAGGTCTCGCTCGGGCCTAATCAACCCCACGGTCGCCACGCTCCGCACTGGGGCCAAGTTACGCTACGAGCTCCCCGTTGATGGAACAAGTTCGCTACGAGCTCCCCGTCCGCCCGGAACCGCCGCTACCTCGTCCGTCCCACCTTCTTCTACGGCGCACTCTTCTGGACCCCCTCCATAGCCGGTCGTCGGCGACCGGCACCTCCTCGGAGAGAAGGCCTGTGTTTTGGATAAGGGGCAGTTTGGTCTTTTTGCACTCAGAACAAATAATGTATCACAAATAATTAGGATAACCAAACACCCTGCTTATTTGGGAATCAGATTCTCCAAACCGCTATGAATCTAATAAGCCCGCTCAGCTTATAAGCGAGTTTCAAAAACGCGGTCCCAAACAGACCCCACATCAGCAAACGTGTAAAAAGCAAATGTGTTTCCAAAAATAAACAAAGTAGCTGATTATCTAGTAATTAAATGGTATTTGCCGAATACTTTTATTCTTAGTTAAATTAGAGAGATGATAGAAAAGACTAATGGGTCTGGCCCATTAGCACATGTAAACCCCCTCATATAAATATGAGGGATAATTCTTGAGAACAATTAAGAAGAAATAATTCAGGGGTTTATCCCTACAGCTCCCGACCTCTACGCACCGCCGCCCCGCCCCGCGCCGCACCGCTGCCCGCCCTGCCAGCCACGCCGCCGCCGTCGCCCATCCCGGGCCACGCTTGCGCCACCACACCACGTTACGCCCTCGTCATCCCCCGCGTTGACCGGTTCGATGAGCCGTTGGTATCCGAGACCAGGTGATCCAATGGATTCCGACTGGAGCAAGGAATTCATGGTTGAGCTGCACAATGAGATCAACGAGTACATAGCAGCTGTGGAGGCCAGATCCCGCTCACTGCCACCCGTCGAAAAGTTTGTGCTGACCACGCCACGTCACGCCCTCGTCATCCCCTCGCATTGACCGGTTCGACGAGTTGTGACAATATATATTGGGCTTGGGGATGACTCCTCTTTCTCGATATGGACCATATGGTAATGGTCTGTCGCTGTAGATATCCAAGTTCAGTGTATGATTGCCGTTGGTGGTTGGAAACACGCAGTGTGAGTGGACAAAATCGTTGGTGGTTGGAGAAAAACAGGATTCTGGAACTATGGATCTCTCTTGATCCACCACACAATGTCCTTGTGTGTTAACACAAGCAGTAACATCTTTTTTTCTTCTTCATGGTTTTAGCACGCCACCGCACTGTGCTAAAACACACTCAAACGAACGTGTCGTGCTCATATCATACTGAACAATGAATACTGCCTTGTCTAGTCTAGCTATGACTACGTGAAAAAACCTTGAAAACATTCAGTGTTCAGTGTTAAAGTGATGGGCAGAAGAAGCACGTCACTTGTCACTACACACTAGTGATAACAGACGCTTCTTTGTAAAAGGCGTTGCTGGGAAGATATATACTTCAGACGCGTTAAAATGTATGCCTTTGTGCTAAATCATTACAGCAAGAAACTTCATAAAAGGCCATATAGTGTTGTCTGACACTATTTAATTATGAAGTGTTAAAAGGCCATATAGTGTTAAAATGTATGCCTTTGTGCCATATACTTCAAACGCATTTTTGTAGTAGGTGTTTATTACCGGGACGTTATTTCAGACACGCTGATCGATGAGCGTTTGAGATGAAGTTGAACGAGCGTCTGTAATGAGCAATATCGTCTTTTTACATAGTGAACTATTGATCAAAATCTGCTCATAAGTGACAGATTGATGGACCTCAGAACAGTCTATCACCGCTCATGTAATATAGTGTTGTCTGTCACTATTTATGTGTTTTTTTTCTTCGTCCGCTTGATGCAGTGGAGATGTGTTGCACATCATGAGTTTTTCTTTTTTTGCTTTTTCAGCCAAAGTATCAACATAACAAATCGATCGAAGTCTCAACCATCGATATGAAGTCTGGTTATTACTTTCTTTGTATGTGTATCATCAAAAGATAGATAACTGTGATCAAGCCAAAGCCACTGTCTGTAAATATTTTTGCTTTTTAGATCTTTTAGAAGATTTTTACATTTAGGGCTTGTTTGATGTACTTGGTTGGTTATCAAATAGTTGAAAACTTAACTAAAAAAATTAACCCACATATTATTAGATCACTGTTTAGATGGATTAGGGCTAGCTCTTATATCAAACATGCTCTTTTATCTAAAAATCAAACATGCTCTAAAAATGGGCCTTGAGAAAGGCGCCAAAATTTTATGGCGTTGCTAAGTCATGTTGGCACTTTGCTGGCTTAACTAATTAGTCAGAGCAACGTGAAAAAGTCCGAAAAGAGCACAAATCTAGAGTATATATTGAGCATCATCATTTTGCTCTATACATTTGGGAAATATTACATATGCGGTGCGTGTCGCTCCTCCTCCTAAGGGTGGCTCGGGCGGAAGCCGAAACCTAAGCGCCGCCACCATTACACCCCCGACCTCCCAACCTCGCCGCCACCTAAGCGGGGACGCCGAAGGCTCGGGAGGAGCGAGGAAGGCGGCGGCGAGGTGTTTTCTCCGCCATCGCGCTCCTATTCGCGGGCGAGGAGGCCCAGCTTGTGGGCGGCGGCGACGACGTCGTCCCGGCGGCAAGATCCGCCTTGTCCCGGGCCGGTGCGGCATGGGGCGACGAATCGGCGCGCCCTTGCTTCACCCGATGTCTGTTGGGCTCCGGGCGGACGCCAGCCTTGCGACGACGGCGTGGTGGCGATCTCCACCTCCTCCTTCTCATATCCGATGGGGGTCGGCGCCGCGAGTGGTGGTAGCGGCAGTGGAGAGGTGGAGGAGCCCGGCGGGCGCAGGTGGTTCGAGGGGGGTGGATTTTGTCCCTCCGTCGTCCCTTCCTCCTCGCGTTGTCATAGTGCCTGGCCGTCCATGGCTTGGGCGTTGGGAGAACCTAAGAGGGCAACTCCGGCGGTACCGGGTAGATGGGTGTCGCACCACGCCGGCCATGGGGAGTCGAATCGCAGGCCTGGGGTACCCGTTATCCGTCTCATGGCCGGATCCGGGGACCTAGGGCAGGAGTGGCGCCCGATGCCGGATCGGCAAGGTCTCCCTCGCTCAAGGCTTCACATCGACGGTTGGTGACGCCCAAGGAGGTGGTGCACGACGGTGGCTGGCCGAAGACGTTGTCGGGTCGGGTTGTTGTCCCATGGCGCTTTAGCAAGTGGCTTCGCCGAGGTCCAACCTCGCCTTGGTGGAGTGGCGGCGCCGGGTGTTGATCTATTCCATGAGCAAAGGACCCGTGCAGTCCATCGCCGCTGGCTCTTCACTTTACCTGCTGCGGTGGTGGCAGCCGGCCAGGCGGCTACAACGGCGCCAATTCTTCCGGATCGATGGCGTAACGGTGCGGCTATTGGTGAGCGTTGGTAATCCTACCATGTTTCGACGACAGTGACGCCTGCGGATGCCACATTCCTTGTTGGAGGTGTCGTTCTTATGATCTCTCTGGGTGAAAACCCTACACCAGTGATCTCTGGTGGGCGATGATGGCGTCGTTGAATGTCATTTTCTCGTTGGAGATGTTGCTTTTGGAAGATCCTCATTTTTCGGCTTAGGTGCCGGCGTCATGGTGGCTCCTTTGCGCATATACTGTGTGCTTTCGTGGCGTTGCTGGGATCTCGAGCTCCTTGTTGGAAATGTATTTTTTCCGTCGCTTTTTTTTCCTTTTCTTAGTTGTACCAATGTTGTCAAGTGACTTTTTGTCTTGCTGAAAACACCGGCTACCTGATTTGTAATAATTGGCCTGATTTTACCGTAGGTAGATGGCGGTGGACCTGCACGGGTCCTTTGCTCATGGAACAGATCAACACCAGCGCCGCCACTCCACCAAGGCAGAGAACTTTTTTGTCCACATATGTGTGGGTATGAAATATATCCTTTATCTAAAAAAAAATTAGATATGCGGACAGTTAAGGGTGTCTACTGAGATTTAATTTGGACTAGGAACACATGACAATGCATTTTTGCTCCTCAAATCAAAATATATAATTTCAAAATGGAGTTCGTTCACCACTTCGATCCAGCTTACAATTGTATGTAAATAAATAAATATAAACAGATTTTAAAAAAAAAAAAAAACTATACGTGTCTTCCACATGTGGGCTAGCTAGGTCTATATCTTAATTAACTACTCTTTGTCCTATTTGTATTTGGTAAACTTTTGCATATATAGATAGTGCAAATTGAGTACAGGTTAGTTGTCCCGCCGCTAAAAGTTTTGTGCAATCGAGATGAGTGTTGCACGAGACAGACTTCTTTTTTTTCCATTTTCAAGTGGACTACACATGAAGCCACCTAATCTACGCGTTGATCCACCTAACGTGAATTTTCAAAAATTGAGCACTAATAACCTGCTTTGGAAGTGTAGTCTCAGTGAGACAGCTGCAATGGAAGTGTTTGCAAAGCATGACTGACGTTTTAATAATAGAATTGCCCTTTAGTTGTTTCCTTTTGAGAAATTTTTTTGTCTTGATGGCTCAGAACTTTATTTTCGTAATTTTCTCGATCAATGTTTGAACGCTTGTAATAATGAATAGTCATATGCATCACTGGAATATCAATATATTCCCTTTTTAAAAAAAAACTGCTTTGGTTTAATTGAAGTATAATTTAAAGTATAAATCATCGACTCTTCGTCTTCGATGTTGAGTGGCATATATATGATATCATACACACTCACATCGATCTGTGTCACCAGCGCTCATTGCCATCCTATTCTAGATTTAGGCCACTAATTTGCTTGTTCGTGATGATCGATCTATATATAGTGAATTCAACTTTTTTTATTCGTTCCATCAGTTTCAATGCATAAGCATCAGGGGAACAAAGGGCTAGCTCTAGCTTGTTGATCAGTGTGCAACTTCAAATCAAACAATGAATGGTGAAATGGACCAAGTCAAGTGTGGGGTTTTATATATTTGAGTCATACTCATATCGATTGGAAGTCAGGAACTTAGGATATAATGCCTGCATACCCTGGTGGAGAGTCCTTATTTGTATGCATGGGTTTCTTTTTTCACCTAGCTAGGCATAATAATCCATGGATCGATCCAATCGACCATCGATATCAAAAGTCACATCAAGACCCGGCACCTTGTTTCATTTATGATATATATAGCTAGGATACTTTTTTTGTCATGTTTATGGACGAGGTAAATTTAACATCTTGTGGCAACTGTCAGGTAACAAGAAACCATGAACGATAAGTCACATTACACCTTAAATATGCTTTGGAGATGCGTTACACGGGACACTACGACTTTCACGAATCCAATCATGCATGTTTGGTCAATGGGTGCGACTATAGATCGATCACACATGCCTTTTCTTCTTGCTAAACTCTATGTAATCTTAAATTGGATACAATACAACACTGCTTTAAACGTAATGGATCGGAGTACAGTGGCCTACACATTGTCCATGCATGGCAAGATGAGGAGGATTAGCAGGCAGTTTCATCTCATCTTCCTATGTCATTTTGCTAAGGCGTGTGGTTAACTGGCCACTATACTCGATCTGGTTTACAGAAAGATGGTGAAATACCAATGGATCGCACCTTTAATTATATTTAACACCATTACCATTGTTCTATATATTTGGGAGTACTATGTGGACAGTTAATGACCAGACTTTTCAGAAAGCAATTTGAGCAATTGTTCATAATATATTTGGGAGTCCCTCCTTGTCTTCGCCCTGGGTGTTGCAGACGAGACATAAATAAAGCCATATAAACTACCCAAACTCAAAGTTGATCCAACAACCCTATGATTCTGTAGTCTAGAGGTGCCCAGTTTTTTTTCTAACAGTGGGTACAATAAAAAAAAAGGACTACCTCTTAAAATGGTACTAGAGATAGACCATCTCTAGAAATAGAGGTGGTTAGTGTTTCCAGCCACCCAAAGAAATGCTCTCTATTTTCAGGGCCGGTAATATCAATCGAACAGCCCCAAAAATAACATTTCTAGAGGTGATTGGCCAATGGAGCGCATTTTTAGATGTAGTTGGAAGCACAAACTGCACTATATAAAGCAACTTTTATTTGCAGTGGATAATTGGATATACCTCTGAAATAGGCATGACAAAAAAAAAAAAAAATCTTCAGATGAAGATAAACTTTATATCAAAGTTGTAGTGGACATCCTTTTCATTTGAAGTCATTTAGGATCAAAGAAATACATGTTTAAGTTGTCAAAATTTGAAATTAAAATTTTTGATTTTTTAAAATAAACTTGGATGGAAAATACTATACCAAAATTCCTTGGTCTTGTTCCTATCTCTACTCACTATTGAGTAAAGCCTGCTTATATAAGTGATGGACCTCAAACAGCATGCACTCCTCGTGTATTGCACATTGTGGATTTTCCTTTCTTTGTTTACCCTTTTTTCATCCAAATAAAGCATCAACATAACAAATTGATCAAAGTCCCAACAATCGATATATGAAGTTCTGTTATTACTTTATTTTATTGTGTCATTCACTCATTTGGTAACAACCATATATGTGTATCATCAAAAGTCAAACGAGTGGCCCAACTGTTAAGTCCCTGTGTCTAAACTTTGCTTTTTAGCTCTTTTATTAGAAGAATTTCACATTTAGTGCCTATTTGATACACATGACCAGTTACTAGTTGAGACTAAAAATTAGCGGTTGGCTTGCTAGCTAGTTGGTTATGAACTATATGTTTGACTACTAATTTCAGACATTTTAAGCTTGTTAACAATTAGTCCTTGTATCAAACATGTCCTTAGACTCCTGGAAGAAAGATTTGTACAAATGGACATCGACAAAGATGTCAAAAGTTGGCGCCTAGGTAACGTGTGACGACTCTCAAGAAGCAGGCTGGCGTACAGTTCACACGTACTGCACGTTATTGTTCATAATCGAAGGATAGTGTCAGTTTCTTCTCATCTTCCTATGTCATTTTTCTAAGGCATGTTGGCGCCTTGCCAGCTTAATTAGTTATTAGAGCAACATGATTAGGACCAAAACACGCACAAATATATATAAGCGCGTGGACAGTTGAGAATTACTACTCAAAACTTTGCCCTCTTTGCATTATTTGGTTTTTTTTGGCTTTATATCTCCCACATGTGGGTTAGCTAGGTCCCTATCTTAACTACTCTTTGTCCTGTTTGTATTTGGTATAGTTTTGCATATAAAGATAGTGCAACTTCAGTACAGGTTAGTTGTCCCGCCACTAAAAGTTTTGTGCAATCGAGATGTGTGTTGCACGAGACAGACTTCTTTAATTTTACCATGTGGACTACACATGAAGCACCTAAACTACGCGTAACCTAAATGACAAGTCGATCCAACTACCCGTAACCAGGACCAATGAAAATATATGATGAAAAATAGCATTCCGAGTTTGAAAAAAAAGAGAGAGAACTTCAAAAGTTCAAATTCTAAGCACTGATAACCTATTTTGGTTTAATTGAAGTATAATTTAAAGTATAAATCATCAACTCTTCTTCTTCGATGTTGAGTGCCATATATACATATATATTGATGTGGAAAGACAGAGTTGAGTTTGACATAAATGAGAACTAGTGGATTCCCAGCGTTGTCGCTGGTATGAAAAAGAGTTTATTAAAATATATCCATGTGACATTTTTTTTTCTTTCTTTCTCTATACCAACGGGTCTCATTTATAATTTTATTAAAATATATCCATGTGACATCTTATTTTTAAAGAATTTATTAAAATAAATTTAATGGTGTAATCAGAATTTGATTTATTTTTTTGGTTCATGAGTTATAACCTTTTTTATGCCCATAGACATGTGTTAGTGGGCTGGTGAGGTGGCATGCTGGTGGGGTGTTAGTGGGATGGTGAGGTAGCGTGCTTGCATGTCGAGAGAATTAGCTAGTGGAGGTTCCAAACATAAGTTTTATAGATGGGTATGACACGTTTTGATGTCTGAATATTTTATTTGTTTGATGAGACAAAGATTATGCAGGCTAAGCACGTAGAAATATATTTATGAAAGTAAAGTACAATCCTTCGAACGTCCAGATCGGTCCTCTTTTTTCCTTGGAACGTCCATTGCTTGCTAGAGCTTGAATATTGCACTGCATAGACAACAAATAAAAGAGACACCGACAAACATGCTCGCCAACACATGGCTTTGAAGACACTTGCTACGGACAACAATGAGAACTAGTATCCAGCGAAAGAACAATGAGAACTAGTATCCAGCGAAAGAACATCGACCGAAGGAATCCTCCAAGAAACTCATGCTTACAATCCTTCACCATCAAAACAAAAGTGTTGAAGATTTCTACCTTACTGTATAACAAATCAAAAGAAAAGATCGAGATCGCCGCATCAAAAAGCTAATCAACTGCTTCCTCTTATAGGCACAACAAAAGCCAAGGTGTGAAGAAGTTCAACAAATCTACATATAAATAATAAAACTCTCATTGGCCCTTTGCCAACGCGAGATCAAACGTCGTCGAGGTAGGAAGAAACCTTATTCCAAAGTACTATCGTCACCACATCCTCGTCCCACATCCTCGTCAATGACACCAGAACCAAAACCTAGATCCTCAAAAAAAGAAAAAAAAAAAATCCACAAACCTAATCTAAACTGAAGGAAAAACAGATCGGGTGCCACTCCTGTGTCCTCCAATCAAGTTGATTGTAGCATTATCTCATATCAATACTGATAACTTAATGTTAAGCACTTTATGTTTTTATAGTGCACGCACACTACTATGTGTCGATCCACGTCCCACATGCCACGTTCCTCGTACGTCGGTACCAAACTTTTTTGTGACTATGGTCATGCATGGAAAAGGAAAACCGACGGTTGTACAGTACACTTTGATGCGTCATCGATCAGCCATCACCTGGTGCCTAATAACATTTTACACGTATCTATACTATAAAAGAGGGAAGGATTTGGATGTCACGTGTCTCGATCTTATCCGTCCGATCTATCTAGATTTCGCATCCAACGGTTATCCAGTAGGGACCGACCTTAGGTTACGGGTGTTTCCCTCCACTTGTGCTTGTCCAATCTACGTAGCGAGACTCGCCAGCAATCGCGCCTCCGAAACGCCGCAAGGCACCCCGATAAGGCGCGAGGCATCTCCCACCCCTCCGTCCTCCCCGACGCTTTTCTTCCCGTGTAGAGATGACACACGACGGCGTTGAAAAGAAACAGAAGGGGTAAGGGGCCGCGACATTAGACGATCGAGGAAACCGTCCCCTCCGGCACACGCGCCCCGACGCCTCCAGAATCCAACGTGATGGGCAGCCTCTCTCCGCGACAGCGATTGCGCTCTAACCAGATCTGGGCCGCACGGACTGCGGCGGCACCCTCGCCCGCCGACGGCCTACGAGGCTCCGTGCCTCCTCGTCACGCGCTGTGACGGGGCTGTGGCGCACCAACGTCGTTGTGGCGTTGGGAGCACCACCGTGGTGATCCCTATGGTGCTGCCTCGCTGTGTCCACGCCCTCTCTCCTTCGATCGGCAAGGCTTTGATGACTGCAGGCTACAAGACATGGAGATTCAAGACCTGCTGCTCAGTCTCTTTCTCAATCCTGTCTGGTTTCGCTGGTTTTGGTTCATTGTGGATGCTGTACCCAGGGCTGTCTCCCACTGATCTCGCTGCGGCCTGCAGATAGATCACAAGGTAATAGAAGACGCTGAATAACACATAACCATAGAAGACCAAGGATGATACGGCAGCAGTTTGCATAACTCCGTAGAAGCCCATATTCCTGATCCGTAGCAGCAAAGAGAGTAAGATTACTTTGTAGTTTGTGCACTAATAGAAGACACTGAGATCACCTACTATATTTTCTGTCAATTCATTGAAACCAGAGGTCCGTAGAGTAGTATTTCCTTACCCATGATGTCAAAAGTGCAGAGGACGGTTATGCAAAGACACATAATTTCGAAGTTGTGTTGCAGACTCTCAGACTCTTGCAGATTAGATTAAAAATAGTAGATGTATGATCGATGAACAAGAACGCTGTCAGAAATTTTGTGTATATATTTTTACTGTGCTTAATTAATCACCGTATTTTCGGCCAATGGCCCTTGCAGCCACCGGTGTTGCCTTCCCCAACTTGTGCCTTTTCTTCATTTGACCACTTTTTGCCCTGCTCGATCTATGATTTGTTTCAGATAAATCAATTTGGTAGACATGAATGCATATGATTTGTTGGCCTACAACTTTTTGAGCAATAGAAGCCGATAAATGTTTATTTTTTACCAATCTCTGTGCATTTCATGCCAGTTTTGCATTCAGCTTAAATACTATGATTTCAGAGTTCATTTGTTTATCTGAATATGAATATGCATACTTTGGTCTCTTGCATCAGTGATGAGGTTATATACACTTCTTCTTGAACTACAAGATACATGAAGGATGCACCAAAGAAAGCTCGCTTGCCTAACTGGTACCCTAGGACCCCACTACAGGACAACACATCAATCATCAAGGTGGACTATTTGGTTATTGTTATATGTGTTCTTCTCTGAATTCCATACACACTGTTCATACTTGATCTCCTGGACACATTCCCTGAAATGTAAGCCAAGCGAATATCAGTTTACCTATAATAAAATAGAAAGCAAGCAAAAACCATAATACGTGGCTTACTGGCTTAGATAATTGGATTTGTTATTTTGATTATTATTCTTGTTTGATGAAAGACTTTTTTAAGGCACATGCGTGCTGCATGTGCATCTCAACTATGTGGAATATATTTTTACAATCTGAAGTCAGAAAAATATTTTTTTACAATCTGCCATCTCTTATTAATATTTCTTATTTATTGATTTATATATAGATTCTCTAATATCACTTAAATATTTTTTTTAACCATTTCAGATTAAGCATATTAATTTCCTTACGTTAGAAGTATCGTCCAGATTGGTTGTTTTTTAAGTCTAATCAATTTCTATAGGCTTATATAGCTTCCTCTTATGATGCAACAGGGGCAAGCGCCACACTGGTTGTCGTTGACATCCATGCAATTTACTCCTCCATTGTAATTATTGGGCATTTTTCATCTGTTTTAGTAATCAACAGTTTCTGTACCACTTTTCTTGATTGGTGTAAGCTATATATAGTTTAATTTTGTTGTGACCTACTATTTGATATATTGTGAACTGTTGACAAAAATGCAACTACCTTTCATGATTAACCTTTTCTGATCTTTAGCTTGAATACATTGAGTCCACTGTTTACACACAGACCATTACACTTTGATGGCTTATTAGCCAATAGCCATGGAAGAAAACCCTGACAAGATCATTTACTAGATATTTGATATTTGAATAGAGATAAACAAGTTATAAGAGACTAAGAACCATTAGATTTTGATTTAAATTGAGTCTTAAAATTCCTTTTTAATTCTGAATTATAGAAAAGAATTCTTTCATATAGATTGTTACTTGCATGATTGATTCATAGAGTAGTCAACAGTAATTTATTTAGATCTGAGTTGAGAGGAGGCTGTTCGAATGTGTTTAAGATGCCTGTTTTCTTGTTGTCCTGTTGGGAAAACCAAAACAATACCATGCCTATTTTGGACATGCAGATATGCCAAGAGACATGCTAGGGTCTAGAGTAATTTTTAAAAAAATTCTGAACAGGGATAGTTAAGAAAACTTAGATTATGATATGATGAATTGTCTTTGTTGTTTATACTACCTTGTTGGTGCTCCTGTTCAGAAATTTTTTAAATTAATTATCAGTATACAAGGTCATCTGAATTGTTTGCCGGTTGTCTGAGTAGATTGATTGTCATTGATACATTTCTGTAGATAGGTCTACTTTCAATCAGTTGCTTTCAATTAAGTGCAACTAATTTATTGCCAATGATACTTTTTCGTAGAATGATCTACTTGATCTATCCGTGACATTATCGATTAATATTTGGTTCTTTCATTTCAATTCTATAGACGGCCCTCACCGGCAAGTGCACCACTCTGGAGGTTGAGAGCTCGATCGGACACCATCAACAATGTCAATTGATGATATGTACATGGCTTCCTATAATAAAAGCATGGTACTATATATCTCCATAAAAATAGAAATAATGGTATGTTATAATAACTTAACAATAAAAGCACTCCCAATGGGCATGAATTGATGTATTTGCATAGGTAATTTTTTTTTTTTTTGCGAAAAGTATAGGTAATATATGGAGTACTATGAATATAAATATCAAATAAATGTTTTAGCCTATTGAACTTCCTTGCTAAAGTTTGCTCTTAAACATTTTTACTGGCTATTAAGCTAAAATTAATTTTATTGACCAACAATTTATTAAGTAACTATTCATTCAAATATTTCTACTTATGATAAATTATAAATAATAATTATAATTGTAAATATGTTGTGGTACACACGTGCGTGTCGCACGTGCCTTTCCACTAGTTCTAAAGAAAAACATGTTACATGTGCTGGCGCAATCTCGGGAGCACGACAAGTGTGATAATCGCGCGTGCTAGTTCATGCATCTCCCGTGTCCTCGTGGATCAATCATCAAGGCTTTTGAATTCGTGATGATGATAAGCCGTCAATGTACTAGTAGATGAATTGAACATTTTGCTTTCCCTTTTCCCTCGTGAAAAAGACATGTAGCCTTTTCAGGGACAAGGTAACACGAGGCCACACATGAAGAAAAAAATTACGTGTATCCTTTTCAGGGAAAACGTGCTGCCAAAGGCAAAAGCTAAGGATTGGGCGATCTTTCTCAATTGAAAATAGAACTAATATAATCATCCAACACAAAGACCCAAGCGCAAACAAACAAGAATGTTGGTTTCCCTCGTCACAAAAACCTTGACAAGTTGAAACAGAACCACGTGATACACTCCGATAGTCACGTTCCCACCAAACGACGTGTAGATAGGTAAGAAAAAAGTTAGGTGACAAACATCGCTATGAGAACTGGTGCAGATTGTTTGGTTAACACGTGGACTACAGTATTGTCTTAACAAAGTGTACATAATGTTTTTGTGCATGCGTGGTCTACGTGTCAGCTGCACTTCCGTACAGTGGCGGAGCCACGTTATAGATTGTGGGTCCCTAAGCACCCACAAAATTTCGAAAAATTATTATTAGGGATAAATTTTCACCATGGTTGCAGATTAAATTAGCAAGACACCCTCTAATTTGCTCTAACTTCGCCCCTACTTCCGTAGCATGTTTTGGTGAGGAACATCTATACCGAATTCGCATCCGCAGGTAGAGAGCAACGCACAACGTTCACGACTCCACGAGCACACATGGGTCAACGCACACTATTGTTTAATTTGGTTTTGCCTCTGCTAAGTCTGCTTCATGCAGCCAGCAAAGGTCGACTCGCCCCTGCTGTTGGAACGCAAGGCGTCGCATGGGCCTCACTGGAAAGAAGCCTCCATGTTGGTTATGCTAAACTTTTGGGCCGTCGTCACCGCAACAGCTGCACTAAAGGCCTCTTTCCTATTCCCCCAACTTGGCAACAGGACGAGTACCACCTGATGGAATTTTTGGCCCACCAAAGTTTATCCGCGCCCGTCGCTTTTTCCAAATGAAAGTACTCCTATGCACGTGTAAACCTTTGTTCATCAATCACCAGATTGGTAAACACAATCTGCTTGTTGCTGGTGGTTGGATGATAGGTGGTACAGAGTGAGCGTAGGGAAGAAGGTGAGGTGCCCGGGATTTTTGTAGAAGCTAGATGGAGTGAGGATTTAAACAGGAAGCATTGGGTGATTCGTGATTAATTTAAAAAGGTCGTGGGAGGGATGTAGGTCGAAGAGCTCCTCACTTGCCGCCGTCCACGAGCCATCCTTTTTTTCAAACCACCTCATGCTGTCCGCTAAACGTTAATTATCACCAACAAGCAAGAATATCTCCTCCGAGATAGCCAAACGTTACAATGGATGCTCGATGGAGCTTTGGATGAGAGTGTGAACGGGAAAGTGTAGTGATACGGAGAGGGTTAAATAGCCACACTGTCTTCTCGCCGTCACGCTATTTTTTTTTGTACCGTTGCGTTCAAAGCTGCACCCTGCACCTGCACACGAGGCTAGGATGGGACACCATGACGTCGTGGTAGCAGTAAAAAGTTGTTTGAGATGAGAGCTCCTCGGGAGCGACGTCGCACGGTCTTGTCCAAATGATTGATCAAAAACTAGGGCAGTGTGACACCGTAGCCCAGCAGGCACCGTGCAGTGAGACACCGTAGCCCCTAGTACGACTGTACGAGTACTCTAGTCACTACAAAGCGTAGAATACGCATGCTAGTACTCGTAGCAGCAACACCCCTACTGCTGCAAGTGCTTCTCCATACTGGCGCTACAACTAGTAGTAGGCCCGGCCGGACGTCCCGTCCGGATATCCTTACAGTACGGACTGTACATATTTGGCGTCACTACTCGGAGAGAGGTGGAATGCTGCTTGACAACAGGCATAACCGATTCCACAGCTGGATGGATAGTTAGAAAACTGTAGGCGTGGACGAACGACGACGTCGAGGTCGAGCTAACCGATTTCACAGCTTCAGGAGGCTCGAGTGCGGCTGGACATGCAAGGACCAACTCGGAACAAAGGCAAAGTAGCTAGGCACACACCCCACACCCGGCCCCGGCGGCGCGCGCATCGGCATCAGCATCGGCGCGGCATGTGCGGCGCGCCCGCCCACCACCAGCTGATGCGTCTGCATGCACGGCAAGCGGAGGCGGCCCCGCCACGCCTGCCTGCCGCCACGTGACGCGGCACGCGACCACGACCGTGGCCGCGTCAACCCCATTCAGACCCATGCGGCGGGGCATGAGCCACGCCACATCGCCATTCAAGTCACCTACTACTGGTGGAAACGGATCGTTCATGGTGACCACGTCCAGTCCAGCTCCGTGCGAGCGGCACATGCGCCCCCGTTCCCAGCCGATTGCCCCCGCGGCCCACGCGCCGTCGAGTGCGCGACGTCGTCGTCTGATCCACAGCGAGCGTGTACTGACCGTACTGTAGGCAACTGCGACGAGCCAGCGAGCGAGCTGCAGCTGCCCGCCATCGTCATTGCCATTGCCACATCCCATCCGTCCACCTCTACTCGTCGTATACAGCAAAAAGTATCTCTACTCGTGTCGTGTGTCCAATCATAGCACACAGTTTGTTGTTCAAGGATGCAGTGGTTGGTTGCAAGTGGCTGGTCTCGTCGCAGGTGCCGGTCTGCTGCTGGATGGCATGCATCATCACTGGACGGAGACCACGGGCACGAGGGGAGCGGTGGCCGCCCCGTACGGCGCTGGCCCAAACTTGCATGCCGCCCGAGAGAAACCCACCTAGAAGACGGCGAAAGGCAAAAGGCGCCATAGCCACCACCGCTCCCGCTTGGCCTTTCCCGCTCTCCCAAACTGCCCTGCGCTCCCCGCCCTTTCCAGTTGCAGTCCAGCCTGGCTGCCCGTACTACCGGCTTCCTACGCCGGCGACCTTGCCGCCACTGCCGATTCGGACACACACCACGCCACGCGCGCGCACGATCAGGGTGGGGAGAATTAGGTGGAGGGCCTCAAAAAAACTTCGTTTAGGTTTTGGACCCCTTTTTTTAATTTGGGTGGAAGGCCCTCACACAAAAATTACTTAGCTCCAAGGCCTTCCGTCCGTTTTCACCACTTAACGATTGTTAAGTAGAGGTTAAAATGACGTTTTTACCCCTGAGTGAAAAAAATTAAAAAAATGGAATTATTATTGTATATAATATTTTTGAGTATATATATTTATATTAATCAATATAATCACATATATATTTTTAGCACATCCGCACATATTTTTCCAGCTCATGCGTACATATTTTTCAAGACATCCACGCATATTTTTTCAGTACATATTTTTCAGTACATACGCTCGGGAAATGTATGTGCGGATTTGAAGGACCTAGTGCTCCAGTACTAGTAGGGAGAGTAAACATTAATAGAGGCTCATCTCCCGAGCGTTGCATTGCATTTTCATGGGGGTAGCGGAGAGCTGCAGCTTGCATAGAAGCAAGGAAGAAAAGGTCCAGAGAGAGAGAGAGAGGAGAGAGAGAGGAGGGAAATGAAAATCGATCGACGCGACGGCGACGCAGGCGCAGCCACAGGAGGAGAGCAGTGCTGCTACAGTAGTGGTTGCAGCAGCACAGTTAGGACAAAGCAGGCTCGCTGAAATGCCAAGAACCAACAAGAACATGGCAACAACTAGCATCACTGCAATTGCAAATAATAAATCGCCATCGATCTCGACGCCAAGGAAACGGATATGCAAATGTATGTGCGGATGTGCTAAAAATATACATATATGTGATTATATTGAATAATATAAATATATATACTCAAAATATTATAATTATATACAATCATAATTCTATTTTTTTTTCACTCAGGGGGTAAAAACGTCATTTTAACTCTTACTTAACACCGTTAAGTGGTGAAAACGGACGGAAGACCTTGGAGCTAAGAAATTTTTGTTTGAGGGCCTTCCACCCAAATTCGAAAAAAAAAGAGGCTCAAAACCTAAACGAAATTTTTTTGGAGGCCCTCCACCTAATTCTCCCATCGGGGTGTGTTTAGCACCCCAACTTTCTCCAAAGTGGTATTTATGAAAAAAAAGATTCTCCATCACATCAAAATGCCGGCACATTTATCGAAGTACGAAATGTAGGTAAAAAATAAACTAATTACACGTTTAGATGTATATTGCGAGGCGATTCTTTTGGCTGAATTACGTCATGATAGAATAATATTTATCACTAACAAACGAAACGTCTGCTACAGTCTTTCGATGTGACATTCCTTCAAAATTTTACACCAAATTTTGGGATCTAAACACACCCCTAATTCCAATCCATTGCTCAAAAACAAAAAGCCTGCCATGAATTACACCTACTACTAGAGAAGAGAAAGAAAGAAAAAAAAATCGTACAGCAAGCACGTGGCCGTGTCTGACGTGCCGAGCCACGCGCCGGCGTTACCCGGCCACACTCGCTACATGTTCAGCGGAGCCAGCGCCGGAGGTCCGTGGTGGACGACGGCGACACGACGACATCCCCACCATTAACGCTCTCCGCGCACGACGACGACACCGTCGACCGCTGCTCCGACGAGAACCTTCCCGCCGCGCTCTTGAAGCTCGGGCTCCTCAGGCTCTGCGCGTACTCCACGTTCATCACCTGCGCAGGGAATGACAGCCGCTTCTTCGCGCCGCCGCCGCTCCCCACCACCCCGGCGACGCCGACGACCCCGCCACCACCACCGCTGCTTCCACGGTGGTCGCGTTCCGGCGTCGCGGGACGCTGTCTCGGCGCGCTCTGTGACCGTACGCGCGCTTTCGCTGACTCCGTCGCTGCCATGTAGTTCGGCACCACTGATGCGTGACGCTGCGAGTGGAGCAGACTCGGCGTGTAGCTTCCTCCTCCACCGCCGCCGGAACCGCGGTGGTGGTGCTGGTGGTGGTGGTCCACGCGCGGGCTCGCGGAACGCACTTGGATCGGCGGCCGTGACTTCACGGGCGACGGCGTCGCCACCGCTGGGTGTGACTGCTGATGAGTCTGCTGCGCGCGGTGCATTGGCGACGACGAACCACGCCGTGGCGTTGAGTACGAGAAGGGTCGCGCCGTGTCCATCTCCAGCGTCTTCACTGGCTCGCGGTGGTCCATGGACGCGCGCCCCGGAGCCGCCGCCGCCGCGGCGCCGCGCATGCTGCTGCTGCTGCGTGTGGTGTCGAACGACGCGCGTGACGCCATCCAACGTTCCGCCCACCGAGGCTTCCCGTCGTCCACGTCCATCTCCTCCGCCGCCGATGCCGACGCCGGATTCCTCCAAATCTTTGTTTGCAAGCAGAAATGAACAATGGATGATGATGCTATCAGTATCACTATCTGCCAACAAATGTAGGAGTACAAAAAGGGGTCAGAGAGAATCAAATCTCGTGTCACTCACTTGGTGCGAGAAGGCGTAGGAGAGCGCTCTCTCGCGCTTGAGCGCGGCGTCCTTCCTCGTCTGCAGCATGGCCTGGATCTCCTCAATCGTCCGTGGCCGGTCGTCCCAGTCGTCGGCGGCGAAGCTGCTCCCGTCGCGCGACCGCTCCTGCAACCAACCAAATCCGACCAACCAATCATCCACATTGCAACATCGAACATCCATTCAGGCGAACACCTAGCAAAATGGCAGGAATGGCTGGTGCTTACAACGGAGCGGCGGTCGGCGAAGTCATGGGCGTACTTGGAGTCCCAGAACGTGGACGTATCAACACTATACGACGACTTGCTGCTCCCACCACACGCCGCACCACCACCACCACCACCACCACCACCACCGGCACCACCAGACATGGAGAGCATGGAGTCCTGCGAGAGCCGCATCCTCTGGTCACGAACGCGAGCCTGCACACGGACCAGCGCCTGCATACACCGGAGCGTCATGTTGGCCTGTTTCCGGACGTTGTGTCCACGCACCAGCGCCTGCAGCTTCACGAGGCCCTTGAGCGCCCGCAGCGCGCGCCGGGCAAGGTACCCCCGGAACGCGGTCTGGATGACGACGGCGGCGTAGTGCTCCCGCCGCACGAAGCTCGTGGACGACGCCGTGCCCGGACGCGTCAGACGGACCACTTCCGCCGCCGCCTGTGCTGTGGCCACCGCCGCCTCGGCTGTTGCTGCGGTTGCCACGGCCAGCGCGATGGCGTGCCGCTGCTCCTCCGTCACCGCCGTTGCCGACGACGACGCCGGCCGTGCGTGTGGGTAAGCGTGGTCTGCTGGCGGCGTGGGAGCTGGTACGGGTGCGGGGGATGGGGATGGGGATGAGGAACGACGGAACAGCCATCTTCGCCGCTGCTCTCGCTTCCCCTGCACGGCAAGGGAGGGAGAACCGGAAACGTGAGAAGGATGGAGCGGAGGAACAGAGAGACAGAGACACGGGACGGAGAAGGCGGACTACCTTGTCATCGTCGCCGTCGGCGTCTTGCTCGCGGACGCGCGACGCTTTCCTGGTGGGGCTGCTGCTGTCATCCTTAGAGGGCGAGCGGAAGGCGCGTTTGACGGCGGTGAGCCACGACGTGCCGCCTTTCTTGCCCATGATGGCTGGCGGCGTTGGCGAGGGGCATCGACGAGCTGGAACACGAACTGCAGGGGGCGGTGGTGGCAGCACAAGCAACTGCAACTGGCGTTGTGGGTGGGGGTGGTATTATTGCAGGCGCGGGGGCAGAGGTCCACCTCCACCATGGCTGCTTCTCTCTCCTCACGCGCTTCGCCTTCACTGCCCTGCGCCGTGGCTTTTATGCAAGCACAGGACCGGCACGGGCACGGGGCACCGGCCGTGGCCGTGTCAGTGGAAGACGGACGGACGGAGGACGTTGGGAAGCGAGCGAGAGACTGAGCTGAGTGATGAGAGTGAGAGTGATGAGGAGAGTGTGCGGTGGGTCCCATCGGCACTGGAAAGTGGGCCCGGGAGTGGATGGCTGCGTTCGTCACAGCCCAGCCAGTTTGCAGGCCTGCAGTGGGCCGTGCGGTGTTTGGTGGGGGGGGGAGGCAGGCAGCGTGTCATGGCTTTTCAGCCGTTGGTCCAATCCATTCTTCACTCTCCGCCGGAGCGGCCGCGGCTGGACGGGCGTGGTGGTGCCGTGCCCGTGCCCGTGCCCGTGCGTGGTGGGTGGGTGACCAGTGCCCACAGCGACCGGCATGTGGATGGAGCAGCCGCGTGAATGATTCGCTCGGTTTTCCGTGCGGCCTGCGTGGCCTCCATCACCCTCGTGCACGCCGTTCCGTTGCCGACGAAGCGACCCCGGCCGGCCTTGTTGCCACTCTCCACTGGAATGAATTCGGAGAGGGATTGGCTGTACTGCAGTGATAATAACGGCTGTGCGTGGGTACTCCGTACGCGCCATCATCGATCGGCATGGTATTGCTGTATGGGGCCACGTACGGTACGACGAGACCACACGTACGGACGCATATCATTCATATCAGTACGTACGCAGCGGATCGACGAGTGATGGATCGAAGAGACGTGACGGACGGTCGGTCCTCGGTCGCGCGCGGGGTTGGACGATGTGTCTCGGCAAGCCGGAAGCGGGCCGATCGATCATTGTTGGTGTGGTCCGCGGTGCGTCGGCCGGACCCCGGACCGGTCAATAAGTCACTCACTCTCCTGCCCCTTGTCCGCGAGGACGGATCTGATCGTAGCGTACGGTACAGTACCGTACCGTATGGTATCCGAGTGTTCGTATAATTCAACGGAGATATATGTATGCTATACGTGGTCCCGTGCATGGTTGCATAGAAATATACGATCGATACAAGTGGTGCCTACCTCCATGGTCCCAAGGCATGTGCCACGAGAGGCCGGCCGGGCAAGCAAGCGGCACAGGGATTCACGGAGAGAGGGAGGGAATCTAGTCTAATCCAGGCAGTCTCTCTCTGTCGTGTGATATGGTACCCCCGGTCCAACAAGCCGGGTGGGCATGCTTGTAAGGATTTGGTGATGCCATGCCATGTGCATGTGCTCGCACGCAACGCAACGAAACCAGACCCAAATGTGTGTCTCACGACAGCGGCAGCTCCCCAGTGACGGGGACGGCGGCGTACGTCCATCAAAACGCAACCCGGCAGCGGCTGCGGTCCATCGCCAAAGTGAAAGCTATAGCACTCGCAGGCAGTGGATACGATACGATTCGGCATCCCCTGCATTGCCCATGATCCTGACTGAGCTGGACGGACCTGCACGTGATCCGCACTGCTGGGTAGTAGGGGCACTCCTACGTGCTGGCTTTATGGTTGGTTTGTTGGTTGGCTAGCTCGCTGGGTGTGTTTAGTTCCTAGTCACGTCAACCAAAAAAACCAAAAGTTTCCAAAATTCTCGTCACATCGAAACATTTAACGCACCCAAAAACGCCGCGCCATTTATAAAATTTAGGTAATTAAAAAAACTAATTGGGACGGTTTAGATGTACATTCATGAGGCGATTCTTTTTGAACCTGGATTACGCCATGGTAGGATAATATTTACCACTAACAAACGAAGCGTCTTCTGACGAGTGCGATGTGACAATTTCTGGGAATTTTACACCCAAATTTTGGAATCTAAACACACCTTCTGTTTGTTGGGCGCTACAACTACTACAACTGCAGGACTAGTGCCGACCTCCTCACCTGCCGGCCTGCTGATGCAAAAACTTTGGACCCTGGCCGTGCCACCCGTGCGTATGTACTGGTACTCTGTGCATACAATATCCTCCTCCTAATACGTACGAGTACGTAAACAAAAGACTGATGGACGCGCGTCGCGTCAAAGCTCGCGGCCCGGCGGCCTTGTGTTTAGTACGTACAGTACTGCTGCTGCGTGTGGGCGTCGCGCATGCCCGCGGCCCGCGTCGGCATGTGCTGCCGCTGCTGGCCGCCGAGAACCCCGTTGGGCTCGCTCGCTGCTGGATCGTCTCGCGTCGGCATGCATGCATGTGAAAAAGGCTATGCATACAGTTGACTGGCCCTGGACCCCGCCCCTCGTGACGCCGTGACCACTGACCAGACCACCTTGAGTGCTTGCTTCACTGATTCCATCCGTGGGGTGACGAGAACTTGGATTAATTAGTGGAGTACCAGACCGTCTCCCAAAGGCGTCGTCATTGTTTAGTAGGGCGAGCCAGGTCAGGCCAGTCCACCACCCATGGTCCATGCATGCATTTTACTGAGCCGTGGGCGGGCGGGGCGCTCAAAATCAAAGCAACTCGCGCGCGCACAGCCCGCTGCGAGACCATGCGCGGGCAGGGAGACCGCAAGGCCCGCAACGCCGCAACGGCATCGGCATCGGCATCGCGCCACACTCACTCCCGCAGTGCATGCAGCCACCAACAGCACCCATCAGTCGCTTCATCACGCTAGTAATGCTACCGACGAACGAACTGCATGAATTCGTCGTTGGATACAGAAAATTCATAGTTTGTTGTAAGGAAAAACAAGAAAAATTCAGATGGTTTTTTGCCGGCCGGCAAACTGCATGTGGCTCGTGGCGTCGGGTCAAGTGCACGACCGCGCGAGTCTAGCTCCGCCGGGGCGGCAGGACATACTCCGGTTTGCATCGCGTCACCCAGTGCACGCACTCACGGTACTCCCACGCAGGCACTGCTTGGTGTTGCTGGCTGGCGTTGGGATTCCGATACATCGATCGTGCACACCATCCCGGGCCGCCGGCACCGGCCGGCAGGGACGCCCATTTGTTTTCTCGACGTCCCATGCTGTGTAGTACCAGTGCTGCCATGCTGGCGCCTTGGATTAACAATCCGGTCAAATCCACAGTCAAACCTACCCCTTTTCCACTTTTCTCCACCTCCCCATGCAACCCGAAAAAATTTGGGTTGGAGCTATCAGAAGATATTTCGTTTGTATTTGATAATTATTGTCCAACATGCATTAACTAAGTTCAAAAGATTCGTCTCGTCTTTTCAACTAAACTGTGTAATTAGTTTTTGTTATTTACCTATGTTTAGTGATCCATTTATACGTTAAAAGATTCGATGTGGCCAGATCAGAAGACTTTTTGGGTTTGCTTTTTGCCTTTGCATGGGAAGTGAACACCCTCTTTCCACCTCTCGCTTCACTCCACTCACTTTTCTGCTGATTGCTGAGCAGTGAGCAGTGTGCAGTGTGCAGGTTCGCCGGACGTTTGTTCCCGCCGCCAGCCGATTGGGCGGCGAGCGCGGTGTCCGGTGTGACTGCGATGCTCGCCAAGCGTGCGTGAGCGTGACCGTGCCTGCCTGGCTACGTCTGCTCTGCACATGTTAGTTACACAGTGCAGTGACTGCGTCCGTGTTGGCAATGGCATGAGCATGACATGCAGCAGCAGCTTGATGTGACGGTGCCACTGTGCGTCGTCCCAGTACATGTCGCCGCATGCCTCCACCGCGCATCACATCGCATCTGCATCGGCCTCGACATCGCGCGCGCTGTCCGCGTCGCTGCATCTGCTCTGAATGGCTCCCAGTCAGGCGTCGTTCACGGGCTCTCCGTGGGGTGGTGGCCAGCTGCGTGTTTCTCGCTGTGGCTGTGATGCGTTTCGTCAGCTCACTGTTGCGTTTGCCATCGCGTCAACAGGAAATGCTCTCGATCACGAGATAGGGGAACCAAAAAAAACGCCTCATGACCGGACAGGCTCATTGTAAAGTGGCTTTACAAAGTTAAATACTGCAACTAGGCCGTGGTTCACGGACTTCGAAGAGAATATTAAGCAAGAAGATGGCCACTTATGTAACGATACGAGGTGTATGCTACGATTACGATATCACGATAGACCGGGGGTGTTACACTATAGCTACGATTACGATCATCGGTTGAAGAGAATATTAAGCAAGAAGAGCGGCCGGTGTATGCTACGATTACGATATCACGATAGAAAATATAAGAGTTAGGTTTGCTCCAATTCCTCGACATCCTCGAGGAGGACCGGAGGCACAACCTCCAATGTCACATCTACGGCAGGCACAGGAACATGCATTGTGGCAGTTACGACGGCGTCCGGCGGTGACAACATCGAAGGTGTCCGCTGCGCCGCCTCGACCACCGTCCCGGTGAGGCACCCACCCACAGCCTTGACGGTGGCGCTCGGCCTCAGCGAGTTCGGCAATACGCCGGAGAAGCGACCGGCCGCGACGACGCCGGAGATGTGGCGGCTCCGCCCGATCGCGGACGAATCTCCGGGGTCCACGGGGGTATCTCCGGCACTGCGAGCTGAGAGGCTGCCGGGAATGGCAGAGCGGCGGGAGAGGGGCTCGCTAGGAGCGGCTCGGCGGCCGGCGACGGTGGGACAAGGTGAGCGGCCCGGAGTGGCGGGATCTCCCACGTAGAGGGCGATGGCACTCCATGAGCCCCATGGAGCGATATATCAGGGACAGTACTACCGACAGGTTCTCTACTGGAACCAAACTCTGTTTTGAGGCCTAATGGTGTTAACTACGGGGTAAAAAGATCGTTTTACCCCTAAGTAAAAATAAAAAATAAAAACCGACGGAAGGCCAAATTCCTAATAAAGTTTTATTTTGAGGCTGCATTCTCAACTCTATATACTTACTAAAAAAGCGAGAAAATTTCCGTCGTCTCCCCTCCCTTTGTCCAGCCTTCCTAGCTTTTCCCGTCTAGATTACGGAACACACTCCAATCTATTAGGACTCCAAATCGTTTCTACCTCCTGTATGCGTTTGAGTCTGTATAGAATTATATAGAACCCCAAGTCCGTGTTCAGAGACTCCATCAATTGGTTTTCTACAAGCAAGGCAAGGTAGCAAACCGAGATTGAATCAAAATCCACGATCAATCCAAATCTAAACCTAAGTTTAGAAAAATCAGCTTAAAAAATCATCAATTAACTGAGATCGGATGCCAACCAGACATCCCGGCGCCCTCGATGAGCGAGAAGCATGCCCTTCCGGCAGCGAGGAGGCCCCCCGGTCGCGGCATTGGCGGCGATGGAGTTTTAGGGGTCCTCCTTGCGTGCGTAGACCATGGCGCAAAGGCGGAGAAGGGGCCGCCCTAGGCGGCGAGTTGCCCAGCACGCGCAGGGGCATTCATGCGAACATTGGGAGCCGCCCGCCTGGCGGTGGCCGTTGGGGGAGTTTCGGTGGCCCCTAACGAAGTGGGAACTGAGAGAGACGCACGGAGCCAATCGGGCGCCTGTGGCCGTCCTTTTTTCCTCCCCTTGCGTGTGTGAGTTGCTTCCTCTTGACTTTTTTTTTTTCTACTTTTAGTGAAAAACAAATCTATACGTATGATAAAAAATAAAATAGATCAATGACCTATCTAATCATATTAATTGTGTACAATAAATATTAATATTTGTTAATATTTTAGTGGGAAGCAGGTCATGAACAACGAAAGTTGCGAAGATGTACAAAGGGTGACACGAGATAGAATGATCTGTTTTTTTTTTATCGCAGTGGTTGTTACCGAGAGTGTTAGCTTAGATAAAATCCAATAAAATAGTTAGGTTTAAGTGACTGCACAATAATATGTCCGTTGCATAGATAGACACGTTTGGTATTAACATGAGTATTGAAGACATTTGTTATTATAATGAGTATCAGACACGTATGCCCGAAAATCAATAAATAGTAAACTTCATCTTTTTTCAATAATTAATTATTTTATTAATCCTAAATTCAAAATCCTACTTTCTATACTACTTGGAATTTGGCAATAAGCCCAAAAGCAAAAGTGTAGTTCTCGTTATTTTGAGCAACTTTTATTTTGGAAGTTTTTCAAATTACAATTTGGATTTGGGAGATTTTTTTTTTTTTTTAAGAAGAAAGGAAGATGCACTAGTACACTACTTCGAGGTACAGTCATCATAGCTGCACCAACGTGCTTGCTTGCCTGCTCACCGCCAACGTTGCTGACCATCTCATCACTCCAGTCGTATCAACAAAAACTTTTTTCTTTTTTATTATACTTGAACAAAAAAAAAATATTTTTTTCACTGTGCAGCCGTAGCAACGTACAAGCATATTTCCTAGTTAAAAAAAAGACCAGATTTCTAAAGCAAACTTTTTTGAGGTCCATATTCATAGTTCTCCCGCCCTTGTTGGAGACGAGACGAGACGTTCACCTGAATCCATGTGTATCTTGGTCAAATGGAAACGTACTCACGAACAGGGGCCCACCACTCAACTTTGGAAGCACAGTTACTGCAATGGATTTTTTTTTTTTGACAATAAGTTACTGCAATGGAGTTTTTTTTTTTTTTACAACAATTATTGCAATGGAGTTATTAGCCTGCTGCCATATACCAATTGTAATGGTGGTTAATTAATTATAAATCGTGTATTAAAATCACGTCCCTGACCAAGTATGTACACAAACTGAGCGCAAAGTTAGGCCGATCTGATGCATCATGCATGTCGGCCCAGTCCACCATGCTGGTGGCGTTTAGGCTAACTGGGCTTGGTACTAGTTTATTTGAGCGGTCCAGATTTTAGAAAGGAACAGAAGCGATTGGCTTCCGAGTTCTGTTAAGATTTTCTCAAAACACAGAGTTCTGTTAAGATTGGTTTTCTCCCTTTTTTTATAACCATATAATTGAAGCCGATACACACAAATCGACTCTCTACGGATCTGTTGAATTTTGAAGCGTTTGATTTAATCCTTCCACTTCTTTGAATCCGACGTGAGCGTGAGTTATCCCGGCGTGGTTGGATCGCGACGGGACGCCCCCGCGCCGCCCTCCCGCACGGGCGACACGGGCGGCCACCCACCCAGCCGCCGCCAGATCCCCTCCCCTCCTCTCTCCTCGCCGCCGCCGAGAGGCGCGCCCGAGAAGCCCGCACGGCCTCGGGAAGGTGGCGGTGAGGCTCCCGTGTCCCGGATGGCCACGAGCCCCTGGCGGGCGGCGCTCGGCGGCCCGGGGGCGCCACCATGCCGCGACACCGCCAAGTCGCGGCGGTTTCCGAGGCGCCGGCGGCCGGATCCGACCTCCGTCGGCCGGAGATGGGTCGCCGACGGCCGCTACGGCGCTGGCGTCCACGCGGTTCGCCCCCTCTCTCCTTCCGCCTCCCCGCTCGGCTCCTCTTCCCCGACTCCGCGCGGGCGTCGGGCGACGCGGCCGGATCCGGCCTCCCCGCGACGGATCGGGCTCCCGCGGCGGATCTCCTCCCCCGGTCTGCGGCCGCGGCCGCGTGTGGTCCGCTAGGGTTTCTTGGCCCCGTGCCGGCGGCCTGGCCGGGCCTCCCGTCGTCGACCCGCTTCCCGCCGTGGTGCTCTCATGACGCCCTCACCCGGAGAGCCGGCGGGGCGTGTTTGCGGCGCGCCTAATCGGCGGGCACTCCCTCTCCCACGCGCCGCCCTTCCCGGCGGCCGCGCGTCTGGCCAGCCCTCCCGGCGCGGCCGACGAAGCGTCTGGCCAGCCCCAGGCGGCCCGGGATCCGCAAGCTGCCCTCCCCGACACGCGGCCAGCCTGCCCGGTGCGTACCGGCCAGCTTCTCGGCGTGGCGGGCGCATCGGGAGCCTCGGATCGGCCGCCGGCCCCCGCCGACCTTCCACGCCGATCCATCGCCCGCCAAGCTGCCGGGGCTGGGGTGACTCGCGACGCGGGCCCGCGCCATTTGATCGCTGGTGTGGTGGGCCGCCGCTTGGTGCCTCCCGGAGCTTCGTTCATTCTTCGTTGCTTTCGGGCGGCGCGAGTGGTCCGCCCGGTGACAAGAATCGGGGTGAAAACCCCGCCGATTACCTCGGGCCGGCGGCGGTGGCGCGGTGTGTGTCATCTACCTCCTTGAGGCGTCGTTGAAGATTCTTCGTCCGATGCGGGCTTGGGGCGAAAAGTCCTACTCGTTTGTTATCCCAACATTGTTGGCGTCTGCGGATGTCAATTCCCTTCTTGGAGGCATTGTTGGAGCACGCGCCGCACTTTGTCGTCCGCTACATTCCTTGGAGTTCGGCGGTGGTTGCGAGGGGGGGCGGAAGTTTCTTTGCCATTGTTGTTTGGCCCCCTCTTTGGCAATTTGCACTCTTTGCATAGAGTGTGTTGGCCCCGATCGCGTGGCGTGGTTGTTCTTTGAAGTGTTTAGGGCGAAAGGCTTCATTCCTAGTTCATAAGCGTCCTTTCGTGGGGGCGTGGTAGTGCTTTGAATATCGTAACACGCCCCCCTTTTGATTTTGTTTACGTTTGTATCTTTGAACAATCTCCTTTCTTAATATAAAAACGCGCAAAGCTTTTTGCGTGATTAAAAAAAGCGTTTGATTTACTTTAGATTCGATGCGGTCTATTGGTTGTACTTGTACACGTCTTGGGCCGCTAACGGGTCGACAAAGCGCAAACCAGCCGAAACTCCGCGCCCATCTTTATCTTTTTTTCCCCGACATCCCGTTTTCCCCAATCCACTCTCTCTCACATCTCGTCGGCTCCGCTCAGGACGGAGTCCCCCGCCGCCGCCCGGAGCCGCGGTGGGCAGAGCTGGATGCGCCGACGAGGGACGGCGGTGCGGTGCGGGGGTGAGGGCACCGGTGTGTGGCCGGCCGACCACGGCCGGGGGCAGCGGCGTGGCATCAAGCGCCTCGCTTCGATGCATCTCCGTCGGTCGGTCGCCCGAGGACGATGAGGAGACACTTTTTGGTCGATGATGAGTTTTTCACCGTCTTTGGCAAATCTTTGTCATCTTCATTTTCTTGTTCTGGTATCCATCTGAAGTCCTCTTGTGAATGAATGTACATTTTTGTGCAAATGTTTGCACAATGCTGAGATCATTTCTTTGTCTGCAGGGCGCACATCATGACCCTTCACAAATTCAGCCATCCAGTTTATTGCGTCCTATGGCCTGTTAGCAGCTGGGGGTTGCATTCATATGTTGAGGTGGAGAAAGCACACTCGCAGAACGCGCATAGACTGTAGGAACTTGAGGCACCTAAGGCTTTTACACTACAGCTGGACTTGAGAGCGATTTTGTAGCATGCTAATATCTCATGTTTTCTTGTCGACTCTCCTCGTCAGGAAACATGAAACTTCGTGGTGCTTGATAACACTCGTTGTTTGTACAGCATATCAGGAATTTAGTGCAGGTTATTTTTTTTTTGTTCAAGAAATTGTTGAGATTGGAAGTTAACAAATCATGTATACCTGTAACGTAATCAGATGTTTTCCCCCTTCCATGTACCATGACAGACAATGTAAAATTCTCATTTATACCAGATTGTTCATCGGTTTTGACCCAAAAGTAACACGATGAATGGAGTTGTTTTGAAGTAAATGCGGAACACCTTTTTTGCTTCGATTTTGTTCCAATTGGGCTGTTTACCGCTGTTTGTGTTCCAAATCTGATGCAAAATCAATGAAGAAAAGCACGCTTGTGCTCTGGAAGCACCAAAATAATAATAGGTGAATCTGGAACCCTTGATCATGAGTGAACCTGCATTATTTATTTATTCTAAGTGGAACTTCGGCAGCAGAGAAGGCAGGCATTACCCTGGCTGTTAATTTCACCAAACAACCATTGTTGCATTACAATCTCATTAAAACAAGGAGGCACGTCTTACAACTGACACACATTTGAGACCCCCATCACAGCCCCCTCAAAAAATCCTTATCCCCCTCTTTCTGATAACTATACGTATATATACTAGTAATGGCGATTATATACTTGACTATAATGGCGATTACTATGACTATACGATTGACCAAGGGACACCAATTCCCATCTGTTCTCGCTCCAAGGGATTCGAGAAAAGGGCCGGCGCCCTCGTCGGAGACCTCATCGTCCTCATCGGAGCCCTTGGCGTCCTCGTCGGAGCTCTCGGCCCGCCTGGATCTTACGGACCTTCGGGATGTTCACCGCCGTGCGCTTTGAGCTCAAGGATGTTCTCCTCTAGCTTAGTGGCGTTGTGGGCGAGTCGGGGAGAGCGATCGGCGGGGTTGTGCTTGTGGATGTTGTTGGCGTGGCGGCGAAGGGCGTTGCCGTTTTTTTTTGGCGGCGGCGAAGAAGTCCCCTCCCCGGCGCCGTCCACCTTCTTGCCCAGGCGACACATAGACCATGCGTAGCGGGAGACCGGCCGCTCCCAGGCGGCGTTCACGGGTTCCACCTTTAGGGGCGGAAGCACCCCCGTCTAGGAGGATGTCCGCCTCGCAGCTGAGGCGAGCCGGATGATGCGACTTACGGTCATGCGGGGGGCTGCCAAGCGGCGATCACGGACGGTCTTCTTCGCTGGAGTGCCGAAGAAATTTGGAGGAGCGCAGGCGCATGCCGCACCTCCACGCGCACCACCACCGCTCTGATTGCCCTCGCGCCGTCGCTGTCCAGAAGCTGCACCGCCTCTTGGAGGTCGCGGATCTGCTTCACCTCGACGATCACCGTCATGCCCGCCGGGTGGGTCTCGCTCTTCCTCCGCGCCGGCCTCCTTCCCCTCCCCGTTCTCTCTCTCCGACGGCGATTTTGAATTTTGTGGAGCGAAAGCGAGGCCTCGTTTAGTTGGCAAGTTTTTTAACCCAAATTCCAAGTTTTTAGACTCTCTCTTCATCACATCACATTAAATACACTAAAAGACATATGTTTGGAGCAGTAAATATAGGTAAAAAAATAATTAATTACACAGTTCTGTTGTACATCACGAGACGAATTTTTTTAAGTCTAGTTAGTCCATGATTGGACAATGTTTACCAAATACAAACGAAAATGCTACAGGAGTGCTACAGGTGTTCTAACAGTGCTTTTGGCAAGTTTCTTGCCCAACTAAACAAGGCCTGAATCGGAAACGCCATGTCCCATTATATAGCGAGCACGGGGCGGGGAGGGAGGGAGGCTCTCCTGGGGGAGGCGGTTCTGGGCTGGGGTGCTAGGCTGCCGGCGCACCCGATCCGTGTGCTGCGCTCTCATTGGTCCGTCCCACCCAGGCCGATCCGTGTACTCGCACCTCATTCGTCTCCTGCGTGGGTCCCACTCTTAGAAGCCATGTTCCCGGAACGTGAGGAACGTGGTACGGGGACATGGTGCGTGGTGCGACATTTTCAAAAACTATAGAGCGAAGAGGGTATACAGACTTTAGCTTGTACCAAATCAAATGGAGCAGCGTACCTAATTTAGATGGAGCGTGTTCGGGCGTATTCGAAAGCGTTCCCAAAATACAGTACCTGAAATACTCCGATGGCTTCGCTTGAGTCTATTGCCTTGTTCTTTCTTGTCGGCGGATGGATAGATCTAGCTTTGTGTTTAAGACACTTGATGGCAGTACAAGACGTTTCAACAGCTCAACGTTCCATCTATGTTTGGGACTCTATGTTCCTCGGATTGGTCGTGATCCCGGGACGTGTTCCATCATGATTGGGAACGACGTTCCACATTGTTCCGATACCCTAAGCTGGAGCGTCGTTCCGGGGGCGGGGAACGTGGGCATGTTCCTGTACCCCTGGCTTCTAAGGTCCCACTCATTCCTCTCGCTGACTGGGATGGCAACGGATGGGTCCCACTCATTCCTCTCGCTGACCGGGATGGCAACGGAACCGTATCGGGATGGAATGGGCCGGGCCCTAAGGATTAGGGCTAAAAAAACCCTATAATCCCCAGGTAAAGGTGAAGCCCACAAGCTAGCTGGAGAGCCCTCACATGATCGATCGAGCATATGGACCTTGCTAGTGGAAGTCGGTGGCCACTGGCCAGAGAGGAAAAAAAATAAATTAATTAATGTAACAACACCAATGAACAACACTCAAGACCCTGATGACCTGTTTTCCAAACGCAAAACGACTACTCCCTTTGTCCCTTTTTTAGATGTCGCTATGGGTGTGTGCTGTCAAACTTTGTCAACTTTGACTAAGTTTATAGAAAATACGTGCAATATTTTATATCTCTAGATAAATTTATTAAAAACTAGACTTAAAGATCTTTTCAATGATACTAATTACTTAAGATAAATATTTATATATTTTAATATATAATTGCCGGCAACTTGAAAACGTTGACTTATTGGGAAGCGAGAATGACATCTATTTAGGAACAGAGGGAGTATGCACTAGTGGCGGATCTAGTATATAGGTGCATGGGGTACAGCTGTACCCCCAAAAATTTTGTAGAAACACTAAGTATATATCTCTACAATATATTATGTGCCTAGCACACTTTATCAAATAGCAATATTTTAAACTCAAGCGTTCATCCAAGAGGAAAAATAGCTTGTAGTCCTATACTAGCACTCTTTCATCTATATCCCGGGAGCCCAAAATGATTCAATACATATGACACAAGGATAAGATAAAAATGACCGAATTAATCAGTCTTTATTTTTAAAAAAGGTTGACTGCTTTTTTCTTCCAAACCATCATAGTGATTTTAATTTGTATGTTTTGTTCTTGATTTTGTTTAATTTCCAAACAATGTTTTAAGATTTTTTTTTTGTAAATTACTTGATAAATAAATAAGTTATTTTTTTAGAACATCATGGCGCTAAGAGAAACAATGATCTAGCTTTTTATTATGTACTATATACTCGCTCACGAAGAAACTAATATTCTTATGAAGACTTTGGCAATAACTACCTTTGTATATTACTTGATAAACCTTGATGAATTGTATCTAGATCCATCTACCTAACATTTTATAGAGACATTCAGTTGTCATATTACATCATTAGTGAATTACGTCATTTAGGTCCGTACCCCCCATGATTGAAATCCTAGATCCGCCACTGCTATGCACGCATTCTTTCTAATTGGCCACCAAACATGATCCAAACACCTACTTCTATTGCATTTCTTTCAAAAAAAGGAAGAATCTATTGCACACCTACTTCTACTTCTGGGCGGCATGTCTAATAAAAAGAGCAACTCCAATTAAAACCTCAAATTTTGCATCCATATTCTCTTAAATGGGCACCCCCATCCATGTTTTAGTCTCTACTTCTCAGCGTACTCCAACTCATCTCCTTAAGGAGATAATTTTTCCAACTTCAAATATATTGTCATGGAACGTACTTGTCAGCTTTGTGGGAGGAGAGAAATGAGGTGTAAGGGGAGCATGAAGAGCTCCTAGATATATATAGGGATTCAATAAAAGAGAGAAATGTGGGCCCCTCTCTCATCCGTCAAGGCTTAGATGAGGCTTGGATTGGAGCTTTATTTTGACGTCCTAAGTCCCCTTAAGGGCGTGCTTAGTTTACGTATCACTATAGTCAGCTCGTAACTGGGAGCCAAGCCCTCTAGAAGAGGCTGAGAGCATGTAATTTTCAGAAATCTAATTATTACTAGTCTATCAACCCGTGCTCTTGCACGGGTTCGAATCTTAGGAGATACTAACTAATAAAAAAAAAATACTTATCTTAAATATTTTCTCTTTACTTATATTCTTAAATAATAACTACAATAGGCTCTGTAGTGTTATGATAATCTATAATTTCTTATTAGATGTATTTTTTTCATTCACATCCATTGTTTATTACATAGAACTTTGTGTATCTCTAATATTAATTTAGTTGATAATAGTATGCTTAAACTGTGATGGCTTTAAATGCGGACTTTATTTTGACGACAAACTTAAATTTGTTTTTCCATAAATTTTAATCATATTAATTGCTCGGACAATGACAATTAATTGCAATTGTGGTTATAGTGTACCTATTTGATGCCACATTGTTTTAGATTTTTGTAATTTAGGTTTTGTTTCGTAGGTTAATTTGAAATTGTAATGCTATTTTTTTTATTTCTGACAATGGCATAATAGTTGTTTAGATATACACCATGGCACTCAAGATGTTGAATTTATTATATAACATTTATATTTTTATTACAAAAATTATGTTTCAAACAAAACTTTTAAACATTTTTTCAAGATAACGACTTCCAAAATTGATTATCATGAGTATTAATAAAAACTAAAGTAAACTATAAGAGGCATTTCAATTTTGGCTTGCTAAGGATATTTTTCACACTTGATAAGCTTACAAAATAATAATTTATTCTAATGTATATATGTTGGCCTACGCAGTGGAACGTAGCTCTCTGCATAGTTTTAACTTAATATATGGTGGTTGAAGTGTGTATTTGTAGTTTATGTAACGTAGATCTCTACTTTATTTTTCACAATTTCATGGTTTGGTCGGTGTCAACGCTGATTTGTAGATGTTATGGACGCTGGAGGTCGTGCCATCATGGCACCGGTGGCCTTCGTGTTCCCGTGTCACCCATCTCTTTTCTTCCTTGACGTAGATGACCTGCTTCTTGCACGGTTTTGACATGGCCTCCCCTTCAAACTCCCCTCGTCACGGATGAAGTGGATTGTGGCGGCATTGACGAACACCCACTCACTTTGGTCCTTTCATCCCCAAGATGCATGCATGCTAGACACACCCAGATATAGGGCTAGATGTTGTGTGATTGGCGAATTGGTATTCCACAAATATATATATGCCATCACATCCATGTAAAGCTAGGATGCAGAGATGTAGGCGTAACTAATTAACTAACTGATGGTCAGCTCATCATCATCAGTTCATCACTGTTTCTGTTTGGATCGCCATGCACGCATTGCATATATATGGTCCTTCTCATCATTCTTTGACGAGTCACGAAAGAAGAGCGTCGACACGTCGTCGTTCATGCATTTCCTCTCTGGTCGATGGAGTGATGGACGATGCACACCGGCCATGGATCGAGTTGGAATGGAACGACGTCGTTGATGATTGCACGCAACCACGCATACCACACTGATCGATCGAACAAGAAAGTCTCTGCATGCACTGCACTACTCCTATCTGCATCGATCGTCTGCTACTCATCATCATCAATCACAAGTCAAAATGTTGCGTGTGAATTTGCCGTTAGTTGATTACTCCCTCACTCGATCTCCAAATAAATCAATTCCTACATTCCGTAACTAGCTTTATAGAAAAAGTAATAGCGTCGATCAAATATGTAAAATGAGTACATTCTGAAAACGTCTGGGGTTATTAGATGCGCGGTAACAGCGCACCACTGCCGCGCTAAAGTTCATTAAGTTTTGGGTGGGCCAAAACAGCAAGTTATTATATGGCGATCCAGCACTAATTTTATTTCTTCCCTAGCGAATTCTCAGTTTCGATGAAAAAAATGATACTTATTTGATTTGCTACTTCGTCCTCAATCACACCCCTCTCGTAAAAATCAGACAAATAATGAAATCCTTTTGCATTTCACAGTTTGAGGATTGATAAAAAAAAAAGCACATGCTTTGATAAAACGACATTTCGGCAATTTGAATTTTGAACTGAACAACAACTGCATGAACGGACGGACGCCAGCAAGCAATTGTACATTTAATCAGTGCAGCAGTTGCCAGTAGTATAGAGGTGTGCCATCTCGATCACGATCACGATCAGAACTGGCCCTTGCCCTCGAAGCTCTGGCCGAACGCCCACCCAGGCGGCACGGCGTCGTCGAGCACGACGGCGCGTCCATCGCTGGCGACGACGCGGAACGACAGTCCTTCCCCGACGCTACGTCCATCGCCGTTCGTCCAGACCTGTCCCCAGCTGCGCGCCATGTCGACCCACTGCCCGCCATCAGTCCGAGACCCCTTCACGGCGACGGCCTTGACGTCCCCAGCGCCGGCGACGTTGAACACGAGCACGGCGACCCACCACCGGTTGCCCTTCAACTCGAACCGGACGCCGCCGCGCTTGTTGGGGCACGCCACGCGACGGTACTGCACGGGGATGATCCCGACGTGGAAGTCGGTGACGAGGCGAAGGAACATGGGCTTGGACAGGTCGAAGTGCCGTTGCGGCGGGTTGCACCAGTTCTCGTTCGGCTTCGAGTAGTTCGCCGGACACAGGTTCGTCGCCGTCACCGTCACCGCCGCGCCGCTGGGGGCGCAGAACGCGCTCCCTTGGCACCGTATCTCGTAGCAGCCGCCGCAGGACCAGCCCTCGTTGAAGAGCGCCACGCTTAGCGCCGTCGTCTCCAGCCCGTACCCTTGCTGGAACAGGTCGCCGTAGCCGCACGCGCCCTCTGCATATGCGTTCAGCAAATGGTGAAAAAGTTCGTCATCAAACTAGAAGACGTAGAACGTGCGCACGTGTGCGTGATGAATAGTAGAGAGAAAGAGATCGACTCACGCATGGTGTCGGCTCCGCTCGTCGCCGTAGAACGTGGCGTGCGCATCCTGCCATTGATGCCAGTCGTCGCCGGCGGACGACGCCGGCAGCAGCAGCAGCAGCAGGAGCGCCGCAACCACCGCGGCCGCCGCCGGAAAGCGAGACGACGATGTACCAGTGTCCATGGAAGCCACAACTGACGTAACAAGGTTTTGGACTGGTGTAGCGTGCAGCCGCGTGCTTGCCAAAGCCAGGTATATATATATAGAGCTGGTGAGCAGCCAATGACAGTCTTTTTTAATTTATTTTTGGTCTTTTTTTTTATTTTTGCGCGTTGACGAAATACTACAAGGTAATTTCGGAGTAATTTTTTGAGCAAGGTAATTTCGGAGTAATTGACAACCTGCATACAGTAAGCGATGAAATCCCATGGGAATATTTTGCATTAATCACTGTTTATGAATTTCGGTTTGGAAGTATTTGTTGCTGGAGATACGGTATCACTAGTACCTAAATGATTTTTCGTGTGACGGGCGATATTGATTTTGCGTGGGCGGCGCAATCGTGAGCCCGTCACTAATGAAAGGTCACGGTTAATCCGTGTCTTTTGCGTGGCGGGCTACGGTGCCCGCCACGGTAAAACGAAAACTATCCGTGGCGGGCAGATTAGGATGCCCGCCTGGGGCCACAGTATGGTTCAAAAAAATAAAAAAAAAAAAAGAAAAGCGTGCCCTCGCTGAGCCATCGCCGAGCCCGCGGGGCCCATCCCGGCCGCCGCTGAGCCCGGCCGAGCCCACGGGGCCCATCCGGCCGCCTGAGCCCGGTCTCTCGCAGCATCAAGGGTTTCGACGCCCGGCCGCTCGCCGTCCGACGGATCCGGCCGCCAAGCGCTCGCCCGGCGACGGATCCGCCGCCGGCGCTTCGCCCGTCGCCGATCCGTCGTCGATCGCCGCCGGACGCGGTGTTGCCGGATCCGTCGTCGATCCGTCGTCGATCCGTCGCCGATCCGTCGCTCGATCCGCGCGGCGGCGCGGATCTCGAGGGAGGAAGGTGCCGGCCGCGGGATCTCCACGCCCGCCGCTGATGACGCCTCCTCCACGTTCTTCTCCACTCCTCCAGGTTCTTCTCCACGCTCGAATCCCGCCGCCCGGAGCTTTGCCCTCATGGATCCGCCGCCGCGCCTTTGCCCCCCGCCGAACCGCCGAGCCGCCGCTCGCCGCGGCCGGAACCGCCACGGAGGCTCGATTCGCCACCGGCGCGCCGGGAGCTCGCGCCGTCGTAGCTCTCGCCCCTCGCGCCTTGGAGCTCGCGCCGAGAGAGCCACCGCGCCGCAGCCATGGCCTCCGGCGTGGCCTTGCTCGGGAGAAATTGAGGAGGGGAGGAGGGGATCTCGAGGGAGGCGGAGTGCGGGAAGAAAATGAGGAGACCGGTGAAGCCCGTAGGCACGACCGAACACCCAAACCCTAGAGTTATGTATTTATATTTGATGAATGCCATCGGGCCTTTGCGGGCCAATTGGGCCGTGATCTTTTTCGTGGCGGGCCAAATAGGATGCCCGCCACGCCAGAATGCCCGCCACGGTTAATAAATGTTTACAAAGTGACGTGGCGTTTTTATGTTGCCCGCCACGGAAAATTAATTTTCCGTGACAAAAAACACCCGCCACGGAAATTCGGGGTATTAACCGTGACGGGCAAAAAATGTGCCCGCCACCTAAAAAGATTATGCCGGTGCTCGCAAAAATCATTTCGTTACTAGTGTATATCTTTAAGATTTTCTTTTTTGGAACGAAATATATCTTCAAGATTTTCTTTGGCGCAATATTCTCTATTTTCTATATGCATGCAGGCCATGACAGACGCATATTCAACGCGCTGTTGTGGTTTCTCAAACGTCAATATGGGTCAATGGGTTACGACGGAGATTTCAATTGTGATGGGATGATGACGTATATTCCACCAGCCGGCCAAGTGTCTCTCGCCTCCCAATCCTTGTTGCATTGTGGATTTCGGCGTGTCTTCTACTTACTACCAAATTTATCCTCAATATGTACAATTTCCAATTCAAATTTCAAGGGATGTGGGAAAATTCCAAATTAAATCATTACTAGTATTTTAGAGAGTCAAGTCATCTAAAGATTGACCAAATTTATATAATAAGATAATAACATCTGTGATGTTAACTAAGTATTATTAGATTCTTCATCAATTATATTTTCTTACTATATTTATTTGATGCTAAAAATCTTTGAAGTTGATTCGACTCTTTAAATTTTTTAAAATGACTTATAGTTTAGAACAAATAGAGTATTGTTCAAATGACTATGACATTGTCAAGCACCAGATGCGCTCATGCGCGTGCCGACGCCATAGCAACTCTATTATAGCCAGCGTGATGTGCGCACACGCCATAATTCACCAATGGCACACAACATTGGTTCTCATGTTTATCTTATAATTCACCATACATGGACAACATTAGTTCTCGTACTATATCTAATTATTATTCACGATTTGGCCGGAAAGATTGATTAACAATTTAACATGACTTGAAGTGCCACTGAAAATGTGGAATCTAGCTAGTGTTACTTTTTCACAACGAAGGATAAACTTTCAAGAAGGATAATCTCACACTTTCTCAAGAAACAGGCTAAATAAGATAAATTCTATTTTAATAAAAATAGAAAGGAATGGGGTTGGTGTAAAAGATGCGTCACACTAAAGCCCTAGAGCATGCGAACCGCAAAATATCACTTTGTCGCGTTATGCGAAAAAACTAGCTAATAAGGTAGGTGGGTATACAACTTGCTCATGCTGCATTTACTTTTTTTTTTCACAATCACGCAAAAGCTTTTTGCGCGTATGTTCATTAAGAGAGATAATTACTTACAACCACCGTGCGTTACAACTTACAAATAAGCATTGAGCTCACGCACCCAGGATCAGACAGAACGCTAATGGACTAGTCGCAGTAACTGACTTCCTAAGTGCAATGAGGGCGAACAATGAATCGGATCCCTTCTTTAGTTCGCATGTCCATTGCGATCTCTAGGCGTGCCACCAATCGAGGATAGATCTCGTGGTGAGTTGCAGCATCGGCTGGGCGCCCAGTGCCTGCGCGGCTCCAAACCACTCCTGCATTTATTTTTTCTTTTTATGCAGAAGGAAACAAGTAGTTGTTGTTTCCTCGAGAAAAATGGTTGCTGAGCAGGCCCATAAAAATTAACCTAGAAAAATAGTTATTTGCATCACCAATCCTTGAACTTACAAGGATGTGCCACTTGATCCGCATACTCCAAAAATGCATCTCTATGTTCCTTATGTTTATTTTTAGCTTACAATAGGCTCACAACATTTCTAGTACTCATGCATTTAACTCTAGAAAAATAGCGAGCCATAATTTGAAACTAAAACCTACTGCTAACAATTTATATTTTGCAATGAAAGACAATTGATATTTTAAGTGAAAATATACTGCTGATACTTCATATTTTAAAATGAAAAAAATTATGTGTGCTGACGTGGCAAACTAACCGCGCATGAGTACCCCGAGCACTCACGAACTCACCACTGCAAAAAAAATAATAAAAAATAAATAAACATACTAGGCCCACTGTGATATAAATAAGGCCCACGAAGCAAAGTCACGTAGATATTCACTGTCATAAGAAGAGTTGAATAGCCCAAGGTGAATAAAAAAAATATGGGCCGAAGAATAACAGGTGGATGGGAAATCACAAATGAAGCCCAGTGAAGCAGAAAAGCCCACAAATGAAACAAAAGGATAAACAGTTGCAGCATTTGCACGCTCTTGAAGTGATTGAATATTTGAATGGCCAGAAGCTTGACTTGAGACTGAAACGAAAATTAGCTGGCTAATTTCTATAAAATCAGTTCTAGGGTGAAGAAGGGTATATAAATCATGGTTTTACTCTTCTCTTTCCCTACACTCTGGTTCTTTTTTCTTTTTTTTTTAGCAGGTATATGGTTCTTCAGTGCAACTCATACACATGATAAAAAAACCCTAATACACCTTTGAGTGAATCCTGAAATTTCTAAGAAAATGCAAGAAGCCTTGAATTATATTATACACCTAGCTAGCTAGGCTATTCAATTACTTCTACTTGGACTGTTTCTGAATCAAAAGGGTAGAGGAGCTCTGCCATTCATTCATCAAAGTAGAAATATATATAATTATATAGGCCACCAAAATAACCCAGAATAGGTATGCCACCAAATGCTACTATACAAGCATAGTGCACGCACCTTTTACACTATTCTTAGCTGATTATTAACGCTCACTATTGTCAACTAGAATAAAGCTTGGAAGGCATGCACTAGCAATGACACCTGTCCACTTTTCAGGGACTGTGTACTCCCATCTGAATTACTGTTCGAAACTAACTGAAAGATTAGCTAGATCCCATTTGGGTTTTGGCCGGGAACCAGCACAACTGACAGGACCCGGCCCCAAGATCACGAAGAGTGTGCAAACAAAGTAACGATGAGCTTCACGTTCAGGGATCGAGCAAGGATGATGATTGAACTGGCTACCGACAACGCGAGGACGGACAAGGGCAGCAGGGTTATTAGGATGAGGATCAGATCACCTCTGGACCTGATGTCACTTTAGGTTCCCAAGTCAATGCAGGGAAACTAAAGCCGACGATGGTGATGATGATCATGAGGCTTTGGACTGTACATGCTAGAGACTAGCTAGAGAGCTCTTTTGCTGCATATATGGGCAAGCTATGCGAATAGGAGCCGGCGGTTAGCACGCAGGAGCGCGTGCTGGTGCAGCTTCGATCCTTCTGCCGTACGTAGCCTAGCCTTTTGTGCCCTGCCCGCCCTGTGGGTTCAGTCACTGGTCGCCGCCGCCGCTGTTCATCCGTGCTTTCTGTTTCTGCAGATAAATTTTTAACTTTTGAAGTTTTACTTGCTGTGTCCCCTGTTCGTTTCTTCTCTGAATCTGGCCTCTCTATATATCTATATCTATAGTTGATCTTCTATTGTATGTTATGTTAGGTAAGCAAAAGAATGGATCCAAGCATATACATGCATGTGTGTGTCGGTTATCTTATCATATTAGCTTGGTGGTTATGGAATAATAGATTAGCAGCCGGAAATCAGCAGTGGTCAGGAACTTTCGTTATGTACCTCATTAGGTACTTGTTTAATATGCTAGCGCACTACTGATTGGGTTTAATTACTAGCTAAATCGATGTTTAGTCGTTAGCATCAACAACCATCCTAAGGAAATTAAATAATCTACACACACATATATGAAAAGATATAAACTTTGTGACATCAGCTAGATACGAGCACGGTGTCCATGGATCATCCATATGGATAATGTCAGCATTATTAACTTGATAAAGATATTATAAACGTTTGGGCACGCTAAGATAGGGCATGTAGCCTTGTATATATTTTTTCCGAGATCTTGTCGTGGCACGTTTTCATTAAGCAGAAGTAGAGTTTGTTACATCCAAGGCAGGCCACAGTAATCAAATGATTACCAAGACCCGCGACCAAAAACACATATAGCCTTGGACATTTTTAGAGTAAATGGTAAGAATTTAATTGATTGAATCAATTATTACAAAGTGGAGCCCAGATAAGATGATCTAGCTTCATGAAACTAGACTGAGTAAGAAAGCTGATCGGCCAACCTAGCAAGTACAGCCTCTACTAACATGTATGAAATAGAAAAGCCTCTAGCCCTCTGTTTAATGTCTTGGAGCCGTCGTCTGTACAGCTATCAAACGCGCGTGCTCAGGCATCCATCTTCTCGAAAAGACTAAGGTCATCAGCAGCTCTCTTGTTTGGTTGAGAAAAGGACGAACTCATGATGGTTTTGCACTCTTTACAGTGCATTCTACCAACCGAGCATCGCTGCTTTGTCGTTCCCCGTGTAGCTTTGCCATGTTATCACTGCAACCACAAAGTGAGAAGGATATGACGACGATGCTAGCTGCCCAGTCATTTTTGTGTCCATATGTACTACTAAGAAAGTTCTTGTGATGTTCCTAGTAGCTAGTGATGAGGAGACAAAACACACGTCACTGTAGAAGTGTAGATGAAAAAGAGAGGTACATATGGACTGCCCTTTACCAACCTGTTGATCATTTTCACTGCCCATTATTTGGGAGATCTCTGGAAGGCCGGAGCAAAACTCTGATCCCTTGATGTACTGAACAAGGTCTCTTTCAATCTAATTGACGGTAGCGATGATATATACATAATAGCCATCAAAATAAAACAACAACCATATATATACTTCTCAAGTAGATGCACCTTTACACATGTAATCATCACAGATGGTCCCTTAATGCAGAACGTGCAATTGCACGCTTTCGAAAAAAATCATCACAGATGGTACAAGTTCCTGCTGATTTGTATTTCAGTGATTCAGAAATATTTTTTTTTTCCTGTTTTTGGCAACACAAGGAGTGAGTGGGTGACCACAGTGTGGTTTCAGAAGGTGAAAATAATGGGAGCCTGATGTTTGGACTTTGGACACATCCACTGTGGCATGGCATAGCATCACATTCATATATACCTGCAAGGTCAGCATCGTTTGGTTTCTGATTGTCTCCATGGAGTGAGATAGAAAGGGAAAGAGAAACAAAGCACAAAAAGGATCACGACCATAAGTTGATGATCGAGGTAGAGATCGCCTTGATGTGATGACTTTTTCCAGAAAGTAGAGCTGGACGGGTTCTTTGTCATGACCTGCTCATTGTCTGATTGTTTACTCATCAGTTGTTGTTACAAACAGTTAAAGGAGAAGAAACATCAGCTAGATAGTAACAATAGAACATTAAGCAACAAGAATGGTTGCCACCTTTTCTTCTATTTGAAGCTGTTTTGCCGTACATTGTCTCTGTAGCCAGGTTGAATTTGAACACTCAGATTCCATATATAATATATCCATATATTAGAAGCAGCTGTTGAGCTGAAGGAGAAGGCAATCGCAGAGTCTGTATCAGACCTGCAGCGACAGGAAGCACACCCCCAAAACACATGTGTTGATGGCCCAATAAAGCCCCCAAAGTCTTGGTAGAATCATTGCAAAATTTTGGTTGCATCAAGTCCAATTGTTTCAGCAAACACAATGAAAACATGAGTCGAAAGGATCATCTGAAAGATGAAGTGGAAATAGCCTTACTATGCTTGGAAGGTACGAAAAGTTATTTTTAGATCAAGGAAGCATAACTTTATTTTGGCATCTACACAACTGCTTTATATATCTAGACATAAAAAACCATTCACACTGGATAGTTTTGTAGCCCAATTGTTTGAGCAAACACAATAAACACATAAATCGATAGAAAGGCTCATTGAGAGATCAAGTGAAATTTCCCTTTTTACTGTGCTTGGAAGGTATCAAAAGTTATGTCTATAGGTATAAAGCAATTCTCATTTCAATGTTCCGTAATCCAACTGTTTGAGCAAACACAATGAAAACATGACTCGATCGAAAGGGTCATTGGAGAGATAAAGTAAAATAGCCATTTTACTGTGCTTGAAAGATACCAAAAACTATTTTGAGATCAAGGAAGTCTAAATTAATTTTGGTATCTGTACACCTATTCTTAGTGGAGAGTTTCGTAGCATTGATTTTAAGAATATAGAATGCAATGAAATATGGACAAATTAAAGAATCACTCTCAATGCATAGTTTAATTCTTTTGTTTAATAGATATTTTGTTTCATGACTCATCCAAAGTTGGAAACCAAGCTAAGAGAGTTTCATCTCCATAAAACTCAATTCTTCTATATCTTCTTAAAAATGTTGCCATATCATAAAAACTGTTTACGTGGCACCCCATTAAATTCAGATGAGACTCTGATAACACTCTCACTAAAATTGGTCTAAATTAAAAAAGTAACCCCTAATACGTCCAAAGCCAAGACTATAAAACACTTAAAGAAAGTCTCAGTTAATCTAAGTTCAACAAGTTTAAGTTTGTCCGTAGAAAAAAAGAATATTAACATCTATTGCATCAAAGAAGTAAATTCTAAAGTAAATTGTGGAGATACATCTTATAATCCTCCATCCCAAATTATAAGTTATTCCATGAATCTTGGAGAGAATGCATCTCAAGTTTGACCAAATTTATATGATAAGATAATGGAATTTATGACGTCAACTAAGTAGCATTAGATTATCCATTAACTGCATTTTCATAGTAAAACTTATCTTATGTCACAAGTTTTTATAGTTTTTCCTATAATTTTGGTCAACATTGATATGGTTTGACTCTCCAAGAATCTTGGGATAACTTATACTCCATTCAGTCCAACCTAAATTATAGAAATAATTATAAATATTTGTGATATCAAATAGGTATATTATGAAAATATAATTAACAAAGAATCCAATGATATTTAGTTGATATTCTAAATGTTATTATTTTATTATATAAATTTGGTCAAACTTGAGATGCTTTGACTCTCCAAGATTCATGAAATGACTTACAATTTGGGATGGAGGGAGTAATTTGGAACAGAGGGAGTATCTAATGAACTTTGTCTACGAACTTTGTTTTTTTTTTTTTTTTTATAAAGAAAGTCTCATTTGGTACTGTAAATATTTTTTTCTACAAACTTTGGCGTACTCAGTATTGTTTGACTTAGGATAACTAAAAGTTCCTTATATGTCACGTCGACGGAGCTAGGGATCGGAGTATACTAAATAAAATTAGGTGACATTTCAATTCAAACAGCATGCAAGCATGCAACTAGTAGTAAAATAAGCAACAAGTGGTTGCCACATTTTTTTGTTCTGAATGATGTTTCGCCGTAAGTTTCTCCGTAGCCAGGTTGAATTTGGACACCCATCATATTCATCATATTTTGGAAGCAGCAGATGTTGAACTGAACGACAAGGCAACAGTAACAGTCAGTACCAGCAGCTGGAAGCACCCTCCCAAAACAACTGTTGATGGCACAGAGTCTTCGCAGAATTGTTCAAACTTTTGGGTGCATCGTCGAAATGAACACAATAAAAAACACTCATTGGAGATGGAGTCAAAAAGATGAACAACCTGACCAAGGGGTAGAGAGTTCAACTGATGTAACTAGTGCTAATTTGTTCCACACATAAATCCGTTAGATTTAGAGGAGACCAGTGGTCCTCCTGCGCTTGGTTAGATGCATTTAGTTAATTTCCAGCTGTAGTTTTTTTTCTAGCACTCTTTAAAAGTTTTTAATATAATTTTGAGGCACTGTGGGGTCTACGGTCCCACAGCCTTTTTCAAAAAAAAAAAAATTGGTTCCTCACCTCAGGCTCAGAGACTGTGATTGCTCACCCAATAAAGTTAAAGATAAAAAAAATGAAAGAGACGAGTAACTGCTAGCATTGGTTATTAACCAACGAAGCCACAAGGTACACCACATGCATTGATCCCATTCTTTTTTTATGTGTGTAATCTTTGTGAATCCGAAAGCTTTGTCGTTCTTGATGTGTGTATCATCACAACAGAAATACTCCTATATATTGTTCATGATTTTCCTGCATGTATATGATTCTTGGATATGCACAGCTAGCCATTGGAAGAACACATGGTGATATGGAAGAAACATTTTATAGTAAATAGTATAGTATATGATTACTGGAAAACTTTTTTTTTTTGAATGGAAAAACAGTTGTGTTCACCTGCTTTATTTAGAGCAAGCACAGTGCAGGCGAATTGGAGGTTATCTATATCTATCTATCTATATGTATATCAGTGCCCGATGATATATACGATCAAAAAAAAAAAAACAGAAATTAAAGAGAGATATAGGAAGAATAAAAAGACAAAATCTCTGCAGCTTGGCTTGTTGGTAGAATATTATAGAGACAGAATGCCTCTTTTGGCGCTGTCAACCAGTCCTTTTTGACAAGCCATGCATGCATCACCTCGCAAAGTGCCCTCGAGGAAAACATGGTGCCCTTTTCCGCTGTATTTTTCATGGCCACCTTCCATAGTTCCATCAATCATAGAACATACATATATATAAGTATACTTATATATATATAATCTGATTCGTCAGATAGCACTTTCTCTTTTGTCATGAAAAGCACCTCTGTTTTCTTCTGATTGGAAGGTACAGCCCGAAAACATAAAGAAAGGGTGGAAAGAAATTCAGAGATGAGCGAAGCGCGCGAGGGACAAAAGGAAACAAAAGGGCCGCCGGCTTCTGCTGCTAGCTCGGCAGTCGTCTTCTCTGCAGACGTCCGGTGAGAAGACGTCGTGGATGGTCGCATAAATGCTGATCGAGTACACACATTGTATATGCGACTTAACAGCTGACCTAACGTCCACTGTACAGCTCTACTGCCTAGCCTGATCGACTTGTTTCCTCTTGCTCAAACATATGCTGCTGGCAGGGTGTGTATCGTGTACTAGATACTATGAGCCTATCTATACTTAGTAGCTTCTTCTCTCAAGAGCAACGTATACATCATATCTCGCTTCTAAACACTCCTAGCATTTACTTCTAATTAACTTTGGAAAGAGATTCTCCTGCATGTCTTCTCTAACTATATCCTGTTATTTACAGTAGTTCATTGGGATATTTATCATAGCTTTAAGCTATTAAATCACTTAAAGAGAGTTACAATAGTTTCGTAAATAAGTAAAGTAGTTACCGTTACCCAATATGGTTATAGAACTATTTAGGGCCTGTTTGGTATAGCTCAGCTTCACTGGCAAATAAGCTTTTCCTGGCTTGAGCTCCAAAATTAAGCAGCTTTATCTGTGAAGCTGAAATTGTTTTGATAATTCATTTGGCAAAACCATTTCATCTAATAGGACAAAAGATAGAATGCCCAACAACTCCTGGTTGAGTTTCGCCGCGCCTTCACGGTCCATGGCCGAGCTCAAGTTACTAGCACGCCCGACATCTGTGCCCTCTACGTCGCGGCCCGTGGCGGAGCTGTACATCGCCTCGAGCAAAGACGCCTTAGGCGAACCAGCAACTCTATGTGGCGGCCCCCTCATTCTCCCCCTTGCCTGCTCGGGGTAAATCCTCCCATGACGGTGCTAGGCCCCACCGTAGCGGCTGTGAGCGTTTTAGCTTCTCCCCGCATAGAGCGTAAATTCAGTGACTTCTTTGGTGGAGCTGTTTACTTCGCCATGTTTGGTAGAGAAAGCTTGGAAAATAGCTTTGTGAAGCTGTCCGAAATTTCTAACAAATATATGTAACCATAAAAAACACCATGAATGTGGTCAGGGTGTTTTATATCTGAGCTTCAGCTGTTCACATTGTACATGGAGTGACACTGTGCATGGACTACAACTACTAGACTGACACCTTCATCAAGATCTGAATATGTCACGTAGTACATCGTATAGGATGAGGTGTCATGTGTACGATGTCCACTGTACATCGTCTTAACTTGTTGGCGTCGACGTTAATATGAATCCATCTAGAAATCAAGACAAAAGCATGCATGAGAGCTACGGAGTTAGGTGAAATTAAAAAGGCAGCTTGAGAAAATCAAGCTACCGTGACACAATAAGATGTGTTCTTCTCGGTCTCTACTTTATTTTTCACCTGATATCGAATGAGATCACCATGGAAAGTTACCTGACATGCATGATTTCTCCCCCTTGCATGGTTTTTACCTGCCGGCACATGATTCTCAGGACAATGATCTCCCAACGGCATATTATGCCGCTATGTGTTTTTTTTTGGCACGCACGCACGCACGCACGCAGGGACGGCTCCGCTAGCTTTTAGTTTCTTGATTTCACATGAAAAAGCCAATGCCAAATGCAAATAAAGCATATTCTCGAATCTACTAAAAGGTCAGATCGTTTTCGAAGAAGTAGAAGCTGGAAATGAACAAAATTAAAGATGCATGTATTATAGCACAGCCACCTCGTCTCGGCTTCTCCGATAAGCTGGATTCTTGACGAGGCATAGCTACCAAATGACGGGACCCATACATGTTGCCGTCACCCACACAATAACATATTGTTTTAGTTTCTCTAATGAATGACCAAGTAACCAACAACACTACCAAGATCAAGTCATCACCGTCGGTTTTTCTAAAATCCGGCAGTGACGATGCCGGCATTGGTGATCAGCTATAGTAGTTCAACACACATATATATACACACGACATCTATGTCTGATTATATATGATAAAGGTTTACAAGTTTTGAAGGTAGCATGCATGTGGTGGTTAAGAAAATTAAAGGGACAAGTCTAGTATAGTGGATAGATGCATTGGGTCTGATCAACCATGATTAGATGTTGGGCCATGCATGGCAGACACAACTTGGTCCTCTGGGCCATGGGCTTTTGCCCTAAGACGTTGAGCCTAATAATGGACTCTTGTGGTCCTAACTCCCTATACATGGGTTGACTCGCTTGTCCAATGCACTAGCACTAGTCACTACTCAGCTAGTCCCTACATACAGAGACGACGTGCTCCCTCCATCCAAAATAAAATAACTTATAGAGTTGTACTAAGATAAATTATTCTAAATTTGACTAAATTATTTGAAAGGGTGCCAATATTAACAACATCATATTAGTATCACAAAATTAAATACACTATCAAATATATTTTTTATAATTTACTTATTTAATATCATTAATGTTATTATTATTTACTAAAGTTGGCTAAACTCAAGACAATTTGACTTAGGATGATTCTAGGAGTATATTTTACTTGTCGTCAATTAAAGAACTAGACAAAAAATAACTATCATCCTATTATATTCTTATTAGTTATTAATCCTTCCTAAAGTGTGCATTTACAATGTCAAATCAAAATACACACCCAATCCCTGCCATATACTAAGTAACCAAGGAATTAAGTAGAGATAAATACTGGAAAAATAGGTTTTGGCCGGGTTTTGGATGGAGAGAGTACGTCGTATATATTACAGGCTTGAATCAAAATACACACCCAACCCCTGCAACAAAACAACTTCTAGGCTGCCAAAAATTAAGTAAGAAAAATCATAACCGATCATATATATTACAGACTTGAATTACTCGTTATTTATGGTTGATCTTCTATTATACTATGATGAATGGGCCCATGCATGGCTTCTCCTTTCTCAGATCTTTTGAGCAAGCACTAATAAATCTGACCACTTATTTGCTAACAAAAAAATAAATAATTGGTTGATTATGCTTTTAGTTTGTCCCCACTATATATAACTTCTCTTCAAGCACTGCATGCCACTGGTGCATATTCAATCTAACAGTTGGAGACTGGCACATCACTAGCTTAGCAACTAGCTAGTTGTTTGGTGGTATGTTTTAACCAAATTAAATCACTGGGTTTCATCATTTAATTTAGCCCGATGCATGCAGGGTTCTTTACTATGGTATAAGAAGTCCTCGAAAGAAGCTCTCATATGCATGTATAATTTTTTTTTTTTCACGCAAAAACCATGGGAGAGTTCCCAATGGATCCATGCATGAAGTTGTTGGTGAAGCTATTTTACCCAACAATTTTTTTCAAAACAACTCAGCTTCATCTAGAGAGTTGCTCATGAAGTTGTTTTCAAAAAGTAAAGCTAAGTTATGCCAAAAAGGCCCTATATATGTATATATATGCATCAATAAGTCTCTCTCTCTCTCTCTCTCTCTCTCTCACACACACACACACACACACACACACACACACACACACACACACACACACACACACACACACACACACACACTACAGGTGTCTCAAGTTTGACCAAATATACAAAAGAGGAATAATGTCTATGAGGCATAATATATTTTATAATAAAACGATTTAAGATGCAAATGTTGATACTATTTTCTTAAAAACCTAGTCAAATTAAGAAGAGTTGATAGAGTCCAAATATAAGAGTGCATTCTTTTTGGGATAAACACTAATGCAGGGAAGGATTCTAGAGGCAGGGTGTCCATCCTCCTCTAGCAACAAATCTTATTTAATCAAGTACACTAGAGATGAGTAAGAACCGCCTACCTCTAGAAATCCAGAAAAAAAATGCCCCTCAACATCCAAACCCTACCTTCGAGCTTATATGTGAACCCACCTCTAAGCCCACTCTAAGCCTACTAGCCTTTGTTGCCCATGCCTCCTCCTCCAAAGGAGATCCAAATGAAGCATGTCCCTTATGTTGCCACTGTCATCCATCTCCTCCAAAGGACATCTCAAACTTCTATTGTCCATCTCTAAGACCACAGATCCAAGAGGAAGAGACAATAAGGGTTGGAGATTTGAGAGGTGAGAAATAGGGAGAGAAGAGTCGAGATGAGGGGATCACCACATGAGAAAGATGGCCATTGATTAGGTCTCGATGCTACATGCTTGGACATCTAGTAAGGACCTTTAAAATGGCGTAAATGGTAGCATGAGCACCATGTGCCCTAGGAATGAGAAAGACCCAGGAGAGAGCACTCGGAGAGAGGGTAGATGAGTGCAACCCTATGGGGAATGAGTGTGGGTGCCGAGGCAGGGGATGTGCGGTCGAGTGACTTAGGGAGTGGATGGATGTATATATTCTAGGTTCTATATGGGATTTGGATTGGGACTCGGTGATTTTTTTCAATAGAGGTTTCAAAATGGTATTTATTTTTTATGAGGCAGACGTCTTAGGAAGTTGTGAGCACAGTACCCATAGGGTACTCTACCAAGATGGCCACAGGCTCTATCCTAGCCTGCGACCTGAACAACCAGAAGGCAACAGAAGCAAGGCTATGATGACTTCGATTGTAATCATGATAGAACTTATTCGGATCACGCTGTAGAACATAGTGGTTCGAGTTCTACTCGAACAACTCTCCTTGTATCCGACTAGGACCAGAAATAGCCCCTTGGTGATATAAAAGGTGACCGAGTGACACCTCTTGTAAGATGCAACATACACCAATCAATAAAAAACAACAAGCTAACGCTAACTAGACGTAAAGGCTTTTATTTGATCATAGATCGAGGGCCCGAACAAGTATAAACCGATTGTCAACTGCGCACAACCGCCGGGTTCTAGGGTACTTTGAAGCCTGAACGACTATCCCGGTAACCCCGTGGCAGGCTATTAGTCGTGAAACACCGACAGGAGCCTCTCTCTTTTAATTAATTTTGTGAGATGAATTCTTTACGAATGTCTTCGTAAATGAACAGAACCCGTGCTTCGAAGTTCACTAGCTATTTCAAGAGAGTATGTCAGTTTGTGACTACCTATATATGTAAATAAAAAGACATGTCACCTACATATAAACTTATTCTTTACAATTGTCTTGTGACCAGCCATATTTTGTCCTCTAGCAAAACAGTAAGCTTGATCGATCTTTATGAATTACTTTTCACCATTCATGGGCCAATCTAGCTCGGTCGTAGCATATACTCCTGCTAAACTGCAGAAACGTCATATCCTATATAATGCTAGTAACCTATCCATTTATCATTGGCAATAAATTAATAAGCTTGTTTCTTATTCTTATGGCTACAAATTGGACAACGCGAGTTATCAGTTAGTTTTGCTTTCTCAGCGTCAGCCTATAGTTGTAATCAAGTATAGCTAGTGGTGAAGCATAATCTTGGATATTTCGACATTTAACCAAACAGGACGATGGGCATAATAAGTTAAGATGTGACTAGTTGTGAAGCATTTCAATAGAGAAAATTGTTAACATTCATGACAACAAATAGCTATATTATGAAAATATGTTCCCTTAGACCAAAACTAAAAAATCAAGTTTTTTTTGGGGAAGTAGTAGCTAAGTAAATATAATAGCTGTTTGCGGAGAAAGAAAACCAACTATATTTTTCACAATATGAAATGTGTGGAAAATCTGAAGTGTGCCTTGATGCAGGATAAATGTCTCTTGGCAATATTGCTAACACAGATTTACTTAATGGCAATCTAGAAATGAAGTGAGGACCAGCTGATTAGCGCAGACCCATCACGCTGGTCCCAAAAACAATTTACCCCATTGCACATGTTCCTTAGTTTTTCTTTTCTTCATCAGTGTAATGAACTGGCAATTAACATATCTAAATAGACACAAGTACTTTGTACAAATGTCTTGACATGTTATTAAAGATACCTAGGCAGATCAGGCAGAGCCAGCAGAGAAGTGCTCGTAGGCGGCAGCTTTATAACAATTAGGGGACCCTCATTAGTGGACTAGCAAATTTCACTGGCCCCATGCCAAAAACCTCTCTCCTAGCTGCTTACGACGAAAGCTCAATTTAATGAGATCGATGAACATGTGTGTTAGCTGTCGATCTATATGTCGCTGATGGAACCAAACATTTTGGGCATATCCACCCTGTATACCCTACGTACCATGGCCATATATATACGTCTAACTTGAGACCCTGGACAAGTAACGAGTAGCAGTTTACTACAAGACAACAAGATTGTGTGGTAGTTATAGTAACTTATATATATGCTTGCGTTCTGTGTGTAAAGAAACTCCAAGGAGATAGGAGCAATACGAGGCTGACTCGCTGAGCATGAGGTGGCACAGAAAAGTTACAAGCCTTCACTAGAATACAAAGGTTGTGTGCTGCATGAGGTGAATGGTGAGTAGATAATGGTACATGTGCATATGCATATGTAGGTTTAAATGGTATGAATATTTTGCAAGATCTTTCTTTAATTTCCAGATTTTTTTGATAGATCCTGGTGATCGATCTTGATGTAGTAATAAGTTAGGTACTTATACATGTTTGCATCGTCTTAACCCACCAAATCTATTATTATATATAGTCTGTCTATACAGTAAATAAGTGTTTTAAAGTGGCTGGACACTCGGATTCATTCTGACCGTTCAAGATCAAACACTCATCCTTTCTTCTTGTACCTACAGTCCATGTCCGGGTTTCTCGAAACCGGGCACTTTAGCCCGTACTGCATCCATGTCCGGGTTTCCGTTGGTTAAGTTCAATGAAAATGGGGATACTCGTGTCGAAGAAAAAAGAAACTCCAAGGAGATAGGAACAATACGAGGCTACCTTGCTGAGCATAAAGTTGCACAAAAAAGTTACAAGCATGCACTAGAATAAAAAGGGATGTGTGCTGCAAGAGGTGAATGGTGGTGAGTAGATAGATGGTACATGTGCATATGGACGATGCATGTGCCCCACAAGCTGTAGCATCACAATCAATGTAATAAAAGGTGGTCTTGTAGTGTTTGATCAGCTGATTATTTTAAAAACATGATGCTGGTTGTATAGTTTAATCATATATATGCAAGGATCGGTGGAGGGCAGTGGGCAGATGAGGGCGAGGGTGTGGTGGCCACTGGCCATGGCTCCTCCTCTTTTTCTTGTCCAGATAGTTAGTTATATATATATTCCATGCATGGATCTGCAGGTGGCCCCTGATCGATGAACATATATTCAGTACTACTACACAGTATGAGATTTATTTATATATATAGTGATATGTTTGTGATCTAGATGTGTTTAGTTTAGACGTGGGGTGTTGATGGGGCCACGGCCACTGAAAGCAATGCCTCTCCGACCCGTCAATCATATTTCCACATCGATCTCTCTCAAGGCCATATCGTCGTCTTGGTCCATTATTTCACCTTTCGATTAATCATCTTCAATTCTTTCTCGCCCTTCTGTTCTTCAAGTTTGATCTAGCTAGTATTAGCAGTAGTATTATCACGTCTTCGTACGTACTAGAATTGAAGCATATATACCTACTTTCTTTGTATATATTCCTTTAAAGCCCTATTTGCCATAGCAATAAAGAAGGTTCTAGCCCAAGCTAAAATCTGGCCTTGAGAATCTAGTTTTACTTACTGATATTAGTGATTGTATTTGTATATTGATTCTGTAAAGTGATTGTCGAAGATAAACTAGAATAGGAATTGAAAAGTAGTTTCTCCGATTCATTCCACACAGGGAATCACAAAATCTGATTACTCTATCAATCAATCATGCATTATTGTTTTCAGCAAGAATAGCTAGCTACCAATGCAACCTCGGATTAATTTGTCCATATGCATTTGTCATATAATGGGCATTCATGATCGTCTTGTACACATCACAGGGAGAGTAGGTAAGCTCGCTGATGATTGCCTGTCAGACTGAACAGACATTACATACACGTACAGTACGCACTGCTGTGCCGTTGGATGGCTAATTCATTACATGTTGGTCACATGCATATGCCTGTCTCTTGCATTGCCTGCCTGCGTTCTTGAATCTTGACCAATGCTGGCAACGCATCAATGGCTAGAGGGAGGCCGGCCGGCCGGCAGCAGCCTAGCTGCCGGCCTGCTGCACGCGTACAACACCACCATGTGTTACTGTTGACACCAAAAAATGGTATGGTCTAAGTCACGGTAAAAATCCGGACTTAGTCAAATTCTCGAGGAGGATCGAAAAAGGCTTTTACGGAATATGACCGGACTCACGCGCGTCGGTCCAGCGGCCACGTCGGCGGCGTCGGTCAGTCGCGCCCACGATCGGTTTGCGAGACCTTTACGTTAAACCGATCGGACAGCGCCGACCGGGCGTCCGGTCAACTCCTCCGTGAGTCGGTCGGTCGAATGGAATCGGGCTGATTTGGGGCATCGACCGGACGCACCCATGAGTCCGTCCAGCGTCCGGTCCCGGGATCGGTCGCCGGTCAGCGTCGCGAGCCGGCTGCAAACCCACTGGAAAGTCGACCGGACCCGTTGACGGAGCGTCCGGTCAGGCCGGCGATCTGCGTCCGGTCAACCCGACGCAGGCCGTGTCCGTGACGAGATCGAACCGATTTGTTTCCAATCGTGTTTAGGTCGGTTTTTGATGCTTGGAAACGCGTCAGGACGGTTTCCTAAAAGGATAAGACCACCCTCCTCTATATAATAAAGAGGTTAATGGCGATTTGATCCCATCTACATCCAATCGACAATCAATCTACCTCTGTCCTGTTTGTAGGTCATCTTCTTCCTTCAACCCCTCTATCCTCGCTGTTCGGCGGCGAACTCCGCGTTCTTCGTCGGCGTTCTAGGCGCGCCACGCTGGTCCTAGAGCACCCCTCGCGGCGTCCTCCCGGCGGGTCTTTCCGGAGGTACGTTCGAGGTTCTTCCGGCCCGTCACCGAGCTACGTCACCCCTACCGATCCCTAGATCGGTTAGGGCGGCCACGCCGATTGCGGTCTTTGCTACAAGGTCGATCGCGACCTTCGTGGGCGTCAAGGCCCTCCCCGGTGTGTTGGTGTGAAGCCCTAGTTTCGCGTCAACAGTTCCAGAGAGACGAAGGCTGAAAAAAATTTTAGGGGCTGAAACAAAGGGAGACGTTGATTTGCATAAAGATTTAATAGTGATTTTTGGTTTTGCTACAGTAATTAACCTTGTTTACCGGATTTTAGGGGTTGGAGCCACAGCAGCCCCACTGCTGGCTCGCGTGGCTGCGTAGGACGATCGCCGCAGTGCAGCCGATGTAAAAATCACGTCGGCCGATTTTACGGTAGTGGATGCTCGGCCGGCGACGAGGCCCGGTAATGTAGGTAGGTGCGTGTCCGAGGTCCGACAAACCTGCAAATAATAGGATGCATGTCATGCATACATTGGCTGCACAGCTCACAGCTCCCTCCGTCCCATAATACACTACCACATTCCTCCTCTTTGCCGTGGGCCTCCGGGTAGAGATAATCGTCACACATACAATTTGACTTTTCTTCCAAATTAACGCATTACCATGTCCGATGTTCCCTACAAATAACAGTGTTGCAGCCTGTACATATATATTGACTTCACTGAGTGTACGTAGTCAGAGAGGTATATTTTATTTTCTCAAAAAAGTCTATTTAACCCCCAATCTATTAAGGGTGGTCTACTTCACCCCCTCAATTCTCAAAGGGTCCAATTTACCCTCTGAACTTTCCAAAACCATCTACTCTACCCACATGCGGTTTTCAACAATGGTTTTGCTATAGTATCGACGGGGTTTGCTACAATGTGGTTGGTTTCATTTTTCTTTCATTTTGCTGAATCTTTGAAAAAACATAGTAAATCACATGAAAATTATAAAATAAAAAATCCAATTTTGTTGGACTCCACATGAGAACATATGATATAGTATGATTTATAGTAAAACCTTTTTGGACTCCACATGAGTATACTTTTTCCATTTTTCTCTAAATTCCTATTTCATTTATATTTTCCTAGTTTCATTATATTTTCTTTCCAATGTGTTTGTCTAACTTTCTAAGGAATTAAACCAAACTCGTTCTTTATTTACTTCCTCCTTATGAAAACAAAAGCAAATAAAACAAGATGTAGATATGCATGGGCACGCGCTGTCAACCACATTGTAAACGCTTTAGGGCCTATTTGGAACAAAGGGATGCAAAATAGATGGATGGTCAGACACATAGAAAACATGAATGGGGAAAGTGAAAAAAACCACATGATTCAAATACAAAGGAATGAATAACTTTGTTTGGAACGTAGGAATAGAAAACACAAGAACAAAAATGTATTTGAAATATAAAAAAATCTTATTATTGTTGTTTATAGTGTGACACCCCTTATCTGGAGTCCTTATTATAATGGGTCCCACCAATTAGCAATTGTTTATTACTAATCCAAATGGGCTTGAGAACCTCACTACTACATAAATGAATAATGATGACAATTTTTTGATTAACGGTGGTGGTTTTGGAATCGCTACCGAGTAAAGGTCACGCGGTTAATCATGGATTAACCATGGTGGTTTCCAAAAACCGCCACTGTTAATCTAAAAAAAAGAGAGAAAAGCCAAACCCTAACCCCAACAGGCCGGACGCCGCCGCCGCCGTGGCTGCCAGGCCACCGCCATCGATGTATCCAAAGAACCGCCGCGTTGGATCCGCCCCTGCCGTCGATGGATCCGGGCACGCCACCAGCTTGCACATCGTCACCGCACGCCGTGGGAGGGAGATCTGGCCGCCGTCCGCGGGAAGAAGTAGAGGGGTGGGGGGCGAGTCGGGAGGGAGGGAGGGAGGGAGAGAGAGAGACCGCCGGAGAGGGGGGAGAGAAGGAGACCACGAGAGGGATTGATGAGGGAGAGAGTGCAGCTGGTGACCGGTTTGAGGAAGAGGTTAGGGTTTGAGGGAGAGAGTGTTGCTTTTATATGCGTGAGGTGTTAGTGGATTGGTTTCGGCCAATTTAGATGGGTCATCCGGGGCCTTATTTGTCGGGCGGGCTTTTTATAAAAACTGTCATGGTTAATCGATTTACCATGACGGTTTTTGACGCCACGGTAAATCCTAAAAACCGCCACGATTAATTGAGACATTAACCGTGGCAGTTTTCTAAATAACCGCCACCGTAAAAAAAGGCAAGTGCCTTGTAAAAGATTTAATGTAGTAGTGCTGAAACAGTTTCAAACCTCTCTTTTTATGCCAGAAAGTAGTTTGCCCAAACCAGGCTAACTAAGCACTACATGTTACATTATATAGCCAAGTAGGCATTCGAACAAACTTATAGAAAAACAACACGAAGGAAAATAGGCTAAACGAGGGCGTTGACCATCTTTAATTCACTGGTACGGTGATATCGTTTTTTAAGAGGATATACAGTAAATACGTTGATTTGGTGCGGCGACTAGATCAACATAAAGATTCATTAGAAAAACTAAAGAGAATGTGAATAATGACACGGGGAAATAATATATGCGCTTACTCAAACAGATATAATAGATCTAAGCCCAAATGAAAGAACAAAGATAGTCATTCTTTTATAGCTAGAGTGGCAGCTACGGTACTTAGTATTAATTGTTTCAGTTTATGCATTTATGTATTTTATTTTTGTAGCATGGTTTTCACCACAAGTTTTGACTAGAACTAGAGGTGATAATGTTTCACCAAGATGCTCATGGAGACTCCCAATTCTAAAAAAGATGCACATCACTTCCTTGCATTGTTCTAAGGTCCGTAATTAACTTGCAAGCCTTAATTTCCTTACTTGTTGCCTTGGCTAAATATTGCATTTTCTGATGAGTGTGAAGCAAAAGCATGTTTGTTCCTTTTAGAGCGCTTGTTGCACCCAGTTGATAATGGAGCCTCGCAAATTTTGAAGGATCTTCATTGATACCAACATACTTCAAGGCTAGTATGTAGCATGTACTTCAATTGTCAGCTTGTTTGCACCATTTCCAATATATTGAGACGAATGTGAAGAATACCCCTATGTTAGTCGAACTTTTCACTACTACAAAATTGATTTTACGTGGTGTTTCGATTTTATTTTCCGTGGCGGGCATTTGAGAAACGCCCACGGAAAATAGGTGGCCTAGCACCCCCCCTCCGGCCCGTGAGAAAAACCGCCACGGTTAATCGATTAACCGTGGCGGCATTGTAAAATAACCGCCATTAATCCTTTATTAACCGTGGCGGGCATTGTAAAATAACCGCCATGGTTAATCGATTAACCGCGGACGGTTTTCTTAATGTGCCCATCACGAAGTAAAGCCTGCACACGAAGGCCCAATTGGCCCGTTAAGTGTTCGGCGTATATATATCCTACCCCAAACCCTAACTACCCATCACTTTGTCTCCCCATTCTCCACACTCTCTCCCTCCTTCACTCCTCCCTTCCTCCCCAGCCCGTCTCCTCTCCCCCACGCCCGCACAACCGCCTCCCCTCTCCCCATGCCAACTTCCTCCCCCGGCCCATCTCTCCCCTCTCACTCCACATGCCCGGCGTTTCCATCCCGGAGGCGGCGGCGGCGAAGGGCGGATTCGGGCGGACGCGGGGGGCGGCGGGCTCCCATGATCCCGGCGGCGGCGGCGAGCCTCCATCGCGCGCCGCTTCCTCCCTCATCCGGTGGCGGCGGCGGATCCCCGGCCGGAGGGCGGATCCGCTCAGCCGGGCCGGATCGAGCGACGCGGCGCGGATCGAAGCGCCACGCGCGCCGATCGAGCGAGGGCGCGGGGCGGATCGTGGCGGGCGCGGCGAATCAGCGAGGGCAAGCGGATCGACCGGCGGCGGCGCGATCGAACGGCGGGCGGCGGATCAGCGGCGGCGGCCGGTCAGCGGCCATGGAGCTCGGGTCCACGCCCGGCGGGCGGCGAACCTCCTCCTCCTCGAGCTCTGCCCGCGTCGCGCTCCACACCGGTGACGGAGGCCTCGAGCACGGCGGCATGAGCTCCGGGACGCGGCATACTGGTTTTTAATCTGCGGGCCGGGGCCGGTCCGCCCGCCCAGCCGAGCCCGTTAGGGTTTCGATTTGGATTTTTATTTTTTTTTTTTTTGTTATTAACCATGGCGGGCATTTTGTCCGCCACGGAAAATCGACCATTTTACGTGGACCCTTCGTCGCGTGGCGGACGGAAAAACCGCCACGGAAAAGGTTTTTATCCGCCACGGAAGATCGTTTATGTAGTAGTGTTTCTAGCCTTAATCGGTGACTTACGATACACCTATGTTAGACTCTTGTGAACAGGAATCCTAGTCAATCGCGTCAAATCTATAGAAACAAAAAAAAAAACGATGTGAAGAATACTTGGTTTGATGTCTTTTTTTTGCGAAGAAAAGGGGCTTATATTAAAACTTGGGCGAGTACATCTCCAAATTACATATTAAAAAATAAAAAATAATATATATATATTCTTCCATCTTCTTCTTCCGCAATGCCTTTCCTTGAACGCTAGAGCCAAAGTGTGTCCTTACGCCGAGTCCAATGACCAACCCCACAACTTTGGACATGCCCGAGATGATCCAATGCTTTGGAACCAGTCCAAAACACATCTCAAGCTAAAAGAATATCGGTAGCTATCTCAGGGTATCTTTGTAGGATGCAGATATATCACCTTGATACCTTGAAATCCTCTTCGTGACCATCCACTATGTGATCAATGACCCGAAGTTGTTTTCCTCATAGGTGACTCCCTCCCCATACGGATAGTGGCTACAAATTGGCGCCTACCGATGAAATCGACGACTCCCAACGACAATCTCGGTGTGGCAATCACCAAAGTCATCGTAGGAAATGTGATCGTGACCAAAAATCATTTTATATTGTTGGTGGATTTATTTGGCTAACAAGCCTAAACAAACAAGATATAAGACTACAAGAAAAAGAGATCGTGCTCCCCACTCCATTCTTCGGCGAGATGAATCGAGAGAGGAAGAAGAGGGGATCTATGCGGAGGCGTGACGACGACGATGACCTAGGAGCGGCGGTGGAGTTTTCTATCTTAGGTGATAGTTTGATGCCTACTTATGGATTTTCCTTATAATTATTTAAAGGAAGTAAGATCTGGTGAGAAATCGATGAAGATGATGCCATTTAGTAGCCACGTGTTGGCGGTCGTTATTGACCATTTTATACCGCAATTTTTATCCAAATCTGGAGAAACAAGCATACTTATGACACATATACATATGCTATGACCCGTTCCACTTGTTTCTCGAGAAACATGTTTTTGCAGGACAAACGTAGGAAACAAGTGGAAATGCACGAAGTAAAGAACAAAGCGCAAAGCTGAACACACATTCTAGAAATGCTCAATCCAAGGGGAATAGAAAAAGCCCAACTCGTAATCGAACTGGAACAAAGCACCTACACATTAATGATCTAGGCTAGCCCACAAGCCCACCAGAGAAAGATGGCGGCAGAAAGGGGCCAACCCCAGTCCGGCCGCACCAGCGATCCCGCCAAATCCAACCGCCCTTCTTCGGCGGTATCATCAATGCGAGGGAGGCGGTAAAAATGACCAAAACCGACCTCTCATGAGTATAAGTAGATGGGGAGGGCTCCATTCTCAACACACACCACACAAGAGCCTCTCCCTCCATTTGTATCTTTTACTTTTATTGGTTAAACTTAGGAGCTTGGCAAGGCAAGATGTAATAGAAGATCAAGATCATCTTGGAGATACTTGGTATGATCAATTCATTGTTCTTATGTTGATTAATGCCATGTTCTTTATCTTGTTCTTGTTCTTACTTATCATTATTGTTGTGCTATAGAACTAGAGTATAGTTCCACATGACATAATCATTGCATATGAACTAGGCTATCGTTTCTATGTTATGATTTTGTCATATAGAACTTGTGCTTAATCAATCATCTAATTTATTCCATGGAGTTTAGATGGTAGTCTGTCGTACATTCGGGTTTGCCCACATTCTAGCTCGTTGATCCGTAGGGTTAGAGTCCTAGGGGGTGTGGGTAGTTGCTTAGTACACGCGGGCATGGAGCCCGGGTGCACGTGAGCCTTCGGGATATGTCGGTACCCTACGGTAGTGAGGTAGGAGGCAGGTGGTCACAGCCATGTCCGTCCATAGCACTCCTCCATGTCCGGGTATTGAGTAGGAGTTCGAAAGTGTCTATTGGCTGACAGACCAGCTACGGGCATCTCGCCGTCCATCTTACTCTGTCTGTATATATCTTGTATGATCATTAACTTGTTCTTTGCACAACTATATAGGATAGGCCTACTCCAGCTTAGGTTATTCTTTTATATATTCTCTCTGAGATTGCTCGAGTGTGTGTGTCAAGTTATCTTTTACTTATCCTATTCCATCCCTGTTATGAACCTTGGTCTATTATACAGTCATGTTATCTTGTCCATGTTCCTATTAGAGACTTTACACTATGCCTTCCCTGTGGAAATACAATACCACTGAATACTTCCGGGTGAAACCTACAACGGCATTTCCGTGCGCTTGCGGAACTCTTTACTTTGCATTAAGAAACACCAACAAGCTTTTTGCGCCATTATTGTTGGGGAAGGCATTGGCTAAAAAGAATCTACTCGGGCATGTTCATAATAATATGCATAAAAAGTAGCCATTGTTTATAACGAGGGGTTTATCCTAAAAACAAAAAACAATATGATGAATTTTAAATGTCCTCCTTTAAGAGCTTCTATTAAATTTTGAAAAAAAACAACTAGCTCAAATTGCTACTCCTGCATATGTTTTCCATTAAGGTAATCACAAGGGATCGTAAGTCCCTCGTGATCTACCATATCGTAACCATGCAGGAAAAACTAGAAAGTTAATGTGGGTACAACCCCGACTTGATGGGCTTTGAGCTAGCTTGGGGAGGACCGTAACAAGGTAACGTATAGCTTGCACTCTCATCTTTCTTCGTTACCTTGCAAAAAAGTAAGTTAAAAAGAAAGAAAAAAATGATCCCTCTTGTTCACTTTACAATGTCTTCACCTACATTTGGATGCATCTTGTTATCTTTTCATACTTCCTTTCTTTATCTTGGCATATTTTTGGCTTGAAGTATTGGTCATACAGCCATTGATCATGCTCTCATAGGCTTTCCAAATTAAGCATTGTGCTTAGGTTAGCTAAGTCTACCTTAATCAAATTAGACATGGCGTCGAGTTTGATTATTCAATCAAAGTTTGCTACTATAAAGTTTGGAATTCGATCATATGGACTAACCCCCCGTAGGAATTTATCAACTTCATAAGGGTAAGTCCTTGGGATGACAATAGAGATGAAAATTTGTTTAGTGAACCAAAAAACATTTTTATAACAAAATAATGATAAACCTTTCAAACCCAAGTATTCTTCTCCTATTACTTTGATGTCATCAAAAAGACAAGCTTTGGGGGGCTCTAGCGCGCTCAAGAGAGGCCACAAACCATAAAACAGGGCCATGGCGGGGCACCCGACTAGCTACATTCCTGGCGAATCATGGAAGGTAAGCCATGAGCTAGCTTGGAGGAGGACTCCCATGAAGATAACATGTATCTCACATTTTTTTATCTTTCCTATCTTATAAATGATGAGATATGATGGAAACATAAATAATATTCATTCTACCCTCATATGTGTTAAAGAATGTTAGTTTCTCCATGTTGAAATGATGAATAGTTGCTCCTTCTATAATTCATTTTGTGCCTAGTTTATGACTTTGTATTTCCCAATATTTAAGTTTGTTAGCTAATAATGTCTCACCTTGAAATACTTAAAAAAATTGTGGGTTTGCAAATACATGATCCTTTTTCTAAGTTGTTGCGGATATGATATGGTGCAAAGAGATTCTACTATAATTTCGTTCCAAGAGAAACTTGACATCCGGGAATTTGTTTTTAAAAAAGAAAGAGAGAGAGAGATATATATATATATGGGTTGTGCAAAAAGAGAGAGAAAAAGAAAAAGAAAAAAGAAAAGAAAAAGAAAAGAAGAGATGAAAAATGGACATGTGTCCAAGGACGAGTAGAGCCCACGTCTCAAAAAAAAAAAAAGAAGAGAAAGAAAGAGAGGAAATAATGGACACAAGTCCAAGGGTGAGTAGTAGAACCCAAAAAAAAAAAAAAGATAGCCCATACTTTCCCAAAAGCATTTAAAAAATGCACGAACTCTTTCTTAGGGTGAAAGCTACAAGCGACATTTTTTCGCAGGCGCTATGAACTCTTTTCGTTTTTTTTGTTTTTTTTGGGAATGACACAGAGACAACGCAGAGGCGCTCACAACACGCACACTCACCCCTATGAACACACATGCGTAAACCCTACCCCTATGAGCACCTTGTTGGGATCTAACTTTGATTTCTATTTTAAACTTGCGCCCCAAACTTTGAAGATTTGGGATGTTTGCGGAACAAAGGCAAAGTTCTACGCCGAAAGTGACTTCGCAAGACTTTGGCTTCGAGAGAAGAGCATCAAGGATGAAGTAGGAGAACAGAGTCGGAAGTCCAAGCTTAAGGCGACCATAGCGGCTTCGCCTTGCGAAGTTAGAAAACTATCTTCAAACAAACAAAAAGCATTGCGAAGATGGAGTTTGCCTCGGAAGAATTGCGAAGATGAAGAATGCGTCTTATTTGGAGAAAACATTTTGTAGAGAATCATTTCAGAATTCTTAGTGTTTTCTGTACAACTACGAAGACAGGGGGCCTATAAATACCCCCTAACATCCTTTGTAATCGCCATGTTGAATGGCTACTTTGTAAACCATTTCATCATCAATAAAGTGTTGTGTTGAGCAATCACCCAACACACCTCCAAAGGACTGGGCACCCGCGGATCCGGAGATTCTCGAAGTCATCATTGGCGCCGTCGCCGACGGGAACGCCGCTACCACTTACTCCCTCCGTCCCAAAATAAACGACGTTTTGGGTTTTTAGATTGCCACGAGTTTGATTCGATTTGTAGAAAATACGTAGAAGATTTAAATCTCCAAATAAATTTGTTAAAAAACTAGATCAAAAGATCTTTCCAATGATACTAATTATGTAATATAAATATTAATCCTATTTTAATATATAATTGCCAGCAGATGTTTATCGGGAAGTTAAAAACGTCGTTTATTTTGGGATGGAGGGAGTAATGCATAACGCCAAAAACCAGGAAAATCCCAAGAAAAGGTGCGAAAGCACCGGGATTTGAACCCTCGGTGGGTAGCGCCCTTTGGACCGGCCCCGCCATTGGACTACAAGCCAATTCGCGAACTCTTTTACGCTATGCGTTAAGAAACGCCAACACCATGCTAGATAATTTACTCATGCTACACCCTTCTACCGATAATATTCTTCACATCCAATTGATGTTATCAATGATTGCTTTAGTTTTGATGTGTTTGAGCTCACTGATGTCAATGAATGTAGTGGTGGCGGAACCAAGGGGCCAGCAAGGGTTGTGACCCCTCATGCGCTAAATCACTTAACATATTATTCAATATTCATGATGCTTTGCCTCTTATTTGCTCCAACATTGCATTGTTTTCATGGATGCATGCAAATAACAAGCATGCAACCCACACACGTATAAGCATGTAGGACAATTATTTTTTTGATCCCCTATATATGCATGGATGCATGCAACGGTCAAGTAGCCATATTTTTGTCCCCTTATACTATTTTTCTGGTTACGTCACTGGATGAAAGCCCTAGACAATCACCCCTTCAATTCATACATAAAGGACATGTTAACCTTAGAAACGCCAAACGATATAAATGTCACAGGAACTTTCGAGGACACATCCGGCACATTGAACGAGCATTGGTGTGTGCCTCATCAACGGTGGTGATTAAGGGACCATCAATCTAGTGTCACCAGTGATTCGGTCATGCTAGAACAATAAACGCTGATAACATACTTCTCGCCATCGTAAGACTAAAATCTAGCTAGCCAGTGAAACAAAGATGTCAATGTTGAACACAACAACCACCCCAACCAATCATAGTAATCTTGTAAACATAGTAAAAATGAAATGAAGAACACACAGTGTCGTGGTTCTAAACCACGGTCACAGTAATTGTCTAGCAAGTGTGTGCTCCGGTGGCCTAACTCAAGGGTCAGTGACAAGTGATGTATACTGGTTCGGGGCAATCGGGCACCCTAGTCCGTCTAAGTCACTATCCGAGCTCAAACGCTTGTAGAGGGGTGGCTACAAGCTTGAGAGAGAGGGAATAAGCTCCCATGTCTCTGTTGTGTGTGTTCAATGCCCCCTCCCAATGGCTAGCTTGCCCCTTTTATAGTCCAAGGGGCATATACGAGGGTGCCATGGGAGAGGATTTAATTACAAGGGGGAAAGTGTAAAATTGTATCGGCAGCAGGGCACTCCGATTTGTCAGATGCACGTGCGCCGCTTCCCTACTGCTTCGTAGCCCGCATCCCTATCTAGCTCGGCGTAGGGGAGGTCGGCGTCAGGGGCCCGGCCTCGATCGGCGAAGCTCGGGAGCTCGCTGGGCCTCAGAATGATGGTCGGCGTGCTCGATTACACTCGATCGGTATTACGGTCGGGGAGGTGTCTTATCGACGCCCGAGCGCACGCCTCTCGACCCGCCCGACACTTTGGGCACCGCCTAACGCTGTTGCGTCGCCTGTCAAGGTGCAGCGTGAATCCGGGTGAGGCGTGCCGGCGTGTGGATAGGAGCCTGGGAAATGATTTCCTTTGTGCGTAGCGGTTGGCAAGACTTCGATCTCGGACCCCAGCGGTGGTCCGTCGGCGGGCTGTCGGACGGCGTGTCGTGGCTCGCGGGCTCCATAGCACGACTCACGGCTTTTCGAGTGCTTCTAACTTGGAGCACGTGGGCCTGATATCCGATCCCCTGTTAAGATCACGGTGCAGTTGTGATGATTAGTTTGTGGCGGTCGGACACACATGGTCCGAGCTGCGAATCGACCTGAGGAGGTCGGCTCAACCTTCGGGGCCTCGGGCTCAACGCTGGCCCGGGCCGGGAGTTTGCTCGGGGGATCCCGACCGCTTAGCTAGGTCTATGAGTCGGGGGCAGCTGGGGTAACCGGGCCCACGCAGGGCGAGCTCGAGCTCGCTCGAGGCGGAAACCCCGCGACGAGCTCGGAGCTCGCGCAGGCTTAAGTTTGTGCGTCGTTCCGGAGCTCGCCGGGGGACGGGGGCCATCCTTCAGGCGATCTTCATGCCCGACCCAACTCGATCATGGGCCGAGCTAACTCTTCGTTGAGTCTTTTGTGTTAGATTATTGCTTGGGTTAGGGGATCCCCGATTTAGGTCCCCGACACACACGGGTTTTCTCGGCAATAGAAACATTCACATTGGACTAGAAACAAGATCTAATGAGTATTTGATGAATACGATGTCATCTAGTAGCCCGTAATGACCAATTTATGCGACCTAAACCCTAACAAGTATGACTAGACTGAAGACTGAGGCGCCTCGCTCCTCCTTACCGCAATGAGGTTGTTGGAGGGGGAAGGAGGAGGGACCGAGGGAGACTATAGTGGTTTCATTGGAGAAGCCCCTAGGCGGTGGATATAGAAGGAGGCAACGACCAAAAGGCGTTGCAAGGGTACAATCATGACTTTTCAATTGATGGGATTTGAAAAAAAAAAATCGTCCTGATCTGAATTTCACCATGTAAGTTAAGCACACACCTCTCTTCGATTACTTTAGCTTGGTGAGTGGACCAGAGTGAGGACATGTGTGGGTCTAGAAAACTATATGACAGGTGGAGGAAGACGACGCATGGACAGTGCCTTCAGCTCCTGCACACCCAATCCTGCTTTAAATAGAACCTCATTACAGGTGAGTAATCACATACAGTTGGGGTAAGGCTGAAATGTTCTATGGTAGTACGTGTTTAAGTGATGAAATCTTAAGAAATTCATAGAGTGCGCCATATGTATATATAAATAATAAAAGCTACGTTATTTGACTAAAAACGTCCTGTTTGTTGAACAGAGGTAGTTGAAATAAGTATATATATGTTTGGCCGGTGGCTGTCGGTCGAGATTCTTATGGTCGGAGATCGCTGCTGCTACTGCTGTCGTCCCTGCCGCCGCCGGCGCGACGTACGGCGGCCCCGCCCGCGTCTCCATCTCTGTATATATAGCTTCGTCACCGATAGGTAGCTACCTAACTAATCATCAGCCACAGCTGCAGATATTCTATCCTGTTCTCTATTACAGTGTATATATGATCCTTCTGTTTTATATATATATATCATACAGTAGTTGGTACGATCCAACCAAAGAACAAGCAGATCAATATCTCTGATTCGTCGGTTACCCACGGCAACTTGGCAATGCATGGATGGATCTCAAAAGTAATCTGCACGATCTGCCTGCGCTGTCACCGCCCATGCATGTCATGTCAGTGCTATATATCTATATATATTCATGCATGGCATAGGGCACCACATGAGGAAATATTGTTCATGCAGCTAGCGGCAGTACAGTAAGGGCACTGGACTTTAAATCTCATTACAGTACAGATTAGCTACTGCTGCAGCTAGGAGAGAGCTCGAAATGTACTCTATATGCACGGCCACTGCTGCTGCCCACTATCTATATGCACCAATCACCAATGCATACATGCATTGTATACCAGCAACATTAGCAAGCTAGATGGTATAGCTTACAAGGCCTTGTACTTGCACTCGTGCCATTACTGGTTTGGACCTTTGGTGTCAAGTGGCGCCTCACAATTACCGCCGGCCAGCCGTATCTATCTAGTACAGAATGTAGTACCGTGCGTATCCTCCTACATTTCATCTAGTGATGATCTAGTATCATCGACATGATCTTATCTGTATTGTTTTCCATTAATACTTGCAGTTATGCACCGATCTGATTAGATCCTGCATGCATGCTGCATATGCGCTGAGCTAGCTAGACCTGTTTCGATCATCTCAAAACTACAGTTTAATTAGCTAGTTGGTCTAAAATGTAGAGGTGACTAAAGTTTAGTTCATAGTGTTTGGATGCATGGACTAAACTAAAGGCACTGAATTCTCTTTGGTTCAGGCCCCTTCAATTCACTGTAAAACGTTCAACATGCATGTCATTGCCCTAGCTAGGTAGCTAGAAAAAGGTAGCTGATGATCAGTGAGGCAGGCAGGCATGCAAAAAAATAATAATCAGCAGATGGTCTCTTCAAAATTAGGTATCCTACCTATTTATCATCACAGTGCAACAACCATGCTAATTTTAAAATTAGATTCTTTTCCTCTCTCTTTCATGTACTAGCTTATTATTCTAAACAACTAGAGCCTTTTAAACTTCAATGGTATTTTTATACTAACTAGTTGTTAAAACATATGAATGGTTGTTGGAAATCTTCTCCTTCTTAATTAGAAAGAAAGAAAATAATCGAAGAAAAAAAAAAAAAGAATGCATGGTTGTTCGAGATGCATGCATGCTTACCGACGTTAGCAATTAATTGAGCGACAATGCAATGCATAATACAGTACTATATAGCTAGTAATATATGTACTACATGGAGAGAAAGTCCATGGGGGCATCAAGTGCAACCATGGCATGATGGCAGCAAACTAAATTTGCAGCGTACAAATGCCAAGTACAACACACACACTGACACACACAGAGTGGCGAACGAACGAACTCACTCCCATGCACCATTTCCATGCTTGTACAAGTACGTGGTACGTACAAACCGACTCCCCATCCGACAGCGTACTTGCTGAGAGTGAATTAAGAGTATTAATTTTGATCGGCGCCAGGAGTTTTTTTTTTTTTTTTTTTTTTTGGGAAAAACATGCACCTTACAGCACGTACGTACATGCATGCGTACGTTCTGCTGTAGTTTAGTACTACGTACGTACGTACTCTAGCTATCTTCTGGACTACTGAAGTCATTGGCGATACAATTTTGTAAATAAGCCTATCGAATTTAATTAGTTTATGTTTTTTCATTAGCTGGTGAAGCCGTGAAGGAGTGATAATAATGACGTGATGCAAGCAATGACTACATTTTGAAAAATAAAGTCAATAAGGTCAGTCTCAATAGTGAGTTTCATTACGTTGTTTCCAAGACTGTCATGTCATATAAAATGAAATGAAAAACTTAGATAAAACTTCTATTCTCAATGGAGAGTTTCATTGTGTGATTTCATAGGCATTTAATTTCATGACTCGAGAGATAGTTATTATTCGTGCCAAGCGCCAAGAGAGTTTCACCAAGATGAAACTTTTCTCTTGTCTCTCCTCAGCGTTTCATGCAAAATGTGGACTTTTTTGCTGATGTGGTGTCCTATTTAATGTGCATAAAACGTCTATGAAAACCCCCATTGAGACTGGCCTAAGAAAAATGTCTTCAATGTAATGGTAAAAAAAGGCAGTTGTCTTTAACGGAGTGCACTGCTACACATGTATCATTTCTCTTTTGGTTTAAATTGTCCTAAAACTTGTAGCGTCCCTTGTATATAAGGTCACTCACAATGCAGACTCTACCATAAAGTCTAAGCTTATTTATTACCATCATTTTTATTGCACTTTGCTGATGTGGCGATGTGGCGTATATTTATGGAAGAGAGAGGGAGAAAAACCAAGACTCCAAGTTTAATTTAGACTCTAAGTCCACGATATTCGAGGTCATAAATGAGCTTACACTCTACCATAGAGTTTGGGTTGGGAGTGCCCTAAAGGACGTAGAGACTAGCCTCTTGATCTATCAAAATTATTTTATTTTGATGGTGTGTTCTAGTTTTAACTTGTTTAAGAGCTACGACCTCTATTTCAAATTGTAAGTTATTATAGCTATTACTCCCTATGTTCCAAATTACAAGTCGATTTGACTTTTTTATTTAGTTCATCTATTTTGCTATGTATCTTGACATATTATTATATATCTAGATATGTGGCAAAATTGATGTACTAAAAAAATTCAAAGCAACTTATAATTTAGAACAAATTCAGTACAATATATGTGGACATATACCTAAGTATGTAGTAAAAATTATTTATCTAGAACAACTTAAATGAATTATAATTCAGAATGGAGGGAGTAACACACATTGGTCAAGTACCATCAATATAATGCAGTGGGAAGGACAGTGGATTAACATCAAGGAAGTATCCTATATAAATACAATGATGGCTCAGGATCGGCCATCAGGGCCCCATAAAAGTACTGCACACCAGGAAGCTACCAAGAACAATAAGAGAACTCAGAAATTAAACCACAGAAAAATCTAGCAATGCAAAAACACACCAACAATATGTCTTCTAGAGAAACAATTCACTATGATTTCAAATGACGAAAGACCAAATCTTCCACCTCGTCGTCCTTTTTTTAGCCAAAAAAAAAAAAAAAAAAGACACTCCTATACACGATACGTACCCTCAACCACATGAATCCCACACATACACACTACTACAAAAGGCCACTAAGAGGGTGCCTGCGTTTTTGATTAGGGGCGGCTCATACTTTGAGCCGCCCCTAATGTATGCTTAAAAATCCCTGGATGAGACGAACCGCCCCTAATGACGACACATTAGGGCGGCTCGTGTACCCGGCCGCCCCCTCTTGTTATTAGGGCGGCTCAATCACCGCCCGCCCCTAATGTGATCCATAATAGGGGCGGCTCTATATTGAGCCGCCCCTACGATGGGTTGCCGAATTTTAAAATGAGGCACTAAAAATTAAAATTTTATAAACGACCTCGGACGTAAAAACTTTCTAAATATGAAATGTAGATCTCGAAAAAGTTATGAAACTTTGTAGTTGACCCTTTTTAGTTTGAAATCATCTAGTCATGCAAAAAGCGTGTTCAAATGTCTCAAATTTGAAATTCAAATTTCATAAAACGACCTCGGACGGAAAAACTTCCTAAATATGAAATGTAGATCTCGAAAAGTTATGAAACTTTGTAGTTGACCACTTTTAGTTCGAAATCATCTAGTCATGCAAAAGTCGTGTTCAAATGTCTCAAATTTGAAATTCAAATTTAAATGAACGACCTTGGACGGAAAAACTTCCTAAATATGAAATGTAGATCTCGAAAAGTTATGAAACTTTGTAGTTGACCACTTTTTAGTTTGAATCCGTTTAGGGCCTCAAATAGTCAATTTACACTTGGATTTGTATAATATATGTGGACGCGGAATGGGATGTAGACACATACAAGTGTGTAGCGTAGTGGAGGGAAGGGTTGCACGTGAGCTCGAGGTCGCGGGTTGAATCTTGGCGGCCGCAACATTTGCAAAAAGCCCGAAAAAAAATCACCATATGTAGGGGATGTGGGTGGTCGGGCGGTGGGGTCTTACCCCCTCGATTAAAAAATCTTTTGTTATTTTTTTTGAATTTTGAAAATGCGAAACGGGATTCACATTAGAGAGGCGCTCAAAGCAGGAACCGCCCTTGATGTGTTCACATTAGGGGTGGCTCGTGTCAACCGCCCCTAATGTGGAAGCACATTAGGGGGGTGTTTTATTAGGGCGCTAATTTGGAGGAGCCACCCCTAATGTGCATCTTTTAGCCGCCCTAATGTGCCTGTTGCTCGTAGTAGTGACATGCCCTATTTTTATCGAGCATCTCTACAAAATTTGAGTTATGTATGTCAACAAATCTCGAGATTGACAAAGTCATGACAAACGTAACGTTATCGACTTGGCTTACTGTACCAACAAAACAATTAGTTGTAATGGTAACCCGCTCGTTTTGGCTCATTCAACGCAACGACGCTCATCACCCATGCATCTGCGTGCTTCTGCCATTTCCATGTGTGCAGCGCGGATCATGCATGACTTTGAGTGACCATCTCTCTATTTTGCGGTAACAATAATCATGTTCACTAGTGTGACTCAGATTAAATTCGATGGTATATAGGAGTATCTTGCATTTGAACTCAGATTAAATTCAGCTGTCGATTACTATCAGACAATGACAAACACGTACGTACACAGTCATCGGCATGGTTGTTCAATCTATCCGAATGCGTGTTCAAAAATCTGCAGGGACCTTTCAAAATCGATCTAATTATCGTGTGGTAAGCGTGATTTGATCCAAGCAAATGGTCCATGGTGGTACGGCTCAATAGCTTTACGATCCTTAACTCGCACACAGCTCAAGCAACAGTAGCTTTATTTGCTAAAGTTGGTTTGGCTTCTCATACAAACTTTGGGATTAAATCGGCCGTATTATACAAGTTTCGAGTTTCTTTCTTCAGAAAATTGAACAATGCAAATTTTTGAAGACAGTGATCGATCGAAGCATGTGATTGGAACCTGTCGGCAGAACCTTGGACACTTCGCTAGCTACAGGAGCTTTGCTGTCTGGTGGAGAGAAAAAAAAAACGCAGAAGCTTCACACAGCAAGAATCTTGACTAGCATCATAGGTAAGGTAAATCTATAAAACCTTGCATATCTAAAGATTCAGAGTGGTAAATCTGTGCGCATTGTGATCCGTGCTAGCACACTTCTCAATGCACGCTGCTCGGAAGTGTGCTAGCACGGATCACAATGCGTATCGTGTGGTCCGGCGTGGGAGCATATGATCCTAAGAGCAAAAAAACCGCCTCCGTAACAACTTGCATCTCTAATTTTTTTACAGCCCTGCACGCATGCATGGAACGAGCTTTTAGGACACCATTTGACTCTTGTTATATGTCTTGTAAAAATTACTGGCAAGAAGAACTGCCAGTGGAGGAGCATCGATCCATCGATTTTTTTTTTTTTTGAAAAGTCTTTGATCCATTGATTAGCCTTATATATATAAATAAATTAATAATAACCAGTAAATGTGCATAAAACAAATATGTTTCTCTCTCTAACATCAGCAAGATATGAGAGACAGACAAGCCATGTCCAAATTTAAGGTGCTACATACATATTGCATAGGAAGCCAGCTGTCCCAAATTAAAGATCAGAGGACACATGAGCAGAGCATGGAGGAGACATGCCAAACAAACAACAGTGCAAGAACCAGAATGGAGAGTGAGAGTAATATAAAAATACATGATAAACGTGGATTCTTTGACTCCATTGAAAGTGATATTTCTTTTAGAATGGAGCGAGGGAGCAGTTTGGTACAAGGGTTACATCTCTCAGCCCTCTATATGTTTCTTTTTTTCAGAAAAATCTTCAGTCTTCTTTTGAAAAGATTTAGAGTGTTTTAAATTTTTAGATTTTGAATTTCTTTTAAAAAAAAAAAACAACCTAGATGTTGACATGGTCTATAACAAAGTTGCAGCTCTCAATAAATTCTAAAACTTTGTAGTTTTTTTTTCATTTGAAGATGTTTAGAGTCTAAATAAATATCTATTTAAAGATCTTAGATTTTTAAAACTTTTAAACAATATCAGATGGAGACACATCATAATGACATATACCAAGGTTGTAGTCCTTGACGACAAGACTCAAATTTTTGTAGTTGAAACATTTCATTTGAGTTTATTTAGTAGAAAAATATCCAATACAAGATTTTAAAAAATATTTATAATAAATGTAATTATTCTATATATACTCATAAATAAGTGTGTAATGAAAAGTAGTAGAGGTATTGGGTGAGTTGAAGGTCATAGGTAAGAAGTACCTACTTATTTTCTGTTTTACTATATTTTTTCATTCCTTCTCATGTTTCTTTTTTGTGGACAGCTAAATGTCACACGTGCATTTTTGTTTGTCCAACACATGATTTTTTTATATTTTTTATTTTTGCCATCCGATCCTGTCGGCTCTACAAATAGTTGTAACTATTGATAGTAGTAACATAGTAGTAACAGAGGCATGCAAAACACTTAAGATCGATGCCCACCTCTATTAATAAATCTACAAAAACAAGCCATACTAACATAGATTATATAACGATCTGATGATAGAGGAGGTCAGGATGCATATACTTTCAATAAAAAAAAAACATGCAGCTCTAATTAAATAAAAGGCAGGCCCGGTCTTAGCCTGACCCCCGGATCCGCCACTAAGAAATTAAGAAGAATCAAATCGATATGGCAGACATCAGTGGTAGTAGTAGTGACTCTAGAGAGCTAATAATGCAATAAGTTGGCATGAATAAATAAAGGATTCAGAAAAGTCAATCAAATTATTTCCTAACCCACAATTTGAAAACAGGCCGGGGAGATTAGTGAAAAGCTAAGGGACACAAGCTTTTTCTCAGAATCAAAGATAGATGATTTTGCCACCATCAAGGGAGATGTGTACATGGCCCTGTAGCGTACGTGGGTTCTCTGTATATAGTAGCTTTCCTTTAAAAAAAAAATAAACTGTACGTACGTGGGAGGCCTTGGCGAGCCGGCGGTCATGATGCATGCATGCATGCATCGATCAGACGACTGCGTACGTACGTGCTTGCTACTAGTGGTGGTGGTACTCCTACATGGGAAAGTCCGGAAAGGTGTGCATGGAAATGGCCTTTTGTTGGCTATATATCTATCGTATCATATCGCACTAAAGAGTAAAGACACACGCACGCAGCTGCTCCAGTGCAGGAGGAGACGAGACGACGGTGCTGCTGCCCTGCCCTGCACCCCCGGGCACTACCTTCTCCGGCTCCTTTCCTATCCAGACATATGCATCCACTTGCCAGTTGCTACTCACTACTACTCCTACTACTATGCACAATTGCACACACACGCAGAGACTCTCTCTCTCTCTCTCACACACACACACCCCTTTCACTGTCACTGATATAATGTCTGTTTCTCTGTCTACCTTTACGACGTGTTTCTCTTTCTCTCTCTAGAAACAGGAGGTGACGATAGAGAGAGAGAGAGAGAGAGGGAGAATTATTGGGGGACCAAGCAAGAAAAGACCTCCACTACGACGACGTCGCACCACGGAACTACGTGCGCTGAGGACAGCGGCTAGTGAGTAGTGACACAGGCCAGGCCCCCACACTAGCACAGCCTCGATGACCATTTCTCACTGCCCGGTGGGTCCATGCACACTTACCTGTTCACATGGAGGCAGTCATGGATGAAATGATTAATGGATTAAACTAGCAGTAATCAGTTAAACTGATCATGGAGATTAATAATTAGTTAATGCTTGGCACCAACTCCCAACTAGTACTGTCTATACCCCCATGCATGCACATGCAACCAAAAAAAACTATGCTTGCACAGGAACAGGACAGATACCACCACCGAGCTGGCTCTACATGCAGTCAGATGGTCCATATCTCTCTGTCTCTTCCCCGGCCGTGCCTTGCCTGCAGGAACTTAACTACCTGATCTTGTTCTTGTTTTCTCGGACACATGTATATTTTTAATTTTGTCCTATAATTAATAATAGGAGCAACTATAAATTCAACTGATTTTTATTAAATAGGTCGTAGTATGTTCGATAACGACCTTCTTTTCTGTTTTTTCTTTATTTATTTACAATATTGATTGACACAGTCCAAGCAACTCTGTATATAACTACTAGGTATTCGTGATGGGATACGTGCCTAGCAGCAGATGGAGTAATAACTGCTCCCTCCGTCCCTAAATACTTGTCGTTTGCGTTTTTTCAAGAAACAACTTAAATTAAATCTATATTAAAATATATTTATAATTATAGTATATAATTAGTACCATTAGAAAGATCTTTGAATCTAGTTTTTTTAACAAATTTATTTAAAAATAAAAATGTTGCACGTATTTTCTATAATTCAACTTCGAACTTGTGGCAAGCACATAAAAACGACAAGTAAAAAGGGACAGAGGAGTAGGTACTATATATATACGATGGCGTTGCATGGTAATGGTACTATCACTGAGAATTGCGTACGTACAAATTAAGACAGGGTTACAATGCAAGCAAAGCAATGCATGCAACAATGGTGTGTGTGTCAACCGTGCAGGTAGCGCGTACGTACGTACGCAATATAATGCATCCGTGCTTGTTGTTTTAATCATCAATTGTTAATTAAAAAAATTGTGTTGTGGGAAATCCTTTTCAATGCCACCAGTTTAATCGGCTTGAACAGCCACTGTGCCACCTCCTATATAATAAACTGCTAGTGGAAATGGTATGGTATACAAAACCCCACTTAACGCCTCTTCTTCTTCACCCCTCAACATTTTTAACCACTACTAAGTTCCATCATTGTTGGAGGCAGTTTAACCTTTTTGCTCAATATGGAGCTAGATCACTATATTTGTGCTCTTTGCACGGTGGAGGAGACTATTGAGAACCTCGTTAAGTTGCCCCTTTGCACAAGAGTGTTGGTGTGGTTCTTAAACTTGAATTTTAGAGGACATAAACTGTGATTGGGCCTGTTTAATTTAATTCCTTCATTTTAGAGGACATTTTTGGCCAGTCTCAAAAAGGAGTTTCATCCGAGTTTCATTATCATTAAATAAATCGCCACATAGGCCTTTTGACATGACGGTGTATTTAATAGGAGAGAAGAAATGAGTGTCATCTAGATGAAACTCACGGCATGATTACCAAATAAAATATCTATGAGTTATGAAATTAAACTATGCATTAAGAGTGGGAGTTTCATCTAAGTTTTATTATCTTGGAAACAATGCAATGAAACCGAGACTGGCCTTACTGAATTGTTCGAGGAGGCTCCATCCCTAATTATATTGTGATGAAGGTCGCAAATCACCAACATTATTGCTCGAAGTTTGGTTTCTAACCACTCATTTAATTTATTTATTGTAGAAGAAAATTTTCATTAAATTGATTAGTTGTTTGGGTGCCATAAATTTCTGATGCATGCATGAATGATTATTTTGGTTGTACGGTTAATTTGTCCCTGCAGAACGGTTACCGACTAGGAGCAGTACGTTTCCAGAAGAGGTAGCGTGCGTACGTACGTACATATGCGAGTGAAGTGGGAATCTGAGGTCAATCAGCGGCGATACATCGATGGTCACCTCAGTGCAGTTACCGGGTAGGCGGGCACTCCACATACTAGCTTACAGCGCATCCATGCACATAGCTTTCGCATCTATCATGCGTCCCCGTCTGGCACCAAACCGGCCTCAATATCGACCTCTTGCAATGCCAATTGCCAATTGCACAACCTCAGCAGCTCTCTATATCTCACACACACAGGAGCATACAACAACGCTTTCAGTAGCCTCTCTCTCTCTCCCTCTCTCTATGCTTTGATGCAATTCCATCCTCTCATCGACCGTTGATAATTAGGGGATGATTAATTGCCATGCATCAAACAATGGTTTTTATGTTTCACGAAAGATATCGTCGCTCGATGGCCGGGTCCCTCTCATCGCTAGTGCCAAGGATCATGCATAGAATCGTTTCAGTCGGCGTCAGCAACAGTAACATTGAATTATCACCACCACCTCCCTCTTCCTGTGTACTGCTCTAATTTCGTCGCTGATGCTGATGGTTAATGGTGACATTATAGTACGTAGTTACCTAAACATGACCAACATGATTACGTACGTACGTAGCTAGTTAGGTTAATTTGATTCAAGTTATTTCATTTCCGCGGGGAATTACTATCTACTCATTCAGCATTATTCAGTACTTGTGCCGCAATCAGAGTCTCGGACTTTGACACCGCTCCTTATACATCCATAGTTGAAATTTTCTGATAAAAATAAAGTACTAAGAGGTAGCTTGCCCGGCTCAATTAATTTGGCACCATTGTGCACGTAATCATGGCAGAAAAATTTACACGGATGCTAGAAAGTTTAGGTCGGTTACTCTTTGTTGACAATTGGATCGATACTACTAAGAATGGATAGTTTTAAACTGACTATGATAGGATTATCACTATTGGTTCATATGTAATAGGCCAATCAGCGTTGAGTTTTAAAATCACCCGGAAGCGACCATCGAATAGAAATAAAACTTGATAGGTGTATCACTGCAAAAGTTGTATTACCCTTAATCCCGTTTATGTCTATGCACCTCCCTCCCCTTCTCCCTTCTCCTCCTCACTAGCGACCCAGCACAATCGGCAGTCACCGTGTGTGGCCACTCAAGACACGGTGCGGTTGGCAGCCACAACGCGGACAAAGAGGAAGGCCCAGCATCCAGTTGAGTGTTATAACGTCCATGACACCAGGCGTGAGCGTGGCCAATGGCCTAGCGCTAGTTTTTCTAGCTTATCCCTACAAATTGTCCACTATCGAATCAAAATCCTGCAGAGGACGCCCGTTTGGAACCGACAATAATTACCGTCCGTGAAGTAGTGACTCCATGTAAGCGAACTTGGAGCCTATTTGGTGCCCGCCAACATGCTAAGCCGCAAACAGGGTGCCAAAATGAACTAGGTGTGTGTGGCGGTTCTAGCGGCGCCAAACCTTCGGCACACCAAACACGCGACACAGACGTGGCGCGATACGGTGACTTCTGGCTGTGAACCAAACCGCCCTTAAGAATATGATGAGATCAAAATGTACCGTGAACAACTATATAATAACTGCACACGACAGATCATTATCGTTCAGGATATGTGCAAAATCGATTGATCGGTTCCGAGTTGGGACAGGACATCTATTGAACGTTGAATTACACTGGATGCATGGTATCTGGGCAAAGTGAAATAACAGCACACTCATGAATTTACTGTGTGTGAATTTTGACCGCTCATGCTTGATAGTTAGTTGCCACCTAAACAGCACTGTTTACCCAGCTAGGTTCCGTACGTTGTAATTCAAGGGATGAGACAAAGCTAGCTTTTTGATGCTACAACTCGTTCACGATCAATCAACCATCTAGTATGAGCTAATAATTGCATATATACCACAGTGTGTATGAAATTAGTTCTGATCAGCACAAGTTTACTTATAATATATATAGCAAAATCATCAAGGGACTTGGCACCCATACATTGCATGATTGGTAACTGAAAGAGAATAGATAAGAGAGAGACTTGACGAAGAAAAAAATTGGTTACACACGTAGTACAGTAGAGTAGAGTTAATAACTGCATGCCTTGGATTTTCCATGCATGCATGCCGCCTTGGATTTGGACGATATGATGGATAGATGGCTAGCTGTGACTTGACCATTCATGTGGGAGTCGCATGCATGCATCACCTAGTATTATGTATATTTATATATATACATCTATGGATACGACAAAGCTGTTGAGCCCTGTAGCTAGCTAGCTAACACTGGATGTATCCTCCGAAATGGAAAACCTAACAAGTGCTTGGATTATATACGCACACACGTGCAGGGCATCTTACTGCCTACTCCCTCTTTGGGACAGAGTGTCGTTTTTGACTTACATCGTGTTTGACTGTTTCGTCTTGTTCAAAAGTTTTATATAAATTATAAAATAGATAATCGGCATTAAAGTATCTATAATGATGAATAAGTTATAACAAAATCAAAGATATTTATAAAGATTTTTTTGAATAAGACGGATAGTCAAACATTATTTTAAAAAATAAAACGATACTCCCTTTGTCCCTTTAAAAGTGTCGTTTGAAAAACGTGCCCCTTACAAAACACGATTCCCGAACGACACTTTCAAAAAACAGAGGAAGGAGTATGCATAAAAAAAAAAAAAAACACAACTGCATACACTAGCTTTGACCAACAAAGGAGTCAAGGACCAGGCCAGGCCAAAATGACAAGAACGGGGGTAGTAGATAGAAACCCTTGAACAGATTTATGAACTACCATACTCTCTTTCTGTTTTCAGTAAGTTTTTATTTATTACATAATTTCATATGTAGTGAAATTGTGTTGCATTGGGGACACTATATATCATTGTACTTTGATGCTAGTGACAGATCGAGTGACACCAACATTTCCAAGAAACAGCTGGTCCATCAAGGAAGAAGTGTCATCCATATTATGCATTGATCAGCTTTGTACTCAGCTAGCTATGCAGAGTGTTCGTAGCCAGGGGAGGAGGAGTAATTATTTGAAGCAACCAGAAAGAGGACACAAATAATAGAGATGAGATGAATATAATAATATATAAAAAGGACAAGTATACCTCCAATGCATCAGGTTTATATAATATTATTACCACCGATTAGACCATCATCTTGCAGTACAAACAGTACAAATCAAATTGAGCGGCCAGCACATGGGACAAAATAATGATAATCCAGCCTCAAAAGATTCCAAGGCTAGGTGATCTATCTCGATGAGCGTGTCAATATACTCTCCGTCGAAAAGACGTGAATCTCGTTCTCCCAGTTAGTATCTTTTCTTGAATTCGGTCAAATTTAAGATTTTTTGACTCCTAGTGAAACGATTTTTTTTTTTTTTACAACAAGGGAGTATATATTTATGTACAAATGCTATTAATTCTTGTGTGGGTTAGACCAAGGCTAATAAGCTCCTTACAGTCTTTTCCCATCCACTCATACAATAGTTAACTCTTTAGAGTTAATATAGGCTCACATGTCTCTCTCACAAAGTTTATTGGTTTTTTGTGTCCAAGCCGCCTTACAGCCCGCTTCTCATCTCTCCCCTCTCTCCTCTCCTCCACATCATCATTTAAATTGGCTTACATTCTCGCTAAAATACTTGCTCTTAGGCTAATATGTGGCCATCTATAACGATAATTTTTGTGCTAATTTATGATAAAGTGAATACATATTTACAATAATGTGTTACTATAACTCGTGTTAATGTAAAACACTTTGGATGGTAATCTCATAATTAAATTAGTAAAATAATTACCGTAACTCAAAGTGGCCATAGCATAATGTATTCTAAGCCAGCTACAAAACCATACCTCTCTCCGTATAAACACATACGTATATATCATACATATATATACGTACCTATAGATAGGGTACCACATACGGCCGTACGTGGAAATATAATGCATGGAGGAAGAGAAATGGAAACCGTTGGCTTGTCCTCTCCCTTTCCATCTCTTAATTCTGCTACTGAGGCTCCTACTAGCAAGGGTGCACCTTTCCTCTTTCTCTCTCTCCGCCGTCTCTCTCAGGAGTGGGTGGCAAAACTAACCCCACTGCTGCAGCTCCCTCCGGGGCTATAGCCGCAGTGCACTGACTGTAAGACGTACACTCCTACTAGAAGAAAGGGGTACCAGTATACTGTAGACTCTAGAGAGAGAGTGGTAGGAGCTGCTACAGCAACCAGAGCTATCTATCTTGGTAGCTACACATACACAGACGACAGAGAAAAAGAGAGATCGACGAGGCAGGTGTGCAGCCACGGCATGGAAATGGAATGATGGCAATATGATTCATGGATGGATCCATGGTGGACATATGGTGGAGAGACCCGATCGATCCACCCCCCTAATTTCGCTCGATCGGACACAATATCATCGATCCCTCTGCTGCCGGCCTGTTGCCCTTTGTTTGGCTGGCGTGGGCAAAAGTACCCCCAACCCCCACTATATAAGTGTGCCCCTTTCCTCCCCTGCCACCAGCTTCTCCTCTTCTCTTTCCTCACTCATCATCGTCTTCCTCCTCTGTCCTCCTTCCCCCTCCTTGTCCTTCTCTTCATTTTCCTCCTAGCTACTACTAGCAACCGTGCCCGGCTCGTCATGAGCAAAGCAAACTAAGTTGTGAGTGAGTGAGTGTTGTGTGTTGGAGATCGAGGAGATCTCCGTCGATCAATCAAGAAGAAAGAGAGAGAGATCTCGAGGCACTAGCACCGGCACGGGGAAAGAAAGAAAGAACCAGCTAGCTAGCTAAGATCATATAATGAGCATCTCGGTGAACGGGCAGTCGTGCGTGCCGCCGGGGTTCCGGTTCCACCCGACGGAGGAGGAGCTCCTCAACTACTACCTCCGCAAGAAGGTGAACTCCCAGCAGATCGACCTCGACGTCATCCGCGACGTCGACCTCAACAAGCTCGAGCCATGGGACATCCAAGGTACGTACTGCATCATGACTGTGTAGTACTACCTTCTTCATTCTTCTACCAGTACCTAGTAGCACCTGCTCGTGGTCGTGGATCAGATCGGTCGGATCCATGGGAGGGAGCTTAATTGTGACCTGATCATGCATGAACATGAACATGGACGACATGGACATGAACATGAACATGAACATGAACTAGCTACCCTCCGTCCAACTGCTACTTCACGTATATATGTACTTACCCATCATGGGTCATGGCTTTGTTGCACCTCCACCACCACCTGCACCGTCGACTACGGCTGCCATGTGCCATGGGCGGCAGCCACAGCTGGACCTTGCTCAATTCTAGTACGAATTTTGCGGTGTTCATTATGCTTGACTTGGTGGTGAATGCAACTCCCTAGCTAATTCTAGTCCCATCCCAATCCCATGCAAGTAGCCTGTTGGTTGGTTCGTTCGTTCATCGATCGACGAACTAAATTACGATCGAATTGCGTGATCGATCGATCGATCGGGTGCTAATAAGTCGTCGTCCTCCTTGATGCTGATGCCTGATGGAATTGCAGAGAAATGCAAGATCGGATCGGGCCCCCAGAACGACTGGTACTTCTTCAGCCACAAGGACAAGAAGTACCCGACGGGGACGCGCACGAACCGCGCCACCGCCGCCGGCTTCTGGAAGGCCACCGGCCGCGACAAGGCCATCTACAACTCCGTCAAGCGCATCGGCATGCGCAAGACGCTCGTCTTCTACAAGGGCCGCGCACCGCACGGCCTCAAATCAGACTGGATCATGCATGAGTACCGCCTCGACGATCCTGCAGCTGCTCCTGCTGCCTCCGGCGATGGCGCCGCCGCCCGCCGCCGCTGCCGCTACGGTAAGCATCCACCTATGCTATGCATGCAGCTCGATTCCATCAGATCTTCAATTCCGTAGCTAATATAATTGTCGATCGTAAACTCTAAAAATAATTGTCGATCGTTAATCTCTGCACCAATTCACGTACACCACCATTAATTATTGCCTCCCGTAAGGTAAGAAACAATTATATGGCGGTGGTGGTGCAATCATACGAGTACGGATGCCCGCCTTGATTTGATCCAGCTCCAGCCGTAAGAAAAGAAAATATATTTTTCATCTTTTTCTCTCTTGATTGATTGATGAGGAGAGTAGAGAAAGAGTGTACGGTGGAGTGGAGAGAGAGGCAGTAATAAGAGAGTAATAATTATTAAACTTTGCCATGTGCTTCTTGTGCCCCCAAAAGGTAGCAATAATTAACACTGCTGCCTTGCTTTATCGATCGGCCTCTCGCCGTCGTCGGCGATGTCGTACGTGCGTGGTGGACAGGTCGCTGCTGCTGCTGCGACGGCGGCGGCGTCGGACGGCGGGCAGGAGGACGGATGGGTGGTGTGCAGGGTGTTCAAGAAGAAGCACCACCACAAGGAGTCATCAGGTGGTGGAGGCGGGGGGCAACAAGCACGGCAGTAACAACGACCACGGGCACGGCGGCGGCAAGGCAGCTGCAGCCGCCGCGGCGGCAGCGGCGCACCAGCACCAGCATCACGGCGGCATGCAGTACTCCTCCAGCGACGACACCCTGGACCAGATCCTGCAGTACATGGGCAGGTCCTGCAAGCAGGAGCACGAGCTGCTGTCCTCGCCGCCGCCGGCGGGGCGAGCGGCGTCCAGGTACCTCCGGCCCATCGAGACCGTGGTGGGGGGCACGGGTTCATGAAGCTGCCCCCGCTCGAGAGCCCGTCCGCGGCCACGGCAGCACTGACGACGACGCCGCAGCACACCGTGTCAGGCAGCGACACCGCCGCCACTGCCGGGGTCGTCGTGGACGACCTCCTCGGCGGCCTCCACCGCGGCGGGAACGGGATCACGGACTGGGCCATGATGGACCGACTAGTGGCGTCGCACCTCAACGGGCAGGCGCCCGACGACGCCGCGGACCACCACCTCGGCACATGCTTCGACGACGCGGACGACGCCACCGGCCTCGCCTTCTACTCCGCCGCCGCCAACCGGCTGCTCGCGGGCTCCAGCGGCGGCGTTGGCAGCGACGACGACCTGTGGAGCTTCACGCGGTCGTCGGCTTCGGTGGCCACGGCGGCAGCCACGTCCACGGAGCGGCTGAGCCACGTGTCACTGTAGACGCGATGCGACGGGTACCCGACCGGCCGTCCGTTCGTCGCCGTCGTCGTCGCCTTACTATGTACGTACGTTCGTCGTCGTAAGCCCCGGCCTAGCTACGTGATGACATGGCCAGCATGCCCCTGGTACAGTATTAAAGAAGAGACAACACCAACAGCAGCAAGAAGACACAGAGAGAAAGAGAGAGGGAGAAAATAAAAGAAAGATCTCTAGAGAGAGAGAGAGATTTCAAAGGTGATTTAGAGTGATGAGAGAGAGAGAGTGAAAGGAGATGGAAAGAATGGCCGATAGATTGCTGATGGATTAAAGGCTGCTGGCAGTAAGTTGGAGTGGCACTGTCACTCGATCAAACGCCACATGATATATGATCGATCTCCTTCTCGATCTAGCTCAACCCTGTTTAATTAACCCCCGATTGTTGTTATATTATAATCACAACATTTACTAGCAGATGTTACTCATATGATTAGATTGATTGATATATACTACATCTATCACTGTTACTAGTATTAAAAATTCTTCATTTCAATTCAATTAGGAGAGGGAGGTGACAGAGACAGGCATGCAGCATGGCACAATGCCAAGGGTGATATGGTAATTTGCTAGCATAGCAGGCATGCATACTGCTGTCCAGAGATAGATCACAGACGATTACTGGTAGTTTGTTTACTACGTACGGTACGTACGTACTCTGGGTGCATCTGTGCATGGTGTTTGGAGTATATATAGGTGCTACACGTACATGTGCATCGATCTTTTTTAATTATTCCCAAGACGTGGATAGATATATATAAAATACATGCAGGTTGTATCTATATAGATATCTAGTACATTTATCTCTCTCTCTCTCTATATATATATGATTATGAAATTGAATGAATACCGTGCATTTGTCTGTGGGGCTGCCTGCGCGCTGCATCAATTTCCACCTGTGAGTAAGGTATATAACCAACTATATTGACCATTTTTGGCCAGCTTTGTTTTGACAATTCAGGAATTTTTAAATGCTATTTTCGTCCCAAATTAATTAATTTCTTTAGTTGTCTTTAAGTTAAAGTTATTTACGTTTAGCTCAATTTATACAAAGGATGATCGATCGAGCACTAATGTTTATGAAAAATGTACTCAATTATATAATTCCGTTTCACAAATTTTCTACTTTTATATAAACTCGGAGGTTGACTTAATGCAACTCAAGTTGAATTGTCCAGGGTGAAAAGACTAATTTACAGCAAATTTTATATTGTTCAATCCATGTGAAACTTGTGCGTGAAACGAAGGTAGGTGGATAGCTATAGCTAATTGATGCTATAGGTAGAAATAGAGATCTCGCCTCTGCACCAAAGTTAGTCATAGGACTATACTCACACATGGGCGGTGGGGAGAAGCTAAAACAGCCTCCGGCCCTATCCTAACCGAGCTATTAATTTTGATTGCCTTATTTGCGGTTCAATGCATGCATATATGCCCTGTAATTACAAATGTAATAGGTCATCTCATTTAAACCAGTCTTAATGGACGTTTTTACGAGATTTTCATAGGTATTAGGATTTTTAATACATATTAATGGAGATAGGTATGATAAAAGTTTCATGGGATCGATGAAATGAGTTTCACGAAGATGAAACTTGTATACACTATTCCAACACATGGAAGTGTTGTAAATAATGATATGAAAACTCCACCGAAACTGACCTTAAGAAACTCACAGGTGTTCAACGTGACACTTTGACATACGTTCATTAAGACATAGTACCTCTACAAAAACAATAATTCAATTGCATGTTATGTTTTATATCAAATTATCTTAACATAGATTTGACAAAGTTTATAGAAAATATAATTAAGATGTATGACTCCAAATAGATGCATTATGGAAATTTTTACATGAGTGTTCCCAAGATACTTCAAGGGCATGTTAAATAATTGTTGCTTTTTGTAAATATCTGATCAAATTTGAGATTATTTTGACTTAGGATATTCTGCCTAGACCTAAAATTACTTTCCTTGATAAATGTGGTAATGTCAGCAATTTTTTGTGTCTTTCTTATGGAGTATTTCCTATATATTAATAGTCTCAAATATTTTCAAAAAAAAAAAAAAAAAATGGACTACATAGAATAGAATTATACAATGACCAACATTTGAGAGGATAGGGGTAAGTGTCTATTAACGGATTGTAGTTCCATTAATTAATTATGTTATTCAATTAATGATGGCCAAAACTTGGGAAGTGATTTTGGTTTCATCAAGTCTTCATAGAGATCATGCTCATCTTCCATGAGCCTTTTTTTATATAATTAAACCAAACAATTTCTATCCATGTCAACTGAAGGGTAAACCCTAGTTTCTAGTTGTTGGTATTTTACATATAAATTGCACCAATGAGTAATCAAATGCTTAGCGTGTCTAGCTCAAATGGTAAAAGGGGGTCGAGACAATGGAGTTCATCCTGGTTCAGGCAAAATGTCCCAGTCTAGTGGTGAGCATCGAACTCACAGGTTTTGCTTGTAGTAGGGGTATACAAACAATCCAGAGAGGGAAGGATTCCTAAGTCTCTAGGGAAAATGAATGTGTGTGGGTGTTCCAAGCTCAAGCGTTGTAGATGGCTTGAGCCCAAGACAATTGAAGCTCTAGAATCTGTTGAGAGGTTTTTCACTTGAGTCAACCTCTCTATCATGGAGGGCTTGCCTCCCGTTTTATATTTCAAGGGGAGGATAACACTACAAATGGGATATTGTGGGGGTTAAGAAAAGTAAGTGCGTAGAGAGAGGTCGAGTGGCCTCCTTCATCTTCTTCTTTGCCATCGTTGTACTCCGAGTCATGTCGTCTTAGTGAGGGGCAGAGGTGGTTGTGTCGTGTGCTTTGCTGTACCGACCACCCAATCGAGGTAGAGCCCCTTTGCCTTTTATAGGATAGCCCAAGGCTACGATCCATGGTTGTGAAGAGGTGTGAGGTCAGCCCATGTCGTGCCATGCTGTACGGTCGAGCGTTCTATCGTCCGATCCTATCTAGGGCAGTTGTACTTGACACCACTCACCCTCATTGCGTTCACCTTGTACAAAGGTTAGTAGGAGCGGATTTAGAAAGCAATGTAGCATCCCTACTCTTCTGCGTGTCGGTGGGCCAAGGCACACGGTGCACCCAGCGGCTTGTTTGCCCTAGGGTCCTTTCACGGGTCTTCCCTTAGGTGAAACGGGCAGCCCATAGCTCGGGCAGGACTTGAGCCTCGTTCGGTGTTCGGCCAAAGCTGACTCATCCTTTCGCAAGATTAACCCGCTTTGCCCTATCGTTATTCCTCATATTGGTGCCGCCGTGGGTGTCGCGGATATTTTATCCCGACACTACCTTGATGGTGGCCAAATTATATTTGATTCTCGAGAGAAAAACTAGAATGTTGTGTATGTATCCCTTTTGACGGATCTTCCTAATTTTGAATGTTGCGAAGGAAATAAATAAATTGACTTGTGTGAGCCCTTTGCATGCCAACTTGGGTTTCTCTCTTGTCTCTATTACTACCGTGATTTGTGTTGTCTAGTGTGTTGATTTGATCACTGCTATAAAATTGAATTTTAGGAGACAATTAGTTATTGAAAACGATGGTAAAAAATGTATATGTGTTTCAAAATACCTAACTATTCTCAAAGTCTGGTTTTTTTATGGAGACAAACTAAGAATGCCCCTATCTGAAAAATTGATTTACAGAGGTGAACCTACTAAGATGCCTATTTCTATTGATACACCCAAGCCTACGGTTGGCCCATTAAGTCCTAGCCACCCACCGAACCCTAAGTCCTCGTTTATGCCCTCAATTCCACTGTCCCCTACCTTCTCTCCTTTAGAAGACTCGACATCTCCTTCCTCTACACTCTCCATTCTCTTATCCTCCTTGACGTGGTGGCTCCTCCTTTTTTTCTCTCCGCTCCATCAGTTTCCTCCCTACTTTGACAACTCTGGTTTTGGTACCCAACCCGCCTGTGGATGGCCTTGCCATGGGGGAGCCTCACCAAATTGTGATGCTGCCACCACCAAGGTCATGGTCCACCCTATGAAGGTGGGTTGCGTCTTGTGCTATACACCCAATCCCGAGTCTTTGACGGTGTTGTTGCCTTCTGGATCCACATGGGCGGAAAATGACTTCTACATCCATGCATGTGAGAACTACCCCATTCACCACCTTCTACATTTTTCTGACTATGGAGAAGCAGTGTGCATGGGAGTGGCAACAATGCACAACCTCGCACCCATTTGTATCTTGGTAGTGGTGCGCCACCAGGCCTCGTGCTTCATGTGAGTTGTCGCCGCTACACCCTCCTATGGGTCCAACAACCCTTTTGGATTCGGTGCACCCCATTGAAGGGAGAGCTAGCTAGGCTAGGTGACCCTAGGCCCTCCTATTGGTTGTCTATCCATTAGGGCATCCGCATAGGGTGTGTCCAAGCTAATTCTATACAACAAATATTACTATAGGACCAAGTCATTTACATCATGCGTGTGTGTGGAGGGGTGTTTCTTTGAAGTAGCGGCTCTCATCTATGGAGTCTTAAATCTAGCACAAGTAATGTGTATGATGGATCCACTCTAGAGACGACGGTCTCTTGTTTTTGTCAGTATGGGTCACACATATGGAGCCCGCTCCGGGTCTAAACATTATGGGCCAAGTAGTAGATGATATCTACTTGTGGCGCCATTTCAATGAACATATCATTGGCCCAACGGTTTCCATACAATGTGTGCGCCCCCTCTCTCGTAGTATCGTTTTGTGAAATGAAAATACATATATAATAACCTAGGGATTTCATTACAATTTAAATATGAAGCGAAATTCGGCAAATTGCAGAGGTGTCGCGAAGAATATATGTTGTTCTGACATGATGCACGACCACATTCCTCACTCAACTAGTTGAGGGTAAACTCACTTGCTGAATTTGTTGATACGACGAAACTATTGAGAGTACTGAGTATGCCAGATTAGAGAATTATTATAAGCCAGTAATTAATATATATGTGACCCCAAAGCAAAAGGCATATATAGGGGTGTGGAAATTGTCCGGAACCGTGGAGTGCTCTACGAAGAATCTAGAGAGCGCGGCGTCATGCACACTTGGCATATAGTAGATTGCTCGCTTCCTAGTAGATTACATGCTGTCTACTCTCTAGCAAGGACCAAGAAAAGTATATAACACAGATAAAGTGGACTGAGGCAGCTGTGTAGTACCAAACTACCAATGTAAAAGCCTAGCTACAAGTCCTTGCCGTAGTACCAAACTACCAATATAATGTAAAAGCCTACAAGCTACAAGTCCATGCCAAAACACAAGGAGTACTCTCTGCATGGATCGATCTCTCTCACACACGGAGACACACACGTACATACACACATCTTTGGAGTCGATCGGGACCATATGTAGATGAGGTTGTCGTGTGCGCAGTGCGCGCAATATAATTGTGTTGTGCCCCTGCAACTGCAATGGACCCGGCGGTCGGCCGGCCGATGCATGAGCGCGACCGTTCTCTATGCATAGCTGCCTGCAGCACACAGTGGCCGGCCGGCCGGTCGCTTTTGCCCGTGGGGATAGATGCATGCCGGCCGTGCCCCCCGGGGGGCCTCCGCTCCCAGACCCATCCATCTCACACAGTCCTCTGCCGATCACGGCTCCGTTGGACCGATCCCGTACGTGCCTCCGTGTCAACCCGGTGGCCGGCCTGCCGGACGGCACCACCAAGTCCAAGACCCAACCCCGGCCAGCCTGATAGCCATCGTCGATGTACGTCCATGTGCATCATTACTGTGGATCCACAGCTGCACAATCTAATACCATGACTGCTACTAGCTACCATGCACTCTACGTACGTACATTGAGTACACTACACAGTTGTTGTACAGTCGCCGATCGAGCTGCAAGCGTCGTTCGAGTACTCTCCCAGCTACCTGGTGTGTCCGTCTATTCTAGCGTGCAAGCCTCTTGCCTGTCTTTTGTACTGCCAGTGCTACTAGCTGCTGTAGAGTACTGATGCGCAGCACTGATGCACAGCACAGGTGAGCTACTGATCCGATGCATATTCAGTGTGCAGTTAGTTATAGTACACTGCAGCTGCAGGCAGGCCAAGAGACACAGGTCCAGGTGACATTTAGTAGACTATAGAGAGATCGATGAGACTGGTACCGGCCCTCTTGTATTCATGTGTTTGCATGCTTCGTTGTGGACATCGTGTACGTTGGCACGTTGCTAGCTTCTTGCCTGGGTCAAGGGCTGATCAGGCAGCAATCCACGAGCTAGCTACCTAGTGTAACTAGCCATGTGAAGTGGCCGGACGACTGTACTTGCAGTCTGCAGATTTGTAACTGAAGACCATCGATCGATCCATATATCTCTCTCTGCATGCCATCCTCCGTCCTTGACTTCTCCGGCCTGTTTGACAAAAATTTCTTTCGTTCTTTCCAGCACGGCCTAGCTAGGACTATCACGAAAGCATGCTCCTAATTTCTTTACATAACACGAAGACGAAGTACGAACCATTCTATGGCGGCTGACCGTGGAGAGGAGTTGAACGACGTACTAGGGGGAATTAATTAATCATGCATGCACACAGGAGCTGATTTTACATATATGGTAGACAGATTGTCTTGTCCCACTAGCTACCCAACTTCTCCTTGGTAAAGTGATGATCAATTTCATTGTGCGTGGTCGCTTCTATCATGATGAATAGGATTATAGGCTTTATCAATAACCTCCTTCTTGTAATGTACAGTACAACACATTAAGGGCTCGCTCAAAAATAGTTTTAACTTCGTCAACAGCTTACAGTCATAGCCTCTCTCACATACCAGGAGCCATAACACTTAATTTAGCCTCAGTTTTGAGTCGTGCTATGATGTACACAATGCTTATTGCTTCCCAAATTTGGAGTGTCGTTTGGGTTTTGCCTTTTTTTTCTCCAAAAGCTCCTTTACTGAAACTTGCCAAAACTAGCTTATCTGGGTTGGGAAATACGCTTAGCCAGGTTACCTAGTGAATAGACTTAGCCGTTTTGTAATTTTCCAAGTGTCATTCTTTGCTCATTTTCAATTCCAATCTATAATATGTTTTCCAAACACTTAATTTAAACAAATTTATTTTTTAACCCATATGAAAATCAAACTATTACTTCTATTTTTTATTATTTGATTAAATATTTTTTTTATGTTCCATTTCCACTTTTTAGTTATTTATTGATTGTATTTTTTATGTATTTTGCTTCCTAATCCATGTAAAATTTCGTTATGTTCCTTATTAACGTCGTTGTAGCTACCATCGCCAAAAATGGGCAATTTTTAGGGGCGTATTTGTTAACTCTTTGTCTTTAGAAATCAATTTTAAGGGTGGTTAGCCAACTGAACTATGCTTAAATAGTTGCGGTACAAAAGAATATATCTTTTTTAGGCAATCAAAGGGGGGGTTGAGAGACCCCACCTGAATATTTCTCCATTGATTCGGGGCTGGCCCGGTGATGGACGGTGTCATGCAACGAAAGTTTTAGTACAAGGGCCAGTTTCCAAAAGAGATACAAGGAGGAGGGGGCGAGATTACGACATCACAAGACATAAGAACATTACAGAACAAACAGGGGTGATCCTGGACTAAGACAAAAGTCGCCAACCGAAGTATCAATTTGCGCCAGCGCCGAACAGCATACTCGTCGGTTTCACCATGGCCCTTGTGCTGCTCTTGCTTTGCTCCTCGTAGCTACGCCGCTCCATTGTCACCCTCCCTCTGAGGACCCACAATGAAATGGGGACTAAGATCGAGTGGTGACGAGCACGCCGACCTAGATCACCGAACATGATGACCTCCCTTCAAGCCGATGGGGACATCCTCCAACACATCCGGGCCCATGTACCACCATCCAACGCCACCCACGGGGAGGAAACCTTGGGGGGGATGGCGGCAGCGGTGGAAGCACCACCCAACATTTGATTTTCTGGCACCATCAAGGAGAGCGCCGACGGAGTAGAGACGCAAGAGGAGGACACTCGCCGACACATCGGCAACGACCGACAACAAAGGCTAGTCTCAACCAAACACAACAACGTAAGTAAAGAGCTAAGATGGGAGTGGAGAGGATAGGGGGGCGCCGAGAATCGTCAAGGACAAAGGTGGCCACAAGGAGAAGATATACCCGGATACACAACTCTCTACGTGGCTGGTAGCGATGTGAGAATCTCCAAACGACACCTCCAAGGAGGGCATGACGCTAGGAGCGACATCGTCGTCGTTCCGGCTCAAAAGCTGGAAAGGGCTTTTCGCCCAGATTCTTGTACCGACCCGGCATGCCGAGATCGGTCAGTCACCACCACCGGCTGACCTAGATCAAAATATATATTTACAGTTGATAATATTTTTGTTTAAAATTGTTTAGAGTTATATATATAAATTAAGTTCTCAGATTTTGAATTCAGATTTTTTTTTTCTAATTATAGTGGATAGAGACACAGTCTATATCAAAGTTGTAATACTCAACGACATCTAAAACTTGGTAGATGAAAATGAAATTTCATTTGGGGATCTTTTACTTGTCAAAATAAATAATGATTACAAGATTCGTACACAGTAGTACAAAAGGACTGCATCGTATGCATAATCACAAGCTGATATTATGTTGTGGTGATAGGAGGTCGTACCCACGAGGTGTTAGAGGTTGTGAGAATTCGAGTCCTTTTTGTGGTTGCACTTGAGAGAGAGTCCAAAAGTTAAATATTGAACTTCTGAAATATTTAAAAAAATACTGAGAAATTATTTTTAGGGACAGTGAACTTAACAAAACCAACCCAGCTGAAAATCGATTTCCACACACGGTTTAAAAATCGTCCCTGGAATCACTTCTTTTACATTCGAGACTGCCCCTGAAGATTGTCCGTGGGCAAAATACCATTTATGTACTAGTGATAATGACTAGAGAAAGCAAGTGATACTCTCAATATATGCATAGGAAACGGACTCATGCACACACTGTCGGTCGATGGACTACAACAGCCACTACAACACTTCAAAGTGCTTAAAATCAAGTTGCCCTTCCTAGTTAAAATAGTGAAAGTGATCAGATTCGATCGCCATATATACAATATATTTCCTGCTGCTGAAAACAAACCAGGCCAATCTCATGTGGTCACTTAGTTGTCGTCAAACTCCAGCAGCGACTCGCCAACAAAAATGAACACCACACGCGGAGAGGTTCGTCGTCATGCATGTACAGTAGGCCTGCCTGCTAGTAGAGTCACCACTAGTTGCCCATCGATCAATCCCCCTCATTTGACTAGAAACCAACGCTTGATTAGCTGATGAATTAATTTAAGAATAATTCATGATCTCGATCGACGAGATCTCTCTTTCTGTCTCTCTCTTCCCTTTCTCCTTGTCTCCTAATATACTTTTTCCTTAAAGTTGTGAAAGACTGATGATCAATGGAGCCTACATATAGTATAATACATACATATGCATAGTGTTAGTGTATAATAATATACTCCTACTTATATATGTTGGGAGAGATGTGCATATATATATATATATGCTGATATATGCATGGGAGGGACGACGACGATGGGCATGGATGCATGGGCGGCCCCCACGCACACAAATTGCACGGAGAAAAAGGTCATGTGCCGACAATTAAAAGCTGCATGATTTGTCCGTCCAAATAATAGTGCATCAGTGTGGCATCATCGACCATAAAATAAAGCGCGATCCCAGCAAATTAGTTGCGTCGCCGTCGATTGCTGGCCCGCCCTTTCGCGCGCGGAAAAAGGGGCCACCAGATCCGTCGACTGATGACGATCAGGGGAAGAAATCGCGATAGTAAGAGCTAGTTTACCAGCTCTAAGATAATTTCTTCAATATTTCTAATTTTAATATATATGTAGCTTCTAACATACGTAGACAGCTCCACGTAACACTCTCTCACAAACCTTAAAATGTGTGTGCAAGAGCTTTGCTCTCGATCAAAAGTTAGTTTTTCTTTCATCAATTAACATATAAAAAATTTCTTAAGACTAGCTTAAGAGTCGATTGTTGGAGCTGCCCTCAGCTCGCGCGCGGCAAGATAATTGCATGCAAGAAAATGCTGCTCTCTCCGATCGCGGCCCTCCCCCTTCCTTTGCGCGCGTTATTAGTGATTGATCCATCGAGGCCCCCCTCTCTCTAGATCTTTCTATCATCTCTCTCTCTCTCTCTGCTGGGGTTTGACTTGACACTTGGTGTTAAATTAGTCAATAAATCATATAAGTTGGTGGAAGGGTTTCGATCGACCCATCGTCGTGCACGTCACGCTCTACCTTTCTGTTGGGCAATCGATTTTACCGTATCAGCTCTCTTTTTGTCAATTTATTTAACTTCTTTGTATTTAATATACTATGTAGGTGAAATAGCTAGTCGATCACAAGTCGATCCACGACGATTGGAGAAGCATTTTTTTTCTTTGAATAAATAATATATATATATGCCAGACTAGTGATTATTGTAGTGTGATCATGGATATTTGGAAATAACACAGATGTAGAGGGTACTATAGATCATGATCAGCACTGACTCCTAAATTATAATAAGGCGTCCCAAACAAACATTATTTCAGCCAAAACTTCACCCCACCTCCCCAGTGTTGTCACACATATGGTTTCACCTTTTAGCCCCAACTACAAAAGAAGAATGTTGGGCCAAAAAGATTGGAAACGGTGGTCATAGGCATCTTTGCCCACATGAGTGAATGTTTAGTATTAGTTTTCAGTGTAATAAATGGTTGAGTGCACACAAACATATACAACGATGGTCATAAAGCCTATTCCATTGTTAAAAAGATATCGCCACACATCTAACAAAGCTCTCTACACCTGGGACACATGCTTCCTACTTTGGGAGGATCGGCGTTGTTACGCAGGCCTATGTGTCGGGAGATCCAAGAATGGTAGGTGAAAGCCATTGTTTGTTGATCGACGACGACGGTTTGGCGATGGCTACGTTCTATCGAGGCTAAATTTTTTTGACATAAACAGGAGGGGTTACCCCCTACTGGGGTTTTATTGAAAAAAAAAGGGACAAAAGTTGTACAAAAGTTCAGGATACATAAAAGGTATGGAAAAATATAAAGAAGATTACAAATGAGTTTGCAGCCATAATTCTAAACTGATTTTTTTGTGTGCCTTTGCTCTAAGCATAACTAGAGCAATCTCCTTCTTAAAAACATCTTTACATCGCCCGGAGAGAATGTTGGAGTCCCCCGAAAATTACATCATTCCGCATTGTCCATATAGACCAACACATGGTGACAACAATTTTCATGAAGCAGCGACATTCAGCTGATTCTTGAAATTTTGAACAACTATCTTTGGGTCAAGAAGCGAGAGGCGTGGATCGACAACATGTTCCAACAAGTCTGCTGAGAAAGGACAGTTAAAGAACAGATGTTGAAGATCTTCTTCAATGTTTAGTTGACACAGCACGCAAGTATAATCAGGCAGTTGCATATTCCTCCTCTTAAGCAAAGATCTTGTATTGACTCTATCTTGAAGAAGGAGCCAAAAGAAAACCTTCCTTTTATTTTGGCAAGCAGAACTCCAAAGCCATTTAAAAGATGGATGAGCATTTTTGTGACCTATCAAGAGCTTATAAGCCTTTCTAGAAGAAAACATGTTTCCCCAACTGTAAATCAAATGTCAAGCTTGCTGTAAATCGAGATTTTGAAGTAGCACAAGTAAACTCATTAAATTGGTCAAAGGCCTCAACGGATAAAGGTAGATGGAACAGCTTATGAAGGGGATCGGTTTATCTTTTGCTTGAGCCACTGAAAGAAACTCTTTTTTGGCATATGACAGGAGGTGAGGGAATCTTGCAGATAGAAATGTTGTATCCCAGAGATCATGCCACAAAAGACATGTGCTTCCATCCTGAATGATAGGCTTTGCCATGGTTTTGAATTTGATTATGAGCTTAGAAATATCTCTCCACCAAAATGAAACTCTTGGCATGTGACCAGGTATAGGTAGAGGTTGTCTTGAGTAATATTTATGCCACACCAGATGAACCCATGGGATGTCATATTTATTATAAAACTTGTGTAGGTGCTTCATAAGAAGGCTCTCATTTTGAATTGAGATGTCCAGAACACCCAAACCTCCCTCATCTCGAGGCAAACAAACCAGAGGCCAAGCAGCTTTAGAGGGCTTTTTGCTGTGAAGATCAGAACCACGCCAAAGGCCATGTTTTCTATACTTATCCACCTGTTTGATAACTGTCTTTGGGAGGTGGAAGGTACACATAGTAAAGGTAGGTAGAGCAGTCAAAACTGCATTAGTAAGTTCAAGCCTACCAGCTTCAGTTAAGAAGGAGGAAAAAGCAACTATTCTTCTCTCACACCTCGACACCATTGGCCAAATATCTGCAACATTAGGTTTAGAGGATCCCAAAGGTAGTCCCAAATAAGTGAAAGGTAAGGAGCCCTTAGAGCATCCAAATGAGGAGGCCGGGATATCTAGTCTTTCATCGAGACATTGATTGGCACCATCATTGATTTGTCATAATTTACCCTAAACCGGATGCATCAACAAAGTTAGATAAGATGTCCTTTAAATGATTTAACTCATTTAAGTCCCTTTTTAGAAAGATTAGGGTATCATCTGCATATTGTAAGACTAGGAAATCAGAGTCTCCTGTTGATGATAAAGGCAAGCTGACAGTACCATTGATCTTAGCTTGGTTGAGTAATGTCTACAAGAAATCAGCAATTAAAACAAACATGAGTGGTGACAGGGGGTCACCTTGTCTTACTCCACGCTTGCAATGAAAGACCTTCCCTAGGACACCATTTAGAAGTACAGCTGATGTACCTGAAGAAAAAATACTCTGCATCCATGATAGCCATTTGGAAGGAAACCCTTGAAGCTCCATAATTCTGAGCATATAATCATGTTCCACTTTGTCAAATGCCTTCTCAAAATCAAGCTTGAGAATAATAATTTCCTCTTTGCTCTGATGGCACAAGTGAAGATATTCCAAAGCCCAGGCAACACAGTCTTGAATGGTTCAGTTTTTAATAAATCCATACTGATTCTTGTGTAGAAGCAAAGGTAAAGCTTGTCGGAGTCTGTTGGCTAACAATTTGGTCAAGATCTTCACAGAGGTATTAAGAAGAGAGATGGGTCTAAAGTCTGAGACCTTTTGAGCACCATCTTTTTAGGCACTAGGGTGATATGGGAACCATTTATACTTTGCAAGCACAAATTATCATGATAGAAAAAGAATCACACATATTATAGAAATCACCTTTAATCATATTCCAACAATGCTTCACAAAATCAGTATTAAATCCATCTGTGGGGCCTTATCTCTTAATTGGTAGGGTTTTAACCACAAGATCAATTTCAGAAGTTAAGAAAGGCTCAATGAGAGAAGTGAGGTCTTGCTGATTTTGTAAAGGGCATCTTAGAGGTATCATCTACTGTGGTCTAAGCCTCACTTTCATGTGTCATCAGATCTTCAAGGTGAAAACCTCGTCCGTATATTGGGTAGGCGATGTCGGCATCGTAGTGTATGTTGTGTGTGTTTCTCCTTGGAGGCACCACCATAGTGTTATGTAAGTTCCCTAGATCAGGTACTCAAGATTTTTCTATCGGTATAGAGTATAGGTAATCATTGACCATAGTAAACAAAGGCTACCGATATATAATGTAAAGTCAAGTGTTCTCAGCCGGACGGACTTGCAAAAAAAAAAAAAAAAAGAATGATTCACGCACAGCACAGTACGTTTAATTCTCTGCTAATGTTGCAGCTAATGAATATGGATAAACACACACATCACATGCATATGCATGCCGTGGATGAAAGGGCAGGGAAATGATAGGCCGGGTAGCTAGCTAGCGCTATCTGTATGTGCACATGATCGGAGCAGGACGCATGTAATATTGCGAGTGCACGTACGTTCTCTCTTCTCTCGCAGCCTTAGGTTTCAAGGAAACCGGTGATAGGTAGTGTTGCCAATGCATTTGCAGCGGCATTGCAAAGTTAGGATTATTTGTCTAATGCAAACTCTCTCTCTCTCTCTCTCTAGACTCTCTTACCTCTGATGGGGACACCAAGGACAAGACTCTGCTTATTGCCTGGCATACATTGCATTGGACTCTCTCTAGATCTCTATCTCTTTATCAGTGACTGAAAAGGGTGGACCACAAAGCAGGGCCTTGATGTCTCCTAGTACCATAATACACATATGTACGCATCCTGCAGCTGAGCCAATTCAGCCGTCGAGGTTGATCGAGTCGAATCAAGAGCGCTGGGTCCGAACGATTACGACAAACCTCGTGCTGTTGGGATCTTTAATGGAACCTAAAATAATGCGCGCGGAACTATAGCGCACTTCTTTTAATTTTAGGATATTTAATTGGCGTTAGTTAGTCCAGCACCTTCATTTGATTATTTGGTTTTGCAGAAAGCAAAGTGTTTTCAGGATTACCTGTTTGTCCATACTGAAGGTGGTGTAGCAATTTATTAGATTTTATTTAGCAGCACACATGACACATCCAGAGAGCTTTAAGCAGGAATTTGTATATCACCTTTTTACTATTTTGTAAGGTAATTCACGAGTTTACTTCTCTGTCACACGCCTACAAATAAATACTTAGTAGGAAACCACCTCTGGTACAGTACCAAATAGGGTAAATCTCGGGATTGTTTGTAATCATGACCTGTGCCTTGCCTACAAGGGAGGCTATTGTCCCCTCAACAATGTACTTCTTCCATATAATCTGAATCTGTCTACATGAGGCTCCATAATAAAATCAATTATTCCACCAAATTCTAGTCTCCTATTTGATCGATGTGAAAGCTGCCTTCACAATCACCATTCCAAGAGATGATTGCCAGGCCTGTGTATATCATGCCATGCAACACTACTGCCATCCTGCCATGAAGGATGCAATTCTGAATTTCGATTGTGATGAAACTGAAAATTGTTTGGCTCCTCGAAAAGCAACAATGATTGTGTTCCTTTTGTGATGGATGGAGTAGGAAATATATATATACAGTGCGAGACCAGTGCAACAATTTATATAATATATGTCCTGATGAATTTAGTTGCTCCTGTTTGGTAGGATTACGATGATGGCTTGGGGAGCCAGAAGTCTACCAGTATAATCATCCCGGCCTTAGACATGATTACCATGCAGGTACTGCTGTACTCCATGCGGTTTCAATAATCCACATTATGGTACACTAAACATGTACCTGCCATCGATTATTTGTCTAATGCAGACAATACATGTTGTACGAATGACTTGTGTGTACTACATGACAATTCATGCTATCATGCATGTATCAAACAGGTCGGGATCGGAGGATACTATATCTTTTGGGGAAAACAATGTATAGGGCTGGTCTATCCAGCCCTCAAGTGCCTGTACGTTTAAACGACATTCCTTTTGTCCTCACCCTACCTCCTTATCCTTAAATCTTCTCACCCAGCCATGCATGATCCTGGCTAATATAATGCTCGCTCATTACGTATGGTCTATACAACATTCTCCAATAATAACACGAAACCTCTTCTTTCTCCCATCGATCCCACCACGCCCAACATCACAAGAAATATCCTCCCTTGCTTACCGATTGCCCCCACCCTCAACAATGTTGATAGAATGGTTCCCCTTTGTTCAGTACTAGCAACAATGTCATCAACCTCTCTCATCTCACCATCACTACAACTGTGCCTACTTTGCCACCTTATTATTAACTAGCCTTCCTACAAGTCCCCCAGGCTATTAGTGCCCTTGTGGACCTTAAACTCTAGTGTACTTATGCCCTAACCTCACAGAAGGTGAAGAAGACGCAAGAGATAGTAGTGAAGCCTAATTCATATTTCCATCGGTTTTCCAAAACCGATAGGAAATCTCTAAGCCGACAGGAATTCTCCGCAGCCTAGCTAGCAGTGGATCTGGTTGGTACTGATGCAGAGAGCAGAAATTACCTTCACCTGATTTAAAACTCGTAGGTTAATTTCTGGTCATTGAATAAATACGTAATCTGAAGAAAGCTAGTCCTGCTTGTACATAAAACTAGCTCTTGCAGTAGTCCATGTCAGTAAAAGTTGTGGTATATTAATTAATATATATGTGTGAATAATCCAAACAAGCAACTGGACAGAAGGATACATAACACAGTGTGAGTTAAACTTTACTACTTTACTGATCTCTCTCTTTCCCCTCCGTAGTTTTCATCTAGAAGAATATGAGTTGTTGCATAATGATGAATTCTTCTTTTTTGGCAAGATCTTATTTCCCCTGCACCGATTTCTCTCTTACTAAAGTTCATATGGTGTTCCGCCATCTTTTTCTCCAAATGGTGTGATGTCTCACTGATAGTGACGACACTTACAGTAGTATGTGTGTGTAGCCTTTATGTAAAATACAAGAATAATAATGCCATTAGTAGATACATTAATCTTTTAACTGCACCTTTACACATTGTCTTCTCTAAAATTGTACATGAAACGTACGGAAGAGTAAAGTCTCTTTAATTCTACCAACCACTAGTTTGGTTGGGTTATATATACCCAGGCGTTCAGCATATATTTCTAATCATGTCAATCTACTGTGCCCAACAAGCATATAAAGGTGAGGAAATAGTTGATATTGACTTCCCATAATTTTGTGGACATAAATCAAAACATTATTGGATTTTTATGGAAGAATGACTTGGGGGCCATGATTTGTGTTCATATTTGCTGAAATGTTTCAAAGACACATGCTCAAGATGGCGTTGCTCAATAATGAGTCTCAAGTGCTACTAGTGCACAACGTTGTTTTGTCCCGGTTCTCCATAGTATAAATTGAACGGGATTACGATCCGGGACTAAAAGTCGAAAGTGGTGAAAATATGAACTGAGATTAATAATAACCTTTAGTCCCAGTTCGTCACACCAACCGGATGCCCCTAAGGCCCAGGCCCAGGCAGCAGATTTAGTCCTGGTTGGTGTTACCGACCGGGACAAACTCTCTCTCTGTTTTTTATTTCTATTTTATGGTTTCTTTTAATTTCATCATTTATTTTGTTTTTTAATTAGGTTTCCAAATACGATTGTGCACCGCAAATGATATACGCGATTAGAAAAGCTTTGGTTCGATTAATGTACACAAATGACACAAATAAAATATGAAACAAAAGTACGCACAAGATGTATATACAATATACATTTACATATACATCATGACCACATACAGCACGAACGCAAATTACAGATACATGTGAATCTCATGGAACAAGCTAATTCAACAACACTAGATACTGAAGAAGATGGAGATACAAGCTACTCTGTTTTAGAGAGAGAAACTAGTACTCTATTATCTGCTTGACCGAGAACTAGTACTCTACTATCTGTTTGAGAACTAGGAGTAGTAGTCTGCAATCAGTTTGTCCAGCCTCATCCGCGCGCTGCAGCTACTGCTCATGGGCACCAGTCCTGGAGTCAGCCATCGCCATCGCCTCCCTGGTGCTCGCCAGCGTGCCCGTGTCTGCCGTCGCCGTGATTCACCATCTCGCGCTGGTGTTCGATGTCGTCCAGCAGATGCACATCCATGCGCAGATCGTAGCTGCGAACAAGGCCAAGAATTAGAGATTGGGATTCAAACACGCACAAAATAATTAGAGAATGGACTAGGGACGTTGGAGACTTGTCTAGCGGTGGGATCCGAGGTCCTCACCTGGTTCATCATGCCTTGCAAAACCGATGAAGGGGATCCCTCGATGAAGCACTGCATCCACACAGGGTGGCTGCCATGGGAGGTTGCTGTCGCTGCCAAGCACCATTGCGGAGGCAGCGCGGCTTATATATCAGGGCAACTTTAGTCCCGGTCTTGGTGACGCCGGGACTAGAGTCGCTTTACTCCCAGGTCGTGGTGACACCCGGGACTAAAGCCCTCTCTAAAAATTCTCTCGGGCGCGCTTTGAAATTTCGAATGGCGGCGCAAAAATTTCAAGCTTTAGTCCCGGGTCTTGGTATCACCTGGGGCTAAAGTTGGATAGATTTTCACTTCCCGCCTCTTTCAAGCTGCGTTTCTTTTTTTTTTTCTATATACGCCTCTTTTTTTAAAATGCTAAAGCCTTGTTAATTGCCCAATAAAGTGTGTACTTGACACAACTTTTTTAAAAATCAGTTATATTTACTTTTTTCTTTATTGCACACATAAAAAAAAATATAACCTATTTTTTTTCTTTTTTATAAATATAGAACATAATATAACTAGATAATCACTTTCATTAATGCAAAATGTTGTATTTATTCAAAATCATTAAAACTATTTGTTTTTGATAGGAAATTATTTTGCACATCATTTTAACATTCATCTTTTCATTCTTAATCACCCATTGTCTAAATGCACATGGACTCGGTTCAACTTGTCGGAAATTGATTAAACTGAAAAAAAAAATACCAAACCAATTCAAAAAAATTCTCAAACTTGGCGGTTTCTACACACAGGGCATGTGAAAGTGTGGGGAAAAATTTGAGGCCAAAACCACACTTTGGAATACACGTGGACCTCAGAATCATAGAAAACCTAAGTGCGGAGACATGGTTGGTGAAAGGTTGTGTATACCTCTGTGAAGGATGTTGGGTCTACCGGTGTTAAAATTGCTTCAATTTTTTGTGTGCTCATATACACCCAAAATATGATCCCACGCAAAATCTTAGGTTTTTTTCATGATTATTTGAATTACTAAATTTTCTTTGTGCCGCGTGCGACAAACCATAGCAAGTTTCAGTATGGACAACAACAGGATTTTGCACCCACCTCCCCAAAACTTCGTCTCCTAGGGCACAAGAGACCTTTTCACAAAGTTTGGCACCGTTTCAGATCTTTTTGGAGGTGGACTCAGTTCAACTTATAATTATCGGGACAACTCGCGAAAATTCGATTAAACTGAAAAATATCAAACCAATTCAAAAACTTCTCAAACTTGGCGGTTCCTACACATAGGGCATGTGAAAGCGTGGGAAAAAGTGTGAGGCCAAAACCACAATGGAATACGCGTGGACCTCAGAATCATGGAGAACCTAAGTGCAAAGATATAGTTGGTGAAAGGTTGTGTATACCCGTGAAGGATGTTGGGTCTACCGGGTGTTAAAATTGCTTGAATTTTTTTTTGTGCTCATATACACCCAAAATATCATCCCACACAAAATGTTAGGTTTTTTTCATGATTATTTGAATTACTGCATTTTTCTCGCGCCGCGTGCGACAAAAACCACGACGAGTTTCATATGGAAAACAACAGGGGTTTTGCACTCACCTCCCCAAAACTTCGTCTCCTAGGGCACAAGAGACCTTCTCACAAAGTTTGGCACCGTTTCAGATTTTTTTGGGGTGGACTCAGTTCAACTTATAATTATTGTTAGAACTTCGTGGAAATTCGATTAAACTAGAAAAATACTAAACCAATTCAAAAATTCTCAAACTTGGCGGTTCCTACACACGGGGCATGTGAAAGCGTAGGAAAAAAGTTTGAGGTCAAAACCCTAATCGAATATCATGGAATACACAAATGTGTTAATAAACGAAAACATATTTTGAATAAGAGAAAACCTAATCTACGAATTCAAGTTCTGAAAACATAATTCTATATTACGCTAAGGATGTTGGTCGTAATATAATAAAATCTCGGGGTCCTTCATTGCAAAAGTGATGTTGCCTAAAAAAGATTTAGTCTCGGTTGGAATATCCAACCGGGACTAAAGTCGCCGGGTTTGGGCTTGGGCTGGACCCAACCCAAAACCTTTCATCCCAGTCCTACTCTCAAACCGGGATTAAAAACTTGAGAATACAAACCGGGACTAAATGTCTTATTTTAGTCTAGGTTGTTGGCTAGAACTGGGACTAAAGGTTTGCTCTAGATGAAAACGACCTCGTGCATCGTTCCTCCAAGAGCTTTACCCGGTTGGTAGTTCCAACCGGGACAAATAGGAACTTTAATCCCAGTTCAAAATGAGAAGCTCGCATGTAGTGTAAAACACATCCGGGACAAAACAACGTTTTTGTAGTAGATATAAATCGACTAACGGATATATGCAGCATGAATAGTTTCACAAGTCTTAAGTGCTCAACTAACGGAACCCGAGTGCTGACATATCATGAGATAAATACATGACACAAGAATTGCCCTTGTTGGTCTTGGAGCTTGTTTTTAGTTGGGTTGGTTAACCCTTTTAGTAAGTTTTTGAAAAGTCCAAGATCACCAATATTAGAGTTTGGAGCTTAAAGTTATGGTGTCTTTTGGGGAGTGACATATGCTTGTTGTTGGAGCTTCGGAAGTTCCGGACCTTTGGAAGTTCTAGAGATTTTTTTCAGAAACTTTTGGCCATGTAAATTAAGCCGAGTAATCATACGTTCAGCTAGCCAGCTAATCGATCGGTGACATAATTCAGGCCAGTTTTTTTAGACTGGAAAACAGCAAAATTTGAGTGCAAACAGTTGAGGTGTTTCTGAATATTTGATCAGCATGTTGCTATCATATCTCTGCATCGTGGATCCATCGGTGGGGACAGAAGATTTGATCAGCCATCGATCGGTGAAAGCTCAAAAGATGAAAAAAAAGTGCGCACATATATATTTTGCAATTTCTCTTTAGTCCAACAGGAATGGTGTTCGTTGAGGTGCTTAATCAATGTCTCTCCAACTAACCGGGTCGCATTATGTGATAATTGACTCCTTTGTGGCCATCACTGTCACGATTAGTGCTTGTGTTTTGGCGAGAAAAAAAAAACAGTTTAGCTGGCTCCAGCGCGCTCTCTCCATGTAAATGCACATGACATGTACTCACCACTACTACAGAATGGAACTTCCGTGGCGGGCATTTTCGATTTTCCGTGGCGGGCATTGGGTCCGCCACGGAGTTAGGGTCAGGTTAATCGAACGATTAACCGTGGCGGACTCCATGCCCGCCATGCAAAATCGATTAACCGTGGCGGGGGCGCGTAACAAAAAAACCGCCCGCGGTTAATAGATTAACCATGGCGGGCATCGTTACGCGCCCGCCATGGTTAATTTATTAACCATGGCGGTTTTTGTTAAAAGCCCACCACGGTTAATTAATTTAGGATTAATAAAAAAATAATTCAAAAATATTATAAAATTATAAATTATGATTTAAACCACATATTAAATAATAAAATAAGAGAATATTGACATAAATCTTGAACATGCATGACAAGTTAACATTCAACTAACATGGACATTCAATTAAGCACTTAGAGTTTAAAAGTGATCACCACACATCACAATTTACAAAACTCGATCGAACGATCGATTGATCAATCAAGAGTTTAGGTTACAAATCAATGTCATCCCATATATAGTCCTTCATGTCTAGCTTATTTCTCCAGTCCGTAGTTCCCATAAGTCCTCGTTTCGCAAGGTCATTTTGTTAGGGTCGAAGAAATGGCCGGTAGGTAGCACAACGTCCTCAACGACGCCCTACGGATGGCGCCAACCATTTTCTTGAACGTAAGATCGCCCAAGCCTTTGTTCCAAAAATCTTGCGTGGTTTTCTTTCGTCGGCTCGCGCCACGTAGTGCGGTACACGTCCATGCGGGATATGAACGTATGGAGCATAGAAACCACACAGGTTGCCGCCGAAAGGCTGCTTACCGCACCGCATGCACGATATATGTAATTTAAAATGGTTAGAATATTATGAGACCATTCAATATGGACGAGCAAACGAGTAATGCTGCATATACCTCGTAATCTCGCCCGATCTTCATTTCGTCCTTATGTTTTTCTTTGCGTATGCTCATCCTCCGATCCAATGACTGGGGTCTTTCAAGTAATCCTTGTAAGCCCCGCATGAAATCCTACAAGTGTCATGACTTACGTAAGTTTGTGGTATGAAATAGTATACAAGTGTCGTGACTTACATACCGCAGGGCCTCTTCAAAATGTTTGTAGAGGCCTTTTGGCGTATCATACAACGAGTCGAGCCTAAGGGCCGCTCCATCCCGAGGGAAGATTAGCCAAGTAATCCAAAGGGCCAATGTGTGCCGTTGTTTCTATACCGCCATGCTACACCATTTTATTTGATTAGAGATAGATTCCAAGTGTTCAAAAATAAAAAGTATTGCTTTTTACTTACTTGATATGTTGGGCGCAATGAGACAACCGGCCTCCGATTTGATCTTCTTCATGCACTTACAGATGTAGTCCGCCATCTCTAACTCTTGCATCGCATAATCTTTCATAGTGTTTATATTGTTCGGCCTTGCCCGCCTTCTTGAGCTCGGGTTCCTCCGGCTCTCCATCCAAGAATGAGAAAATTCGACCACGTCTATATACGCTGGACATAGAAACACAACCGGCCGATTCATCGTTTGGGCTATCAATGCTTGCATCCCGCAAGCACATGTGGTCACGTCATTATAGAATCGGAGAGCTAGAATTAGTTGTGTACGAGCGTAATGATCGGTAAACAAACTCACGCAAAGCATAGAGGGTGACAATGGATTGGTCGAGGTCCCGCGCGCGTAGCAACCGCCACATTTTGTCGGCCTATTGGCGGTGAAATGTCGAAGTCCAAGTGAAAGAGCTCTTTAGGAACCCCGAAATGGAACTCCCTCACCCCGATCAACCGCATGCTTATATAATAGGTGGAACCCGCGAGTGTCCCACTCCTCTTCCTCGATTAGCCGGCCCTTGGGCACCATGAACTTGCCAAGCTCAAAGTAGTGCAGGCAGTCGGGTGACCCATTGTCCCCCGTCGATGGGGTATATAATTCCTATCTGTATGAGATGTACGTTAGCATCTTCTAGCCACGCACGCATACGTAATATGTCCGGCTAAGTTTGGTTGAGATTATCACGCATATACGCATTCGCCTAGTACGCCGGTCTTCACGGCCCCCGGGTTCGCTTTTTAGCCAATCGGAGGTCCTTTTCCTTCTCCGCTAGCTCCTTCCTGGCCTCCTCATCTAAATATTTGTTGGTCGGGGCAAGAACTTCCTCATCTTCTTTTTTGATAGCTTCTTCTTCGGGGCGCTTGGGGGAACATTCGACCTCATCGTCCTTCCGACCGCTCCGAGGCGGTGTTGAGAATCCTATGCATGTGGAATTGAACTACATTAGCCACCAATTAATGCATAGTACAAGTTAGCCATATATTTTTGTTTCTATACTGTCACATTTTCTCGAAACCTCCTCGACCATTGGGCGCTTGAAGGGCGTGGGAGGGCGGCGAGCCCCCTTGTCACGCTTAGGAGAAGGTGTCCTCTCGCCGTCGCCGTAATCAGGGGTGTCTTGCCGCCGTCTCCTCCTTCCGGTTCTTCCGGAGGTGGGTTCGACGAGGACTTCCGCCACCTCGTCCACCATCGCCGTTGTTATCATCATCGTCATCGCCACCACCACCCGGGGAGAAGGAGGAGAACTGCGGGGCGCTACCTTCGGAGGTGGTGTCGTCGGTTTCCACACGGGACAATGTCTTCCTTGTTCCATAGGTACTCCCTCTCCACCCGAAGGTCCTTTGAGTACTTGTTTCTCCTTGTTCACCCGGGATATCGATCTCCTCATCACCAAGGCCCGGGTTCTATGGATTCCGGATAAACGAAGGCATAGTCGGGTGGGACCGCTCGTTATTGTACAACATCTCTCTCCATGGTGCAGACACTATGGCGGTGGCCACCTCCTTCTTCTTCCCCTTCCCGCCAACGGGTATATAGAGCTTGCCCACGCGGGGTTCGACGAGATCGCCGATTGGGTTGTTCGTAGCTCCGGCACTCGTACTCACACCTTGGCTTCCTTGGATGTTGGAAAGACCTCTTGTCGTTAATACCTCTTCTCTTTTTTCTTCGACTATGTCCTTTATGGCTTCCTCATAGCCTTGCATCCTAAGGTTTTCCTTGTACCTCTGCCTCGTGTGGTAGTTGGTCGCGTCGGATGCCCAAGAATCCACGGTCTTCCGGCTATACCTCGAGCCCCGGCCCCGAACTCGCCCCACGGTGCTCGGGTCTTCCGATTGCCTCGGTCAGCTCGTCGTGCTCCCTCCTAGGTTGGAACTCCCCGCGCGCCTTGGCCTCTTTGACAAGCATCACCTTCTTCTCCACCTCGTCGACCTTTGGGTCATTGTACTTGGACGTCTTTGCCGGTCTTACGCTTCTTGGGCCGACGGGCATAGAAGAAGTCACGTGTCCTCGTAAAGGTCTAGCAACGGATTCTCTATCCCTTTCTCGCGTCCTCCCTTTCTTTACGCCGCCATCCACCCTTATGACCAAAATATCCTACGATGCCGAGGTTGTGCCTCGAGTTCGTTCTTCTTCTTTGCGAGTTCTTTACCCATTTTCGACTTGGCCTCATACTCTTCGTTAGTCGTAAGGTTGACCGAACTCATCCCGCACGGGTTGCTTTAAGAAGTTGTAGGCTTGAAGTGGTGACTTGCCCTTTCGCACATAGTTTGTGTACTGATTGTTCGCGAGGTGCGAAGCGCTTTGCTTGCAACGGTTAGCACATACTTCTTGCATTTCTTTTTGTCAAAGGCTGCCTCTAGCCCCGGATAATGGAGCGAGGACTTTCACGCCTTTTCACACCTTCTTCTTCAGCACCTGCCGGGACATTTCTCCAGTCTAGGTAAGTGATGGGCACAGTTTCCTTGGCTATAACGAGAGATCCGGTTGCTATAGGTGGCCCTCATAGATTCTCGGCTCCACGGGATCTCCATTCGCCCTATCCTCAATATATTACGCACCACCTCAGCTTTACGGTGCCTCCCGTCTTGGCCTCTTTTCAAGCGACTTCTTGGACTTCTTGGAGGTGGTGGTCGCTGAAGTGTTGGGGGTGGGACCAGATTCCTGCCCCTCTAACTGAGCTCTCTCTTCACCAAACTCTAGACGCAGAGGCACCAATGGTAACTGTCATGACAACAACTAAAATTAGTCGTGTAATTACATGAGGCACACGACGTTGTGTTAGTCGTATACTTACGTTTTTGGTTCCAGGCTGTCCACTCTGAGAACCCTGTGTGTTGGGCTCCTCACGGTTGCCGGTCCGGATCAATTTCTTCCTCCCTAAGGCGTTTCTTCGTGGCCTTGGGCTCAACTCTTCACTCACGTATCCTTTGTCGGAAGAAGAATCGGACGTGGAGGCCACATCCTTCTCACTCGGGCACCGATTGCACGATCTTTATCGGTTGGTTCGAATGTCATTGGATTCTACTGGGGAACACAGAGCAGCATTTTATTATAGTAATTTATAGTGAAAGAGTAAAGTACAGCGGTAGTATGTAGTAGAGCCATAGAGAGTCATCTCAAATTATATTTATTGTATTCCTCTCATGATTACATATATAGTTTTCCATTTTACATAGAGTAGTTACAAAAAAAAAAAAAAACCAAAATTTACAAAAAATAGATAAAATAGGTACATATTTTCCTTTTTACACAGTACATACAAAAATACAAAAAATAAACAAAAAATGTGTAACAATACAAAAAAATGTGTAAAAATAAAAAAATGTGTAAAAATGTGTATTTGGCTCGGAAGTACCCAACTATCCTTATCACATCGCGTCTAAACTGTTTGCTTGTATATGTTATACAAGCCGTCCTCGTTAGCCGCTCACAAGTATCGGGACATTTCATCATCGCCGCTGCCTCAGCATTAATAGATTCACATCATCGCATGTGCCATTTGCCTCGGCACTAAAATTGAACTAAAAAAAAAAAAAAACCGCCACGGAAGTTCAAGCGAGTAGTAGACAAAATAGAGTCTAAGGTTGGGAGTCAAAAAGAGGTAGATAGAGAGCCACCATATATATGTGACCCCGGCCGTGGAATCGGCTAAGTCCTCCCACGTTCATTTCTCACCCCGAAGGGCTGCTAAAATTTTCCGGCGACCGACGCCATAGAACACAAGCTTGCCTTCAAGCAAAATTCATCTCAATTTGGACAAAAATCATCTCAATTTGGACAAAAATCATCTCAATTTGGGACAGAATTCATCTCAATTTGAACAAAATTCATGAACAATAATATGATGAAGCATCATAGGCGGTGGCATATAGTGCTCGGCTAAAAAAATTTCCCATGAATTTCGATGACAGCATCACAGGCAGCAAAAATTTCCATCACAAAGATATCACGCAAATAAAAATTTCCATCACAAAGATATCACAGGCGGCGAAAATTTCCATCACGGCATCATAGCTTCACAGGGCGGGGGATGCGTGAGAGATTTCTCACGGTGGAGCACACCACAAAGACGGGAGGGGAGCGAGGGGGATTTCTCACCGGTCGAGCACACAAAGACGGGAGCAGGGAGCCGGGGTGGAAGCCGGTGTAACACCCGTGTTTTTCGCATCATTTTAAAAATCACTAAAAATTTAAACTTTTTGAGTTACAACTAAAACATGAGTTACTTTCTGCAAAACCCAACCTTGTTTTCGAAAACCTTGCATAAAACCTCATCATATAGAAACTAGGTTTCCCTTGTTTGCTTGTGAGCTTATGGTGGAAGGTAAGTTGATGCATCAACTAGATTATAAATTACGGAAGTAATGCATGAGCAATGAATTACGACTTCTCTGGGAATAAAGAGAGACTCATATCACGTGTATAAGTGCAAGTGCCCCATCATTCTCAAACTATGAGAAATATATAGATACTTATATGCTTGTACACATACATGTGGAAGTACACCCGAGATAATGGGAAAGAGAGAAAAAGGGAGAATGAGAGAAATGGGACATGTGTGCTAACACACATACATGCAAGCATATGATATTATTCATAAATAAAACTATGGCAATACATATGCTTGAACAATACTTAACGTAATAGATAAGCACACATGAAATGATGAGAAAGGAGGAGAAGAGAAACAAGGGAAGGAATACAAGGAAGAGAATAAAAGAAAAGAGAATTAACAAAGAGTTCACGGGCTCATTCCTCTCCCCTTCCTTTCCCGGCCCAGTAGCCTCTCCTCTTCCCTCCTTCACTCGCGAACGGGCCGGCCCAAGCCAAAACCGCCCGGCCCACTCTCCTTTCCCTTCCCTCCTCTCTCACTCTCGCTGACGCACGGGACCCGCCTCCCTTCTTCCCCAACGCGCTGCACGCGAGCACGGCATGGCCCGCCGGGGCCGAGCTGCCTCCACGCCACGCCAGGCACACCGCCGCGGAGACGCGAGCACAGGAGCCCCGCTGACCCCTGCCCGAGCCATTCCGCGTTGTCAGGCCAGCTCATCGCCCACGAGGCCTCGCCTTGACGGGCGCACAGCGCCATGGACGACCTCGTACGCGAGCGCCAGCTGTGACCACGCAGTTGGCCGTCCACGCCGGTGCTGTGGCAGAGACGAGCGCACAGTGGGCGCGTCGACTCACTCAGGGACGCCACCCGGCCACCCTAAAAACCTGCCCACGGCCGTCCACGGCTACAGGGAAGGAGGCGACCATGATCGCCGCTTGCCAGCCGCCATTGACGTGACAGTACGGCCGCCAACCCGAGCCAACTAGCCGACCGGTGCCAGAACGACGAGACGGAGCGACGGAGCTGCCCAGGAAGTCGACGAGCACAGCTCGTGCTGCCGGAAAAGATCGCGAGCCGCGAGAAATATCTCGTCGGCGAGAGCGTCCGCGGCGCGGCTATAAATAGCCATGCCCGGCTCACCGCCCGACCTCGCCCCAGCAGCGAGAGCTCCGCAGTGAGCTTGCACACACGGTGCTCGCGCTATCTCCTCCTCTCCCTCTTCTCCACTCGCCGTCCGGATTTTCCCCAAATCGGGATTCCGCCGCCGCCGCCGCTAGGTTTGGAGCTCGCCGCCGCCGTGGTCGCCATCGAGCAAAATTGGCAAGCAGGTATGTCCCTCTAATTCCTCCTCTTTCGTTTGCCCTTTCTATCTCTGTCTATTGTGCAGTAGTGTGCCACGACGGAGTGCCGCCGCCGCTGGAAGCCGCTGCAGCCGCCGTCGCTGAGGGAGACGAGCCGCCCCGCCGCCCGGACCCACACCATCGGGTTCAGGACATCTCGGGGAGGCGAACAGGACCCTCGCGGTGAGGTATAGCCCGAGAACGGCCACTCCGGCGAGCCCTCCGGTGAAGCGCCGCCGTCAGGGGGCAACAGACGACGCTCGGCCGTCGTCGCCGTCAACAGCAGTAACGGCGTCAAGGTCCCCACCAATGACGAGCCGACACGTCGCCAACCCGTCCCCTGCCGTCGATGACCATGAGAGTCAGCCGTCATCCACGTGGCACCCACGTGGCGGACACTGTGGCGTCCACCTGGACCCACGTGGCCGATGGGACCCACCTGTCAGCTACACAATGCGAGTATATACAGAGCTGTGTACACGTAGGGCAAAATACTAGGTACACCCCGCATTTGTACCCAAGGTTATAAAAGTAGGCCTTCCTGTGTTAGAAAAATTCCCAGAAAATTCGTAAATTCATTATTTGAATTATAGAATTTTATCATGTAATTAGTTCCAATATTGTTACATGATAAAATTATACTATAATATTACCCTAATGATTAATTAGGGATTAATATTATAAAATCCATATCTCATGCATATTAACTCCGTTTCGCGTGAAACAACTTCCATAATTCATCTAAAATCTAGCTCTATGCATCTAACCCATTGCCACCATAATGTTCTATGCTTGTTTTGGTTGCTCTAGTTCAAGCTAGGTTTTCCCGATATCCGTGTCGTAGTTCTACGTCGACCCGATTAGGAGTTTCCGTCCAAGGAAAGCTAGGAGCGTTCGACGCCGTGCCGATTCGTAAGAACCTCCCAGGCAAGTCCTTACCCCCCCTAATCCTAACCTTTAATTAAGTAATTATGATAATGATGTTAATTAAGAAATGAGAGATCATGGGCTATTATCGTATGCGATTATAAGATGAGGATGATAGTTGAGGAGCTGAGTGCTCGATATTATTAAGGGGCTGAGTGCCCAGTTAATGATGAGATGTTATGGACATACGATAATAGCCATGATGTTAATTAATATGGTTTAATGATAAACTAAGTTTAACCCACAAAAGAGGTGAGTGGTGGTAGTCTGGTAGAGCCTAAATACCACATCGGGAATCACCGTGAGGGGTTCCTGCGGAGAGATACTCGCCTCCCCTAAGGACCGGTTCATAGACCGTCTACCTAGTGAGATATTTCGTACAGCCACACGTCGGTATGGGACGGCTTGATTCCACACCCCGCTAGATTAAAGTATAATCTCCAACCTAGGAGGCCGGAGTAGGCAAGCGGTCTATCAGGAGTCGACACGAGAGGAACGGCTCGTGGTTTGGTTGGCGTGGTTGCTATGTGATCCTCCACGAAAGTTTAGGGGTTATGGTATTGGCCATATTGTGCACGGATTATATATGTTGAGATGTTGACTACGTACAGGGACGCATCCTCCGTAGCACCGTTCGCTGCGTACAGGGATGGCGGCCTCCGTAGTTGGTTTTCCTCTGCGTACAGGGACGACATCCTCCGTGGTGTGGATTGTCGTGTGTTCGCAGGCGGACTACGAACAGGGGATGGCCTCCGTAGAGGGCCTACGTGCGGGGGGCGCATCCTCCGTAGTACCAACCCCTGAGAAAGCCGTGGTAGAGATTATATGGACATCTAGGGTGACGGCCCAAGCGGGTACGGAATCTCGTTAGGCCTGACTAAGCCAAGAGCGCATGGTGAGGACAGTGCCTTTCGTGTGGGGAAAGTGTACAACCCTGCGCAGAGTGTATTAAATCTATTCGAATAGCCACGTCCTTGGAATGGGCAGATGCTAGGACAGATCATCTATGATTAGTATTCACACTATAAGACTAACCTGTTGCGACCATGATGATGATGATGATATAATATAACCCGGGAACTAGCGAGAGCAGTTTTAAAGACTCTGCTAGGGCCCAAACCCTTAATAAATACATCCACCCCGGTTGAAACTTGCTAAGTACGTTTGTACTCACCCCTCCTCTGTTTTTACAGACATTGGCACATCAGGAGGTAAGTTCGTCGTTAGGGAGAGATTCAGCGTTTCGTAGGAGTTCGCAAGGTGTTCGCTTAGGAGAAGGACGTTGAAGCCCAGAGTTCATCCATGCACAAGTATGCCTGTGGAGTACGGGGCAGTGTCATGGTTAATCCACCGCTTCTCGGTTGGCCAACTCTGATATTTTAACCCGGCTTTGTGACCCTTCGTCGCCACTGTAAGCCCCTATCTATCCTATATTTCTACAGCTCGGTTTATTATTAATTCTGTTTACCATTATCTGTTACTAATAGACGTGTTTGTGGCGTGATCCTGGCGCAAACACGTGTGATTAACGACCCATTAAAAGTGGGGCGTGACAGCCGGCGAGGAGAGGAGAGGAGGACAGGGGGCGAGTCGGTGCCGGCGGGGCGGAGGTGCCGGCGACGGCGGCGGAGGTGCCCAGTGGACGGTTAATGGATTTTCCATGGCGGGCATTGTAAAATGACCGCCACGCAAAAATAGATTCAAAAAATTGAATTTGTAAAATTCATAACAATTCAAATGTTCATTCAAAAATTCTAAAAATTTTTGTGTGGCCTCCCTATGAGTATGTGTACCCATGAAAAATGTGAAACTTGAATTTGGGATAGTTCTTGCATGATTTAAAAATACAGTATTTAATTGACAAGTCGGGGACGTTTAGAGCAAGTGTGGCGATCTCCAATACATTTTTAGTTCCATTACATAAATATCGTGACATACATATTTGGTTCCATTACATATTTGGTTCTATTACAAAAGGATCAACTTATTTTTTTTGCCGGGCTGCCACTGTCTTCTTTCCCGGCCGTCCGTGCGGCACCGGGGCTTTATCTTGGTCTTGATGACTTTCCCCACACGCGTGTCTCGACTTCCTTGATCTTGGTTGGATGATCGGTAAAGAGCGTAAACTCTGCGTAGTTGTTGTACTCTTCAGGACTGCGCACTCCATCGGCTCCCACGATCCTTTGCTTCCCTCCCATGACCGCATGTAGTTGCTTTTTGCCCTGCGATTTGGGCACCGGGTAGTAGGCTACCTGGGCCACGCGACTTGCGAGTACCCACTCATCATCTCCAGTACTTTCGAGCTAAACGGTGGTTAACCCAACTTCGTCCACGTCAACCGCCGTTGGCTTGACCCACTGGCACCGGAAAATGGGTATCTGTAGCTCTCTCGCCATAATCAAGTTCCCAAATCTCTTGGATTTGCCCATAGTATATCTTGAGTTCCTTGGTGGCCATGTCAATGCCCTCATACCGAACGCCGTTGTTTTACGCGGACGCACTCTTGTTGTCCTTTCTTTTCGTGTGGAACCTCGTATCCGTTGATGTCGTAACCTTGCCATGTGATGATTTGGCTAGATGGGCCGTATGCAAGCATCGATTCTTTAGTATCCGTGTTTAGGGGTATCTCCTGTTCGCGGATCCACGTTGTGAAATACAACTGGTGTTGTCTCAGTACCCACCCCTCTGTGCACCGGCCACGCTTGCTGCGAATTTCCTCCAGATGCTTCTCAACCCACGTTTCCATTGATACTAAGCGGTTCAGAGCGCTGTCATGGGCTTCTTCGATTGTTTCTTGGTCTATATCGGTTCGTACTTTCCTCCCGCGCAGCCCATCCCCGTGGTTACGCCTTCCGGCGGGTGTTCGGGTAGGCCGATTGCATTTCCATCCCGGATGTATCTAGTGCAGAAGTTAACGCCTCCCCAGTATTGTGTATGCCTCGATCATAGAGCCCTCTCGGGTATGCACGGTTAAGGACGGATCTATTAAGAGAGGACATGAACCGCCGTTCGTCCACATCTCGTGCGGGTAGAGAGGCCCCAGTTCTTCTATCCGATTGACCATGTGTATCATGAGGTGTGGCATAATATCGAAGAAAGACGGTGGTAAGCACATCTCAAGCGGGCATATAGTCTCCGCTGATGAACTCTTTTCGGTGTGGGGAGGTCATTTTCAGCGATGACCTTCTCTCGTGATGCGATTAAAAAGTAGCACAGGCGTGTAACGACCATCTTCACGAACTCGGGCTGATGCACCTAATCACAATTGGAAGGAACACCGTCGGCATGACATGGCAGTCATGGGCCTTGAAGTTTGGACAAAGTGTGAGGTCTTTCATCGATACAATGCTCTTCATGTTGGAACGAAACCAGCCGGCACTTTGACATCCCCGAGCCATTTGCAAAAATCCCACTTTTCATCCCGTGTCGATTGTAGCTCGGGGCGGAAGGTCGACTTTTCCGCTATTCCCCGAGGGTATCGAGTGAAGTTCGGGCCCGATGCCCATGTCGGCAAGATCCTGACGTGACTTGACACCGTCCTTCGTCTTAGTCTTGATATCTAGGAAAATCCCAACCAAGCTCTCGAAGACATTCTTCTGTAGATGCATGTTATCGATGGCATGGGGGGTATGGAGCATCTTCTAGTATGGCAGGTGCTTGAAGAAAATCGACTGCTTCTTGAATGGGACTTTGGCCGGTGCCGGATTGGGTTCTGCTTCTTCTTCTTCTTCTTCTTCTTCTTCTTCTTCTTCTTCTTCTTCTTCTTCTTCTTCTTCTTCTTCTTCTTCTTCTTCCACTGCCGTTTTGTTCCGCTTCCGCTTCTTCTTTGCCTTTGGCCCACCGGCTTTCTTCTTCTTTTCGAACTCGTGGTTTACGTTCTTCACCATTTCAAACACCTTTGGCCCGTATTTTACCCCTTCCGGCTCCTCCGTTTCAGCCTCACGGCTCGCCGTCAAAGTACTCATCCATCGAAGTATCCCGGTACTGTGTTCTTTGCGAGAGGAATTTACGATGCTTCATGTACACCGTCTTTTGGGATCCGCTAAGGTAAATGGAGCGGTATTCTCAATGCAAAGCGTGCAAGCCGTCTTCCCTTAATCCGCCCCGACAATAAAAAGAGAGCAGGGTAATCACTGATGGTGACCATTATCATGGCCTTTAGAGTGAACTTCTTCTTCTCGGATGCATCCATAATCTTGACCCCTTTCCACAGTTCCGCCAATTCCTCCATTACTGGCTCAATGAGCACATCTATATCATTGCCCTGGCCGCTTTGGTCCGGAAATGAGCATGGCCGTAAGAAGATATTTGCGCTTCGGACACTCGTAGGGAGGCGGGTTGTATATGGTGAGGGTGACCGGCCAGGTCTTTGTGGCGAGCATCGAGGTCTCCGAACGGATTCATCCCGTCAGTACTCAAAGCGAACCTTACGTTCCTGGGCTCGTCCCTAAACTCTGGGAACATGTCATTGATGCGTTTCCACGTTTTGGCATCCGAGGGGTGTCGCAGCTTGCCATCGCCCTTCGTGCGTTCGCCGACGCATGCCGGGACATCGCCTTGGCATCCTCTCGGGTTCCCAAAAATTGCACGCAGCGATCGAGCACGGGTAGGTACCACACCGATAGGGGGGGATCTTCCTTCGGGTGTAACCCTCTTCTTCCTCGTCCTCGGGAGGTGGCATCTCGCTTCTTCTTGCCTCGCGTCTCTCGCTTCTTGGACCCTCTCGACGGTCCCTCCTCATCGGTGGCACGACGGCCAAAGATTCCTCTTGTAACGACTCCGCCGCATCGCGACGGTTGTGCAAGTCCGCATAGTCACCCGGTATAGAATACAGTGGTTAGGGCACGCATGAAACTTCCTAAGCTTCATAGCCACGGGATCTAATCAACTTCTTCGCTCAATAGGTATTGGCGGGCACCTTATTCCCTCGGGTAAAATAAAGTGTCACCGAGGACCCGTAACAGGTCATTGAAGCTCGTGGTTCGACCACCCGCGTGGCGAGCCTTCAAAGATCAACATCATAAGGTTAAAACGTAGCACCGTGCAATGCTTCGGACATTTGCCGTCGTCTTTGTATAGAGGGTCAATTGCCGCCGCTTCATCTGCCTAAAATTCTCGAGCCATCTTGGATTGCCAAACAACACGCATCATCTTCATCTTTGAGGTTAGCAATATCCTCGAAAAAAGCTCGGCATCCTCGGGCGACATGTCATCAACTATCGACCGTTCACCATCTTCTCCACCCGCATTGTCTTCTGGCATGTCTTCCAGCAGTTCATCTACGGTGATGTAATCACGATTATCAACTTGTTCTCGTCCTTCGTCCACCACCGTTGTTTCAGTCGTTGCAGTCGACTGGGGTCCTCCAGATGAACCGGCCGCGACACTCGGTTCTTTTTCACCATGATACTTCCACACGGTGTACCTCGGCTCCTTGATGAAACCATACCGCAGCAAGTGCTCCACGACGACGTCATCCTTGTGTAAGAACATATGCTTGCAGCTATAGCACGGGCACACCATTACTTCCGAACCCTGACTGATTCGATGCTTCTGCGCGACGGGCATAAACTTCTTTCGCACATCATCAACGAAATCCAAACTCATCCTCGGCCTGTACATCCAATCCCTATTCGGCGCCGCCATGACGGCCTGCTCAAATTAATTCAACCAAAGCAAAAGAGAGCGTCGATGATTAGAGATCGAAGTATCGATGATTAGAGAGATTTAACTAAAGTGCAAAAGAGGAATACGAGAGAGAGAGAGAGAGAGAGTAGAGAGAGGGAAAGAGAGCACGTACACTCAAATGAGGGAGAGAGAGAGGGGAGGAGAAAGAGGGAGAGAGAGGGAGAGAGAGGGGGGAGGGAGGGAGAGAGAGGGGGGAGGGAGAGAGAGAAGGAGAGGAGAGAGGGGAGAGGAGCTAGCTTGAGAGGGAGAGAGAGAGAGGGAGAGATCAAAACTAGATCTCAAAAGAAAGGGAGAGAGAGGGGGGAGAGAGAGGGGGGGAGAGAGGGGGGAGAGAGATAAGGGGAGGGGGGGGGAGAGAGAGGGGAAGAGAGAGAGCACAAACCACATTCAATTAGATCTCAAAGAGAGGTAGGACCATGCATAGGGAGAGAGAGGGAGAGAGGGAGAGAGGGAGAGAAAAGAGGGGAGAAAGAGGAGAAATACCCCTAGCGGTGCCAAACTTCAATCAAACCAAGGGCAAAACCTCCCCCACCACAAATGGTGTTTTCTAGAGTTTTGAAGCTCAAAACCCTATAAAATGGCGAAATCCCGTGGGGGAAGAAGAAGGTTGGGGTCTGTATTTATAGCCCAGACTTTTCTCGCGTGGCGGGCATTGTAATAAAAACCGCCACGGTTAATGGGGATTAACCGTGGCAGGCATTTAATAAAACCGCCGCGGTTAATCCCCATTAACCGTGGCGGTTATTTTAATGCCCGCCACGGTTAATCGATTAACCGTGGCGGGCATTCCCGGCGGCCGGGGCTGGGCCAACTATTTTCCGTGGCGGTTTTCTAAATGCCCGCCACGGAAAATAAAAACTAAACACCATGCAAGTTCAATTCTGTAGTAGTGCACTCGCTTACCTCATCCTTTATATATGCACTACACACATATATATTCAATCATTCATTTATCTTCCAATCAGTCTTTTTCTCTTCGGATGTAATAGAACTTTAGTTAGTTTTTAATTGTCTCTTCTTGTTTCCTTTTGCTGTATCAAGCTTTCATTTGTAGCTGGTATCCCCAGCAATCTGGATTATGTATCGAACATGCTGGCTTTCTTAAAAGCCGAGTTATAAAACTTTTTTAAAAAATCATTCATTTATCTTTGATTTTTTAATGTATTTTGAGGTTACCCACATTTCTATTGAAAAAAGTCTACTTCAACCCCCACCCTACCCTACCCCCCCCCCAACCCCACCCACGGACAGAGATTGGGTAACTTTGCTTCGGCAAGTCACCACGTAACTTTCGCATGTGTATCCACCATCCAAATGGCATCGAAGGGCTAGCAGCGTTTCTATGCATGGGACTTGGGCCTGGGCCGTGCTGGCAGCCCATGCGGCCATGCCTGCTCCGAGTACTTGTGCTGTTTAGAATCACACACTTCATTAGCTGCCTCAGCCTAGAATTTCATCGCAAATATTTATTCGTGCCAACATTAAAACCATAAAAACAAAAAAGATTCCTTAAATAATTATGATAATATATATGTTTAAATTCAAATAGGTTTATAAAAATAGCATTAGACATATGTCTTCTCAGTTCTCTTGAATTTATCAGTCCGACTTATCAATCATGGTACAATGTTTTTCTCTCATACTAAAACAACTTATTAGCCGTGGGACACTCCACTTATGTGAAATTGATCGTGCGATCAATAGTCAGGCCCATTAGTCTTTTCTCTTCTCTCTCTAATTTAATTAATACATAATGTACTTACAATTAAATTATTAAATAATCACAATTAAATTATTAAATAATCAGCCACTTTGTCTATTTTTAGAAACACGTTTGCTGAGTGTGACATGGGAACACTAATTTCTTTTTGCATGCTTGCTAGTGATAGTTACTCGAACAATTGGAGACACATGCAATCATGCCAAAAATAAAATGAAACGTGGTACTATACACGTATACGCATATAAAAAAACATGGAGCAATATTTTTGAAGCAGCGTAGCGCGCGCATTGCCAATGCCATATTGCGTGCTCGTTCGAAATGGTTTAATAAAATAATAGGAATTGGTAATTTTTTCCATCTTTTTTTAAATCTTGGTCAAAATAAATAATACCTTCTGAACGGACACGGTACCTGAGCCGACCTCCAGCACTCCGCATGCTTCTTTACGAGTGAAAAGAACAAGCACCATGCTTAGAAATGCCTATAGCCCTTTGATCCTATTTGGACGGTAGATACGCATGGGAAAGTTACGTTGTGACTTGCTGAAGCAAAGTCACTGAATCCCTATCCCCCACACACACCCACACCCAGACACACACCCACACACACACAAAAAAAATGAGGGTGGGACTACACCAGATAACCCCTCGTGCACACTTATTGAAGCATGACTTGTCATGTGGCTTGCATTGCATATTTCACCCATATGCAGAAGTTTGTTTGTTTGTTTATGCCTCTTGTCAGTCAATATGCAAGACCATACAGAATATATTTAGCAAGCCTGTATATATAAAGCGTGTGAAAGGCTAGATGGCAGATTGTTGACGCGAAACTAGGGCTTCACACCAACACACCGGGAGGGCCTTGGACGCCCACGAAGATCGCGATCGATCTTGTAGCAGCGAGCACCGCAGCGTGGCGTGGCCCAAACCGATCTAGGATCGGTAGGGGGGCGTGAAGCTCGGTGACGGCCGAGATGACCTCCGAACGCACCTCCGGGAAGACCCGTCGGGAGGACGCACGCGAGGGGTGCTCTAGGACCAGCGTGGCCGCCTAGAACGCCGACGAAGAACACGGAGTTCGCCGCCGAACAGCAGGATAGAGGGGTTGAGGGAAGAAGATGACCTACAAACGGGACAGAGATAGATTGGTTGTCGATTGGATGTAGATGGGATCAAATCGCCATGAACCTCTTTATTATATAGAGGAGGGTGGTCTTATCCTTTTAGGAAACCGTCCTTGGACGTTTCCAAGCATCAAAACCGACCTAAACACGATTGGAAACAAATCGGTTCGGATTCAGACGGACACGGCCTGCAAGGGCTGGTTGACCGGACGGACCGGCCCCCGACCGGACGCACCGGTCGACGGGTCCGGCCGAATTCCCAGAAGGTCTCGCAGCCGGCTCACGACGCGCGCGACCGACCGGATCCTGGGACCGACGCTGGACGACCCATGGGTGCGTCCGGTCGATGGACCGAAATTAGCTGGTTCCAGCCGCCTGACCGACTTCGCGAGGGGGTTGACCGGACGCTCCGGTCAACGCGTCCGATCGGTTTAACAGAAAGGTCTGCAAACCGATCGTGGGGCGCGACCGACCGGACGCTAGGGACCGGACGCAGGACCGGACGCGCCAGTGGGTCCGGTCGCATTCCACAGAGCCCTTTTCGAACCTCCTCGAAAATTTGACTAAGTCTGGAAATTTGCGGTGACTTGGACCTCCAAAATATGGCTAAGTCTGGAATTTTGCGGTGGGTTAGCTCTTCGAAAATATGGCTAAGTCTGGATTTTTTACCGTGACTTAGACCGCGCCATTTTTGGTGGTGTCAACACAGATAAACCTAGAGCTGACGAGCCTGATGAGGTACTAGCATGGATGCACACTCAACCGATTTGACTTTGCAGGAATGTAGTGGTTGGCCCGTTGCGTCATGTATGCACGCATGCTTATCCCCTGCAGAGCTGCAGCCTCTTTTTTTCTTCGGTTTACTCAGCTGACTGAAAATCGCCACGGCACCAAATTGGAAAACTAAAAGTCACGCATATATATATGTGCTATAGTGTGCACATTGATGATGGATATACTATACTACATTCATCTGGCTCACCAGCGTCGGATCTCTGACAGTACAAAAGTCAGATGCACGAACCGCGTGTGGTTTGGTCATGGATCGGATAGATCACTTTCGTCACTGCACACTGGGTTGTTGTCACAGGGAAATAAAAGCTCACGGCACGTGCATTCAACTATTTGGCCGTACGTGCACGCACGACATATATATGATCGATATTTTTATTGCGACTTTACATGTATATATAACATATTCTCTTAATTCTAAATTATAAGACTTTCTGGCTTTTCTAGATGCATTTTCTTTACTATATATGCATCTAGTTATACACTATATCTAGATACAAAGATACAAAGTAAAGGAAATGTATCTAGAAAAACCAGAAAAGTCTTATAATTTGAAATGGAGTGGTATGGTTTATTATATTAGGAGGTAGCTGTTGCTTGGAGGTTATAGTATGAAATCCATGGTGCACGGAGATTGGAGAAATGGTCATGCATGATGTGCACTTGCTAACTAGAACAGGTGGCGACCGATGCAAACTTTTTGTGAGGTCAAGATGGAAATGCATGGCACTGTAGAGGCTACCACCGGTTGTTGGAGCTGATGAAGGGGTCGGCAATTTGCCACGTGATCCACACAAGCTAGTGCCAATACCTAATGCAAAGTGATCGATCGGGTACAGGTAATTAAGCACGTACAGGTAATGAAGCACTGGCTAGAGTTGACCGGCAGATCACCGATGCTGAATCAAGCTTAGTGGTGTATCCTTCTCGTGGAAAAGAAAACAAAATAAAAAAAGGGGGAAAAAGGCTAAGTGACGCATCACCATGCAGCTAGCTATAGTAGCTATAGCACAGCAGGGTGCCTGTATATATTATTACATTTTTGACGGTCCGAGCATTCATGTACAACTTATTGATTCTCTAGAGCGTCGTTAAGGCGTGTTATACATATTGAATATTTTCTCTATCTAAATATAAAAAACGTGCAAAACTTTTTACGTAACTGAAGAAAAAATAGTATGTGCTCGATAGATCTCCGGCGGTCCAGAGCGTGATCCGTGCTCCCACTCTTCGGACCAAGACGATAGTATTGTGATCCGTCTTGCTAGCAAGACACTTGTATATTCTTTTTGAGAAGTGTCTGGCAAGACGAACACAAATCACGGTACATATCGTGTAGTCCAGTGCGTGGGAGCATATGCTCCCGGAAAAAAACGCCTCACGGCCGGAACGACCTGTTGATGGCGATGCGCACCAAAGGCGCATGCAGGCCACATATAGACATGCGCACGATCGACGAGATGGGACGGACGTACGTACGTGTACACGTACACGTCATCTGCTGATTGGACAAGCATCCATCCGCGCGATCTTGCATTGTTGACACTCGATCGTGCATGGGTGATCGATGGGCCATTGTTTCCACTTGCAGTTGCCCCCCAGAAACAACTGGAGTGTTTACCATTTTGCTTCCCAAAAGCTAATTCATTTTTCATTCACTTTAACGTCTCGTTATGCATGATTCATGGCAGCTCCACTCATGGCTATCAAGCCTATCATCATTGCCGAAAGCATCGACTCTGATCTCGTCCAACATATACCTATCGGTAGCTAGATCGTCCTGAGACTGTAGAGGCGTGCACGGCCTAGAGTTTAGGGTTTAGGGCCTAGACACACGGCGAAAAAAGATAGACGGCGAAGGGTGGTCTAAACAACAAGGCCAACTAGTAGGTTGATGAGGCCGATTTGATCGACACTTGTTTTTCGTCCCAAAAATCACCTCTCGTGAAGACCTGTCGATGAGATCGAAGCAAAGTGAAAGTGTCCTAGGAGGATCGATGAAGCCATCTAGAAAGCCACCAAATATCGTCAAGAGAAGTGCAGGGAGCATGCAAATTTGCTCAATTTCATCTAAATTCAGTTCTTTTTTTTTTTCCTTTCGCGTGATTTTCCGGTCCATCTTCAACATTCCGATCCCTTTTGGCTGTCAATGGCGTCCATTTATACATGCAACCTTGGACTACACACACATGTCTAGTAGTAGCTTTTAATTGGTGTAGGTGGCCAGACGATGTCGTGTTGATGGACCTTGCTGTCGGTTCATGCACGTAGCTAGGAAGTCAGAGTACTCGTCACTAAGATAACATACACTACTTACCTACTAATTTCAGGTTAGTTGGTTTAGACTTTGGAGTGATGACGAAATAGTACATGGATAGATGTACCTGAAACTGAAAGCTAGGGTACGTCGTTGTTGTCGTTGACAGCTTTTGCTTTGCACGCATATGTGGTGCAGTACACTTAGCTTAATTGTGGCCCAAATCCAAATGGGAACCCCGGTAGATTCCGTTGACAAACCAACGTACGTACATAAGCACCTGCATGGGCTCATCGATCGTTTCATTCTTCTTCACCTACCAACAGTCCCAGATATTATCTTTATATATCGTGCCCAGGTGTCGCCAAGAACAAGCAAAGATTCGCGCGGATCAGATAGCTAGGGTACCTCTGATAGATATGGACCAGCAGCAAGAACTAGCATGCATGCATGGTCTTCCTGCAGCATTAGAGATGGAGAGCGAGTGGACGACGACGGCGATGACACGGATGGATCGATCGCCGTCGGTGTCCGATTGTCCAGCCAAGGTGTCTGTCCAGCTTTAGAGCAAGGTTAATATTGTAATTTATTTGCATTTACGTCTCCAAAAAAATTTATTATGAAAATACTGTAATAATTAATTTAAGATACTTTATTTTGTATGGCAACCATTAGTTAGTGTTTCTTATACAATTTTAGTCAAAGTTCAAATCAGTTGATTCTTCCTACAGAAGCAAGAATTGCATATTATCATGGACGAAGGGAGTATATTGTATAAAGGTCCTTGTATAAATTGACTCTAATAACTTAACTTAGACCATCTCTAGCAGTCTCCCTTTTATGACCAACAATGGCAAAAAAAAAAAAAAAAACGGTTATTTGGAGGTTTTGTAGCTCTAGCACTCCCCAAACCTATACTCTCAATGAGAGAAAAACTTCCCGGCTCCTCAAATTATAGCCTCCCATCCCTCAACCCCTCTACTCCCCAACCCACCTTTCTTCTTGTTGGGGATGGAGTTTTCTCTCTTCTTCTGCTTGGAGGAGGGTCACCTTTACAATCCTAAATCACTTTTGTATCTCCCCAATAATAACTAGTTTTGGGGTTGAATTTTTCTCCTACCTGCGGCAGTTCTAGAGCTAATTAATAGTACTTCAATTATCATACTAAAATATTAGATTGTCGGGCCTTTTAGGGCAGCTTTTTGCCCTAAGGGTCTTTTTGAGAACGGGTCTTTTTGTCCCGTCTCTAAGTTAAACCCCTTGTCAATGTTTAGAGACAACAACTTTGTCTCTTCACGAATAGACGACCTCAGCTCGTGTTCCAATGTCTAGAGACAGCTTCATCTTTGCGTTGTACTATAAGAGTCTACTCGAGGTGTCTTCTCCACCAATGTAGTGTATGCATGCATTAAATTGTTTAGAGACAGTATCTCGTTTATGCGTTGTATGACTTGTTTTTATACATATCTGTATGATAGATTTGAGGTCCGTATAGTTAGACGGATCCTGTCTGTACATGCCCTTTTTTTTACCGAATTGTCTGTACATGCCCTTAATGGCATGCTTGCCCGAGTAGAGATTGTTGAGACGGCCTAGCTGCTTGCATCCTCTTAACTCTCACATCCGCGCACCATACCCCTTGAATTGCATGCACGCGCACGCACGTACGTACGCACGGCCGGCGTGGAACAAGCGACGTCCCGACAGCACCTAGTGCTTGTATTTCGTTTCAACCTTTCCCGTCGATCGGCTTCGTTCGCAATCACGCTTTACATCGAGTGGTGGGCGCGATAAGTCAAAAGCCTGATGGAGCCAATAATTAATCCATGGATGGATCGGAGCAACTAATCCGTGGGTGTGTCCGTCCGTCGTCCCAACCGAAAACTAAAGCAAACCAAACCAAAACGCTCGAGTTAGATTTGCCCATGCCATGCATGCATGCATTAGTCTTCGTTATTCATATTGCTGACAGCGACCACGCCGACGGCGACGGCAAACGGAGACGAAGCCGACGACGACGCCACGAGCTGCAACCATGGACGACGACCGGGAAGAGATGAACGACGTCTCAACCGCTTAAGTTGCTGTACGCGGCCGTACGTACGTAGGTAGAATTATAGTATTAGTACATATATATATACAGTTCCTTTGATTTTTCACAATAATTTTTTACATACAGCTTGTACGCATTGCAGCTCGATCTGCACGAAGAACCTAGATGCTTTCACGAATTAATTACTAGGTAGCTAGGTTGATAGAATACTATTACTAGGTAGGTCCGGACTGGTTCTATTCTGGCGCCGGCGACCACGCCCAGCGGCCGGCGGCGCACCCGTCGAGGATGAGGCGTGCGACGTCGCCGCTCTCGCCCTCACCCACGTCGTCGTCGTCGCCAGGAGCCCTGCGGACGGCGGCCAGTTGCGCGCGGAACTCGCTGGCGCGCATGCGCACGGTGACCCGCTGGCCCGGCGGCACCTCGGGCGGCGTCCACGGGTGCACCGCCGCCGCACGCTGACGATGCCCCCGCCACCTCGCCGCCGTCGCCACCTTCCTCATCATCCAGAACCAGTCGCTGGACTTGGATGCGCAGCTCCCCATGGACAAGATGGATCGACGAGATCAAGCACCACCACTGTACGATTCCAATGTAAAGTAGCTAGCTGCTGGTCTTGTACTTGACATGTACATGAATCTTCGTGTTCGTGTTAGTGTATTATGTATATATAGCGTGGCATGTGGATGAAGATAAATTTGTCGTTGCTGCTGATCGATGATCGTCGGCAGTGATCAGTAGTTGTAGAAGCAACGCCAGCAGCAAGCAAGCAAGCAACTAACCGATCCAAGTCATATGACCGATCCAAGTCATATGAGGTTGGACAAGCGTCAAGAGATTGGTCACACGCACTGACATGTGTGCACACACACACACACGCAGCAGGGATGGGTCTACAGACGGCAGGAAACACAACATGCAAAGCTCTGCAAACAAGCTAGTGTGACTGCTTGCAAGGAATCCAAAGTCCACACACATATCTAGGAATAATGTGTCTGTGTGTTGTGTGTTTTTTTTTTCTCGACCGGGCCATTCACCCGTATTGTGTTGTGTGTTGAGAGCATATATAAGCATATAAGCAAAGTAGTGGCCCGAGGTCGAGAGTCAAAGCTGTATGTAGATTCATTAAACAAGAGATATGATGAGAAGGTGTTAATTAGTATAGCTTTTTTGGTGGTAGTAGGACCATGCTGAACCAGGATTTGGGCGGCAATAATACTATTGTTGTTCAGCTGCATGCCATTCTGTTGCTGTGCAAAGCAATGCAATGGCTTGGGAGAGGAGCAAATTAAAGCAAGGTGTTGTGTGCAAGCAATGGCAATGTCTGAAACGCCGGCCGGGCTGGCAAACCACAAGGATATGGGTGATGCCCTGATGATATGGGCCACATTGCTTTTGCCGGGTTTGTGGGGATGGATGGCTGTATTATGTATGGCAAACGCGTGAACACATTTGCGTATGGCTGTTTGCAATTTGCGTTCAGATTGATGGTCCATACCGGCCATACATACTTAAATCTCGATCTATACCTACCTGCGGCAGGGTGCAGTCGAAGCTGGGGTTCACTATTATTTGGCATCTCTCTGTCTCAAAAAAAGGTCACTTTTGCGCACTGGCAAAGGTTTTTTTTTTTCATTTACTAGAAATATGTCCGTGCGTTGCAACGGGAGAAAAAAAAAACCTATCAAATTTTAATAGGAAGGGATCATGGTAATGATATAGTCTATTTACAATTTATCTTCGTGCACGGTGATCACACCCTTGTTCTATTCTGTACATGCAACATGCATGGTTGGTGTCACTCCTGATCCATGACGCTTATCATATCACCAAGTTTTGTGGATTCAAATGCAATGGCAACAACAGGGGAGCGGTTCACGGAGATCGTGGGCAGCCCGTACTACATGGTGCCGGAGGTGCTTCGCCGGAGCTACCGGCCGGTGCTCTATCAGTTGCTCCGCTGTAGGCCCACTCGCCGGCGCACGGCCGAAGTTGCATTCGGTGGAGTCGAGCGTGTCCCTGCTGGCACCGTGAAGACGTCATGTGCGCCGACGGACAGCACCCTCCTCGGGTCCTCTCCAATGCTGCCTGGATGAGCTCCCACGCCGTATCTTTGTCAAGGCCATCGACAGCTTGCTGCAATTTGGTTCGAATTATGCGCTATTGAATTTTATTTCTATTGGATTCGGGGCTAGTTTGGGGATGCTAAGCAAGGAAGACGTGTTATTATATAGGAAGCAAAGGCAAATCCAAACAAAAATCTTGTGTTTCTTTTTCAATTTGGATTCGCTTTGTAATTCTTTTTTATTTGACTTGCTGATGTTGGATTCTCCTTCCTCTATTAATTTGTACGTATATTTCTTTCTTTATGTTTTCACAGTTCGGCTCATTGTCCGCCTTCCACAGTTCGGTTTGTTCGCCGCCTATTCTTTTTTATCTGTCCCCAACTCTTGAATACTTAGGTAGGAGCAGAAGGCTATGCGGAGAGGGAGAGGTGGGACTCTAGCTGTGATTATAACTTTGGAAAAGGAACGAAAGAAATCAGAGGTGAAAAAAAAAAGGGTAGAAATTTTTCGTGCTTTATTAGTAGGTATAGAAAAAAGAAATCTACTATCTTCGTACCAGTACAACTTCGGCCTGTGACGGTGAGTCAGAGTAAGTTCATAGAAAATGATTGTTAGGCGTTTATATATATATGACTCAAAAAAAATAGATAAATATAATAAAAATAATTTATATTAATTGTAATGGCATTAATTCAGTACGGTAAGATGATTATCATAGTATAAGACTCTACTTTAGAATTGCACTATCTCCTTTTTTTTTATTTGGTGTTTGTTTGATGGATTTTTTTCTCTTGTACTCCTACTAATATACTGATATAACACAGTAATTCTGTTGCCATCTTCCTGATAGGGGTAGTCTTGTTTTTAATGGAAGTAGTCTTGTTTTTTAATGGAAGCAAAGTATTAAGAAGAAATACTTTGTTATATACTCCCTCCATCCTAAATTACAAGATGTTTGACTTTTTTTACCATAGGTTTGAACGTCCATCTTATTCAAAATTTTGCTGCAAACTTAGTCAATTTAAGTCAAAATTATTGAACAACTTTATTAATAAACCAATCCACGACAAAAAAGAGATATTTTACACAAATTTTTGAATAAGACGAGTAGTCAAACTTTGTGTTAAAAAAGTCAAACATCTTATAATTTGAGATAAATTAAGTATTATTAAACTAGCAACTGAGCCATACATGGTATCTACTGACATGGGACAACAGTGGTACCATGGCTCTATTTGGTTTATTAGTCTAGGATTTTTTTAGTCTTAGGACCTTTAGAAAAAGACTCTCAAACGATGCTTCTAGAGACTTTAAGAAGTCCCATATTTAGTTTTTCTATGGACTTTTAGTCCCAACATAGAAAAAAAAGTCCCTGCCACCAGTCGAGCATGCACTCGGGCGTTACTGTAGTTTTACCTGTGTTTTACAGCACCTCTGCCCCTCCCCGGCCTCTACACTCGCGGACTGGTGGCTTCACTCCACGACGCCAAGTACCCGATGTGCACGACGGGTTTCGACGCCTTGGTATTGCTCATCACATGGAATGTATGGAAGGAGAGAAACGGACGCACTTTTCGGGGAACGTGCAACTTCGGCGACACAGGTGATACAAACCATTCGAGCGGAGGCGGGACGAGTGGATTAGCGCAGGGGTACAGTCACCTGGCGTTGCTTGCGGCTGTTATCAGCTAGGTCGGTGTTTTCTTTTGTTGGAATATTAGGCAATTTCAGATTAATTCCATAATATAAATCATGATGAACTGATCTACTAGAATAAGCATGTGAAGCAAACAAGCATGATTCAAAATCATATAACAGTTCATAGCATGATTGAACAACATAAAACATGGCATGATCATGGCAAAATCGGGTGTAGGCACAACTAGCACAACACATACACGGATAGATTGAATAGACTGAACATGTTGGACAATAAGATTAAATTACAAATGCAATACCCGCCGATGTAGAAGTACATGGTGATGAAGATGCAAACGATGACCGCACGTCCTTGTAGATGATCCGATGCGCGAGCCTTACGACTGACGAGACGACGTGATGAGATTTGGGAGCGATCAGCCACAAGAGCGCTTCCCAAAAACCTTATTCGCCTTCTCCCGGTGCAGGGATCGCAAAGACGGCGGTTCAGGAGACACGCTTGCCCGTTAAGCTAGTGCACGCGACGATCGGGCCGGAGACGGGCTGGCGACGACGCAGTAGTGAGAAATGGAAAATACTTGTTTTACTACTATAGGATTTTCTAATTGAAACTCTCAATTGTAGTTGTTATGTTGTGTCTATTCACGGGAGGCTTGGTACAATTATATAGGGAGGAGAACTCCCTACCTCTACATCAACTAGCAATATGGTACTAATTGATATTGCACCTCCCACCTTTACTCATGGGCTAAAACAATAAAGCCCATTAGAGAACACAAATATTGGGCCTTTGAGATTTATCGGAATTTCTTCATATGAATTTTAGGGGAACTATTCATATATAAATTCTAACAATCCCCCACCGATCTCAAGCGCCCAATTATAGATATTTTCCTTTATCTCACTACTTGTTTTTATATACTAGTGTTTTACAGAGACTGTTAAGTTGAACATCCGCCTAGAGCTTCAAGTTACACTCATCCACAACTTGAACAATGGACTACGCCTTGAATTGCAAGTTTTGTGCGAATGAGTTTTACTCAAAGTCAAACTAGTACTTGGTCTGCCCATTAGCCTTTCTCCGTGGGGTGGAGCATATACGACATACTCCTTAGTCTCTTCATGAGCTTACTAGAGATCACCCAAATCTCATAGACTGCGACGTTTAACGGTCGAACTCATATAGGTATGCCCTTTCAAGAATGCTCGTAGAGGACTGACATCTTTACTTATAAAGTCAATAGGACATATTAAGGCATTCTCGCCAACCTACCATACAGAGCCTCTTCGCTCTTGAGAGTATTGCATCTTCACATAGAGAGGGTTTATTAGTTTACTCTCCTCAGTTTACCAATAGCTTGTTCTTCCCAGGTCCTTAGTCACGGGATCTCCGATCAAAAAAGGTTGGGTTACTACTACGAAAAACTCATATGGGTCTCATACCCATCTCCCTAGATGCAATTTCTATCACATTACGTGATAGCCCTTTAGTAAAGGGATTCGCCAAGGTTTTTATCTCTGTCGTATGTAGGATCGATTATTACTCAGGAGTTTCTCAATTTTCGACGGTCTTCAAACGTCTTTTAACGTGTCTTGTTGACTTTGAATTATCCTTTGCACTATTCACTTTAGTGATCAGCATTTTGATTATCACAGTTCATAAGGATAGCGGTACTTGGTTTTTCAACCACCGGCAAGTCGACAAGAGCTCACGCCAGACCACTCTGCCTCTGCAGATCTTTGTTTCTAAAGCAAAGAAGTTCTGCTTCCATGGTTGACTTAGTCAAAATAGTGCATTTTACAAGACCTCCATGACACCGGCGCCACCTCCAAGAGTAAATACATACCCACTTGTGGCGTAGATTTGAGCAATATCAAATCCAGTTAAGCATCACTATATCCCTCTAGCACAGCTGGGTGCCCAGAATAGTGAATTCCATAGCTCATTGTACCTTTAAGATAGCACAAGACCCTTTCTAGTACATGCCAATGATCATCACCCGGGTTGGACATATACCTACTCAACTTGCTCACAGAAAAGAGATATCTGGTGCAGTTGCATTCGCTAGATACATGAGTGAACCAACAATCCGAGAGTACTTGAGTTGATCTCTAGTATGCTTCTTATTCTTTCGCAATGTCATACTAGGATCATAAGGTGTTGAAGAAGGCTTTCTATCCATAAAAGCCAAAACGGCTCGGGACCTTCTCAACATAGTGAGATTGCGATAAAGTAATCCCACTCTCTTCCTTAATAAGCTTAATGTTTAGAATTACATCAGCCTCTCCTAGATCTTTCATATCAAAATTCTTTGACAAGAAAGACTTGACCTCATTTATGACATTCATGTTTGTTCCAAAGATTAGAATATCATCAACATATAAGCATAATATAACCATTCGCCCCCACCATGTCGATAATACACACACCTATAAACTTCATTGACAACATAACCGGCACTAGTTAACGTAGTGTCAAACTTCTCATGTCATTGTTTAGGTGCTTGCTTCAAGCCATACAAAGACTTCAATAATTTACACACCTTACGCTCTTCACCTTTTACTACAAACCCATCGGGGCTGATCCATATAGATCTCCTCATCCAACTCTCCATTAAGAAAAGTTGTCTTCACATCCATTTGATGAATGATCAGACCATATGAGGCGACCAAGGATAGTAGTGTTCGAATAGTGGTCATTCTAGCAACTTGGTGAATAAGTATCAAAAAAATCTTCTCCTTCCTTTTTGAGTGTAGCCCTTAGCTACGAAGCCGAGCCTTGTACTTGTCAATAGTACCATCGGGTTTAAGCTTTTTCTTGAACACCCACTTACAACCCGATTGGTTTATAACCAAAAGGTAGTTGAGAGCTCCCAAGTTTCATTAGAAAGAATCGAGTCCATCTCACTACGACGACTTCTTTCCAATCATCTGCATCACGGAGATGCATAAGCCCTCTAAAATAGAGGTGGGAGTATCATCCACAAGGTACACAATGAAATCATCACCAAAAAGATTTTGCAATCCTTTGTCTCTTGTTCCTCACGGGAACTTCATTGTCATCCTCCTCAAGTGGTTGCTCAAACGACTCAACAGGAGACTCGATAGGTATAGTAATATCGGGGAGCTAATTCGGTAGAAAACTTAGCATTGCTATGCATATCTTTCATAGGAAATATATTCTCAAAAAATGTAGCATCACGAGATTCAAAGATAGTATCAACATGCATATCGAAACTTTGATTTTACTACTAAAAAAATCGATAGGCAATGCTATTGTGAGCATATCCAAGAAAGACACAATCTATCTTTGGTCCAAGCTTACGTTTCTTATTAATTGGAACATTGACTTTTCGCCAAGCATCCCCCCGTGCACAAGTATGAGAGTGATGGTTTCCTTCCAACCCATATCTCATATGGTGTTGTCTCTTTATTTTACGTTTGGAATTCTATTCGAGGACATGACTCGCAGTCAATATAGCTTCCCCCACCATGCCTTAGATAAACCAAAGAATTGTCTAACATGGCGTTAACCAAGTCGGTCGGCGAGGCGATTTTTTCCTCTCGACAACCCCGTTGGATTCGGGCGAATAGGGAGGTGTCCTCTCATGAATAATACCATGTTCGCACAAAACTCATCGAATATTATAGGAAAATATTCACCACCACGATCGACCTTAGGCGTTTAATTTTTCTTTCTAGTTGATTTTCAACTTCAGCCTTAAAAGATTTTAAAGTAGTCTAATGCCTCATCTTTAGTTTTCGATAAGTAAACATAGCAATATCTAGAAGCATCATCAATTAATGTCATGAAATATCTCTTTTCGCCTTTAGTCAACACACCATTCATCTCGCATAGATCGAATGTATGAGCTCTAGAGGTGCCAAGTGTCTCTCCTCCACGCCTTGTGAGGCTTTCGAGGTTGCTTAGATTGCACACAACTATGGCACTTAGAACCTTTGGCAATGGTGAAATACGGAATTAACCGCAAGCTAGATAAATGTGACATCAAACCAAAATTCACATGACATAAACGAGAATGCCAAACACTTGAATTATCATCAATTGTGCCACAAATATGATTCCGACTTATTACAAAAAATCGCCCAAACTTAGGCGGAACAAGCCACCACAAATCATAACCTTTACCAATAAACATCCATGCTTAGACATAACTACTTTATTGGACTCCATCACTACCTTAAACCCATCTCTTAAAAGAAGGGAAACACTAACAAGGTTCTTGCGAATAGTTGGGACATGCCGCACATTCTTCAGCCGCACAATTTTCCCTGAAGTAAACTCAGATCTACCCGTGCCAACGCCCGAAGCGAAGCATGTGACCCATTCCCCATTAGACATAAGAAGAACCTTGTAGCTCTTTATAAGAAGAAAACAAAGAGATGTCAGCACACACATGAATATTAGCACTGTATCAACCCACCAACTTGGTGATTGAAATACCGATAGTACAAAAGTAGGAACATTACTGTACTCCTCATCAAGATTGCTAATAGTCACGAGGTTGACATTCTTATTATTCCCATTGGAAAAGTGACTAAAATTTTGTCCACAAGTGAAGCAAAGCACCTCATCATTATTTTCTTCTTCTCAAAGGTAGTTGTTAATTTGGCATTGGAAGATTTATTCCCTTTGTTCTTGCCATGTGGGTTTTTCGCACAAAATTAGTGCTAGAATGGCTCTTGTTCCCCCTTATCAATAGTATTCTTCACCCGAATCTTTTTCTCAACATCAAGAGATGCTATCGGGTTTACAAATCGATATTTTTCTGTCTCTTGTGTTTAAGAATTGTGCCGAAGCTCTTCCATGAAGAAGGCAACTTAGCAATATTGCATCCGGCTACAAACTCATTGGGTATGACATACTTAAGGAGTTCAAGTTCTCTTGCCATGTGTTGAACCTCATGCACTTGCTTGACTATAGACGGTTAGCAACCATCTTGTAGTCATAAAAGCTCTCCATAATGTACAACTCGGATGTACCAATGGTTGCATTCGATTGATCCCACAATGCCTTCTCATCTTGAAATGCAAGTTTGCATCTTCTAGATGACTAGCAAGACTATTTAGGATTTGTTCTTCTAAAGATAATGTTGTCTCCAGGAATCTTCTCTTATCTCTAGAGATATTTCCCCGAGGTGATCCAACAAGAATCCGTAACATTTTAGCCTCTAGCGCAAGCATGACCTTAACTTCGCCATCTCTTAAAATGTGCACTAGAAAACTTTTCTAGTCTATAAAGACGCTGAAAAATACAGCCATAGTTAAATCAAGAAAAAGCCTATTATAAGGTTTTTGGATTGTTGGAATATTAGGCAATAGATTATTAATTCCATAATATAAATGCAAAGGCATTGTGTTTACCTGTTTGTTACCGACGGTTAATTTGCTGTTAGCACAGGACAGGGGTATCATGGCAGGGGTAGGGTACTGAAGCAGTGGGCGGTAGGGGCAGGTAGGAGCGTGGGGTGACCCAGCGCGTGCCTGCCATTGCCGATTGCCCATCGCTCGAGTCGAGTGCTGCTGCGACCCGGCCACCTGAGCTGAAGCTGAAGCGGACACGCAGGACCAGCAGGAGTACTGTAGTACGTACTATGACATGAAGGGCAGGACCGTACTGGTACCAGCAAATCTAACATCCAAAAAGCCAAGGGATCCTCATCCATCGATTCCTCTGCAATCACAAAACACAAAAGTCAAAAGGGCAATGGCAAAAGGAGATGATGGACAGTCGAGCATGCACTCGGGCGAGGCGAGACGATGGACGACGACGAGGAAGAAAACAAGCAAGACCACCTGTGTTTTACAGTTACTGTAGGTTTACTAGTTTTCCACATATAATTTGTTAAAATTTTGACTTCTTGGGAAGTAGTACTCCGTCTATCCAGACAGAGGGGGCATTATTAGATTTAGATAGGAGGGTTGTTGTTCATCTTCTACCTTGCGGTACTTGTTGAATTCCTATTTCACGTATTCACTTTCTAAAGCATGTAAAGATAACATTGAAAATGTGTAGGAGTAGTAAGAATTGTTGTTTGGTGTTATTGTTTGGTACGATTGGAGTACATTGTACCAACAAAGAAAAACGAAGGATGGAGACGTTAGAGAAGGAAAGCCGAGTCCATGGTCCGTGCAGTCTGCACAAAGCTGTCGCCGGCCGGCCCCTTGTGCCGGCAATGCCATGGGCGATGGCCGAGAGGTGCTCCTCTGCTCCCCACCGCAGCGCACGCGTAGTACGTACCTTATCTGGCGTCCTTTTCCTGCTCTGCACCTGCGGCCACTGCGTTGGTGTCTGTCGTCTCCCTCATCCCGTCTGGATCACGCGGGCCAAGAGCGAGCGATACACCACCGCAGCCCGTCCAGGTCCAGTATACGTAGCATCGGCCTGGTGGAGTGGAGATTCTACCAGCCAAGGTGCGTGTTCATTCGGTCCCAACACGTCCGTGTCATTCAGATGTACCAACACCATTCAGATGTACCACCACACCACTGGGACCGAATGAACTGAGCCAATGCAACTCCGTGCAGGTGCAGGAAACGGCTTGGCCTGGGACCGTGCTGTTGCTGCTACAGTAGTTGATGACGCTGGTAGGGCTGACTGCTGCACGCCGCACTACAAACAGCTACCTTGGTTGAAATAGCAGAAACAGCCCCTTTCCTTTTCCAAATGGCCGGAGCACCACCAGGTCCAGGTGGAATTCTGATTGAGATTCTGGGCGACCGGTGGTGCATGCCATGGATGGATGGATGGACGCACTTGCGATTGGTAACAGAGGACCGACCGATAGACTCCTCAAAGGGCCAGGCCTAAAACAGATTCAGAGCAGGTTACAACAGACCCACAAACTGCTACTACAGTTCTGTAAATGGGATGGGAGAGGATGCAATGCAAACTGTATCAACCAACTGAATGTCCTTTCTCACCACCTCATGTCGTACAGTACACATCATGTGGTAGCTGCACCATGTAAAACAACATATGTACAGCAGAACCTATGGCGGCAGCAACCAACAGAAGCAAACAGCACATGATCAGGTCTCAAAACACCTACACTGTACAAACAACAATGGGTGCACAGAGACAAATAAAAGCCAAGAACATCCGGCCACCACTCACCACAGGGAGGGATCCGAATAACACAACAGCATGCACCACAGGAACAAGGTAACATTAGTAAGTAACATGGAAATGGAAGCAACCAAAAGGTATGTAGAGCATATATAACGGTAAGCAAGCGTTCATAGTCTCCAATACCCAGGTTTTTATGTTTTTTGTTTTCAGTAGCAACCAGGACACAGCAAACAACTGAACACATGGTAAAAGTCCAGGAGTTTCGCCTTTGTTGCATCAAGGGCAAGAGCATCAGGCAGACCGACCCCCGCTTCCTTCTAGTAGTAAGATAAGAAGCTCTCCTCTATGTGCAAGGTAAAAAAGGACCCAGCCTCCACCCGGGATTTCCCCATCTCTCTGGCTCCGGGCGTAGGCACTTACTTTACTCTCGGCGCAACGGTGAAGCAAGAAGAAACAAAAAAGGCTGAGCCCATAACTTAAAAACCAAAAGGACACATGTCGCGACTTCTTTCCTCCCCTTTTCATATATGTCTATCTCTATTTATATATAAGCAGTGCCATCAGCACCTCCTGTACCTACGACATCTAGTGCATCAGCTGGCGAGGCGCGCGGGGACGCACCGGAGTCTTCGACGGGCTCACCCTGAAAACAAAATACCACAGTAGGCCACCTCTGTTATCCACCACCCAGCTCCTCTAATACCCAATGCTGAGTGTTGAAAGGTCAGAGTTTTACCTTATTGGCAAGGATCCGAGTATCACACCACTGCAGTTCAGAGCAGCAGTAGCACTTTCAGCCTGAAATATTAAGAAATAACAAATGGATCTTATTCAGATGGGGGTTTATTTTCTTGAAAAGAGAGGGAAAACAACAATTACTCCTATGTTACAACAAAAGCACCATCTAAAGGACCTATCTTCTACAAATATATTGAATTGAGCAATGCCTTCACAAAATAACCAGCACCAGAAGGCTCGAGACAGTAAGACCGTGCGAGGGAACAGATCAGTTTTATATACTAGCAGAGAGCAGTGATGATATCTTAATTAAAAAAAATAAAAGGTCACCACTGCTTAGCAAACATTGATGAGAAGGCACAGGTATTAACATTTCTACTAGAATTAGGACCATTTATCTCAAGGCTCAGTCTTAAACAGTCAACTTAGATAGCACTAAGAATTAGACATTTGAACAGCAACACTTAACTTGGAGGCACTGACCAACCAAATTTTATTCACTCAAACCACTAACAATTCCTAGGGAAGTATTATATAACAGAAGAAAATGGTTACAGGTACACCTTTAAATGAGAAAACAAAGATTCAAACAGTGTTCTAGTGCTCTCCAATTTTGGCTCAAAATGACAGGTTCTGAAACTGTTCTCTACCCATTTAAGTTGGGTTGTGAGAGATAAATCTCAGCACATATGACAAGTCTCATTGCACATCCATTCCCACCTCAATTAATTTGAGTTTCTAAAGCTGAAACACTACCTGCCTAGAAACTAAAATCGGTGATGCAAATTTCTCTGTGAACAGTACAGGATATTCTGCTGCAAAGGAAGTTACTGCATGCTTCTCAAGCAACATTTTCTTAGCATTTTAGTATTTGGAGACGATATGCGCAATGTGTCCTCACCCATCAAATAATGCTAAAAACATATTTAAAATGCGCACAGCAGGCAATTTTTTGTGCAATTTCCCTCAAAAAAAAGTTGCACAAGTATGAAGAAGGTATGCTAGCTAACCATCACAAATTCCACAAAAGCGATGCGGGTAGAATGATGGTAGTCACCAAGCAACCTCAGTCGAAAGACCTGTAGCAGTCATTGCATGAGCCAATGATACTGTGCTGGTTGAATTGACATTTCTGCAAACATTTAGCAACCCAAACTGTACAGAAGGGAAATGATGTTTGATAAAGAATGGCCAACCTCTCCACATATAGACTCAAAGAATAATTTCAAATCTGCTTGAGTGACCTGCAGTAAATGCATATATTAAATTAGAATAATGACAGAATGAATACCTAGTGGTAGCATGAGTGTAGGTAGCAAACCTTCTTGTCAATGTTTGTGCAGTAAATAGTCCTTGCACACATTTCACGTTCATCATCAGACTGCAGATCACAGAAAAATGGCAAACTTTTTAGAAACCATGCCTGATACAAGCATGAACCTTGAGGCATGAACATAAGACAAGCAATGTTAATTCCTGAAGGTTGCATACCCTTGGTAGGAATGTCGGGTTGACTGGCGCAATGGCAGTTTTTGATGGCAGAACCCTGACAGGATAATATCCAAGCACAGTACCTGACAGATTCAGAGCAGCCCTTGCACCCTCTGGAACATGGATGTTTATCACCCAATGAACAATAGATTCATTACACAAAGTAAGAAAACTAAAATATGGTTGGATATAATTACCCTCATCAGTGAACTCTATGAAAGCAAACCGAAGGACTGAATTTGGGTCCCCACACATGCGGCAGTCCACAACCTTAAGAGAGCATATCCAAGATTATGCACAGTTGCATCAAAATCAAATGGGGAACTAAATATATGCAAGGGGGTTTACAATTGTCCCATAAATTTGTACCTGTCCGCAATTTATAAATAGTGCTGCCAGGTTTTCTTCAGTAACCTGAACAACAAAATTGAAATTAGCATCAGAGCTACATATAATTGCTAGTTAGGAACTCAAACATTATGTAACAACTGTCAATATATAGTTACAGAAGCTAACATATAGAATACAGCCATTAGATATAGATTGCCCTAATACATCACCCAACATTTTGAACTTCGATTGGCAAAAAAATAACACTAAGGTATGACAGAAAAGAAAGAGAAGAGCACAGCCATACAAAGGTATTGCAACATCTACACATATTAAGAAAAGTTGACTATTCATGATTACTTCCTATTTTACATAAATCAGCCGTATGACTAACTAGTAACGACATCAACAAACACTGTCCTAGTAGCCATAGCAGTGGGCCACATTTAAATAAGTGCATTGAAAAAGGTTTCTGTGTGCTGCATCTACAATAACAACTAAAACCTTTTGTCCCAGACTCCCAATCCAAGGTAGAGTAGGCTTCTTCCTTTTTCCATATATTAAGAAAGAACAGGGCATATGCCTGTTAATGTTTACACCAGGAACAATACCATAGGTGGAAAACTAAAGACAAGACATGATCTTGATCATTTAAGTGACCCCTTGGACCCAAGGGAAACAAGAAATCAATATACCCGAATTTGCATCAGCTACAAGCTCAAGCTCAAGCAAAGCTATGAACAGGTTGTAGAAAACAGGATAATGCAAATCCATTATACAAATTGAATACACTATTTGTTCCAGTCCATAAATGTCAATGAGGTACAAATCGAGGTGCTGTACTTGTTGTACTATATAATGCCAAAGAGCAAGTAAGTTTATTTGTTCCTATAGAAAGTACAAGGCATATACCAGATTGCATTCTGTAATATAGAAGTGTTACTGTTCTAGAAAATACATGCACTGAAGACCACAACACTGCATACAAACCTTGCAACAGCAATACTCATGCACAACTAAGCATATAGGCATTCCTTCCCAACACACAAATAATAACTCAAAGCTTATAACTGTAAGCACTGATGCCAACTACAAATAGTCAAACATATACAAAGTGTACAACAACAAGCAGGAGTGTCGACATAAATGGCATACTTGTAAAGTCAAGATCTCCCACAGCATACATGAAAGGAATGGAGACAAATGTGCGTGGAGTTTGACATGAATCAACCAAACATGGTCCCCTAGTCATTTCACAAAATAGAACTTATTCCTTGAACTCAAGGATATATAGAAATCTGAGAAAATTTAAGGAATTCAGAAAGCAAAGGCACCTAGTATCTCTAGAGAAAATTTAAGGAATTCAGAAAGCAGAGGCACCTAGTATCTCTAGAGAAAATTTAAGGAATTCAGAAAGCAGAGGCACCTAGTATCTCTAGCAGTGTCTGCAGCAGAGCATGGTCTAGCTACTTATTGTCCATTCCTGGTGGCACTCCACAAAAGGAACCTCAAACCAGAGCTATTCAAGGTCTTATTTCCTAGTAAGGAACCCTTGCTATACAGGTGATCAGAAAACCCATAAACATCTTAAGACAAAAGCAGCAACATGATATTATAGACCCTAATCCAACAAGAGATGTCAATGACACAAAGTACATTCAGTTCAAAAAACATAACACAAAGCACATGAACAAAAACAGAGATGCCACACTCACCCTGCCGCAGACAGAAGCACATGGCAAGTGAAATGAAACAGAGAAAGATGAACACAATACTAAAGGCTCGCTGAAGCACATAAAAGGGAGAACACAACAGAGCATACAGCTTTCCAGATTCCGCACGGAACAAATAGGCAAGCAGTGGCAATATAAACTATCGAAAGTGGCATCCAAATCTGCCAAAGCAGCAGCACAAAAAGGATGGCTCATACTAGTACTCAGGAGCAGCAACGCCTACGCCTCTATCTACAGCCTAGTGGCGTATGCTAACATCCCAACCTGTGCCCATGAGCCATGACGAAACATGATCCGATCTCGTGATCTCATCCTGTTGCCCAGGAGCACGCACGGCCGGGCAGAAGAACCCAAAATCTAACCGAGTAATCAATGAATCATCACGAGTAGCGCGACGAATAAGAAGAAAAACAACAAATTGGCACCCGAGATGGATCGATATCGGTAGGTAGGCCGGTAGTAGCGGAAGAGGAAAAATTCCCAATTGGCGCGACTAGTAAGACAGACGCCGAAATGGTAGGAGGGGAAGGAATGGATCAGGACCTGGTGATCGATGTCGGAGACGTAGACGGTGCGGCGGATGACCTCGTCGCGCTGCGCCATGCTGGTGCGGCTATTGGTCCGCCGCCTTCCGGGGTGGCCATGGCCACCGAACCCTCCTCCTCCTCCGGCTCCGCCCTTCTTCTACACAACACACACAGCAGCAGCGAGAAGACCGGATCACGACGATCATCATCAGGAGACACGGGAAATGGAATCGAATTGAAGCGAGTAGGGGGGGAGAGGCCAATTAAGGTGTCCATCCTTACCCTGCCACCACGTCCGGCATGGGCGGCGGCGTCAGCGACGGCCGGGAAGCCAACGACGCCACGGTGACCCGCGGGTGAGGCGACCGCGAAGCCAGCGTTGGCGGGGTAGAATCCGAAGGCGGCGGGTGAGAGCGGCGCGGGCGTGAGTGGCCCAGGCCCAGCGCCAACGGCACCGGCGGCGACGGCGACGGCGACGGGGAGGTGAGGGAAGGCGGGACGAACTCCTCAGCCATGGGGTTGAGTTTGGAGAGGAGGTCTTCCAGATCCCGCATCTCACGCTCCCCAGCGTCGGTGCCGGTGTTGCCGCCGCCGGTGGTGGCGCCCGGCGCCTCCTCCTCCAACTCCTGCTCCTCATGGTCGACGGCGACGGCGGCGGCGGTGGACTCGACGACGGCCATCGGACTGGGTGGAGGAGGAGGGAGGTGAGGAGAGGGATGGGGGAGGGTTCTGGAAGGTTCTGTGGCGAGGTCGGAGGTGCCGAGGCGAGAGGGATGGTGGGCGTATATATAGAAGACGCAGACGCGGACGCAGAGGTGGATGGATCGGGGGCGGGCAGCAGGGGGTGAAGGAAGGAAGCCGGAGCAGAGCAGAGCAGACCAACCGGGAGGTCCGGGACGGAGAAGAGATGCAGGCGAGCGGGTGGGTGGTTGGTCGTCGGGGAAGGGAGGGGGGGGGATGATGCCTAGGCCGGGCGGGGGCATCGGCGGGTTGGTGGCGCCGGCGCCTCCGACAGAAGCAGCAGCAGCGGCAGAGCAGAGCAGAGCCGACCGGCGCAGAGCAGCAGCAGCAGCAGCAGGGGACGGCAAGGGAAGCGGGGGGAGATGCGCTGCGCGCCTGCCTGCCTGCGCTGCGCTGCGCTCTCTCTCTCTCTCTGAGACGGAGATGGAGACGGACGACAGGCTCCCCTTTGCCTTTTTTGGGCGCTGCCTGCCTGCCCCTGCCCCCTCCCCTGCTACGGTGGTGGTGGTGCTCCTGGTTGCTGCCGCTGCCGCTGCCGCTGCCTTTTCTTCCTCTCCCGTGCCGTGCCCGTGCGTGCGCCGCCTGTCTGTTCCGCGCGCCGGGCCGGGCCGGTGGCGACGGCCTGCACAGGCTGCTGGTGGTGGCTCTTTCGCCAAAAGCCCCCTCGTCACACCAGATTTCTCACAACGACTTCCAACGGCCACGGCTTCCTCACGAGCCCGTAGTAGCGTCACGTTTTTTATTCGACAACATAGTAGCGTCACGTTGGACACTCGTGTGGATAGTCTGGCTTAATTAACGTGTGTACTTAACATTGTTTTTTTCGATTCCTCACAAAAAAATATTGTTTTTTTGGGTGTGATTTGCTAATCTTTTCGTGGACAACGAAGAAGATGACGACAATAATAAATAACAAGAAGGTCGGTCGTAAATGAAAGGATAAACATTAATTTTCCTGGCCGGATATGGATCATATCTGATATATATCTCCAGCTAGGAATTGTTGGAAGCTATATTGGTGACGGTGATGATAATAAAGTTATTATTATAGACAAACAGATTATGTTGGTTTATATATGGATATGGATCATATCTCTTGCTGTCCCACGAGCAAAACACAGTTGTGTAAGCTTTTTTTTTTTTTGTCTTTTATTAGGCTATACTAATCGGTGGTGCTGACAATAAAGTTTGGATCTGTCTACCTGGCAAACATAACTCTTTACACAAAATTATAATGATGAAGTGAGTGTAAATAAATATAATAATTTGGAACCGTAAGTAGAACCATTTTTAGCAGTCCTTATTATTATGAAAGTAAACCAAGAAAAATAACACACTAATAGGGGATGGCAACCTGGAAAGATGCCATGAAGACATATGTTTCAAATTATTTTCTATGAAATGCATATCACAGTGAAAAATATGCCAGAATGTTCAGATGATAATCAATTTTTTTCCAAAAGGAAAATAGCATAGAGACAAATATGCATACCAATGTCTTATTTGGACCCAGCAAGAGGGAGAAACCGGCCGACCTTCGCGCTCCCGGCGGTTGGATCTCTAGCCAGGTGCCACACGGCGGTGAAGGATCTAGCATCACCTCCATGTGCACCGATGGCCAACGATTTGAGTGGGAGCGACACGTGAAGGATCCAGCAGCGCCGCCATGCTCCCGGCGGCTGGATCTTTAGCTAGGCGCCATGGCGGTGATGGATCCTGCATCGCCTCCGTGTTCCCGGTGGCTGGATCACCGACCAGGCGCTTGGGCGGGTTGAGCACGAGCCACGCGTGAAGGATCCAGCGGCGTCGACACGCTCCCGACGGCTGGATCTCCGGCTAGGCGCCATGGCGGTGGAGGATCCAGCAGTGCCTCCGTGCTCCCGGTGGCTGGATTGCCGACCAGGCGCTAGGGCAGGTTGAGTAGGAGCGGTGCGTGAAGGACCCAGCGGCGCCGCCACGCTCCAAGCGGTTGGATCTCTGGCTAGGCGCCATGGCGGTGGAGGATCCAGCATCTTCTCTATGCTCCCAGTGGCTGGAACACCGACCAGGCGCTGGGGCGGGTTGAGCAGGAGCGGCGCGTGAAGGACCTAGCGGCGCCGCCACGCTCCAAGAGGCTGAAGAAGCCATGGTAGGTGGAGGATCCAGCGGCGAGCGGTGCAAAGTGGGAGACAAGGGACCGCCAGCCTCTCCGCCTCCTTAGGTTTTTGCATCCTCTGCTCTCTTTTTGGGGATAGAGATCAGGCAGCACAATGTTCACAACGCGTCAAATTGAATGACCACAAAATCGTGTGCTAGATGGAGCCAAAATAACCGAGTGCCACGTAGGAAATCGGTGAAGGGCTTGCTCGGCACAATGCTTTTTAATTTGATCGCGTTGCAGCAGCTGCTATAGAGCTAAACAACAAATCACTATACACATAACAAACAACCGTAGAAAATCAGTTGGAGCACAAGAAACAGATCACGGTAATTAGAAATGGATGGTTTCTACTACAAGGAAACCAATAATGCTTCCCTCGTAGCATGGTGAGATGTGAGGACTTCACTGCATACCAAACATACCGTCTGCGGCACAACAAGCTTGATATATACTCACTATAACATGGAGACCTATCCTTTCAGTGGTAAGAAACTATTAACGTCTTTTGTATGTTCTTGTCCAAAAAAACGTCTTTTGTATGTTACATTACCATGACCTATTGCATCTACAAGTAATGCTATTGGATATTTATCCCACCATGCTTGTTAAAAAAAAAAAAAAAAAAGCTATAAGAAAATATGGCATTCAATTTGCAGTATCTATCAATAGTATTATGGTAATCACAACATTAGAAGGCATTTAACTTTTGACCAGGGGTCACGACAATTAGCCCCTCTTTGAATTCACCCTTGTTACAAAAGTGGAAAATCATGTCATAATATTACTTGTTACAAAAGTGGTAAATCCTTTCATAAATGGCAATGAGTTAACAATATTTTTGTTTTAGTCTAATAACATCACACCATCCTCTTGTTGTAGTTAATCTCGCCCTCGGTAAGCACTTAAGTACACGCAGCATGTGGTTAGACTCTCGGAATGCATAATAATATATATATATATAAATGCATGTTGGGGCTATTAATTATCTCAGTGTCACTTTGTAGTTTTACTTATCGTCAACAAGTGATGTGATGGTGAAACTGAAACGTGAAGACAGCCTAGCTACCCTTTTGACGATAAGAAACCATTTAAATATAGGAATGTGTTATGTACGTGCATGGACAACGGACAAGGAATCTATTACCTCATTTTTTCCACGCTTGCAATTTTACACATTGCTACTCTAGGCATGGGCGTGTTTGGATTATTTTAGTTCTTATATGAATTCTAGCTAATCCATTTCATGAAATGCATGGTTTATCGGTGACGAACTGAATTGTTTGCGCCGAGCGGCAAAGTTGGAAACTAGACCAAATTAAGCTTTGGTGACAAGTGCAAAAAAAAAAAAAAAAAAAAAAAAAAACTTTGGTGACAAGAGAACCTTAAGACGCACTTACTACTTCCTTGGTCTTAAAATAATTACATGGCATACACTGTTTTAAAGGAGTCAACAGTTTTTTTTCTAAAATAATTAGTTTTATAAAAGAATGTTATCACTATTTATTTATTTATATATTCTAAAATTCCTAATATAATGTATATATCAATTGTAAGATATATGTATTAATCTAATGATACTGATTGTTATCTGCTTAAATATTAGCATGTCTTCTTGTGCTCACCTCGTGCCAACCTGTCAACCATATATTCAGTCCTCGGTGGCCTCTCGTGCTAATCAGAAACTAAGTTACAGATGGTATGGCCCTTTCACCATTTTGGAGCGAATTGGGGAGGCAGCTTATCGTTTGCAATTACCTGATGGTTGTCGGATTCATCCTGTTATCCATGTATCTCAACTCAAGAAGCATATTCCTCAGTCTGCTCGACTGGAGGATGATATATCTCAGGTACCTGATGATGCAAACGTTGTGGTTCAACCGCTACACTTCCTGGAAACTCGACATTGCAGGAAAGGTACTTCGACCTTGTTTCAGGTGCTGGTCCAATGGAGTGATCTTCCAGTCTCGTTGGCCACGTGGGAAGAGGTACAAGACTTATGGCGTCGCTTTCCTCAAGGTCCTGCTTGGGGTCAAGCAGGTTTTCGTGGGGGAAGGAATGTCAGGACCAAGACTGTCAAGGAGAAGAGAAGGGCAAGAACTGTTGGGAGTCCGACAAGTGAAGGTGGAAATGCGAGTGGGTAAGCTGGCCTGGTGATTGGGCTTGTAATTTGTGAATGGGCTTCTATTAGTTGTAGCTTTCTAGTCTAAGGCCAGAGTGAGAGTCGGCCCGTTGACCTTGTAACCGTGCTGCAGATATAAGTAGACAACGGTGGCGTCGAAGCGGCAACTTTTAACGAATTGAGAACCTGATCCTGCTCCCCTCCTGTTCAACTTTTCCTGCAAGCTTTCTGCTCCGCCCCAAATCTCTTGCTAATCTACCCTAATCTCTATCCAATCCAGTTATCCGTAACAACCTTGATCCGGGTTGTTACACAACCTATGAAGATCTCGTGTCATAGCCGAAAAACATCAAGGGACGTCCGGTGCGAAAACAAGATACCACAAGGGTCTTTGCAGGAAAAAAACAGAAGATGACGAGGAAGGTTGTTGCGTGGTCTGGTCCGACGGGCTGGTTCCTCTCCTCCTTTCTATCCATCAGCAGTAGCAGAGGAGTTTGTTGGTTGGTTCGGCTGGCCCAGCGGCCCAAAAGCCCAAACTAAAACCAGATGACGCAACGCCGTACAGCAGTCAGCAGCAGAAGCAGAAGCCGAAGCCGGCGCGCGCGGACTCGGCCGCGAGCGACGGCCACCACCGCTCTCGTGTTCCCCCGGCGCACGTACTCCCGGGCCATGCTGGCCGACGCGTGGCAAGGACACGTGGAGGAACGGCATCTTCGGACCATCGATTGTTCTTCTCTACTAGTGCGAGTAATCACGTCTGGAAAACAATCCGATATCCGAACCTTTTTTTTTTTTTTTTTTGGCGAAGGGGTGGGACAAATCACGCAAAGTCATTACAAACCAGGTATTTGATCAGGTTATTACAAATCGCCTTTTGCTTGAATAGAAGAGAAGAAACTGTGTGTACGTGCAGCCGATTTCGACGATTTGGATTCCATTTTATCTCCTTACAAGATAACAACCCCGATGTATGTTTGCAATTTGAAATTTGTATGTTTACAGCATTTGGACGACGCGCTATAGTGGTTGCGATGGATGAATCGATCGAGTGGAGGAGGAAGCGAGAAAGATTCATAGGAACGCGGAACGTTTCGGTTTCGGCCGGGTGGAATGAAAAGAAGACGATATGCATATTCCCCTGCTGCTGCTTTCGGTTGCTGCTAGGACATGAGAGCCCTGACGACGCGACGCGATGCGGTCCCTTTTGCCAACAAAACGCACAAAAGTGACGTAGTAGCATTTGGTTGGGGCTGGGCCTGGCCGGCACTCCTCTGCGCTCCGCCGTGCGCTGTTCCTCTCCGGTCGGCTCGGCTACCTACCTGCTGTACTGTACTGTGCGTGCAAAACTAGTGTTCGGTGCAGTTCTGCTGCGTGCGTACGTGTCAGGTAGGACAGGACAGGAGGAGCTCAAACCTCAGAATATGCTCTGCACGCGCCGTGCATCGTTGCTTTCGGTTGGTCTGGCTGGCTGGCCAGCGTGGGGAAAAAAAGGCTCTTTTCCTCGGCCGGGGAAGAAGGGCACGGGCAGGCGGGGTGGTTTGTTCACAAGCTGTGAGTTGCCACGCCGGGCGGCGAGGTGGCCGAGGCCGGGGCAGAGGCAGCGCCGCCGCTCGCCGGGCACCGGTTCCGTTGGGCTTCTGTGGTGGTTCCGGCCGGTGCAACGCGGCTAGTTAATCATACAGCTAGCCAGAAGCAGGCACATCGATCTATCTATCTGCCACGGCGGCGTACGAAACGGACGGAACACATGGCACATGCCCGGCATGTCCGGAGGGGATCGAAAACGACCATGCATTCCTCGTGATCATATAAAACGAACCATGCATCAGAGCGGCCGGAGCGAGCGGGGTGTAAGTCAAGTTTGCAACTGAAGCAAAGGCGATCGATATATGTTGTATATGGAGATCAGGGCTCAGTGCATTTCCCGTCACGTGCACGCCTACAGTGAAAAGAAAAACAGTACTCATTTGCATGGCAAATTCGAAGATAATGTTCCACGATTTTCCCACCGGGTGGGAGCAGTTTGTTCCCGGTTTATTTCAAGTTGCCTCTCGCTTTGGGTGTATCAAACTTCGGTAATCTTTCGACTACCGTTATCCTCCTCTGGGTGTATCAAACTCTTTCCTGCTTAATGAAAAATACGCCAAGGCGTTATCGCGAAAAAAAAAAAAAGTTGAGCAACACGGAAAAACCCTGATGGTCAGTGATGTGCCCGCCACATAGACAGTGAGTCGATGATTTTTTAACCTGCGTTCTAGTTCTGGGTGTAGTTGTAGGTTTGTTCGTATACAAGGTGGCGTGTGTGAGGTGTGCGTGTGTGCGTGGTGTGTGTCCGTATCCCAACACCCCTATTTACTACTTCTTAGATTAGATGAGGTCGCAAAAAAAAAAAAAAAGTAATTTGCTAATATACGTAGCTCTTGATTAAACTACTCCCAACTGCCTCGTCTGTTCTTATGAGTTCTTGTTCTACTCCAAATCCTCCAAAATTCATGCTATTCTATTGTATCCATTTTTGTAACAGATTCTCGATGTTCTTCCTAGTTTTTTTTTTTTTTTTTTAGAAAATGTTCTACTTTTCCCTTTTAGCAAATTCTGCATTGTTCTAGTAGAAAACTACAACGTTTGTATCTGTTCTCAAAACTGAGACCTGGGCCTCAAGCTGCTGTACTTTCGGCCCACTTTAATATAAAGGTTGGACGACACACGCAGCCCATAACCACTCGCTGATGTCAAAAGCAAAAGGGCCTAGGGAACGGACTCCTGGCCCAAATCGAGCAATGAAGAGTTACGTTACGTTACGCCACGACGTGTCCGATGGCTAAATAAGAAAAAATCATTATAGTTGAGAGTTATGTGAGAGAGATGTTTTCAAGCCGGCGGGCGCCCGCTCGGATAGGGACACCAACTCCGACGCACAGGCGATACGCGCAGGAACGTGAACGACGCAGGGTGTCCGTGGCTTTCAATTCATTCAAGCCGGCGGCGCGCCCGCGCCCGCGGATCGGGACACCAACTCCGACGCACAGACGATACGCGATCCATGGTGCCACCACCGTGCAATCTCGACGACGACTGACTGTAGCAATGGCCACGAGCGGCAACATGGCCGACCTGCCCGGTGACATCGTCCGCTCTATCGCCGGCCGGCTGGCTCGGGCCCGAGTCGCGCCCGCGGATGCGCGCCGTGTGCTCCGCATGGAGCGCCGCGTTGCCGCCCGACGACCCGCTGCCGTGGATCCTCCTCCAGCCCGACCAAGACGACGACGACGCAACGGCCAGCAGCAGCTTCTCCGTCCTGTCGCTTCCCACCGACAGCAAGCTGCCACATCTGAGCATCGCTTGCGCCGGGGCGCGCTGCTTCGGTGCCGGCCACGGATATCTGGCGCTCATCGGCGCTGACCTCAGCGTCACGCTGCGCAACCCCGTTACCGGCCACGCCGTCTCCCTGCCGCCGCTGACGAAACACCCCATGGTTGGCGCCGACGGGCTCGGCGAAGACGGCCTCGTCCTGTGGCGCGCGTGGCTCGACTTTTGGCCCGGACTCCGGCGATCTCGTCCCGGCGGAGGAGTTCAGGGACGACTACGTCCGGAAGGTGGTGTTCTCGGCGCGGCCGCGGAGGACGACTACTTCGCCGTGGTGCTCGGCGGCTACCACTCCTACGCCATGTACGCCAGGGCCGGCGCCACGGCGTGGAAGACGCTGCGCCACGCGGACGGGCGCCCGCTGTCCCTGGTGCACGACGTCGTGCACGTCGTAGGCAGCGTTTTCCTCGCCGTCACGCGGTGTCACGGCAAGGTTCTAAGGATCGACTTTGAGGACGTCCAGGGCGGCGCAGACGATGACGGCTGTACTAATACTGCTGCTTCAACACACGATGTCACCGAGGACGACGACGACGACGACGTTGACGGCGACGGCTACAACGACGACAACGTTGACGGCGACGATTATTGCTACTCCGCGAGCGTGAGCACTTTCGCGGATCGGCTAGTCATGGCCGAGTCGCTGGACTACTTCGTCCCAGGCGAGGACGTGGACATGCACATGGTGAACCACCTGGTGCTCATCGACGGCGAGCTCTACCAGATATGGGCGGCGCGTGAAGCCGAGCCGCTGCCGCCGGAGGAAGACGACTCTGACAAGAAGCTTTACCGGTACTACATAGCGGACGTCGGCGTCGTCAGGTACGTCCTCACCGAAGCAGGACATTGGGAGGCGGCGGCGGCGGATCTCGGCGACTGGGCCGTTCTGGTCGGGAGGAGCGAGACGGTGGCCGTGCGCGCCGGGGACGTGTCGGGGGTGAGCCCCAGCTGCGTCTACTTCATCGCCGGCGAGCTGGATGAGGTGGTCTGCGCGTTTCGGTTGAGGAGCGGGCGGGCAGAGCCGGTGGGTGGTGACGTGCTGCGACAGGCGTGCGCGACGCCGTTGCCGCCGGTTTGGTTCCTGCCGTCACTCAAGTAGGCTGCCCTGTGCCACAAGTCCACATCATATTTGTATTTCTCTGGTCATACTTCGTATTTTTGGATGTTTCATTTTAGAATGCAATCTTTGGATGCTTTTGTGTTATTATTATTAGGGAATGAAATTTACCTTGTCATCAAAATAGCATAAGAATAAGAATGTTATTCTACTGGGGTCAAAATCAAGCACAAAATCTACTGGGGTCAATGAGCAACATCGCTTCCTTTGCTATATAGAATGGAGCTCTGCCACTGTCCACTAGCAGTGTCTTTCTTATTTGGATATCATATACTCTCTTTGTTCTAAAATATTTGAACATTTAGGATGATGGCCAGCACATTAGTGCAATGATACTAACTCTATAAAACACTCAACTGGGACTCCAAGCCGCGGCAATTGGAAATAGCACAAAACGCGTATGACAAGCCGCGGCAATTGGAACAGGTTTATCAAAGATTCATCATAGCAACACTGAACTGGGGAAATAGGCTCCGGAATGGAATTATCCAGAATTTCCAATGGACACTAGTTCATGGAGCACTCGTAACACGAATTTGGCCCAAAAAAACATAGACCATAAGGAAAATTCATGCGTTACAAAAGCTTACCTTACACGGTGAATGGTCATGTCTTAAAATTCCAAACAGTAACGAAAGAGAGTCCCTTTGACACTACAGTGTCCAGACTTGTCAACGGATTAGCACAAAGTGAATGCGCCACAAAAGCTAACACAGGAATTACCAACTGGAGCCGAGCCATGCAGATCGGATTCATCCGACGCTGGTTGGAATTAACAGGAAGGTCCCAAAGAAAACAGCCAAATTCGCCTTGCATCACAAACATAAGTAGGCAGTGCTGCTGCGACATGAGAGATAGACATCGGCTCACATTAGGGCACAAGACATCACAAGGAGTTTTGGCAACATGCCAATCCACACTTTTAACACTCCAATGTGAGTTCCTAATGTTTTAGGTGAGCACCAAGGAATAGTGCAAATCAAGACCGAGATGTGGATTTTTGTTAAGAAAAACTGCAATCTGGTGGCAAAAGAGAGTACCGTTGTTCCATTGGATACTTTGTTTATTGATTAGTGGAGATCAGGACAGAGCCCATAGGAAGACAGAAAGAAAAAAATAGGGGCAGGCAATGACAGCGACTTCGACTAGCTTTAACCAGCACGAAAAGAAATTCCCCAAATCCGGGCCATTCCACTCTCTCAGTTGCCACTATAAAAACAGGAAGCTTCAAGAGAAAATATTGTGTTTGATCAGAACGAATGTTAACAAGCAGAAGATGCCATGATTGAAACCACAATTATTTCAACAAAAATCTACCAAAATCTAGAATTCACTTGTCCTGAGCTTCACACAAACGATTGCTTGAACCTAAATGAGCATGTAGTGGCCCTATATCTGGGACTTCTTCAATATCTTCAGCAGGCTGAGGGAGAACTCGTGTAAGGATTCCATTCAATCTCAAAACAGGTAAAAGGGGAGAGAGTGCGTGGATACACAAATACCTGTAGGAACTCTAGAAGGCGCCATAGTATGTAGTTGATGATCATAACTAGGCAAAACAGTTTTCCAGCCCAAGATCCGCAAGTAAGATATCTACACCATCAGAGGCACCAAATGAGCAAATGTATTTTATTATGGATGTCGTTGAAAATGTGGAGATATTGATCACAAAAATTGATTAAGATCTAAACATTTTTTTTGGCACAAATAACATATAAATTGATTTAGCACAAGAAAATGAGAGGATGATGAAATAAATTTTGTTAGTCAATGATAGACCACAAAGAATCAGATATACATTGGTTTTTTAAGGCCAGATATACATTGTTTCTTTAACAAAATCTATTGAAGAAACAAGATGAATTGTCAATGTCTTATGTTACTCACCGGGGAGGCAATTTAGTAAATTTGTTCTTGGAGACTGCATTGCACAATCATAAACAATTTCAGTTCTTTTGGCCACATCATCCCAACTATAAAGTTTTTTCATCTAGGATGCAAAACAGAAGAAGCTGAATCAAGACCAAGGAACTTGCATATGAACTCAAACTAAACAGAAGCTAATGAAAAATGAACTCAATACAGTTCAAAAAAAATGAACTCAATAGAAAGGGTCCAATCCTAAGTGAAATAAGGTGCAGAATGTCAATAGAAAGGGTCTAATCCTGAGTTCAAATAAGTGGTGGAATGTTGGGAGTTTAGACTCACCCGAAGATGCATAATTTGGGGGTCTATGCCAGGTAGCATGTCAATGGCTTTCCTGACAGCCCTTACCATATCTCCAGGAGCTGGTTCTGCAAGCATTATCATGTCATCTGGAAGAACCTGTAAAAGAAATAATGAATTGCATGAAACTAAAAAAATCATCTAACCAAGGATGGGATTTTCTGTAGAAGGGAAACTTAAGATCATAACAGCATACCTCAGGGACACCGCCAACTCTAGTGCTCACTGTCAACAGTCCACAGCTTGCTGCTTCTAGAATGGCTATGCAAAATGCCTCTGTAAGTGAACTAAAATTTACAAAGGTTAGGTTTCACTATTACACAACATTATACATGCCTCTGTAAGTGAACTAAAAATAATGTTAGGTTCCACTGTTACCACAGTATTATTATACATAAAATAAAATGGTAAAACCCTTTGCATCTGTCCCAGAAACTAACTTGCCTATCATCTAGTTTCTCTACAGAATTATGTTATAATTGACAATGAGGGTAGGTGATGCAAGATGAGTAAAAAATTATCATCCTTCTGTTAACTCCTGATCCATCTAAATATATTTAGAATTCAGAAGAAAGCTTCCAGTTACGTCCATGAATAAACTTGTGCATTAAATCTTATTCCTAGTTTGTGTTTTTGGACCATATATTCACAAGAGCACTTTAATAATTTTACTGCAAGCACATAAATTGTATCCCAAATTCAAATGGCTCGAGAATTAAAGTTCATCAAGAAAAGATGGACAAACACACTGGAAAGTAGAAACAAAGATTTTCAACATGCGATCATGGAAATGTAGGAAGAGTTACCTGTTCAAAAATATGTGCCCAGATATCAGAACCGATCGCACTTGAGCATGAGGTACAGCTCCTAACATCTCAACTCTATCCTGAAGGGAGAACTTCTCCCTCATTTCTTCAAGACACACACGTTTTGGACCATCACCGCCAACAATAAAGCGAACCTGGCAAGTACATATAGTCATGAATCATCAAGATATAACCAACTCACTAAATCCAAAACAGTACATATAACAAGGAAATAATGGTGCAAGATGACTTCATGAAAACAGCCAAACTCTACTGTCCAATAAAACTGTACTGCCGTACACTTTGTTTTAAATTCGCAGCAATCAAATTAGTGATCAAGAGCATATACTGCATAACAAAGGCTCTCTCTTAGTGTGTACATACACAGTTCACCAGGGTTATTTAGCTTAAAGTGCGATGTAGCTAAAACTCACCTTTGGAAATAGACGGCATACTTCTGGAATGACTTCAACAAGAAGGTCGGCACCTTTTCGGTATACTAATCTACTGATCACAACAATGACTATTTCGTCACAGCTCAAGCGCTTGGGGGAGGGAGTAAACATTGCAGTATCAACTGCATTAGGAACCATGAAAACCTTCTCTGGAGATATCCCAGACCTCAAGACAGTGTTCTCTTTGCTTGTATGAGAGACACATATTGCCTGATCAATATCTGCAAGAGTAAACTGCAGCACCTTATTCATGTGAATGCTTCCAGCATCAGCAAAACCATAAAGTGAGTGATCTGTGAAGACAACTTTGTACCCCATCGTCCTAGCATGCATTAATGCTTCATGACACAGTGTTGAAAAAGCTTGATGTCCGTGCACGACAGAAATCTTCTCTCGAATAATAATTGTCCTTACAATTGGAAACGTCAAGAATAATGTAGGAAGTGTATTCTGCATCAGGAATGGCCTCCATGGTACATAATAGACCTTTAAACCATTTGTGACATATCGTACACCAGATCTGTTTCCATAGGCATGTGTCATGACAACAACCTAGGCAAAACACATAAATTTCTTTCAATACTTTGCTAAAGATTTGGCAGGTTACAGTTAATGATTTTACAGTTCTTCTAAATAAGTGTGCCTTAGGTAAATATCTCCTATGCACGTCCATGTCATCCAATCTGACAGCATCTCAGGATATATGCAATATCCTAAAAATCTAGTATAACACAAATAAGGGTAAAGAAACTTATGGAAGTGGCAAATTTGAATAACTAGAATTGGCAGATTCAAGAGAAAAATTCATTAGTTTATTGGATGAATATTTGTTAAGAGTACCAAACATACTAAAGAATGGATAGGCAAACAGAAACCTGCATAGTTTATGAGGAAAATAGGACCTTATGGCCAAGCTTAAGTAGACATTGTGATAGGTAGTAGATATGGCTTTCAACCCCACCAAAGTTCGGAAAGAAAAAGTCAGACACCATCAAAATCCTGTGCTTTGTACCTTGCCCATCCATTATGTCAGAAAACTGAAATCCAAAAAAAATGATGTAAGACTGCAGGGGTTACAAAGGGAAAAGGGCACTGAGCAATATTTTCAGTTCTGTTCTAGTATTCTAGAGTGTTGTGTGTGTTTTGGCTGTGTGAATGTTATTGGGGTTTTCTTCCCCTGTGTTTCAAATCTTTCTTAATGAAATGATATGTAACTCTCATGCATGTTTGAGATAAAAAGAAACAATGTAAAGCACTATAATTAAACCTGCATCAGTACAGTGGTCTGATACAAGAACATACAATGCCAACCACATATGAAGGATAAGCATCTTTGTTCAAATAGATTACTAGTAGTCATTCCCTCATGATGAGGATTCAGCCATACAAAAGGGCAAAAGAGAGTTTCTCTTAGGGCTACAACCATTTTTCATTCACCCAGTTACCACTGTCCTCTATTTATATCTTCTGTTTTGCTAGGAACATTTTTAGTTTCGTCCATATCTGGAAAAAAGGATCTAGCAGACCATTTGTATTTTTGTTGCTACAATTCAATGCATTTGTAACACAAACCACTTTTGGTGTTACGTGCTAAACAGAAATCTTAGTTCAGTTCAATTCTGGGTCAGGCTGCAAATTCCTAGGAGCACGGTTCTAACCAGCTTCCCTTAGAAATAGTGTTGCTCAGAACTGAAGCCTCAAGGTAACCTGCCTGTTGGGCAACATGGCATTTTATTGCACTCACTGGCTGGTGGACCAAGGTTGAATTCGAAAGACTTGAATTCTCTGTCTTATTTTTGTCTGATTTCAACAACTACGAGATTCAACGATTCTTTCAGTGGAAATTTGATTTATGCCTCTGCAGTGCCCACTGATTCATACATTGTCGCTATTGTTTATACTAATCCTTTTATGATACAGTGTAGTGCAAACAGTAAACATGCAAATCATCTCCAACAGATGAGAATACCACCACAATAGCTAAATAGGGAGGGGAAAACTACTACGATTTCTGGGGTTTGGGGTCGCATTCCCACCGAATGAAAAAAAACCTGCCCCTCCACAAAAAAAGAGGAAACCCTCATCGCCCAATCCACCGGTCTAGCGAGCGTTCGAGGCTGCGCTGAGAGAGGTTAGTTGAGCGCTCACCGGCTTCGAGGAGCAGGCCGGCACGGGCGGCGGCCAGATCGAGCGGTACTGGCGAGCTCGACGTCAGAGGAGGCAACGACCGGTACGGTTCTGGTGCTGGTGGTGGAGGACAGGAGGGGCAGTGCGGCGCGGGTGGGGGATTCCGGGAGGAGAGCAGTGGAGAGAGACGCCAGCGGGGGCGCAGGGCGCCGCTGCCGCTGCTCCAAGCCACGGAGACCGAGCAGAGCAGAGGAACACGATCGTACGAAGGGAGAACAAGTTTTTTTTTTTTTTTTGAGACGAACGAAGGGAGAACAGGTGACTGACAGTGGGGCCTCAATTCAGGTGATAGCGAGCGACCTTGGGACGGCATCTATCACAAATGGAAAAAGTCTAATTTTGGTCTTTTTATGAAAGTCAGATTTTTGGTCGCTCAATTTCAGCCAGGATAAAGCGGATCCTCAACTTTTCAAACCGTGCAGATTTCATCCCTCGGCGGGTTTGGGCCGGTGGTTTCCACAAACCGTAACAGTGGTTTTTTTTTTCCCTTTTATTATTTATTTCGCCTAAATCTTTGAAAAATCATAGTAAATCATAAAAAAATAATAAAATAGAAAATTTAATTTTGTTGGACTCCACATAAGTAGAGCTATGCAATGAATATATAATATGGTATACTTTAATATAAAATTTTTTTACGAAGGTTTTTGCCTTTTTCTTTTTATTTATTTCGACTCAATATTTAAAAAATCATAACAAATTATAAAAAATCATAAAATTGAAAAACCAATTTTGCTAGACTCCACATGAGCATATTTACACAATAAAGATATATAGGTGTACTATTTAATTTATTGGCGGGATCCATCGGCAAACCTAGCTAACCTAACCCTAGTTAAAGAGCCCACAAGTAACTACGTCTTGTGTTATTGCGCGCCTCATGTGGAGTACAACAAAATTGGATTTTTATTTTATAATTTTTCTGTAATTTACTTTGATTTTTTAAAGATTAAGTTGAAATAAATAAAAAGAAAAGGCAAAACCTTCTAGCAAAAACTTTGTACTAAAGTATACCATATTCAGCTAGCTCTACTCATGTGGAGTCCATCGTCGATTTTCTATTTTATGAATTTTCTATGATTTACTATGATTTTGAAACGAAATAAATAACAAAAAGGGAAAAAACGAAACCACGCCATCGTGTAGCAAAGATGCCACCCACCGCCCAAACCGGTCGTGCTTTTTCCATCACAAATCAGCACAAGCACAGGCTTATCAGCTGCTTTGCAGCAGGGACGGCCCATCTATCACAAATCGCGTGTGCGTGCCGGCTATAAATCTGTGCTCGACCGTACATCCATCCATGACGTTCTACTATAGTTGGCCATTTGGCCTCCGGCAGCGGCGGCGACGACGACGTACCGGACCCAAGTCCACGACATGGCGGCACGGTATAAAGCTTCCCCCAATCTTCTTCTCCACTAAATAAATAAAAAAAGACTCATGCACCACCCCATCCCCATCACCCCAATCCCGTCACGGACCCCTGGCCGAGAGGATCCGCCGACGCGGCTCCCCAGCGCGGACGACGTGGTCGCGCGTCGCCAGCACCTGCCGGCATTTTTAGGGCCCGTGTCGTGGCCATGGGCCTCAGCCCGGCGCCAGCGGTAGCCCGTGGCGGCCCAGCGAAGCGGCCAGCCCGGTCCGCCCGAGCGGGCCACGGGCGGTACCGGGCCGGCCCGTTGGACATCTATACGTTCAGCTGATCGATCCATCATCGCCAATAACGAATTCCCACGAGATCCGATCTGATCGCGTGAAAGATGACACCGACGCGCCGTGCTCGAGGATCGGCCGCCCACCGTACCCGCCCTACTGCAAAGGCTGGCTGCCGTGGTGCTCCGGCAGCAGCGGCGACGACGGCGACAAGGACGGCATCGGCACGGCCCACTCCATCCCAGACGATGCTCTGTCGCCCGTCCTGGCCAAGCTCCCCAGCGCGGCCGACGTGGTCCGCGCCGCCAGCACCTGCCGGCACTGGGCCCGCGTCGTGGCCAAGGACGCCGCCGTGCTCTCAGGCGGCCTGCCGTTCCTGCCTGGCCTCACCCTAGGCTTGTTCTACCAGGGGAACGCCGGCGCCACCAGGGCGCGCAGCAGGCAGGCGGCGGCTGGTTTGCTCCGGCACCGCACATACCACGCAACCTTGCTTCGTCCCGACGGTCGCCGCGGCGAGGCTGACTGGCCTGCTGCGGTGCGCGTCCTGGACCGCGCTTGCCGATGCCGTGCCCGTCCTTGACCGTGAGATGTTGGAGCACGCCCGGCCCATCGCTTCCCGCAACGGCTGGCTCGTACTGGAGCTCCGGCAGGAACGGTGCACGGACGGGGTGACGCTGTGCGTCTGCAACCCCACGAGGGGAGCCATGGCGGCCTTGCTTCCGCCTCTCGCCGCCGCGGACTACCCAGGGGAGTACGCGTGCTCGCTCTACACCGGCCACGACCAATACCCGTCACGGCCATTGTCGGCTTTCTTTCGGCTGGTCATAGTCTACAACCGCCCCAGCTTCACGGCGCTGCGGTCCTACTCGTCGGACACCCAACGCTGGAGCTCGGAGTGTAGAAGGTCGGGCCCAAAGATGGCGAGCCACGAACCACGCGAGCTTGGCCAGAGCATCGTGGTCGGCGGCGTGGCCTATTGGCATCTGAGACACACGCCGTTCGCGGTGTGGCTTGACACCCCAGAGCCGGCCGAGGTGCCCATGCCACGGACCGGCTTACTGAACTTATGCCCGAGCGGGCGAGCGCTTGGCTTGGATGCCGATGGCAAGCTTATATTCATCGATGCTGTACTTGGTTTGGACGATTACCCCGCTTGGTCACATCACTTTTGCGTGAGGACAAGCAAAGTCTTTTGTCCCGGCACCGGCACCGGGGATGAGGATGACGACGATGATGGTGGCCACGGCAAGTGGGAGTGGACGAAGAAAGACGGAATCAAAAAAATATCGTGCATCAAAATGGAACAGCTCAAGATACAATGTCTTCACAAGGTTAACCTTCGATGGTTCTGCGAGAAGAGCGGCAATCTTATCTTTACCCTCGGCGAAGGCACAAGTAGTCCAGGAGCCTATGTACTCAATATGGCCACCGAGCATGTCGAGAAGGTGGCTGATGGCGTCCACTGTGATTCATGGAAGTACTTGGTCGGCTACGAAATGGATGGGGCTGCATACCTCGCGTCCATATCACGCCGCCCACCAAATGCCATTCAGCTTCGTCGGTAACGGGAATCCGGAAATCAAATCAGGTTTCTAGGATTTACTGATGGCTGCTGCTGCTAAGCCAACATATTTATTGTGCATTATAATATCTGAAAAATACGGAGCGATACATTCTTGTAAATTATTTATACATCTGAAATTAAGTGTCACCTTGACGATTTGAAATTAAGCTAAGACTAAGAGTTGATGGAATTTGCTAACTGATAGGGCTGCACCAATTTTCTAAAACCAAAATTTTAAAATAATATTATTTATGGGCCATATGGCCTATGTACTTTTCTAATGAAGCAAAGAAAGCATAGTGAGATATAATATACTCCTAGGGCTATCTAATAATTGTCTTATCTGGTAGATTCAAAAAAAAAAGTCTTACCTAGAGCAGACAATTATAGATTACACAAGATATTATCATTCTTATGTTATTTTGATGACTAGTTAAATTCCACTCTCCCTAACACAAAAGCATCAAAAAATTGACCTTAGCTAGTCTACGATGTATATGACCATAGAAATGCAAATACGACGTGGACTTGTGGTGCAGCTCAGCCTACTTGAGTGACGGCAGCAGGAACCAAACCGTGGCGGCGTGGCGCACGCATGTCTCGCAGCACGTCACCGCCCACTCCTCAAGCGAAACGCGCAGACCACCTCTTCCAGCTCGGCGGCGATGAAGTAGACGCAGCTGGGACTCTCACACCCCGACACGTCGTCACGTCCCCGGCACGCACGGCCACCGTCTCGATCCGACGACCAGCACGGCCCACCGAGATCTGCCGCCGTCTGCTGCCGTGCTGGCGTACCTGACGACGCCGGCGGCGGCCGCTATGTGGTACCGGTTCAGCTTCTTTTCGGAATCGTGTTCATCCGGCTGTTCCAGGGGCGGCTCGATCGGCTTCCCTCGACGCCCATATCTTGTACAGCTCGCCGTCGATGAGCACCAGGGACGGCGAGGTCGAACTCCAGAACCTTGGCGTGGGGCAACGGCGTGACGGTGAGGAACAAGCCGCCCTCGACGTGCACGAGGGACAGCGGGCGCCCGGCCGTCGGCGTCGCGCAGCGTCAACCACGCCGTGGCGCAGGCCCTGGCGTACATGGCGTAGGAGCCGTAACCGCCTAGCACCATGGCGAAGTAGTCGCCGCGGCCGCGCCAAGAATACCACCTTCCGGTCCGGACGTACGTGTCCCCGTCGCCGTCGGGACGAGATCCCCGGAGTCGGGACACGAATCGAGCCACGTACGCCACAGGACAAGGCCGTCGGCGCCGACCATATGGGGTGTTCCGTCAGCGGCGGCAGGGAGACGACGTGGCCGATGACGGGGTGGCGCAGCGTGAGGTCGGCGCCGATGAGCGCCAGTGAGCTGTGGCCGGCGCCGAAGCAGCGCGCCCCGGCGCAGGCGATGCTCAGAGCCTGCAGCTTATTGCTGTCGGTGGGCAGCGACAGGACGGAGAAGCGCGACCGCCACTGCTGCTGCTCCGTTCCGCGGCGGCCATTCCGTGGTTGACGTCGTCGTCGTTGTCTCAGTTTGGAGGAGGATCCACGGCAGCGGCTAGGCGGGCACCGCGGCGCTCCAGGGGGCGTGGGCGGCACCCGGGCGCGACCGGGCCGGCGATGCAGCGGACGACGATAGATGTGGCCGGGCAGGTCGGCCATGTTGCCGCTCGATCGTAGTGGCCATTCTTGCAGTGAGTCGTCGAGATTGCACGCAGGGTGCTGGCACCATGGATCGATAGCATATAGCCCTGCGCGCGTCCACGGATGTTGTTGCCTGTTGTTTGTGCATCGGAGTTCGCTGCCTGCTTCTGCTTCAAAGGTTGTGGGGACTTGGGATGGGACACGGCCACCTGGCGTAACTCTTCATTGCTTGGTTTGGGCCGATGCTCTTTTTTGGCATCGGCTAGTAGTTCTGGGCTGCCTTTTCTTTAAAAAGGTAGTTTTTGGGCTGTGTGAGTCCGATCTTATATTAACGTGGGCCGAAACTATGGCAGCTTGAGGCCCAACTCTCAGTTTTGAGAACAGAACACGTTGTAGTTGTTTAAAAAAAAGAACACGCTAAACATGCACAAGATCCTAAAAAGTATATACTTTTTTTTTTTTTAAATACATGATACAACATAGACAGCCTCAACAAGTCATACACTCATCTCTATAAACACACATACACAAACCCTACACCTATCACTTTCGAAGATTGAGCCGACAAATCTTAAAGTTCTCTTACGAATAGATTTTGAAAATAGTTATCAACCTGCCTCATCAAAGATTCAAAGTTTGCAATAGTGAGTGACCGTCAAAATAAGATGATGATGTGTCGAAGATATATATTCCAAGTTCACTATTTGATAATGATATGTGATAGACGCTCATCAACATATATGTTATATGAATTTTTTTACACAACATCCATTATATGCCACGAGTTAAAAATCTGCTATTCCTTTTGGTGCCGTTTCCGCTTGCCAACCGAACAATAAGATAACCCATTAAACCCTTGTCTTTTCTTCATCCATTGATCATTTGTTTTTTCTAAAAAAATAGGTTAACAATTACCGTGGATCTAGTGTATGCTCCGTTGCATAAATAAATGGACATCTTTGACTTCTATGCTTCTTATTTGACCATTCATATTATTTAAAATTTTTATACAAACAATAGAAGAAATGCATCATAAAGAACATATCTCTAATGATTAAACAAGTCATAACAAAATAAATAATATTTATTAATTTTTTGAATAAATAAGACGAACCATTTACTTGTGTGACGGAGGGAGTAGGACTCATTCACAATTGATCTGCGTCTAATAAGCCGGCTGGTGCTGAATTGTTGTGATAGAAAAAAAGTGTACCGTGATTGATAAGCCGAGCTATTAAGTTGAAACGAATAGAAAGGCTGCCTGCGTTGCTCGCCATTGGAGAAAAAAGGTTAAAGTAGGCATCACACGAAAAAAATGACAAGATTGATCAAAGGCGCAAACTATGATTTAAATTTCAAAACAATGCCAGATTGTATTTTCGAACTTGGCATGCAAAGGAAGTCCTTTTTCTTTGTGTTCTATGAAAATCTTCGGAAAACTGGAAGTGCCTAGCCAGTCGATTCCCAAAGAGCGACGAGGACGCAGGGAACCAAGCCCACGATAAGGCCCAGTCCAGCCCAAACTTCTGCCTCGGGCGAAACCCTAACGATCCGACCCCTATATAACTGCCCTACGCCGCCTCCTTTCCAAACCCTAGAAGCCCCCCTGCCTCCTGCGCCTCCACCCTCGCCGCCGCCTCTCTCCTTCTGGTACGTCCCGTCGGCTCGACCTCTGATTCGCGCCGTCTCTTGCCGCCGCCGGCTCCGCCGCCGATTCGTCGACTAACCTCTCTCTCGTGTTTTCTCTTCGCAGAGACCGCAGATCCGTCCGGTGAGAGGAAGCCACCCGCACCTATGGCCTCATCTGAGCTCGCCTGCACCTATGCCGCCATCATCCTCAGCGATGATGGCATCTCCATCACGGTGCGTTGTTCTTCCCCCTCGCTGCCGTGCTCTTTTAATCTCTTTTTAAGCGGTCTAGTGATTCCGTGATGGTTCTTGTTGGCAGGCCGACAAGATCGCCACGCTAGTGAAGGCGGCCAACATCAAGGTGGAGTCCTACTGGCCGGCGCTCTTCGCTAAGCTCCTGGAGAAGCGCAGCGTCGAGGACCTCATCCTCTCCGTTGGATCTGGTATATACCTCTTTTCGCTCTCAATAAAATCTTGTATGTTGGTGGCAATTGTTGCAGATTTACCTTATTTGCTTATGTTGCTAGTCTTGTTACCCAATCTTGTGATATGGTCAGTTCTAGAAATTCTACTTGAATGATTAGTATCATAAGCTGTTACCTTCACTTTAATTGAAACTCTGGGTTGACAATGGTCATTTTAATTCCATACTATATATTTGTTTGCAATAAACTGATTAGTATTTGGCTGTTTACTTGAATTGAATATGTGTACTGAAACGTAGAGTATTTTTAGGATGCATGTGACAGGATCAGTGCCAGAATTACCTTTGGTGCATTAAAGATAGTTTCTGTGCATTCTGTGCATGTTTAAACTTGAAGATGCTAGATTATGTTGAATTTGTCACCATATGTCTTAGTTTGAATTTTCCTTGAGAAAATTTCCAGTTATATTTTGAAAGGTCTAATCATTTGTTTTATTCTACATTGTTGTAGGTGGTGGTGCTGCTCCAGTTGCTGCTGCTGCCCCTGCTGGTGGTGCTGCGGCTGCTGCTGCCCCGGTTGAGGAGAAGAAGAAGGAAGAGGAGAAGGAGGAGTCTGATGACGACATGGGCTTCAGCCTCTTCGACTGAGGATCCCCTCACCCAGCCATTAGCAAATTCGCCTTATGCTGTGCAAGAACTATCTTCTGTTATGTTCCTAGGGTTGAATTACAAGTAATCAAGTTTTGAGTTTTTTTGAGATGTGACAATGGCTATGTGATGATGAACGTCAAACCATCTTGTTAGAGTCAAACTTGTTTCTATATGGTTACAATGTTCTTGAGCCTCAAGATTGTATGCTCTGGATGGTTCTGTGATCCTGTGATATGGGTTGAATGGCTTGTTTAAATGTCATCTTTTAGATATCATCTGGATTGTTCTTGATCCTCAGATTATTGTCTTGTTTAGACCACTAGATGTTTCTCTGATCCTTTGATTGGAAATAGTGGTATGTTTTTGTATGTCACTAGATAACTAGATGGTTTTCTTATTTTGACAATGGTTGAATTGCTTTGTCAAACTTCACTTTGGAAGATGGTTTTCTTATTAGATGTGACAATGGTTGAATTGCTTCTGTCAAACTTCACTTTGGAAGATGGTTTTCTTATTAGATGTGACAATGGTTGAATTGCTTCTGTCAAACTTCACTTTGGAAAAGCGGCATGTTTTGCTGTAAATTTTAGACGGTTTGTGAATGGGTTATTTGGATCGAAGTCATTACAGTTCTTTTAACTGAGATTTGCCATTGCAATATGGGTCTTTTTGGTTGGGGGACTCGGCTTCAGGCTCCAGTTCTTCTGGAACTGGCTCCATCTCTTCTTGAAGAGCTACCAAATTTTTATTCAAAAGTAAGAACCATTCTGGAGGGCTATTTCTCAAAAATGGTTCTACCTAAAAAGTTCCGACTAGTAGTTCTAAAAAAGGGTTCGAACCATTTTTTGAGCCAAAATCTGCTTCAAACAAACCGTTTTGGGAGCCATTTTTCTTATACAAGCGGAATGCGTTTGTCCAAATTGCTTTCTTGTATCCGAAATTCCGAATGGTAAACTTTAAAAACTGGATAAATTCATTTTATGAAAACCGTTTCTGGTCTGCCGAATCTACTAAAACAACGTCCATTTAAAAACAATTCACGTATGCTGGACAACGTCTGAATCAAGGTAAAAATTCATTGTACACCTAGGCTGCAAAATTTTTAAACATAGAATGACAGTTTTTAAACATAGCATTGGGACACAGGAGCAGAAAATCATTGCTGCCAAAATTTTTACAATGGTTTTGCTACACATAGACCCTCAACCTTCATTTACAAGAGCCGTCAACAAAACTTCTAGAAGCTACAAGTGTACACCTAGACTGGCAAAAACCGAAGCACGTCCAACGGCGCAACGGTGATCACCTATGGAACACTGGTTATTTACACTAGCTCCTCCATCACGTATGCCGGTATCTGCTCTGCCTTTAACTATACAAAGTCGCATGCTAACAAGTTACAATGTCTTGCGCTGCAACCAAAACATTTCCTTAAACTAGTGCTCATATAACCTGACTAATGTTGCTTGTGAAAACCTCAACTGATGTTGCTCCGGTGTAGAATGTTTTTGTCCCACCTCCGTGCCTTCCCCTTCTCGATGAGTGCCTGTAGGATCTGCAACGTCCCTTCTGCATCCTCATCATTTGGCAGCTCGATGCTGAGGTGAAACAGGGGGATGAAGGCCGAGCTCATGACCCTGTTTCTCGAGCCACCTCTTTTGTCCCTAGGTGAAGTCTGTCCATTGCTCCCAACAATGTTCACTACCTCCTGAGACCTGTCCAGATGAACAACGCTCTTGAGGTGCATCTCTGTGTTGATTGACCACTGTGGGTCAGGAGGAACACCGACAAACTGAGGTGATCCTAGATCCACTAAATATGGGCTTGAGACTAGTAGCAGCAGCTTCTCAGTTAGCACAAGGAACTTCCCAGCCCCCTTGAGTGTCTTGCACATGACAAATGTCTCCTCCTTTAGTCTACCACTGTCAGCTTGGGCAAGCAACGATACACCAATGGCTTCTTCCCAGGAGTATGGAAACAAAGGTCGATCTCTGGCAACAGGCCTGGGGAAACGGACTCGCAAGTAGTTGGACTCATGAGGATTGCTTCGGTTTCTTATGCTCTGGGCAGTTCTGCCTGTGGCTTCAAGAATGCTAGCCATAGGCCGTGCCACAAGCCCAGCTGTCCCCATTGCTAAACCTGTAGGAACAGATACGCTGTAGGTAAATGGGAATAAACTGAATATAAATGCTTAATAGAATAGTTGTACCTGAGATGACCCCAGGAAGACCATGTTTCTCAGCTCCCCTAATCGGTGATTGAAGGAGCCCAGTCAGACCCTGGAGAAAATCATTACAGCGGAGAACACACACTATGCTTAGATAAATGTCCAGCAAGATTTTATGGTGATTGAAAATCCCCACATGTTTATCCCAAGGCTAAGCTCATATATTATTTAAATAGGCATATGCTGCAAAATTGTTGAAATCAGACGGCAATGCACAATCAAGATAGATGACTTTTACCTCTAGAAAACCATTCAGTACTCCTTCCCCATGCAAACCTAACTGTCTTTCCCGTTCTTCCATCTTCGAAGAAGCTTGCTCATCATATGTAAAGGCAACAAGGCCCTGGATAGTGGAATTTCTCCTTAGCAGTGATCTCAGGAAACATATTCTTCAATTATCAAACAGATCATCAGCATAAATACCTTATAAGCAGTTTTACTAAAGTGAGAAGTAGCGCTGCTGACTGCATAAACCGTGCTTCCAATAAGAGTTTTTGAACCTTGTGCTATACCGTTTAATAGTTCAACTGGGCTCTGTAAAAAGAATAACCCATAGATCTTGAGTTCAAACTGGAAGGTTAAAGAGTGGACATTCCTGCTAAGACTTCACATTACAAACCTGCAATTTCCCTTTTCTTGAAGCAGATATGAAGTCTTTTAGACCAAACCCAACATTCCTAGCAAAACCCATAGGATTTCCTATAACGCCAGCAGAACCCAAAACCTGCATTAAACAGTCAAACACAAATTTCACAAACCTAACAATGTTCACCTAATAGTTGCAAATCTATAACCTTTTGTGCCCATTACACAAACCAACACTATTTGGACTATACTCGTAAAACTACAACTTTGTGACCATTCCCCTTTCATGGTCAGTTGGGTCCACATATAAGTGGCATTCAATAGCTCAAGATATTGGTAGGTTTGTAAAATGCATTCTAATCAGTTCATTTGGAATGCTACCATTTACCTTATAAAGTTCGTGGAGGATTTGTCTGCTATAATGCCTCACAAGAATGTCCTGAACAGATTGCCAGCTGGCCATAAGATTTTCTGCAGTAATTTCTCCAAGGTAAACTGGTACTCCTTCAACATCTAAGAGGGCCATAAGTCCTCTCTGAACCAAAATGGAAACATTCAGGGAATGCAATCATTATCATGCCATTCTTAGTTCACATAAAGAAGTTGCAATACAGAATGAAGTCATAAATGCATGGAAAGATAACTTCTATGTTGCATAAGCAATTGAAAACAGATTAAATAACTTCTATAATAAAGTAGAAAATGTTCATAAAAAAAGAAATTTATTTGTTCTCCACCTGGATTGCAGTAGTGTTGTTTCCTATGCTTGGGTCTGAACCACCTTCATTCCTATTGAGCCAAGGTGCGCTCGTAAAACTACAATGTGAAACATAGTTGTCAGTGGTAAGTTAACAATATATATACATTTCCTGCAGTCATAACCACAAAACATCAGAAAGAATAACCTGAAAGTCAACTTGACAGGAGTCAACTGAAACAATTCAATGTACACTTTTTTCTGCTTTCTGGCTAAAAGGTGTATCTGTTGCCATGGAGCACCAATTGGGACAACAGAAGGCAACAATTCACTGTCTTGCACCAGGAGCTTGTCTGATATATTCTTTGAGATTTTGTCATATTCTCTTAACATGTCCGTAGCACCACCTAAAATACTTAGCTCAAGACTTTTCTCTAAGTGTCCAATATTTATTCTAGAGGAAACAGATCTAAAAAACTCAATCATGCTCAAGACAAGTCGTTCTTCAAGTTCAAGGCGAACAGGAGCCACACTGCCAACCAACAAACAAAAAGTGTCACCACAAATTCACATATGATGATGCACTATCAACAAAGATTAACACTTTTATCAAAAAAAAAAAAAAAAAAAAAAGAGTAACAAGTACCTTATGTTTATATATTGGTAGGAAACAAATGATACATCTCTGGTTCTCCATTTAGCGGCAGCAAACTGCAGCACAGGTTCTGTGGTATTGGAAAGAATGTCATTTGCTGATTTCAGCTTAGTATCTTTGCTCTTAAAAAAGTTCATGGATTTTCCCTTATGATTGCCCTCAAATGACAACATGACAGGGTGTGGGCTATCAGGGAACTGATTATCAATTTGCATAGATTGTATTTGAACCGTAAATCTCTGTTGATCTAAACTCTGCATGGCAACAACTGTCATCTCCTTGGCAGATGCAAACAACAATTCCTGTCAAACAAACACAAGTATAGTAAACTAATTTCGCTTAAGTTGTAAGTGATGAGAAACATAAGCATAGTAAAACAGATATAGTCAGTTCACCTGGGGAGAAGAACTTATTAAAGATATCCCAATGAATGGTAAGTGTATCTTGATAACTTCAGCAAAATTCATATCAAGCTCCAGTTTGTGATCAGAAACTTTAGGTTCTTTTGATCCCAGGAAATTCTTTTCTTTTGTTTCCGTATTGTGGCAATTTGAATCAAGAACACTTAGCACCTAAATATTATGATTATAAATCAAATATTGACAAAACAAATGGATCAGACAGTTCTAGGGCAGACAGTGGGCCGGAAACTGACCTTAATCGCTCCTTCCGCATGTATTGAGATGCAGAATTGTCTTTCAACTTTCTGTAAAAGATATGTATGACATACATAACAGGAAGGAAAACAGTGCAAAATATAAACAATCGCTGATAATGAAAACCAGTTAATGACTGTGATAAGGAAAAGCATCAATCAAGCTTTCTCCCTTTCTTTGATGTCATTAGAGTTTCCATGCGAAAATTGGACCAAGTCATTCCCAAAAACATCTGGACAGGAAAGTAAAGATTTCCAAACTCTAACACACAGGGAAAGTAACCACAAACATCTTGACAATGTACTATGGACGTCTATACACCTAAGTAGGCACACACACAATGTGTCTATCTTTCTCAAACCAAACAAAATACAGGGGAAAAACAAAAGCAACAAGAAACAAAACCGAAGAGTAGAACTTTTACTTGCTCGGATTCAGCAAGGACACAACTTATAAAGTCTCACTTACACTTAATGCCAGTCAAATTTAAACGCAATTATTTACCTCGGATGTGGAAGGTAGTGACATATGAACATCATCATTGAGAGTGTCCAGATTGAACGTACCCAAACTTCGTTCTCCAGGAATCTGTACATGGTATGGGGGAGAAACAATTTTGCGTAATTGTTCAAGACAAGTTAAAATTCATAAAGAGCTAATATACCTCAACAGTTAGACGATGAGGATAGCAAGGTTCATCCCAAGCATATTGACAGGATGTGTAGGGATAAACAATTGTTTCAATAGATTCACATCTCTGTTGATATATCCTCAGTTTCTGAATTTATTGAAAGAGTAATATAAGAATGATAATCATCAAGTTTTCAAGCAAAGCCAGGCAGCACAATTAGTTACCTCCATTGAAAAATTGTCAATCCTGTAAGGTACAAAACCAGTCTTATCATCAGATAGCAGAATCAGTACTGTACTGGTATTGACATTATTTTTTCCAGAAAATCTCTTGCTGTATACGTCTAGATCGGCATTTTGCACTTCAACGCGAACCATATATGATAAACCTGAGGCACTATTCCGCATTTTCAATTGAGCATCTCCCAGATGATCAGGGAAAAAACTTCCTGACCATTGCCATCCTGGGCCATCAAACCGAACGGAGACCAGCAGCTCTCTAAAAACAAGGTTGTTCAGCACAAACAGTAAAAAAATTGGAGCATGCACAAAGAACAAAAATGAAAATAACACTCTTGTAAGAATGAGATTTAGTTCCCTTTCATATTTTAAATATGAGTCAACAATAAGATTTATTCCCTTTCCATATTTTTAATACAAGTCAAATCAGTATAGTAAACAAGTGATTGTGGCATTTACACGTCATTGGAGAAAGCAGGGCTGTCTAAGATTTCGATTCAGTCTCTGCAGTATGCATGCCTAAACCGTAAAAATCCTCTCCTTTTTTGTGTTATTAAGCATTTCATATATTGAAACAAAGCAGGCTGTCAAGGTATACAGGGTAGTATGATGCAAATCACCTTGCTGTATCAGACCAGTGAAGGAAAGAGTGTTGCCCAGAACGTAAGTGCTTAGAAAACCGTGTTCCTTTTTGTCGAAAGAACAAATCGTTGCTGCATGCATTACATATAACATATCTGCAAAATAGTAGGGACAGAGGACAAAAGTAGATATTAGGCAGGCGAACAAAGAATGGAACTACAATTGTACTAGTAAAAGAAGCTAGAAGTGTAAACATAAGGAAAAGTCTTAATGGCAGAAACTACAAATCCAAGACCAAGATATACATTCTGCACACATCAGAACACTTGCAACAAAGAAAACAAGAGTTTTGTTACAAATTATTAGTTTTATACTACATTTAAAATTTAGACTAATGGAGGCATCCCGGGACACCGATTGAGATGGTTTGGCCATATCCTACAGAGGACTCCACAGGCACCAGAGCATAGCAGGCATATCCTGAGGGATCCCGAATTACAGATGACGTAAGAAGTGGCAGGGGGTGTAGAACAAACCTGGTATGGGAAGAGGGCAGTAGAGACCTGAGAGAATGGATATACTATCTTTAGAAAGGACCTCGTAGGAATCAGAAAATTTATGTGCCCGAGCAAATACTATACTCATACTACTTGTTAGGGTAGAACGACTTGTGTCTACACACCCAGCCACCCAGTCTAGGTTACAGGTATAAACATTACAGAGTATGGACCAAATGGGCCATAAGGCCTACATGGGCCACAAAAGGAGAAGACTATATGTCTATATACATTAACACTATTATGATTACTTTTAGTCACTGGCGAACCCAGGGCCCAGTGAGACCCTTGGCCTCTGCCCTGACTCCTGAGCGTTCAACTTCACTAGGCCTAATTAGTATAGAGAAGATTAGGTCTGCTCTGCTGCTTAGGCCGTCCAGGCTTCTAGAAAGATTTGGGTCCGCTACTGTTTTTAGCAGTACTTTTATATGCTCTTACCTGTGTCTTTTTGTCAGGTTTTATCTCTAATCTAACATAACTTGCTTGGACCAAACATTAAGTGGCACAAGGGCAAGGAGATAAGACACACCTTGAGCCCTGGCCAGAACTTCCAAAACTCAATTCCTCTAAAATCAGAGACATAACCAGTCAGAGAGGAGGAAACACCGTCAAAAACACAGATTGTGGTGAGTCAGGTAGCCCATACTCCTAGGATGATGAATGAATTTAAACCTTTACAGGACTTGGTCATTGACAGAAGCCCAAATTCATTCTCCATTTAATAAGTTCTAATAACCATGTTGCTCAAGAGATATGTTTTATGGTACCATCACAAAATATGCAGAGCTATTGTAACAAGACTCATTTCACATATAACCTGGTATGAGCAATTTGGGTTTACAGTGGCAAAGGAAATCATGCCCATGTCAAAGAACAAGCTCCATTTTGCTCTTGGTATTGGAGGGCTAGGAATCTCTAACCTTCAAAATCTGAACTGGGCCCTAAAGATGAGGTGGATTTGGCTGCAAAAGATTGAGGCTAACCACCCTGGTCTCGCAATTCAAGTTCATGCGCCTGGGCCTTTTTCTCCATGGCAGATTGACAGTAGTGTCAGAATTTGCAATGTTACTTCCACGTTATTTTGGATCGATAGATGGTTGCACGGACAGTCTATTGCTGATCTCGCACCCCAGCTGTTTTCACTTGTACCGAAGAGGAGAGCTTATAAGAGAACTGTCCAAGAGGCCCTTATGAATTATTGTTGGGTGTCCGGCATCAAAGGTGCTCTAGTGTTGAAGTGATTGTTGAGTACTTTGATCTCTGGGACATGCTTGGTCAGGTGGTTTTACAACCTGAAGTAGAGGACTGAGGACTCTCACATTTGGTGCCTCTACTTCCGGCAAATACTCCACCAAGTCGGCCTATGAAGGAATGTTCGTGGGTGCTATTCCTTTCAGACCATGGGAGAGGATTTGGAAGTCATGGGCTCTAGGAAAAAGTCGGTTTTTCATGTGGTTGGTGGCTCATAAGTCATAACAGGTTCTGGACTGCCGATAGTTTAGCACAGAGAGGTCTACCACATGCCACTCGCTGTCCAGTGTCCACTTTGCAATCAAGAAGAAGAATCAATCAATCAGATGTTCTGTGCTTGCCCCTTCTCACAGGAATTCTGGTTGCTCGGCCTGCAGGCTCTAGACCCACAGATCGACGATGTCTGTTTCCATGATTGGTGGGAGAGGACAGAATCCTTGACTGATAATAAAACCTGAAGAGGACTCAACTCTATTATAATCCTAGGAGCTTGGATAATTTGGGAACACCGGAATCGCTGCGTCTTTGATGGGCATCTCCAAATTTAGCTGGAACTTCATTGTTCGCTAAAGAGGAGCTGCTGAAATGTCTTTGGCCAGGCCTAAAGGAATTACCAACCTTCTTGGCATTGTGCCGGATGGGGAAGGGGAACAGTAGCCAACTTAGGCTTGGTAGGGTCATGATTGTGCTGGTCATCGGCGATCTGTGCAGCCTTTTGTAAAGGCAGGTAAACCGAAATGTTTGGTGTGTTGTGTGTGTTTGAAGGCTTCTCCCTTTTCTTCTTAACACAAAGAAATGCAGGTCTCCTGTGTTTTCAAGGTTTTTTTTTCTTTCTCTTGGTACACAACCAAACTGTTGTTTTGTTGCTTTACTTTCTAGTGACTGGAGTTGTTTCCTTAAATAAAAGTGCTCTGACACATTTTATACATGAGAAATCCACATTCTGAATACAGCTGTGGCAGATAAGGATGACTGCTTAAAAAAAATTGTTGCCACAAGAGATGGTAGATGAAAATGGAAACAAATTACCTTGGCCTGAAAGCAATAGCCCTTGTCCTCCCAAAAAGTTCTGTCGAAACAGGTATAGATGCCACTGCAACTAAGAATGCGCCAGAAGTAGATGACTGGGGAATAGTAACATTTGTTGAACCACTGGCAGGGACAAGGAGGAATGGATTTGACCAATTTCGCCGAGTTGTTTCAGTTCCATTATTAGGCGGAGAAGCATTCAACTTAACTGAAAGTTCAGTTGCTGGAGTGTGCCCATCAGGAGCAAACATATAAGCTTTAACACCATTGTCAGAATCTTTCTTTACAGACTCACTGTTACTGGTGCAGCTTATCTCTGAAGAGCAGCGTCCATCCATCAAATCTAACTGGGGCATTTTGCCTGTAAAGGACCTGCAGGAGAAATACAAACACAAAAGTGTTAGAGCACATATAGAAACAGAAAAGAAAGTGAATTTCTAAAGGACAGAAAGACACTTACTGTATAGATGGATCAACAAGAGAAAGACCACTTTTTTCAAGCAAATGTCTTGCATGTCCATCCAACTCAAAACTAGGAGGAATCACAAGGGTGGACCCACTCCTCTCAGAGCTGCTTTCAGTGACAGTAAGCAATAGATCTATGCAATTGTACAACAAGAATGGAACAGAAAGGTACAACTCCCTTGCACCAGAACGAGCATCCATTGATTTTTCCAGCATAACATTAAGAGGAGCTGAAGAACAAATTAACATCAGAACTTTGTCACGGTGGGCTTAAGTTTTTTTTTAAAAAAAAAAAAAAAAAGCCAAAAGTACATACAATTCGACGAATTTGAGTAGAAAGTAATTGACTCTGTTATGGAGAATTTGAAGCCATTTGGCTTGGCTGCAGTAGAGAATGATTCAGCCCGAGGAAACTTTATGTTCAAGGACCTATAATCTTGAATATCAATTGTAATTCCAAGATCGTTGGAGGGATCAACAAAAAAGATAGAGGCAGACCCTACCTGTGAATATCATTCAGTCACAAATTTGAAATGAAAAACCAAACCGGCTGAGGCAAGATATATGCATGGGCATGGCACCAGAAGCTTACCTCCTTTAGCGAAACTACACGTGCAGACCCACCATTATCTATTGCCAAGGAAATGCAAACTGGGAGATAGTTCTTTACGAGAAGCGGAGTATTAAGCTTGACATGCCGTATAAAATGTGTCCTTGTCAAATTTTTCTTAAAAGTATTTGGAGTAGAACTTCCAGAAACTTGTGCATTCAATCTTTCACTGCACAATTGGCCTTTCTGGGTACTACCGGATGAAGGGACATTGTATTCTTCAACAGATACACAACAACGAAATGGATCATTGCTAGGGTGAGAAGGATAGCAGACAGATGATTTCATGAACCCAACCTTGCTTTCACGTGAAAGCAAACTTGACAAGGAGCGTGTTTCACTCCACAAGTATGTTCTGCCAACAGGATGCCACCTAATCTGACCAGCTTCAGACAAATGAACCGGCAGTGGAATTTCTTTGTTTGGAGGAATGGGCCCTATTACCTGCAGAATAAAGTTTCTTTTAAAAATGTCATATTTGGTTCTTTTGGTGGAAACTATTTACCTTGTATAGAGGTGAAAAATCTGAAGGCATAGAAGTGCAACTACTGACTTCCTAATAATAAGTTCATCTGAATTTTACCTTTGATGTAAGACCAAATGGTATATCAAACCTCAATTCGAGGGGCATTGATGTTGCATTGTATAGTATTACCTAGAAAAGGAGTCCATTAATCTGTGTATGCATCCAATGGTTTAGTACTATTGAAATGGGCATTAGTCATTACCGTTGAGTAAACTCGTATTACGCTTGCTGTAGTTCTGTAAGGAAACATCAAGCACCACAGGCACAATCAACCCATTGTTGCCTTTTCCATTAGACGAAAATGCTCCTAAACTTTCTTCACCGAGAATTGGTTTTTTACTTGAAGAGAAATTTACTTCAAAGAAGTAAATGCCCACAAGGTCCATTGACATTGGCTTTGAAGGGCCTGACGTTCCATCAAACTCAATGGAGATCATATAGTGTGATACGGCACTCATTCGTTTCTCGATGAGATGGTCTGACGATCGCGCTTCTCTATGTTGGAAGAAAAATTCATCAAGAGTTTCTTCGACATAAATTGGGACAGCATACCCTGCTGGTACAGTGTTTTCATCTATTACAGAGAAACTGTCAATATCATCTGAATTAACAGCACCACGGTACACCTTGAACCTAAAGGGCAATGATGTGTCATTCGAGAGAATGTATGGTGCGTATCTTCTGGTACGAACATCATCATGGCTTAATCTCAATATTCCAGGATCTTCCCGAAGACCACTACCATTACTTGGATCAAGAGAATCTGTAATCATCTGGCTAAGTCTGAGGATAGCCTACACATGCAAATGAAAAGTTCAAAACAATTTCACCTCTGACTATAGACAAAACAATAAATTTAAAAATTGTGTCTCATCAGAAAATTCCAAATTCTGTGTTCCTCAACTGATCCAAGTGACCCAACCGAAAGGCCCAAATTCTGCTACTATCTCATTTTCCTTGAAAACAAGAAAGCCAAATATCTTCTGATTTTCCTTAAAACCAGATATGTAGCAGATAAAATCCAAATGGGAAGAGCTTTCCATACAACCATTTGAGTACAACAAGTACAAAGATGCATCTAATCGTCCAATACACTTATGAGCTTTTTTGTTCTTGCGATGCTTTATTGTATTAAAAAAAAGAGAGGGGATTTAGAAACCCCTTACAAAACACACACATACACACTCCTAGGAATGTGATTTCATCCAAGTGATTTCAAATGTTGGATCTTGAGTTGTACTCTGACTACTCAAATGGTTGTGCTTGAGAATTCTCAACCCAAATATTCATTGCAGAGTCTACTATCCTGATTATTGAATTGAGTTTTTTTACTGGCAGTTAAACTACCAATAATATCACTAGGAATTATATATAACAGAAGTACTCTCTCTGTTCCAAATCATAAGCTGTTTTGGCTTTTCTAGATACACAATCCTTACTATGTATCTAGACCTAGCGTACATCTAGGTTCATAGCAAAAGCTGTATTCCTAGAAAAGCCAAAGCAACTTACAATTTGGAAGAGAGGGAGTAAGCCATTTGCTATATGGCAAGAGAAAATTTTCTTTTCTTGAGCACCGCATGGCAAGAGAAAAATCACATTCACATACCTCAATTAAGGGTTCTGATATATTCAGATTAAGCTGCTTGCATGAACTTAAACACACATCAGTACTGGGTGATATATCCAGTCCACAATCACCACATTTCCTTAGCATATTTAACTGAAATCTTGAGGGTTCTACAAAAGGTTCCCACATAACCTACAAATATATAAGTTGTTATTTCATCACGATCATAGAAAAAAATTTGGGATGCAGGAACATTGTAGTATTTTACCTTGTCAATGTTATTGTAATTTACTAAAAGGTCAACAAAAGCAGAAACTTCTGTCCTATCCTTCATCTGACTGAACTGCACAGTTAAATTCTTCAATAAGGTCTCTATTACAGGTCCATGACTGCTCCACTGTCAAAAGCATTGCCAAGAAAAATAAAGAGCAGGTTAGAGCTTGAATGGAACTTATGAAATGCAGCAACAATGTATAAAAGCTCAGAAGAATATATATATACAAATCTGTTTTATTTACTGAAGTCAGATGCTTCAAACCTATCTAATATCATCAATTAATGAAGCAAACATATGTGTATAATCTCATCTGATGGTCCAAATTCTTCTTTGGGTCACAACATATCAGCACCATGCTGCTCCATCAGCTAAAAAATTATATAATGATCTCCGATAACAAAATTAGCCATATAGCAAAATTATATTGACTAGTTAGTTTCCATTTTGTGATATTTACAGTATTACATAATTCACATTAGCATTTCATTATGCTCTTTTCTCAAAGTCAATATAATTGATTTTTTTTAACCTTCTGACTGTCGGCATAAGATCAACTTCCAATATTATTAATAAGCATACCAGAATCAAACATTCCTAGCATTTAACAAGCAGCTAGTTTATGTTTAGTAAAGGAACAAGCAGAACAGTTACAGAACTTACCCTTCCATCATTTAGCAGAAGAGACCCTTTCCTCAATCCTGCCTTGAATGTCATGGAATAAGAAGAGGATGTAGATGATGCAGCAGGAAATTTGAGTTCCATATTATGCCAGAAGTTAAATATCTGGTGTGAAAAACTAACATCCATGTATTCAGCTTGTAGGTCAACAGAAAGATGTTCCAAATTCCTTTCTGATTGATGAACATAACCAGAAGATTTAACCTTAGATATATGCACAAATGGAACAGAGGTACCCTTATTCTCTTGAATCATTTCCAGCATTACCTTCAATCTCTCTAAATCACATTTAAAATTCATGCAGCTATCACCTGACATCACCACAAAATGTTTACTCTCAAAAGTTAAGGTGACAAACTTGCAAACTTTTGGTTCACAATATTGAATATCATCTGCCTCATGATGAGTGCCCACTTCCATTGGGAAAGGAGTCACACCCATGTGAATGCTTGTGTGATTTTCTTCTTTCCCCCAGATAGGTATATGAAGTACACCAGCAATAGTTTCACATGTTAACACTAAGTTGAAGTCATCTGGCGAACCAAATTCTGATGCAATAAGTGGTGATGATGCCGTTTCTGGAAACTGAGACAAAGCAGCTGCATGCTCCACAGGCGTACTGTTTACTTCTGTCTTTACATATGAATGGTAATGATTGATAATTGTATTCCAATCCTGTAAATATAACCAGACCTCGAAAAGGGGTACGCTTAGTAATATTTCATCTTGTCCAGAATGGTGCTTTGTAAACTTGACAAAAACAGGAGCTAATGGCCCATCAGAAACAATGGAGATAAGAGTGTAACCACCAGAGGACTGCAGCATTAAAGAATTAACATCAAAGCTCATGAGCTCTGGTTTTTCACCAACTAGTACAGCAGAAACATCAAACTCCATGTTTGCAGTGGCAATCCTCTCCAGTGCCACTTTATCTTTAGACTGACCCAAGAGAATCATCAGATCCTTGATCGAAATAGTGAGATTGGTACACTCATTAGGGTCAGGGTTGCCCTTGTAGAAACTTCTACAATCTAAAAACTGCAAGGCATTGCCTTTGTACATTTTACTTTCATTGCCGATTGAAATCAACTGGTCAACAACACCAATAACTGCCTCCATCCCATTTATAAAATAGAGATCTGCATAAGATTTGACAAAGTTAAAGCTAATATTACAAACAATACATTTGAAGAAGTTGAAAAACAAGTTCAATGATGATTTGGTACCTTCAGCAATCAAGTTGCATCGTGATATTTTGCTCATAATTGAGGTGGGTAAAATAGGCTGCTCAGAGTATGGTATATCTTTGCACGGAACCTGAATCCATATGCCAGCATCAAGCTTTTCAATAAGAGAATGGATTCTCTTAGGAATGTTCTCATCAAGCTTCAGCATAAAATCTGTTTGGTCGCTTACAATTAAAAGTGATATGGATGCATTTCTTGCATATATGCAGATGACATCAACGCTTCTGGAAACTATGCACTCCGAACTGAAAAATTCTTTGGGGATACGCTTTGCAAATTCTACAGAGCTTCCAGTTGCAATGAACTCACAGAAAAAATGGGGAACCTCCAGCTTTAGACCAAAGAAATCTTGCTCTTCCACAGGAAAAATTACAACACAATCACTGATCTCAAATTTGTACGTTACACAGTCATTTGATTCTCCCAAGCACTCAAGATTGTTACCTGCCACAGGGAATTCCTGTTCTGCAATAGGATTCCAATCATCCAACAAAAAGAATCCAATAAACATAGCCAGTAACTTGGATGGCAATACACAACAAACATTTTGAATGCCAACACATACTTCAGTTGACAGTGCAGGTAAGTCCTTTTTAACTCGAACGTTGAGTACACTAGCATTGTGATGTGAAGATGTGCCCCAGAGCAGCTCATGGATATTTGGTGGAGTCCATGGTGAAGCAAGAGTTAAATTGTTAGCAGACAATAGTAAGTCCCATGAGCTTGCATCAAAATAAGTGAGTGTTGATATAGATTCAGGAATGGTTATTGTTGCTAAAGTACCACATGATTCAGGAAAATGTACTCTAACAGAAATAAGTGATAGATCCAGAACAGTTCTGCTTGCATTCCTGGGGTCATTTGATGAGGTGGATGAACAATTTGAACACTGGGTTTTACCGTGTGTATTGCTGGCAAGATCTGATGCATGATAACCATTCAAACCTGAAGTGTCATGACACTGCTCATTCTTTGAGTATAAACTTTCTTGTGCTTCAACATCTTGAGTTCCTAAGCACCCAAAACTGTATCCACTACTGTAATCTGCAACTAAAAAGGGGAAGTGGTCAACAGAAACTCCTGCGAATACTGTTCCATCAGCACCACATAAATTTGATAAGGAAAACTTGGGAAGTATGCCATTAGTTGTCCCGGATTTCATGGAACTCTGTCCAATCATTGTGGAGTCAATATTACTGCCAAAAGGTCCTGAATCAAGTTTTCTCAAAAACATCCGTAGCTGACCAATAACAGATGGGTTAACATGCAGATCAACATCACATAAATTCAGCCGGTATAAATGATGCATTTGATCATCATGCTTATGAGTTATATAATGCAGATTCAAGCAAGTTCCAACAGAATTTTCAGGACAACGTGTTAAGTTCCCAGATAAGCATAGCACATGTGAATCTGATTCATCCTTCCAATAACTGGAAGTAACATTGACCGTCTTCATGGAAAGAGAAAGGTCTGGCAATTCGCAGATAGCATACCTAGAAATCACAGCAGCAGCTCATATAAAAGAATAGAATATAGTCATGACTCAAGGTTGCAAAATTAGTAGCCAGTTATTAACCTGATATCAATGTCTTCAATGCCAACAAGGAGACCTGAACTTTCCTCACAATTACCATCAAGGTCAACCTGTAAACCCAACTTGGCTAGCTTCAGAGACACAGTCACATTTAAGGCCGATTTCTTGTGTCCATGTGTCTTGGTATTAACACTGTTCTTGACAAGGTTAGTTTCTTTCACTCTAGGCAAATTAACAATGGCACTGTACATTGTCTGAGAGAGGTATACATCAATAAATGGCACAATAAAATCGACCTGCCAAAACAATAGTTCAGAAATACAGAAACTTACATTGGCAGAGATTAACGTAAGCAGACAAATCACATTGCAAAAACCAGGGTGAACAAACTTTAGTGTACACTTATATAACTATTACCAAAACTAGATCATTAACTAAAGATAATGAGTCACAGTCCTACAAAAACCTTACCTCCAATTGTTTTAGCACTGGTTCATCTAGGAGTACACATAATCGAAGTGCAATGGAAGCATCAAGCTTAATCAGTGTAGAGGAGACATTATGTTTGTCAGGCAGCAATACATTCACCTGCAATCATTCATCTACTGTTGCTTCATATAGATATTGAATAACCAAAAAAACGGAACAATAAACCATGCACAATGTCTGACCTGAAACCCAGTAAGGCCAACCTCAAACTGGTTATAAAGCTCATCAAACTGGATACCAAGCAACAGATCATCAGAAAAATTGCTAGGAAGACTCTTTGATATGTGGTCAAGAAAGGAATTTCTTTCTTGTGTTCGAGAAATATCCTCAATTGTATCTTTAGACTGAATGAATACATCCCCAGCATCAACAACCTGCAATTACAATAACTGTTCAATGATGAAAGAAAATATCTACTGAATCAACCAATTGAAGTTAAATAGAGACGGTACAATAATTAAGACCAATTAGAATAATCTTTTCTTCTGAAAACATTAAACCAGTGCATCATTTAATTTTGTATTTTTGTAGGAGCCTAAGATTTTGACACAATAGTGCAGGAAAATGGGGCCTTACATTATCAAAATGATAATATATTTCCTGCATCCTCCAACATTGCTTACTTACATGATTTATTACAAACATATAAAATGTCAAATTTAAATTTCAAACTTGAATAAATTAAACAAGGCCAGTTTATCAAGTTCCGGTTGGGTCCAAGGAAAATTGGTATCCATCAGTTTCAAACATGAATTAGGGAACTTAATCTGTAGAACTTATGTGCACATAAATATCATGGTATTGACATGTCCTTTGAGCAAAAAATGCAAGGCAATGTTATTCAGCAATAGAACATACCATGGCAAGTTCTTTCCTGTCATAATTCTCTGATGGTAGCCTAATGATGAAGTGATGAATCCTCAAATCCCAAATAAGTTTTTTACGATTAGCAGACATGTACCTTGAATTATGTTCAAAATATTATTCAACATGTACAAGCATAGTACAGTGTGAACAGAAAAGAAAGGGGAGATGAGGAGATACTTCAGTTTGGAGACAAGTCTTGTTCCCAAATCATTGAACCGATTTAGAGAAGAAAGCACCTGCATTAATCAGGATAGCAATCCATAACGTTTTTCCCAGGAAGATTTGCATGAAATATGCCAGATCTCACAGTATAGTTAAGTATTTCGATGGCCCAATAAGGAAATAGTAAATGAGCTAATGTCAGGTCCAGGGAAACAGAAAACATTACATGACTAAAGGAAGGCGTCACAAAGTAGTTGATCTAATAATCTTATAGAAGTAAAGAGGAACTCAATTTAACTTTTTTCAAACGAACAAGAAAATTACAGCAAGCATTCTACATTCTATTCTACTACCAAATCTTTTAAAAAGTCTCACTTGAGAAATCATTTGCATTATATTGGCTGTTGTAGGCATCTCTTTCTTCATTACCAATGTTAGCAGTATTTATATTCTTACCCTATCATGCTGAAATTGGAAAGAGGAAAACAGATCATAGATGTGCAGGACATTAACAAAGAATACTGGTTCATAGATGGCACTGAATTCCTGGACAACAACCTGAAATGAAACACAACAACATACCTATAATCAACATTCATGAACACTACATATGCAATAAATCTCTCTTAACTAAATAAAAAGAACATAAGTACTCTTGTTGAAGCTTCCGATCTTTCGTTTGACTTGGGAAAGTCGACTTGGATACTGATAACAGGTGCCCCAAGACCATCACCGGTGCTACACTAAAATATATATCAATCAATTTAATAAATATAAACAACAATAGGGGACAAAAAATATCTGAGGATTAAACTGTGGTGTACCTTTTCAGCCCGTAAGATTTTCGTTTCATTCAGTGGGTTGATAACCTGAAGAGAATCAAGCCAAGCAAGAATAGTTGCTGAATCATCCCATATTTTACATTCCATACCAAGCCCAGAAAACACTGTATCTACAAGCTTCATGCCGAACCGCCTAGACCATCAATGCGGGCAGAAAAGTTAGTCGATAACAAAGGGCCCCTCATCCCTCATTAAGTTTTTTTAGGGAAAACAGTAGGGGAAGCCCCCTACTATTGTAAATATTTATATTTTTATATATATAAAAAAGCAAAAAAAAAGGAAACAGGTCTCACTTGAGAAAATAAATACTAAGTGTCAACCACATCTTTAGAGCTGTAGTAGAAATAATTACTGTATGTGTCAAACTTTTTGAGAATTGGCTTTACTCAGTGCTTTTGAAGAACATGACAGCATGCCATATTCACTAAATTAGTTGCATTATCAGTTGTGGAGGGGCCCAGAAAAGAAAAGAAATTGCAGCACTTGCCTGGAGGTGACAGTTGTGACTATCTGAGAAATAGATAGTCTAACAAACAAAGAATAGTAGCTTTCTTTCTTCAAACAATTTTCAGCAGAAGAAACTGGATGAAATTCCGTTCCCTCATATATATCCTGAAAATGGAAAACAAAGATTTTAGAAATGCCTGCTCCTACTGCATCACACAAAATTGGTTAACCACACAATATAACCTTGATAATGTCTTCAGAAATAACACCAGCAAATGAGCTACTGTCGGCTGTTCCACCAACACCAAGCATTCCAAGAGAAAGCCAATTTAGCCATCCCTGGCTTGCCCCTGTCAACTGTTCATCGCTTCGAGGACTTCCTGGACTATGAGTATCTTTGGAAGATTTCACCAATGAATCCTGCCAATGATCAGTGAAGTGTTACCATAGATAACATCCAAAAAACAAGGCAAATGCATTCTTATTATAAACAAGAATAAAGGACTATGTCACCATGGTTATGCTGAAAAATGTGAAGGCTGAGCAACTAAAGATATATACCTTCCATTGCATGCATTAGATAAACATGATTATAAGTTACTTTCTACCCCTGGTTCAGTCTCACTCTAAAGAACATATACACAGCATGCAATTTGATAGGCCTTAAAGGCAAGTGCCTTCAATCAATTTTTTTTTTTATGCAGCTCACAGCAATTGCCTTCTAAAGCCCCTTTGAAGAGCCAATATTTGCTTAGTTACAAGGCTAACAAAAGTTCAAACACCATCAAACCATCTTAAATAGGTACTCCCAGCCTCCAAAGACAAGTGCTGTACCAATCATGAATCATTGAAGTTATATATGGATGTAGGTAAATATAGATTCAATTAGAGTGGTAAAAATGCTCAGGTAAAGACATTTTCAACATGACTAAACTAAATGAAATGTAATTCACAATCACCCTCAATGTCCTTCTAATAGAATCATCAACAACCTGCAGTTGTTGCTCTGCAATCGTTCTGTAGTTAAGTATGTCATCTATATCACATTCTTTGTCCATATTTTCCAACTCTTGTAGGATGTCTTCACTAACAATCTGAAAAACAGCGAACATTAAACAATGAAAAAAATCATGAGAAGAATGATATGCAGAAACCATATTATATGCAAACAAACTCCTGATACAACGAAATCTAATTGACAAATTTCTCTAGAGAGAAAATTTCATCCATAAAGTTTTGTTTACTTCTAGGAAAATAATATCTACAGCATGGTGAACTGAAAAAAGCCTGAGAAGGAGTTTTATAGTGAGTGCGACCAAGATTCCAAATTAGATAAGGTGGTTTCAATGTCAGAATCAGGTCTTTCAGCCAAACACAACAGGGACAAATGGCAAGCTCATGTTCATATGATTTATGTGCAAACTTTAAAAATGTGGGAATCAGCAAGCGAAATTACAGCTACCCAGCCTTAAGCTTATTGCACACTTGCACTAAATTACAGCAATTGTTCATTGAGTGTACTTCGGAAACATGAAAAATTTAAAGTTTATCAAGAAAAGGATACCTGTCCTTTCTGCAAAAGCTCCAATTTCATTCTATACAATTTGACGTATCTTAGTAAGTGATTCCTGTCAAATATATAAAAAGACACAACTAAAGACTTCCATATAAATGTGTGTTATAATCCAATAACAAGGAAAGTGGGAGAAAAAATAGGCTGTATAAGCAAAAGACTAAGTGTTGGTTCTACCTTAAGAAAGATCAAAACAAAAAAGTGCCAGTGCAAAACAGCAACAACAAAAAAAAAATAAGAGTACAAACAAGTGAACATGAATCATAAAAATGAAAATTTCTCACAATTGTAATAAAATCTAATTAAAATCATATGTTTATTTATAATTTTTATTTAAAGATATTCCTTCTTCTGGTGGACTCAAATCAGACCGTCAGTTTCAAACACCATCTATGAGAATTTTGGTTTGACATTCCTATCTGTCCACAGATAGATTTCATGCTTTGTTTTAGTCTCACGTGATGCTTGCTAACAGAAAAAGGGAAACTAAAACATATCCATCAAATAATTTAGTGCATTTGCTGTGATTGACAACCTAACCTTGACACAAAAGATCATAAACCATATATTTTTTCTTTATTGCTGTAACGAACAACTTCCAAGATCATAGGTTCAAAAAAAAAAAAAAAACAACTTCCAAGATCAAATAATACTGTAAGCTTATGATCAAATTATAAGCAGTGAATTCTGAGTAAATGTCAGTATTTCTTTATTTCTGGGGTAATGTAAGCTTATAGTATTATGCCATTCAACTAATACAGTATTTCTTCTCATTTCAAATGTCAGTGATCAAATTGAACATGGAAGATCAAGCTTACAGTCGCTGCTCCAAAAAACGCCATGAAGTTTTCTTTAGTCTTCTGTGAACATCTGCTAATACAGAATTCTGAGCATATTGCCACCACATTCTCTGCCAACCTTTACATCTCTTAGATAACGAGCTTTGAGATGGACGGTAACGACCATATCTGTAAAGTAAGTTACAGGAATATTGTTAGGCTTTGTTTGCTGCATCAGCAATTATGGGTAACTCAAAATCATGCATCCAATATGGCATTCAACAAATCAGAAACCCAATGAGTTCCAGATATTCAAAACATGAGTTCCATTGTAAAAAATATTGTTGTCAAAAACCTTTTCTTGAATGGTAGTGAGGATCTGCTACAAATTACATACCCTCATTTGCTGGCTATATCGTGGCAATTCTAACATATATAAGAATAAAAAAAAATATCCATTCAAAGGTAGAAGGATCAAGGGTGAGTGGAACAGAGAATGTCTTCAAGGCAGGAATAGTTCTTTTATGAAGAACAACGAAAGAAACCCATAATTTCCATATAAAATAAATGGTAATGCATTTAATAAGACAATAGGAGAGGGGGGTTTTAGCCGTCTAAATTAGAATAACTTACTTTGTTCGCAAAGCACAGATAGTGAAGTAATCACAAAGATTTAAGATTTGTTGGAGCTGGATTTCATCAACAGATAAGGCCTACAGAAACAAGACGAAAATATAAGCAGGTGATACTCTGATGATAAAATGTGCTACTTATAAAGTAGGAAGTTAAAAAAAACAAACCAATGCAGTTAGCTCTGCAGTCATGTCATACTGAGGGGTACCATCAAGTTTTGCAGCTTTGTTAGCCTACAATGAAGGCATGATTGCATTGGATCAGGCTGGTCATATTCAGCAAAAAGGTAACTAAATAAATATTAGTTAGAAAGCTTTGGAAGCCTTATGGAAAAAGAAAACTGATGACAATATCAACGTTGAAGAATGCGCTTACAAGCACAGATACAGTCACACAAAATGGATTTACAAGATAACCATCCCTTGAGTGGCCATTTTCAAGAGCACCAACATGGCATAGGTCCTGATGTTCTTCCAACTGATGACAATAAATTCCAACATCTGATATCTCTATTATCTTGTTTACTTCATCTTGTCTTGACCTAGCCATCAATGAACTGCACAGAAAGGCAATAAACATTAACATATTTTAATACAAAATCAAATATGTTTGAACGAACTGCATGAAACGCTAAAATGTCTAAGAATACAAAGTATGTGGAAAGAATGTTTCTTGACAATATGCAAGAGCAAATTTAAACGGCTTTGTAGGAACTTCCTAACAGTTTTCACAGTGTATTGCAAACCAGAAACATAAGTCTATTTGTGCAGCTTTATCAGTAAATAAAATCAGGTATCTTAAGTGTCCATAAGTGAATTTAGAGAACTACAGGAACTCCAAAGGCAGAACTTTCAAAAGTAAATTATTCTCATGCAGTTTTGGCCTCCTTCAAAAGTGGAGGCATTCATGTGAACAGTTTCTTCAGTATGCTTCCATATTTAATTTAAGCTGGTAAAGTGGCAATATTTCCCAATGCATTGAAACACTAAGGCATCTTCACATAACTGCAAGCATTTCACATTTTCCATTATTTCTTAGTAATCACATATGAGAACTGAGCAGTCAAGGAGGCCACCCACCAGGGTTCAAACCAGGGTGCTAGTGAACTATAGGTACCTTCATGAAAACTGGTTTCAGTCAGCTTCCAGCTAGAGTTTGGCATTTCCATGGCGTCAACTCTTGTAACACAAATCTGGATCCCTAAACTTGTTAAGTGTGTCACCCGAGGTCCAACTCACCATAATCATCACAAGCATAACCTATGAGGCATGCAAACATGACACCTGATTGCACTATACATGACAGTAATAACTAATGACGGCCGTTTAGAGCATGGAACATCTCAGGCTCCATGCAAGTGTGACACATATGTTATTACTTGCTGATGGAGGTGGTTTGGATCTCAAGTGATACACTTGACAAGTTTATGGGCCTAGATTTGTAGTTTAAGAGCACATGGGACAACGCTGGACAAGTGGAAGGACCACCGTGGACAAGTGTTGGACCACCGATGCACTTTTCCAAAAAAAAAAAAAATTCTTCTAAGCAAAACATGACCTTCTAATCCTAACCTTCAGTGACAAATGATGACAAATAAGTTGCACAGAAGAATGGAATTTAATCTAAATAGTAAAAGTGTTTGTGTTCTCAATATATTACTTCACTGCAGCTTCTAGAATAAAAGGATGGAATGATTGGATGAACTCACATAGTAAAACTTTGCTTCTGGGTATCTGTTTGTATTGAGAGACTTGAGAATTGCAAACCAAATACGAAGTTCCCCTATTAACATTTCACCAAGAAAATAGGCATAAGTCAGAGTAGTCGACGGAACAAAAAGACTAAAAAAAAAAAGATAACGCTTAAGGTCAGAATGTTAGATGAAGAAAATAGATGTGAAGTGTACTAAAACTAGGTTGCTGACACTTAACAGATGTTATTTTTTTTTTTTATTTCAAGTAACACAATTACAATTTCATAGATAGAGAGAGAGATCTTGGATGCACTAGCACTAGATCTATAAAGACTTGAGAGGGGTGCATGAAAAAGAAAATCAAAGGGACCACTAATAGGTTAAGGTAACACAAATTAAATTCCATTCATTGTCACATCAATGAAAAATAAGGTTCGGTGTTATTTTAGACTACCTTCATAATAATTTTTTTTATTTACAAAAAAAGGTTGGGAAATCATTTTGAGGAAATAATAAAACCAAACTTTGGCGACAACTGAAATAAAACCATGCACATCACTGAATAAAAAAAATTATACAGCCACTGAATAGCAGAAATTGGAATTGGAAAATAAAAAAGAGATATACTTGACTGTTGTGGGTATCCATGTACACAATATGAACATTTCGCATAGAAACTTGGATACTGTCCAGTATCTGCCATCATAAATCAAACAAAACTGATAAAATAACCTATGTTTCAGCACAACCTTCAAAAATATGATGTTTAAATGAAATAATGCAAGTTTGTTACCTTTGCTGATATGTAGGACAAAAACGACTGTCCCGTTTGGTTATCTAGAAGTCAAAGGAATAGGGAAGATCATGAATAGTGTAAACTGCATAACTCTTCTGAACAGACATGAGATAAGACTTGCAGCAATTACGTTATATTATGATAAATTCAACTACAAGAAACATGTTAGCAAGTGATCACATATAGTTTATCATGGGAAATCTTCAAATCTTTTTTTTATGAAGGTTCTTTGATAAACACATCTACAAATATACTTAGTATATATGACATGAAAAAACTTGTGAGGCTTTGTCTAAGCTACCAGTTCAGTAATGCTTTGTATTCAATAGAACAGAAGAGGCACGTGGTAAAACAAAATCAATCAAAATAAAAAATGGTGAAAACACGAAACCTAAAGTCACCCTTAGAACACACAACTGAAGTTGTTCACCTAACAGTGATGTAAATTATAAAGATAAAGTGACCTTTGAGATTTATTAAACCAACAAAAGGGTGCTTAGATTGAGGATAGAGAGATGGCTCAAGAGTTAGGATACAAAGGAAGGTTAATCCTGACCCTTCATGTTTTTTTAGTTGATTGACGGTTAGAACTACCCCACTGACATATCTCAGTCCTAACCCCTATCAGTAATCAATAAATTCAAAAAACCTGTAAGAAATATGGGTATGAAGGCTGCTGACCTGTAACTCTTCTAGAAAATTTAGCAAGTTCAATGGCATTAAGTTTAGCCAACTTTCCAGCTAGTTCTCTCTTGTCCAGAGAATCTGAGGTCCACTGATAAAGAACCAAAGAATGCATTTGGTCAGAAGGGTGGAAACATATATATTTGACAAAGTGAATTGAGTACTGTACTCTGATCAAATTCAATGACATGCCTCAGAATCCTCCCTTGGGCATGCGCAAACAAAGACATCTTCTATGACAATAATGATAGGGTCCCATCCAAGCTTTTTCCAAGGAATCCGGATGCTTAGCTTCCCAATTCGTCCTGTAAAGCAGTAGAACAGAACCTCAAAGTTTACAACCATGCAATGGTTAACAGATAGTAAAATCATTACAGTTGGATTAAAAAAGTCAATACCATTCTTCAGGGCAAATGGCAGCTGCAGGTAGTCAAAGGCTTCCAGAATCAGCTCTACATTTTCCAGCAGTATTTCTTCTGCAGACCACGGGGGCGCACCAGAAACATAATCACAATCAGATACACAGCAGGGTCCACACCACATGAGTGTTAATACTGCGAGTAATTACTTAGCAACTCAAAGCATAACATCCAGTACCAGTAGTAACGGAAAGCCAAAATGACCATGACACTTAACAATGCGCAAACTGACACATAAAACCCAAAACTACACTGATCAGGCAGGAGTACTACACTGATGAAAAGCCCAGAAGAGAGCAGAAACGCACGCAGCCACAGAATTCCAAAACTAATGCAGGACAGGCACGAATTACAGCGCGGCGGTTGGGCAAAAGCGGCGCTAGAGAGGAGGGGGAAGGAATCAAGGACTGACCCTTCCAGATGCCGATCTTAAGCTGCTCCTTCTGGATGCCCTTGACATAGCGGCGGAGGAGGCCGTAGAGCACCTGGCTCACCACCCCCTCGAACATGGCGGCGGCGGTCGAGACACCCTAGGGAGCCCGCACTCCCATGTAGCGGGAGGAGTAGTTTGGACACGGGGGGAGGATGGAGCGGAACGCAGGGTGACGAGGAGACGGGAGGAGGGGCGAGCCGGCGAGGGGAGGAGGTGACCGGTGGCAGGATGGAGAGGTCGGGTGGCGCCGCCGGGGCGGGGCTCTCCTTTTTTCAGTTCCGTTTGCTTGGAGAAGGAGGCGGACGCCGGAGGCGACGACGATTCGTGCCGCCCCTGGCCTCTGCTGCTGTTTGGCCTCCGTGGACGAATCGTAGTGCCACGTGTGTGAGTACACCAACATGTACCGTATTTTTGTACAGTATAATTTAATTCGATTCATTTGTGATGACGTATTCCGATGTATATCTCTTTGTTTTGTTTTGTTTTTGAAGGATGTACATGTAATTCGTATTCGTATTAAGTTGTCAACATGTATTTCCATCTAAAAAGATGTACTCAAGCTTGTTTACGCAATTTTGTTTCAACAAAGATGGAAAAAAAATCTTAACGTCGTGGTATACTTTACTTGAGAAAAGGTTGTGATCGAAAAGAAGAAACACATTTGGAGCTACGTATTCTGGTAGGAAGCTTTCCATTTCTCTTCTTTTCCATGAGAAACAGGGCACTGATCCTCCATTCAGAACCACAAACAAATCTATTGAACTCTGACAAAGCGAATTCTTCAGAGATCAGCCAGTCTACCAATATCACGACAAGCATCCAAAGAGGTATCTTCACTTCTTCAGTTCACCTAATGTTTTACCCCCATTTCCGCACGCAAACTGATCAGGAAACAATGGCATTGCTGCACATCTGAAAAAACTGAGTCATCGCGTACAGGTTCATCTCCGCATATTACTTACAGGGCCCTACAGAAAGAAAAAAAAAATGGTGCCACAATGATCCGCCAACTAATGGCTGTCAAAAGTCAAAACTGTGCGTGCCCTTCGGCTCCAAGGCCTTCCCAACATCGTCGGTGCACCTCTGTCATCCTCTCCACCGGATTGCAGATGCCAGTGCAGTTCCAGTCGAAGGACGCCGCACAAGGGTTCCCAGCCTGCGCTTTCCATTCGCAGTCTGCAAAGATGGGACATGAAATCTGTGCATATTATATAATGACAGGTGAGAACAATTAGCTGAAGAGGTTAGCAGCGTATTTATGAAAGGTAAATAGGTAAAGCTCCCTTAAGGTGCATCTGGAACATGCCTATAACGATCAGAGCTGGCACTGATGATTGATCAGGTACAGAGAGTACATCCATAGACGAAGAATAGTACCAATCACAGCAACAGTGAAGTGGAATGGACAGAACCATGACATAGAGACTGACAGACAAAAAGCTCATCGCTTTAGAAGGTCAACAAGGAGTACACTCACAATGGCAAGAATCTTTTTCCATGTGGTAATGTATCTCGAGTTTGTTCAAAAGTAATCATCTACTGCTCAGTGTCGGTAGCCTTTAGATAAATGAAACATTCAATTTCAGGCTCCACTGCTGCCCAAGGTACCCGCCCAGACCTTAAGCATCATTTAGGTGCTAGGCGGTAGGCACCGCCGTCCTGCCTAGCCTGTCCAATCCCCATTGGTGATAGATGCTGGGTGTGCCTACCACCTGGTGCTTAGGAGCAGCGGCAAATGATCAGGGGTCTTGGATTGTTTTGGTGTGATTGTTGTTGAACACCAATTTGTCAACTATGAGCATGTCTGGTTAAAGTATGGGACCATTGCTGGTAAGCAGAGGACATTGCTGGTAAACAGAGGACACAAAGCTGGAGAAAGCAAGTTTTGACTAACAAAAAGTGCAGTTGTTACAGATTTCATATCGATCTTTTCTAGTACTAAATACAAAATTAGCACAACTAAATAGTACAATAAAGCAACTAACTTCCAGGTTAAGCAAAGTCATGCCACTATCCCAATGAGCATGCAGTAATTAACTAGTGCTACAGGAGTAAATGCTGAAGAATCATGGAAGTTTTAGTGTAGATGGGGACGCCAACCTGGGGGAGTACCACAACAAAGGCTTCTCTCATCAACATGCTCAACTTCCAACCCAATTAACCAAGAGCCAAATGATACATCTTCGTTTGAATACTTGTGCAGGATATGCCTGGAAGTGGTGTTCAGAAAACATAAATAAACAGTTGATCAGTCTGGTCTACAGGATTGCACACCATCATTTAAACTCACCGGTTTGCTGATATGTAAGTTGCCAAATCCCTGGTTACAGCATACAGCTGCCGAGTTGCATGCCTAAAGTAGTTGTTACCCTCGGTCCCAAACTTCCAATGATCTGGCTCATAATACTTGGAGTCACTGTAAACATTAGACAGGAACTTTATTATGTTATTTCTGAAAACAAATGTTGGGTAAGATGAAATTAGCTGTTGAGTAAATGTGGAAGTGCGATCTCAACTGGTATGGAGATGAACCAAGTTTGAAAATAAAATCTAAAAAAAGTGGAAAAGAAAGTCAGCAAATATGGAGCATTACTTTTTAGCAATAACAGGTCCAGATTTCATGCAGCCAATGTACACCCGAGGTTTCGTCCTGTGTCGCGCCAAAATCGATCTGGTGATACCTGTATTGAAAGAGCCCCCTGAATCTCAGTGTGATGCACCGGTACTATTCTTGATTGATCAAAGGTGAAAGGGTCCCATCTTTTTCATACCAATGTTGACATGAACGTTATCATCAGCTTTTACATAGAAATCGGCATCCCACATGGTAAGAGCAGTTGAAAGAAACATCTGAATCTTCACAGGGAGCCCTCCATAACCTTCCACATGATTCTGTATAGGATGATTAATGTTGTATAAACACATCAGTGGTGGCTGACTGGCTGTCACTGATCAAAGAAATGGAGAAAAGTTGAAACTAATCAAATGAACTGAACATACAATTCTCAAGATATCATTGTATTCTTTATCTTCTGCATCAATTGCACGGTCAACCTCATTGTCCGGGTTTGGATTTGCACTACAAGAAAGAATCCCCAGATTTCAGTAATAATAATAACATACTAAAGAAGAACATTGTGTCACTGTCTGTTTTTATCTCCAACTCAAAACAAATCCATACCTGCGTCCAATAACAAAACGGATAACAACGCCTTTCTCTTCCAACCTTCGCAACTGGTCACCTACAAATTTTCAACATTTTACATATGAGAAAAAAATAATGAAACCAAAAGGCTCCACGGTACAATACAAAATGGCAGGTAAAGGCATATCTACCTTGCGGCATCCATGTCTGCCTTATTGAATCCCTCCGCTTCCGGTTAGCAAAAGTGGTGAAAACGCCCATGACAAAAGACATCCTATGCCTGGTGGTTCCCTGGTCAGCCTCCGAATCCCCCGGTGACATGCCCTGGCTCATCGCCTGGGCGGCTCTAGCCGCAGCCAGGCGCATCTCGATGTCAGAAATCGTCTTATCCAACGCCCTGCCATGGAAACACCAAGACAGGAGTATATTATAACAAGCTCAACCAGATAGATTCAGCAACTGAACAAGCTTGTGGTATTACATACATGATGACTTCGCGAGTCTGTGACACCTGGCTCAACGCGCCCCTCGAGTGGTCAGAGCTTGCCTGGAAAATTGCAGACCAAAATGGCTGAATGCGCGTCCACAGGAACACTCAGGGAAGGGAAGGGGAGGGGGATTGCATTACCTTGTCTGGGCAACCGGGATGCTCAGGAACAGCCCAGTACCTGCAAAAGGGCACACAAATGTGGACCAATTACCACCGCTCCCCGACCACGGAACCGACGAGCATTGCCCCCAGGAAATATTGCAGCAGGCGGGCAAAAGCAGCGGGGCGGCGAGGGACCGGATTTGGGGGGGAGAAGGCGTACGGACCTGTTGACGACGCAGATGCCGAGGAGGAAGCAGGCGGCGCAGAGTGCGGCGACACACCGCGTGGGCACGCGCGCCGCCGGCGAAGCCTTGTGCGGCCTCAGCGCCGCCGCAGCCATCATCGAGGCTGGTGGCTAGCCACCTCGCTCGGATGTCTCCTCCTCCTCGTTCGAAAGGGAGGAGAGGGAAAGGGAAGGCTCCGTCACCCCAGGTGGACAGGTCCGCGTGATGAGAGCTCTGCTGCCTTCGACTGCTAGTGCTAGCTCTGCCTTCGACTGCTAGTGCTAGCTGCCGCAGCTGCCAACGCAGTGGCGCTCTCAGTTGCTACGTGGACTCGGTCCACCTTATATCCCCTGCTCCTCTGTGGTTTTAAAGATTAATTATGTCACTTTTTGCTCTCTCTTTTTGATAAAAAAAGTTGTTAGTACATGTTGCTGTTTTTGGCTGGTGCCATTATGTTGTACTAATTGTAATTGTACCAGATAAATTATGAGTGCTAAATAAGTAATATAAATGCATAATAGAATTTGGTACTTCCTCCATCTTAAGACCCTATTTGGTTCCAAATAAGTTAGTGACTTGTTTTTGGCTGGTGCCATTATGTTGCTAATTGTAACAATAAATTATGAGTGCTTATAAATAAGTAATTGCATTTTAGAATTTTGGTACTTCCTCCATCTTATAAGTTTGTTCTATGCATACAAGTCAGGTGACTTATAAGTTTTAAGTAAATAACCTTCCCTATTCTTTATAAGTCTTGTAAGTTTTAAGTAGGGGTGTACCAACTTTGTTGTTTAACAAAAATAAGTCACTGACAAAATATTCATTTTATTTTTTGATTTATAAATATGTGACTTATTTGGAATCAAATATGGCCTAACTACTTTATTTGGGATGGAAAAAGTATTTTATCAATGACCAAAATGTTTTTCCGTGTGTAATTAAATATGTTATCACACACAAAGAATTTAAAGAGATATAAGTAGAGCTCCAAAATATGGTGACATTCACGGATGTAATTGAAGTATTTTAAAATTAATTGAAGTGTTCAAAGTGAGGAAAGTAACCTTAAAATGTGAGCTAAAAAATGAAACAATAATAATACTTTACACATTGAACTTGCGACTCGGCACGCGTAATCATGATAACGACAAGTATTATTTTTCAATAGTGTGGCGTGCATCGGGAGTAAGGTAGACATTTGTAGTGACTACTACATGGATCTACCAAAGACACGTACGTGTGCACTTGTATCACATTTCAAAAAGAATAAATATATGTGAAGTAAAAATGCTTAAGGTGAGTGTTACTTTCTTCCCGTAGAGGTGAGTACACAAAACAATGTTTGTTTTCTTTTAGTGAGTTAGCACGAGAATAAAAAAAAATGTTTAAGGAGCTTGATACCATACCTTTTTATGTTGTTTCCCATGGCAGTTCGTCTTATTTACTTGGTTTAGATGGAAAAAATTTTAGCAAAAGTAAATGTTCCAACTGACACACAAAGAATTTAAAGAGATATAAGTCCTCGAAAATACGACATTCACGGTTGTAATTTGTTTGTGTTCTTGAATAAATTATCCTTAAAATGTGAAAAAAAAAATCTCTGTAATGATTTTGAGTTGAAACTCGGCAACACAAAATCCTAACGACACGTATTTTTCAATAGTGTGGCGTACTATAGCGCGTTGTGTTAATTAGTTCATTTTTAGTGACTACTACATTGGACGAAAGACACTGTACGCATCCACTTATATCACGGACACATAAATATCTTTTTGGTGTTTTAATGTGATGTGATAGAAGCCGGTATACAAAAAAGTTTGAACACCACAATTTTGGGACCGGTTTTGCCATCTTGTTTAAGCCTAGGGCTACGTTTTGTAGTACACTAGTACATGTCCCATCTGGCCATCCATCTCACTTGCTTCTTTCCCGATAAATAATCTCTGTCCTTTTTAAAAAAAAAAAAAAGATAAATCTCTGTCCTGACGTTTAGTTGCACAAGTAAAGCAACACAAAACCTGCAAGCCAGCCATCACTAATTAGGCCGGTAGTACTAGCACCTTGTGGTTTTGTTGTGCACCTTTTGCAATTTTGTTTGCCACTGGCGTAGCGTGGTTGCGCTTGCGCCATGGACCAGGTCCGGCTACACCTCTGCACGCATTCCATCCGGCGCACACGGACAGGGCAGGGTCAGTGTCATTAACCCGTGCTGTAGCCCTCATGGGTGTTTGTACGCGGAGCACAAAGCGCGCACGTCCTCTCCTCCGAGGCCGCGCCACGCCGCGCTGGACACGGTCCTGGAACACCACAGGCGCGCCGCGCCGACCCGCCACCGACTCCGCAACAGCCACAAGCTGCCACCGCTGGGTACCGCTGGGTGTTGGTGGTTTTCCCACCGGCCACGGATGGCGGAAGAAGGTTCGCTGGTTGCTTGGTGCGCCACCGGGCCCAAACGTTGCTGCCGTACCACGAATGCGCATTTATGGATGTTTTGGGGGCCGGCCAGCAGCGCCGTGCACCGCATACGGACACTGTAGTAAAATTGCTCCTGATGCTGTTGGAGGCCCACTTGTCATTTATGGATGTTTGCTGGTGCCGGTTGCTTTCATCCACAAGCCTCTTTTTTGTTTTTAGTCTTCCGGTACGAAAAGAGAGTTGTATTTAATTTTCAAAAAATCGTAAGAGATTTATTATAAAGATTATTATTGGAATATGAAGTTGAGCAGTAGTGGCATGAATTTAGTCTCTGTCCATCTCTTAATTCATGACTCCCTCTTCACAAGACTTTTAGGAAATTTATATCCATCCTATATCTCCGGAGAAATTGAGACGAGTCAAACTTAAATTTATAGTGCTACTATATACAAATTGAGTTGTGCAAGAAATGATCTTCCCTTGTCCTTTTCCTCAGGCAGCATTCATATCATAGTTAAGCAAAATCTATAACTATAAGTTGGTTAAGCTCATTGGTGTAATTAAGTAGCGTAAGCATTCCTAGGCGAACGTCAAAGTGTCAAGCAAGGGAAAAAGATTAAAGAACAAGCATCAAAATAGGGGACATGGTGTGGGAAAATAGCTGATCATTTGGTTGGGACAATTTTTTTTTTTGACAAGAAAAATTTAGACAAATTATTACCTCTGGTTGTGTATTTAAGTCCTTGTCCTTTTCAGGTTAAGCAAAATCTATATGTTAAGTCATTGGTAGACGCATAATGTCAACAAGGGAAAAAAATTAAAGAACAAACATCAAAACGATGACTCAATTGGTTGGATTTTGGATTTTCTATGATGAGTCTATGGTAACTTTGTCATTTTAAAGATTTGTTGATCTACTAGCTCACTTGGTTTCGTAAAAAAGAGGTTGTCATATATGGTAGAGTAAACTTGTTAACATTCTAGAAAAAACACAGGTTTAGCAAAAAAAGACATACATAAATGATAGAGTAAACTAGTTAACATTCGAGAAAGAAATGGTTTTGAAAAAAAAAACTGTCATATACAGTATGTGGTAGTAGAGTAGACTAGTTAACATTCTAGAAAGAAAGGGTTTTGTAAAAAAAAAAAAATGTCTGACATATATGATGTGGTAGAGTAAACTAGTTAACATTATAGAAAAACAGGTTGTGTCAAATGAAAAGTCAGCAAGTATGGTAGACTAGAAAAAGGGGGTTTAGTAAAAAAAAAGGAATCGTTAGTAAAAAAAAGCAATGTGGTAGAGGAAACTAGTTAACGTTCTAGAGAAACTGAATTGGTTGGTCCGGTCTTTGTGTTACCAGTGTATGTATTCCCTCTCTCAAAAAAAAAACAACAATTAATAATAAAGGTGTCCTCACCATTGCTAATTAAGAGAGCTATTTTGGGTGGCAATTAATTAACTAACATGGTCCTCTCTCTCTCTCTCTCTAATAACGAAAAAAAGATGAGACGATAAAAGGGCACTCTCTTTTGTCTCACCGAAAGGATTCAATACAATGATGAGTTTGCCAACATGATCATTTTTCAATGTTAGCTGTTGGATTGGCATTTCCCTTTTTGCGTGTTGTTGGGGAAGCTACAGCATTGCATTTGCACATGGGCATGTGACGACACCAAGACGATTGTTTCTTCTTTTCCCCCCATCAGTTTAGTAATAGCTGAGGAGAAAAATATTGCACCGAACTCTCCAGCCTGCTGCATCTTCTGTCTAGTCGCATGAAAACAAGATTATTTTAAACCGACAAGAAATATGTATACTAGAAGAATATGGCATGGTTGTTCTAAGATTTCAAATTGCAACTCTATTACTACCTCCACTCTTTTATATAATAAGACGAGGACACTATCTCTTAAACTACATTTTTTAACTGTTTATTTATATTATATTATTTATATCTATAAACTTATGATAATCGGATAGCATATTTAATTACCAATCTAACCATATCAAGTTTATAGTATAATAATTAAAATTGTTAGCTAAATTATTAGTCAAAGTTTTTAAAGTTTTGACTCTTAATTTATATGCGTGTCTATAAAAGAGTATGGAGGGGTATAGTGGACAATTTATTTTTCTAAAATATCGATATAGAAGATTAAAGGAGAAAGTCGAAAGAGGATGAATGTTACTCCCTCCGTTTCAAATTATAATTCGTTTGACATGGGGCCCTTGAGCGGCGCACGCGTGGGCGTCCCCACCCCAAGATTGGAAGCAGCATAGAATGACACAAACAAAAGCGACCAAATGTAAGAATCAGATTGAGATAGGAATAATCGAAGAGATTAGAATAATTTCGGGAAAGAGGAATCGAGGCGGGTGAAGGCAGCTAGAATCCGGGAGGCGGAACTCACCTTGGTCGTCGCCGCCGCTAGTGCCGCAGCCTTGTCAAAATCACCGGGCGGCGGCAAGAAGGCGAGGCGGCGGCCCTTGCGGCCGGCACGGCAGCGGCGCCTCGGCTCCTTCCAACGTCACGGGGCCCGTGCCCGCTTGCCGGTGGCCCGCAAGCGTCCATGTCGCGGCGGTTGCGGGGGGGGGGGAGGAGCGGACAAGTGGGGCGGGACGGTTACATGAGCGCTGGGTAACCTGTCGCGCAGGGAAGGAGACAGGGTGAATCTGTCTGTCGGGGTGAACGATTCCTTTTGGTGCTTTTTAGTAGTATAAGATTACATTACACGGTACAACGCAGACGCCCAATAAGCACGCACACTCACCCCTATGAACACACGTAGGCAAACCCTATCCTTATGAGCATCTTTAAAGGACTAACCGACTGATAAGTTCATGAAGTCACAACTCTAGAATTTCTTCTAGAATAAATTCAGAAAAATACGAGCACCAGTGTCAAGTCGAGGACTTAAACGGCAGTTTCCACCGCAAGGAACCCAATCGGTTGATCTATGATCGGTTCACATCTTCTACCTGTCTTAACCTCACGACAAATGCAGAGTCTAGCCACCTATTTGAGGTAAGTCACTATTCAATTTTTCCATATATATAGTATTAATCTTTTGTTGCACATACAATCATAGGCCTTCGATTTTTTTCACGTAATAAAAAGTTAGGCTAAACCTACATAACCGCACAACAAATTATTTACGATATACATACATGTATATTGCTAGTGAACTATTAAAAGAATAACAAAGACGGTAAATAAAACAAAGAAAAGAAAAGAAAAACAACGACATTTGGTCACTTCTTTATGTCCGGATGGCCCATGGAGCCATCAATGGCGTGCTTGGTGGGTGTGTGCTGTTAGCTGTGCATAAGCCCGATGGGCCGGCCCATCAGGAGTTTTTTTTAATTCTTTTGGCCTTTTTTTAACAAGTACTACACAATATTGTTCTATGTAAACAGTACACGGGTAAAGTACCCTGTGCTTGTCTGCGGGTGGAAAAGAAGTCCTCATCAAATCGGTGATACTCTCTCTCTATTTTAAATTGTAAGTCGTGATTTTTTTTTTTAGCTCCAAAGTTTGACCATTCGTCTTATTCAAAAAATTTGTACAAATAAAATATAGTCAAATTCAAGTCATTCTTTAAAAACTTTTATTAATAAAGATAGCCACGGCAAAAAAAGTGATATTTTGCATAAATTTTTGAATAAGACGAGTGGACAAACTTGTTGTTAAAAAAGTCAAACGACTTACAATTTGAGATCGAGGGATTACAAGCTATCCCCACCTATTCCATGGCGTGTTTCAGACTGCCTAGGGGACTATGCCATCATCTAACAAGCTTAGTGAGGAATTTCTGGTGGGGTAGCAAACCTGAAAAAAGAAAGACATGCTGGGTAGCATGGGATGACATGATTATGCCTAAGTTTTTAGGAGGCATGGGATTCCGGGATTTTGAAATGTTTAACCTGGCTTTACTAGCTAAGCAGGCTTGGCGTCTTCTCCATGAGCCAGCTTCTTTGAGCTCAAGAATACTAAAGGCAGTTTATTTCCGAATGTGGTTTTCCTTGAAGCCAGGGTGGGATCATCACCTTCGAAGATTTGGCGATCAATCCTGGATGGGAGAGAAGTCCTGCAAATGGGGCTGATCAAAAGGATTGGAATTGGTGAATCTACCTCGATCTAGGATGTCAACTGGTTACCATCTGATGGTTTGAGACAACCGGTTCAGAGCAGCGATCATGCCCGACTCAATGGGTCAATGAGCTGATCGACCATACCACGAGGTCGTGGGACAAAGTCAAGTTGCATCAATTCTTTACGCGGTTTGACATTGATATTATATGCAACATTCCTCTAAGCCACATGATTAAGGATGATTTTTGGGCATGACACTATGAGAGAAGCGATGTGTTCACAGTCCGATAAGCATATAGGATGCTGACCTTAAAGCATTCGCTTGTAGATAATCCAACAAGATCTAACAGAGGGGAGGCTGAAGGAGAATGGAAAGCATTATGGCGAGATAAAGCCCCCCCAAGGTGAGCATTTTTCTTTAGAGGCTATCAAAATGCTTGCTACCCTCAATTGATGTTCTCCCCCATAGAAATATGTCTGAAACTGACAGATGCACTATATGTGGTGCTCTGAATTCTTGGAAACATTCTTTGGTGGAGTGCCATTTGGCGAAATGTGTTTGGGCACTAGATAAAGAGGAGATTGTTGAGCACCTATGCGAGTTACAGGAAGTAGACTCTTGAAGTTTGCTATGTAGACTTTTTGAAACTTTGCCTCACAACGATGTTGTGAGAGTATCTATCTCGCTATGGGCAATATGGTACGCGAGGAGAAAGGCAATTCATGAGAATATATTTCAAAGTCCTCTATCTACTCATAATTTCATCAACAGGTATTGTGATGAGTTGAAGGAAATTACATCAAAGCAGGTGGCAGGTGGGCGTGGCCAAGGAGAATAGCCTCGGCGTATGTGGATCCCACCTCCGCAAGGTTGTGTGAAGATCAATGTTGATGCTGCCCTCTCTAAAAATTCTAAGAAAGCGGCAGTTTGAAAGGTCCTAGATGGCTAGAGGGGGGGGGGGGTGAATAGCCTATAAAAAATTTCTACAAGCTCAACTAAACAAACCGGTTAGTATAAAACACGGCGTAAAACGGTTTGCACTAGCTCTAATAGTCAAGCAAGCCTTCTAGTGACAAGACTAAATAATTCTATGATCTCTAGTCCACACAAAGTCTATGTCACTACTCTAGCTAATGAACAATCCTAATATGGTCCTTATGCTAGCAAGAACAACCTACATAAGCAAGCGCTAGCTCTCTACTCAAGGTAAACTAGCAAAGTAATGCAAGAGTGAGAAACTTGTTATACCGACTTGTAGGGGATGTCAACCAATCACCGGGAACAAGAATAATCAAATGGTGATGATCTACAAGCGAAGACAATGAACAAAAGGGTTCTTGTACACCAACAACTTTTTGGTCATGAAACAAGGATGGTGTTTGAGCAAATGTTGATAGCCTCAACACACCACTCAACAAGTGTGGTACCCAAAGCACTTAATGTATTCCTTGCACTTTGTGAATTGCGTAATCCTCTCACAAATCAACCAGGAGGTGGCCAAGAAACAATCTCCTCTTCTTGCCAACAACTCCACCACTTCATGAACCACATGAGCGGTATCCAATAGTAGGGGTTTCCACCTAACACGATTTCTAGATGCAAGAACGATGCAATGCACTTGGATCACTCATCTCAAGAATGAAGCTCAAATCAAGAATGAGAGAGGAGGGAGGCTTGCTTGCTTGCTCAAGTATGTTAGGAATGATTCAAAATGACCAAGAGGGAGAGCAAGGGGCAGCCAAGGTGGTATATATAGGTCACACCACGAAATGTGGTGGAGAGGGTGAAAAACACTCTCTTGCTAACCATCACAAATTCCACAGCCAAAAAAGCCTTTGCCCGGAGTAGAATGATGGTAGACACTAAGCAACCTCTGCCAAAAGACTTGTAACAAGCATTGGGCCGGAAAAATTGTTGATGTCGACTGATTGCGATTCGTTTTGTCATTTTGCCTTTGTTTAGCAACACAAACACGCGAAGAACACCTCGACACCATGTTTTAGCAAAGAAACCATTGAACCTCCCGGAGTTAGCACTTTAGGTTAGAATGCATGCATATGAGACTTGAAACTAAAGGCACGTGAGGATCGATATGGGAAAGTTTTCCCTCTTTATATGGCTTATCGATCCTATAACCATCCCACCCTCTATGGTGTCTTGGATGTGAAATCAAAAGCCCTATAATTATACCTTTGCCTTGGGGACTTTTGAACTCCAACTCCACCGGGTTGCATGCTTGACCATCCTTTGGATCACCTCGAACCCTCAACCATGATCACCACGCACCAACTCCGGCATGACCAATCTCCAATCATGTCAAACACTTAGCATTGAGAGATTAGTCCTTAGGTGTCACTAATTAGCCAAAACGAAACTAGAGATCTTCACAGTTGTGGCAATAGCAAGATATCAAGACGACAACTTCTTGGGTGCCAGTCCGGTGTTGGTGGGGATCATAAACCAGAGGTAGCGAAGCCGGCATATAGAAGGTTTGGACCTTGCAACTGATATGAATCTGTCGTCTCTCAGAATGGCTTCCGATTGTGAAAATGTCAATAGAAGCTTGCAGGGACCGGGGATGGGTCCCTATGGACAGATTGTCAAAGAGATGATAGATAGAGCAAAGGGCTTCTCAGCTATAGTTTTTGTTCATGAAAATATGAGATCAAATGTTGATGCTCAAGTAATAGCCAAAAGCTTAATTTCAGTTGAATTAGGCAGACATGGCTGGTTCTTGTCACCACCATTCGGTGTTTGTAATTCAGTGAACCACATGATATGAATAAAGGGGTTTTCACCTAAATTTTTTTTAAACAATACACAATATTATGCATCCTTCTCAAGCAACACACGTTCTTAGCATTTTAGTATTTGGAGACAATATAATGTGTTAGGAAGAAGATATGCTTGCTAACCATCACAAATTCCACAAAAGCGATGTGAGTAGAATGATGGTAGACACTCAACTTACACAAAAAAGACTTGTAACAAGCATTGCAATGAGCCAACGATGTCACGCTGATTGAATTGTCATTTTGTAGCTGTTTAGCAACACAAACCGAGCAAAAGGGAAATGAAGTTTGAAGTAAAGAATGGTGAACCTCCCCATAAAGACTCAAAGTGCATATTGTCGGGAACTAGGGACATGGGTCTATGAGCCACCCCTTGGTAAAGAAACCGAGAGCCGATGGAGGCTCCTAGAAACGGCCACGTCTCGAACCCCCCCTCATTGTGACGAAAGGGTGGCAAAGACGGGCTCACTAATCGGAACACAAAAAGGCATCAAAGAAGCCTTTTGTTGGAGAAAAGGAATGAAAGCTCATGACGATAATATCCTGAGTGAAAATGGGCCTCCAATAGGTGGAATATAAAAACCACGAAGCAAGGTGGTTGTTGGAATATAAACCCCAAAATAGCCCTATAGAAGTTTCACTTGTGTAAGCATATTCAAAGAATATGCTATGGCTGGCATAGTTGTAAAGTAAAATCCTCGTGAATAGTGCTCTATAAAATGAGGATCTCTTTCCTACCTCCCTCTATTGGTACTCTATTCTCGAGTATCCACACTAGTTTTATTCACACCCGTTTTTCTTATATTTCACCCCAATCCTGCCCCGCTGCTCTTGACTTTTTCTTCCTATTTAAATTCAACTACACATACATAAGAGATTAAGTAAAAAATAATCAATCAACAAACAAAGAATTTATGTGAAATGTCCTTACACAACAAAAGACTATAGAATCATTGAAACATGTACGAGAATGGTGATGAACTAAGGGTTAGCGCTTCATTTTTTAAAACACTCTATCCTCCACGTAAGATTTGAGGACCCGATGAACCAAAAAACTAAAGAAACCGAGAGCCAGACTTTAAAACACGAACGAACAACCGCGAGTGGCGAGAGCATTCAAGAAACGAGAATCATTGATCAAAAAACTAAAGAAACCGTGCCGCATAGAAGTTTTACTTGTGTAAGCATATTCAAAAAATATGCTATAGCCGGCATAGTTGTAAAGTAAAATCCTCGTGAATAGTGCCTTATAAAATGGGACATCTTTCCTACCTCCCTCTATTGGTACTCTATTCTTGAGTTTCCACACTAGTTTTATTCACACTCCTTTTTCTTATATTTCACCCCAATTCTGCTCCGCTGCTCTTGACTTTTTCTTCCTATTTAAATTCAACTACACATACATAAGAGATTAAGTAAAAAAAATAATCAATCAATAAACAAAGAATTTATGTGAAATGTCCTTACACAACAAAAGACTATAGAATCATTGAAACATGTACGAGAATGGTGATAAACTAAGCGTTAGCGCTTTGGTTTTTAAAACACTCTATCCTCCACGTAAGATTTGAGGACCCGATGAACCAAAAAACTAAAGAAACCGAGACTTTAAGACGAAGAAAGTGAAGAGTGGCGAGCATTCAAGAAAAACGAGAATCATTGATAAAAAAAACTAAAGAAACCATGCAAGAATAAGAAGAAAGAAGCGCAGAGTAATTGGTACAACACTTTCCATTGATTGAAGGAGTTTATATAGGGGATTACAAAACTCTCCAAACATGACTTATCACATTCTAGAGACTCATCATATTCTAGACTTATCATATTCTAATACCCTCCTCAGCAGTATCACCGGGAGCAGAGCAAACGTTGACTGGACTGGAAGTCGATAAAAACAATAGTAGGCAATCCCTTGGTGAATATGTCAGCATATTGAAGGGATGATGGAACATGTAGAACCCGCACAGCTCCAAGGGCCACACGCTCATGGACAAAATGTAGATCAGTCTCCACGTGCTTGGTTCTTTGGTGATGAATAGGATTGGAGGACAAATAAACTGCACTAATATTGTCACAATATACAAGAGTAGCTTGTGTTAATGGCCGGTGAAGTTCACCCATGAGTTGACGAATCCAGCATGCCTCAGCCACGACATTAGCAACACCTCTGTACTCGGCTTCAGCACTTGATCGCGAGACAGTGTGTTGGCGCTTGGAGGACCATGATATAAGATTATCACCAAGAAACACACAATACCCAGATGTAGATCGGCGGGTGT